>OX383298.1:23548924-24748924 GCA_947523025.1 Dryobota labecula | reverse complement strand
TTTGGAAGGGGCAACTAGAATCAATTAACTATTTATGTAATTTTTGACGTTCAAAAGTGCATCTTACGTGCCTATTTGAAATAAATGATTTGACTTTGACTTTGGTCTTTATAGTACTTTTTCTACTATAATTATAAATGCAAATGTCTGGATGTACCTACCTATGTCCTTCGTTCACACACAAAACACTGAATGTATTTCAATGTTTGGAAATACATAAGAAGATAACATATACCTTGGAATAGCACTTAGGCTACTTTTTATAATGTACTTAATCATGTGCAAAAGTCACGGAAACAGATAATGAAATATAATCTAATAACAAGTTTATTTTTTTACTTCTTTTCTACTGCAGTGTACTCAGACACAACACGTGTCAACCGGTTCGTGAGTAAAGTTAAGAAGGTCATCGTTAAGTATGAAATCGTCGCATTTTACTAGTCATTCGAATTTGGTGGGATAACCAGCCGTTGTGTACATGTTTTGTTTTTTGTTTATATCTACTTAATGCGAACATTTCCAAGCTGAATATTTTCACTATATATTTTTGACTAAACGCACTAATTCTTGGTTTAGACCCACACATCTTGGGTTGAGCCGGTTTCTTGTTTTTTGCCGTCAAAGTTATGACACCGTCGTTTTGACTTTTAGCAATATTATTCAATAACGCATACATGTACACTTTTGAAACTTTTTATGGTTATTAAAAGCGCTAAGAAGGATCGAATACAGTTTTCAGCGAGCTTATACGTTTTCTCATTTAGACGCTACGATATTTTTTCGGGTTTTCAAAAAAGCACGATTACTTGAAAATTATAAATATTTTCTTAAATCTAATTCTGTCACAAATACGCACAAACAAAGAGGTACACGTATATGTTTATTCTACAGGCGCACATATAATGGTTTCAGAGATACACGATTCTGCAAAACGTTACTCCAGCAGAAAATGCAATATCTCGAAAACCTGAAGACGCACAAATTATATTTTCGGCGCACACTTTTGCACAAATATAAGCTTTCTGCCCATGCAAAATATTTCTCTCTCCGACCTTTCGTTTAGAATTTTCCTGCTGGAAAAACGTTACTCCAGCAGGAATCGTTTTTTCCGTTTTATTCCAAAACGACAAAACGCACATACTTTTTATTTGGCGCACATTTACAGCAGATTACGCACTAATTATATGTGCCACTCATATCACTCTAGGAGACAGTTTCCTGCTGGGGTAACGTACACCTGATTTTCATCAATTTTGTTCATTGTTTGTGAGAAAGGGAAAAATAATTTAAACAAAATTATTTGTGATTTGAAAAGTCGTGTTCTTTGTTTTGCATGTGGCTGAAAGGGATTTTTCAAATAAATTAAGTATTCACGGTAAATCACTAATATTCGCAACAAGTTTTCCGAAAAATGACGCGATACTGACATTTAATCATCATTCTGCAAGAAACTACTTTTGATTTTTAACATTAAAAAGTATCATTAACATCATTATATGGTCTTGCATGTGGCTGAACCACTTTTTTCAACTTCCATACAAAATATAGCAGAAAAATAATATTGAAAAACTTTTTTTTTAACACCGTCAGTAATATATTTTTTCCTATTTATTTAGCAAATCATAATTATCAAGTTTAAAAATCACAAGTTAGTTTTCAGCTATCCTTGAAATATAATGAAAGTTTTATTTAATGATTATACAATATCTTCATTAAGTAAATCAACGGCGAAATCCATAATCCATACTAATATTATAAAGTGAAAGTAACTCTGTCTGTCTGTCTGTATGTTACGTTTTCACTCCTAAACCGCTGAACCGATCGTCATGAAATTTGGCAGAGATATGTACAAAGGCGGACTTAATGCCTGATACTTTTATAGTTACACAGACTTAATGTTTCGATTATTTCAAGTTTTCTCACAATTAGATAAGAAATTGACAAAAGAGAGTTTATTTCGTGCACGGAGTCTTAAATTTAAGAGCTAAAGTAGGTGCTACAATGTCAATAATAGACTTAGCAACTTCTACAGAATTACCCCACAGATCCGCAGTCTATTTTACGTTTAAGTGTGAAAGGTTTTAAATATATCTCTACAGGTAATATGTTCAGAATTAAATTCCGAATCGCAAACATTAACATTTTCCTTAAGCAAAGACTCAGCAACAGAAGGTGAAGAGTTTAGGGATTTAGTAGTTAAAACGGGAATATCCGAAAATTAATTTTCGAAGCCCGCGGCGACAGCAGGATAGCGAGCATAGCAGCTTAGCGAGTCAATAGCATTAGTAGTTCTTGAGATATCCAGCTGACGTGAAAGACAGACGGACAGACAGACTGAGTCGCACCATAAGGGTTCCTTTTTACCATTTTGGTACGGAACCCTAAAACGAAGCACAAAAAATATCAATTCTTTGGAATCGAAATCAGATTTGCATTGCTTTGTTTAAAGTTTACTGAAATAGCATATACTGTCATAATAGACTGCTTAGATCCATAAGGTATGATAATAATCATTAAAAATATTAAATCTGTAACTATCTGCTATATTTGTTTCCTATTCAACCCAGCGAAGTAGTAATGGAATAATTCGACTGTTGTCATACACTGATACATTGTGTTCGTTCTCATCTCAGTCATCTCACCTACGAACTGTATGGGAAAACTTTTTTTAGATTTCTGACTTTTCTAGTACTCAAACCTCAGTTGGCCCCATAGTTTTTTGATCTTCGTAAGAAACACGATCGATTGGCATCAACTATCTTTTTTATGAAAATTGCCCATATTTTTTTTTTTCAAAGGAGGATTGACAGGACGTAGTATCGTTATTTGTTCTGCGGTGACTTAAGTTTATAATGTTGATAATTCCTGTTTTTAAATATAATGATTTTATCTAGTAACGCGAATCCTTAAATTCTCCGCATAAAAAACTTCATAAACGTATTAGTTTTTATGTCGATTTCCTATTTTACGCATACATACTTTTTTTTTTCACGCAAGTATTTTCACGTGTCATTGGCATGGCATTCAAAGAGTATGTAAACCATAAAACCTTACGCAAAATAATTAAATTACGCATACGATTATTGAACTTATAGTTGAATAATTATTATAGTAACAACAGATATTAATAACAACTAATTAACAATTATTTATTAATTACATTGTAATAACAATCTGATAAGGTGTTAAAAGTAGCTAAGCAAAACTTTTGGTTAATCGAAAGGCAGACTGTTTTCGAGACCTTTGCCTGTTTCATTCATCATTAAAAACTCTTTAAAAACATTCAATGCGCGCGCATCCCGAGCAGAATATGCTGGCGACCGAACAGCGGGCGTTCTCTTTCTAGCTTATAAGCACGTCCCATTCGTTTTGGTTTAAGTACAGTCTCGAACGGTAGGTATTTACTTTTATTATTAGTTTATTATTATTGTGCAATTAATTGAATGATTTCATTTATATTTTTTGGTTTAATGTAAATAAGTGTTACTAGGCCATTATAATTTTGCAATTTGGAGTTAGTTTAATTAACTATACCTATGTCTTAAGTCACATAAATTAATTTAAGCGAAGACTGAAATTGTGACAACATTTACGGCAAAAAAAAATGTACCTATATTCTGATTCGCTTTAACTTTGTGCTTACAAAAACAAGTAATTAAATATTGTAAAACCATTTGGGTTTAAATAACCACATAAAGAAATAACTTACGTGATGACATTTTGCGTAAAGATAAGGTCTGGTCTGGATTAGTACCTGTATAATATACAGGTACTAATCTTAATGCTTGCGGTTATATACCTACATATACAGTGTATATGTAGGTACATAACCGCAAGCAAGTACATATACCAATTAAAATAAATTGGGTGCGGGTGATTCCGCGGGCAGAAACGAATATGTGGTAGAAAAAACATCGATTGCGTTCTTTAAGCGACTGTACATGCGCCCATTTTCGGCGCCAATTTTTAATGCACGGGTTGCTACTGTGATTTCTTGTATTCTTTCTACCGCTTGTTTTTTTTTTTTTTTTTTTGAGAATATTTAAATTTTTTGAATATTATTCGCTTTGATATAAGTAATAATAACATTTTATTTGCGTTACATTAGTAAGTTGTTCAATATGGAGGACTCAGTTCGTTGGTGTATTAACTGTTCGAATTCTACTGCGGTATTTACGGTGGCAGTCGTTGAGAGAAGTTAGTGAAAATGTGTATGATACTCTGGCTTCTTGAATTTCTCCAACACCGGTAAGTCAAATAATTAAAAGTAGGGGGCCACCGCACTAGGTTGAACGGCAATAAAGCGGGCGGCAGCTACATAGGTAATTATTATTATGATCATAATTATGTTTAATTTAATAACTTCTTATCTATTCTTTCTACATGTTTATTGACGTTGATATTGTCACCGCGTAGGTACGGACGCCGTATTTTCTCATCGCAATATTACTTTAAAGCCGATTGGAATATGATTGGGAAATAACATAATCGCGTCTGTATTATTCTCCAAAGGGTTAGTCAGAGTTGTGTTAGATACACCTACTTCCACATTTCGGCAGTTACGTTTAGTCTCATGTAATAGGGGGTGAGCCTATTGCCATCAAGCGGGCACGAATCCAGGACTCCAGGTTGCTACTGAAAAAATCCTATTGGAATAGCCCAATAGCACTGTCTGACCTGGGATATGGACCTAAGGCCCCACGCTCAGTAGACGCGCTTGCGACCACTATACCAACGAGATCAACAAAACAGAAGCGTTGAGCGTAATTACTGTTATTGAGTTGGAGAATTTGGGTTAACGTTAAGGTATCTACCAGGACACAATTCGATTCATCTAATTTAATTATTTGGTTTAATAGATTTTACGGGATGACATAGTCTGCATTGACTGCTTTGTTCGTCTAAACGATGCTCTCCAAGCTGGGTCAGCATCAGCTCCTTCATTTAGCCATCGAAGTGTATGCTTTGCGTGTGGCAAATCTATAGGTACTAGTTACGCGTACGTGCAATAAGAGTGCCTCCAAATGGTGAAGAAAGGAACACGATTCTTAGTTGGATATCTCCTCACTTTGGTATGCATCTTATTTCATTTGACAAGTCTAGATTAAATAACGAGTATTGAAAATGCTCAATCGTCATTTTAACTTATTCTTATTTTGAATTTACCAGCACACATTGTGACAAAAAGTCACTAAGAGATTCGATTCGAAACTTAGATTTTTATATAGCTATACTTCATTTACTATAGCATTAGAAAAAAGAGGCTCGTAGAAGCAGGAGTGCGAAACATTTTATTCAAAGTTAAAAGTTTAAACAATTAAACTAAAAATGTTTTAACATAACTTTGATAAATAGGTCGTAATAACATCTTCATCACACATTACTTACAACAAAACGAATGAATGAAACAAACGATTACGTCGTGATGATTTAAATTTAATTAAGATTAAAGGAAAAAAAAGTCTTTTTTTTTTACAATATTTTATTTAAAACAACAACTTTCAACACACAATAGTTGGTGTAACTTCTTCGTCTTCATCATATAATTTAGTCACTATCATCAGAGAATAAAGATGAAGAAGTTTCACCGACGTTACCTAATAATAAATCTTTCTACCACATCATCCATTATGCTTTAACTTTTCCTCTTCTTTAATTGCATGAGCAACGCAAGACTGCCATCGTTCTAGCGTAATACTATCCAGATCTTGTGGGAGTAATTGTTTCTTCTTGTCTAATTTGAACGTTTTGTTATGTTGAGCCACATACCCCATCATTTGAGCCCATATTAATTCTATAGGGTTGAACTCGCAGTGGTAGGGTGGGAGGCGCAATACTGAAATACCCTTCTCTCTAGCCATCTCATCTACAACAAACTTTTGGTATAAATGTCTTTGTATTTTTGCTTTTTCTAATAAAGTTGCCCTAAGATCTTTTTCCTCAAAAGGAATATTTTTGCTTTTAAACCATTCCTGTATATCTGCCTTTCGTGTAGCTGTGGTTGGCAGCTTCTCCAATGTCCTGGAGTGGTATAGCGCATTGTCCATAACAATTACAGCGCCACTCTCAATTTTTGACAAAATTAACTTGAACCATTTTCACTTAAGTCTATCGCGCTTCTATAACATATTCCCTGTAAATTGAGAGGTCTGGCTCTTATGAAACAGGAAATCCTAGTACAAGAGTCAGGGCTACAAAGATGATTGTGTCTTGAAGTGTAAATAAATAATTTATTATTATTATTAAAGTTGAAGGCGTCCATTTCGGAGTGGTCATCTTCATCACCTTTCTTTGCATCAAATATTAATGCAGCATCCATTAAAAACCCTTCACAAACCCTGTGAAATAAAATTAATACAAGTCAATTATTCCGTACCCCCTATATAATTTCACTGCTGGAAATAGTTCATAGATAAATACTATAACAAAATTTATAACTTTAAAAGTTCGCTTTGCATGCGTTAATTCATAATACAATGTAATATGTATTACTTAATTAATAGTCAATAACAATGGGCTGTTCATTTTTTTATGGCGAGGACAGTCCATAAAATACATACCAGTATGACCGATTATAAGTTGGATTTTTTAAACCACCAGATAGACCTTCCCAATGTGCTTCTTTTGAAGATTTATTATTAGTGTCATGCCATATTAGGCTTTTCGTGTGACCTGTTTGTATGATAAAAGGTTATTACGAACCAATTTTATGAAATTATGTTTAACTGTATAATTAATTATAATGTTATTAAATGCAAGAGGTCATACACTGCTTAGTGCATAAATAGCTGTTAAGAAATTTAGAAGCACTGTACCTTCATTTAGCCAAGTGTCATCTAAATAATAATATATTTTCCTTCCTTTATTCCTTAGCCTTTTTATTTCATGAAGATATTTTAGTCTCCAAAGGACGATCTCCTGCTTGTCTATGACTTCTATGAGTGCACTTTTTCTGCTCCGTTTGATTTATGTGAACTTTAATGTTTATTTAATTATTTTATACAGACTGCTTTTTTTTTAAATCTGGCATAGACTCGTCACTGTTAACTGCTTCCAGCATCTTGTCCAAGGTGGGCAACTCATTATTAAAGAAGAAGGAATGAATTTTCCTGCATATTCCACTAAATGTGATGTCATCAAAATCATCACGTTTCATGTGCTTCTGTTGGGGAGGGGGAGATTGCAGGCGACTTTTTATGTTGTACTCTTTGAGAATATTGGACAGAGTAGCCCGAGATACGCCTGTAAATAATAAAATCATGTGCGGAGTTTCTAAAATATAATACATTTTATCACAATGCATGTTAGTTTCAAATATTTTTATAGTAATAATTTTATGAATCATCCTTACCGGCAACTTCTGCGATTTTCTTTATCATCTCAGTCCTATAATGAGGAGTATCTGCAGGCCAGGACTCCAATTGCTTAAAAATATTTATCACAGGTTGTTTTTCTACAGCACGCAGCGTTCTCTTTTTTTTGGGAGACATTATTATTTCGTCGGAGTCAACTTTTGGACCACGTTTTTTTCGCCGTTGGCTTTGGTCAGACTCAGTACTTATATGTTGTAAGCCACTCGGTCCCGCACCGGGATCACTCATAGCTCAAAAAAAAAGTAACGTTTTGTACAAACAACCCAATGACAACACTGATAACAATACAATAATAAAGAAATAACTAAATATTATTTATTATTTTAATAAATAACAACAAAATCACGAAAATTAAACAATAACAAACAAAGTATTCACAAGTAAATGACATACATGACAATCTTAGAACATTGTCAAGTCAATTTCACAGACGACATAAACCAGTAAAATTAGAAATCCCCGGCTGTCACAGCTTATGAAGGGATTAAGTAACATTTTAGATTTGGTAGGATTATAGTGAAACAAAAAGCGTTGCAGTATTGTTGACTCCTGCTTCTTTTAGGTTTTTAACATTGGCCCTGTAATTTTAAATTGGAATGAAATAATATATCTAAATGAAAGCTACTTAATTTCATATGGTTGTTTTTTTTAAATGATTACAATTAAGTGTGATAGCTGATATATAAATTCATTTTAATCGATTTGGCGTCAATCGTAACTATAACAAGTTTATTGTACTTTTGTTATAAAGTGTGCATCAAAAATAACCTTTTTTAACTTCTGTCTAATGCTATTATAAATGGAGTATAATTACTGTGTAATGCTGAGAATTATGATGAAATAGTAAATAACATTTGAAAGCCCTAAAATCATTCTTTAAATTAAACCATAAATCTTTGAGTCACAGCATGTTTCATACCGATACTAGGTTACTTAGTCATTTGGTCAATGTCCTTTAAGTCATTTGTTCAAATTAGGGCTGAGAATCAGCACTTTTCGAACATCATTACATAAGACAGTCCCCCAAAACGCCCACCCTTCACCACTTCCTAGTGCTTTAGCTGGGAAGAAGTGGCGCAACCAACTTCCCAGCAGCACATCTGTCTGTTCAATTAGACAAACCCGACTCTATTATACAATATATAGGCAAAATTTAAATAAATCACTGTGATTGGCTAGCGTAGTGGTACTCGAAAGGAACGTCAGTGTCCAATACGTAATGCGCGATCGTATTGTCGAAATAATGAACGGGGAATCACCCGGTACAAATTGGTACCGTCAGTTAGGAAAGGGAATGGAAATATTTCTTGCTAAGTTTTGCCAAGTACCGAGCTGTGGCGGGATTGCAAATATTGCTGGAAATGACCTGTCATTCTTTTTAGGGTTACGTACCTCAAAAAGAATAGACGGAACCCTGATAGGACCACTCTTGTGTTTGTCTGTCTGTTCGTCTGTCACTCCCAATCTGCTCCGAATCTACTAAGTTGAAATTTGGTACATATGAACTTCTGTGACCCAAACACGGACGTGTAACGTAAATAAATGTTTTTTTTTAATATGGGGGTCATGGCCTGGGTTATGGCCGGTTTTTTAATAAAAAAAATTGTTTTTATAATATGTAATCGTATACACGCATGGGTCCGAGCGCGGGAAGTCAGCGTTGTCGACGCTTTATGTTCGCTGACGCTCCGGTCCAGGCTGATCTTTAGTGTAACAATGTGTGTCTCAGAACCTGACGCTGCTGCTGAACAAGATCCGCGACATCGTGAGTGTGCAGACGGAGGCCGAGGTGCTGGAGACGTGCGGGCGCACGCTGGAGTACCTTTGCACCGAGCAGTGCGGCGTGTACACGCGCTGCAACGTGGCGCGCGCGACCATCACCGACATGTGCGTCAACCGGTACAAGGAGGCCATCGACGAGTACCGCAGCCTCATCGAAGGGGTGAGTCTTACATACAGTACTGTGCACCGAGCAGTGCGGCTCATGCTCTCTATTTGTCGTAATATGATGGCAGTGCATTCTTAGGAGACTTAGTTTCTATCATTACTGCGTATTCTTATCTACATATATTTTGCCATGTGATGTGCCTCTCTATAACGCGTATGATGTGTGGCAGGGCGAGACCCCAGACGCGGACGAAGTGTTCAACGTGATCAACTCGCTGCGCAAGGTGTCCATCATGTATATGTGCCACAACCTCAACGACACCAATATCTGGGACTCGCTGTTCGAGGACCTGCCCAAGTGCGTCAAGGAGAACGAGACGCAAATGCCGCCGCAGGTCAGTTCAGTACTACATTAGGACATTACACACGCCATTCGTCATAATGACGTACATCATCACTATTATATATCTTCTCTACATGAAAATAGTTGAATTTGAAAAACCTTTGAATTTGGAATTGTCCACTTTATAAACATTAACAGTATTATTCATAAACGCCTCTTAAATTTTAATCATTTGCTAAGCAACTGATTAGCAAAATTCTTATTCATAAACGCTATTTAGCGCTAAGAGGTTGCTAAGCAATTGATTAGTAACTGTCAGAATCAAACACCACCGGTGCACTGTTATGAGGATGCTAAGAGGCAAGATGGTGGATTTTATTTGAATCAGCTGTTTGATTCAATAGGATTGTTGTGGGCTTCGAGATTATTTTGTTCCTAATATCGAGTTGTACCTTAGTAAATATGGATTTCGACAATCTTTTACGGGATTTCCAAAACCACGTAGAATAACTGAATAATTTTGGAATGACCCGGCGGGTAGTAGGCGGAAAAAGACCTACAAATCTACATACTGATATACGAAATTTACAAACACAGCTCGTTTAACTCCCCTACGAGACTGATTACCTATTACATATTCTTCTTTCGAAGTACAAATGATGAAAGGATGTACTGGGAAAGCTCAATCAAGAGGAGGCTCAGTAGGTGCTCAGGAAGTTTGAAGAGAATGACTTCATGCTCATCGGAGATAGTGATTATGCAGTGTATTATTCCATGTGCCCCTCATCCTACCGCGCCAGTGAAGGCCCAGAACTAAAGAAAAGCCACGTTGTGGCAGTCACACACAAATAACGATACATTTTATAGAAAACAATTTATTTTAATACATAATAAAGCTACATTTTTGTTATAAATTCGTTTCCAATATTCTTCCTCCAAAGACATGGGTGCCTTTCTTTTGTCACGCCACTCTTATCACTCTTAGCATGGTCTCCTGCCTCGCCGACTTTGCAAGGTTGAATAATGGTATTGGTGCTAGTGGCTTTTATAGCAGCAGTCAAACTTGTACCTGTAAACAAGAATAATAATTTTTATTAAAGGACACAGAAACCCCGGTGCAAAAGCAATAGGAAGTAATATAAAATAGACTCAAGTACCTACATACACTTCTTAAAGAATTCGAGTTAACAAGCATAAAGTACATGAAAATACATAGCTATTATCGGCTACTGCTTTAACATTCATTTGGGCAGTTTACATTAGTAAGTAGATATATAAATTCAGAAATAAATACCTTCTCCTGATTATTCCAATTATTGGAGCTTATTATTTTCATTACTACCATCGCAAACACAATGAAGTAAACATAGTAAATTATTTTTATTCAAATTAAAATATTCCGTTATATTTTTTGACTTTTGTCTGTCAAAGTCACGACAGATACAAAAATCGTAGTTTTGACAACTTTATTCTTAAAATTATGTTTTTTAGGCGACTATTTTGATTATAATCTGTGCCAAACGCGTAATTTCACCTCTATTTCGTTTCGCAACTAATCATCTGCTAACTAGCGTTTATAAATAAAGAAAAGTTAATCATTGATTAAGAGCTAACTAATTAGTTAGCTAAACAGTGGCTAATCAGTGATTAGCGAGATTTTTATAAATAAGGCTGAAACAGTCTTATTTATAAACGTCTCTTAAATTTTAATCATTTGCTAAGCAACTGATTAGCAAAAATTTTATTCATAAACGCTATTCAGCGCTAAGAGGTTGCTAAGCAATTGATTAGTAGCTGTCAAAATTAAACACCACCGGTGCACTGTTAAGAGCCATTTCACAAAATTTAAACGCTCGAGTTATGGTAAAATAATAATATAATAATAAATAATAAATTCTTTATTTACTCCTCACAATGACAAACTTATTCTAGGTTTTACATAAATCTAGTCAAAAGTAAGATTTCCAAAACATGTATAATGCCTAAAAATAAACTAAAACTAAAATAAGTTTAATACAAGTGCAAGTATTGATGGTTCGCAATTACAATATTTAGTAGCAACCCGCCCGATCTAGGTTAATTTAAACCTGTGTTTCAGGCCATCACATTTTACATCTGAATTAAATTGGAACACTAAAAATTTAAAGTTAATCTGATATAAAATAATCTATTAGCAACTATGAGAAAAAGCATATTGCTATTGGTACATTAATATCTAAAACTAAACCTATGTAAATATACAAAAGTAAATACTTACGAGGGATAAATTATCATCATGACAAAATTTCTAGAAGTTTTTCTGTATCTGTGTAATTGAGTATCGCTAAATGTTCTGATAACATTTTACTACATTTTTTATAACTTAACCTATAGAAGCTTAGTAACTTGTTGAGCCTATTATACAGAAAAGGACCTAAAAACACATAAAATCGATTAACAAACGCATGTCTAGTTTGAGGCTTTATGCAAACCAAGTCCTTCCTTCTCTTGTCGGTAGGTGCAGGGTCAAAAGGAAGCGCAGTGTGCTGGTGTAATACTACGCTTAGTATAAATAATTGCCGTACTGTTAGTAAATTACATGCTATGTAGAGCTGGTGCGTTGGAAATCTAAAAGGGCGAAATGTAGCAACCTTTAGAATTGCTCTTTGAGCACGCTCTAGAGGGAGTAAAATTGTTTTACCCCAAGAAGTTATGCAATAGGTAAGAATGGATTGACACAAAGCTAAATAAACCTGTTTAATTAATTTATAGTCTGCTATATTCCGTAAATACTTAAAAACATATATTAATTTGCGCACTCTAGTACAAAGTAAATCGTTATGTTTACGGAAGTTTAGATTGGAATCCAAAGTGACACCCAGATATTTTAAATGATCAGCTTTAGTTAAAGTGGGGCAGGAGCATGCAGTGTCAGCGTACGTGCTACAATTATGTACGTTAATGTTTAGATTAGTAAGCGGTATGTTAGTATTTCTCATTGCAAATAAAATGTATTTTGTTTTATCTGTATTTAATGTTAGTAGATTATTATGAAGCCAATTAGACACAACGTTAAAACCATTCTGAGCATTTTCATAGACCTCAACTCTTGATTTACCTGAGAACAATAGAGCGGTGTCATCCGCATAAGACATTATGATACCATTTTGGAGTGACAAGCAGCACAGTTCATTTATATAGATTAAAAATAACGTAGGGCCCAAAATGCTGCCTTGTGGAATTCCAAAACAAGTATTTTTAAGTTCAGAACTTGTATACTGACCAATTTTTACACATTGCTGACGATCGCTAAGATAATCAGGTAAAAGTTGAAGTTGTGCTCCTCTTATCCCAAGTGTTTCAAGCTTGTGCAAAAGTAAAGTACTTGAAATGGTGTCAAAAGCCTTGGCAAGGTCTAGGAAGATCCCAATTGTGTGCATACCCTTATCTAAATTGGTAGTGACATAATTAGTCAATTTGTGTACTGCTTGGCTAGTTGATCTTTTTGGCCTAAAACCAAATTGACTATCTGAAAGTAGTTTGTTATCTTCCAGATATTTTAGCAATCTACTGTTAACGATTTTTTCTAATATTTTTGAGATGCCTGTTAACACTGAAATGGGTCTGTAGTTATTCACACAGTTTTTGTCTCCAGACTTGAATACAGGGGTGACCACAGCTTTTTTAAGCAACTTAGGGAATGTACCTTTAGATAAACATAGCTGAAAAATGTGTGTTAGCGGAGGGGCAAGGAGGTATTTAAATCTCTTAAGTATATTATTAGGTATGTCATCCCATCCAGTAGCACACACATCTTTTAACCCATTTATTATTGTAATTACTTCGCAAACGTCGGTATCTAATAAAACAAATGAATTTAGAGTAGAGGATGTCATAGTCGGGTTTTGACGGGAAAAATTACTAGAATTTAAAGATTTTTCAGGCAAGTTTTTACCAACGTTAGCAAAAAAGTTGTTTACTTTATACATTGCTTCGGATGGGTTTGTCTCTGTGGATAGTAAGTCAAACGGAGGTTCTGGATTTTTCGATCTAAATGTATTCGTTTTTATAAAATTCCACACAAGTTTACTATTTGTCCCCGCCTTCTGTAATTCAGTTTTATCATACTGATTTTTTAGTTTTTTCAAAAGATTATTACAGAAGTTTCGATACCTTTTATATGTAACAGAAAGTATTTCGTTATCAGGTGCGTGTTTCAATTTTAGATGGAGTTTGTCTCTATGTCTTATACAACGAACGAGACCGGGAGTAATCCAGGGTTTTATACAACTATCTAGGTATTGTCTTAGTGAATTTGTTTTTCCTTATTGCATATTGTAGCGAATCTATAAAATACTTTAACGTAATATTTGCATCGTTTGAATTGTAAACTGGGTCAAAATTAATGCCGCGTAAGTCATTTTCCAGGTTTGTCATATTGAATTTAGTGTAGCTACGCATGCAGTTTTTTCTAGGTGAACATATTTGTAATGTTAGTAAAACAGCTTGATGATCGGTAAGCGAAGAATTAGTAACCAATGTTTTAGATGGACTTTTTGATTTTAAAATGACGTGGTCTAAGCATGAGCCACTCTGATGCGTGGGGTGATAGTGAGCTGGTAAAAGTCCATGAAATGAGCAAATATTCAGATAATTATGTACATGGGTATCGGTTTTCCCGGAAGCAATGTTTATGTTAATAAAAAGACGGCGGCGCTGTGTATGTGTGCGAAGCTAACCGTACATACACAATACAAGCAGTGTAACGCGAATGTTGAGACGGACTAAACAATCTTGAGCCGTTATAATCATAATGCGGCATTTTAGAGATTTATGAAAAAAAAATATTTTATTTATCCAGTCTAATAAAGCTTTCCAGATTAATTAAAAAAAAAAAAAAACGCAAATATCGTCGACCGTAATCTAACTTGGCGTAAGGGACATTTTGCTCAAAATGAGTTTTTAATGCAGTCCGTTACAGTTTTTTGCGCTCTTTCGAATGGTGTACATAACATAGCCGTAGCTTGAAAAAAATGTCCTATACGCCATAGAAAATTGATGGTTCTAAATCTTTTTTTAAACAAAAATATGATGTATCGGTCAAAGTAAAACTGCGATTGACGTATGTTTTAATATTTCATATCATATTGGCGTAAAAGACACACTTTGTCCCTTACGTCAAAATTTGATGGCCAAACGCGGGAGTAATGGGATAGGTACTTGTCTCTATAAATATTTACAGGAGGTCAATAAAAGAAGGTAATTATTCTAAATTAATATTACACTGTGATTCATGCACCGGCCAAAACAAAAACAAAACAATTTATTGCATGTTTCGCCATTTTTTAATAACATTTGTAAATTTGGAAACCATTCAAATTAATTACTTTTTACCTGGTCATACGTATATGCCAGTAGACTCAATGCTTGCTACTATTGAGAAAGCTGTGCAGAAATTAATTGTATGGCCTTCATAATGGCCATCTTTCATAGAGTGTTCACGGAAAAACCCTAGACCTTATAATAATGTACAAGTGATGGATCACGGTGAATTCTTAAATTTTGAGGCAGTCACAGTTGAGACTTTTACCAAACCTACTCTGAAAGATCGAAACTTAAGACTAAAAAATTTAAGGATTGTCACTTTTAAAAAGAAGAATATTGAGAAAATGGAAGTAAAATAATTATAGTATGGTTGAAAATGCAAATGTGACTGAGTTTCCATTTCTTCCAAATGATATAATAGGTAAGGGGAAAGGGAAAGGAAAAAAGAAGAGTATAGGTAAAGTAAAAGAAAATGAAAGTAATACAGAAGGAACTAGTGAAATCAATATTATTTCAATTTAAGTAATAACACTTTATAATAAACGAAACTTCTTACCTTATGCAAAAAAAAAAAAAAGTACCAAAAGAATCAAAATGTTGTAGTCGTAGTATAATAATGCGTACACGATACGAGCAAATTGAGACGCGGGAAAAAGTGGCAAAGGTCCTTCCTCGATGGGCGCTCGCACCGTACTAAACAGTAACCTTTTTTTTTTTTTTTAACTAGGGCATCTCAGAGTGTAACCACTAAGGTTCCGACTCTTTAACCGGACTTAATGAAACTTAATGCCTCCAGCCAGGGCGTAAAAATTTATGAACTAAACGACTGCTGCTCGCTAAGGGCACCCCCTGTGGGGTACGAACCTCGGCTTACGGCAGCGTCGGAGGGCGGGTGGCAAGGGACCGTCGGTGGCTGGATAAAATCAGTGTTTTGATTATTATCAGGGGGAAACAGTAACCGCTGATGCATCGTAATTTATTCTAATTTAGAGTGATTTTAATAACGATATTATGACTAATTAAATAAAGGGATTTTAATCAAACTTTATAATTCGATTTGTTAAAGAACATAGTTTATTTTGACATGATTTTTTTTATGTAATTACGCCTTAATCACCCCAAATAAACGCAATATAATTGCGAATAAATCGTAAAAATTGTCCTAAAACTTTTTTTTTTTACTAATTAATTTTATGAATAATCGATATTCTAGTACATGTGTCAACAAAATTTTATGTCTGATGCATTGTGTATTTTTTTTTAGTTAAATTTATAAATATTAATGAGTCTGAAACTTACTCTGCGATGATTTTTCAGTAAACTAGTTGTGGGAGATTAATCACTACAAAGTAAAGAAATAAGTTTTAGTAAATGTGTTACATGAAGTGTCAATTCGAAAGATTGGTCTATTTTTTAAATGTATTTGCCAATGCCAGAGTATTAACTAAGATGGTAAATTAGGCGACCAAAATTTAGATATTCGCGCGAAAACGTGAAATGGCTCGTAAGACGCAAGATGGAGGATTTTATTTGAAACAGCTGTTCGATTCAATAGGTTTGTTGTGTGCTTCGAGGTTATTTTGTTCCTAATATCGATTTGTGTCATATCTATACTAATATTATAAAGCTGAAGAGTTTGTTTGTTTGCTGGAACGCGCTAATCTCAGGAACTACTGGTTGGAATTGTAAAAATTCTTGTGTTTGATAGTCCATTTATCGAGGAATGTTATAGGCTATATAGCATCACGCTACAACCGATAGGAGCGGAGCATAAATGAAAAATGTTGCAACAACTTATTCTTTTTTGAGAGCTTCCGTTGCGTGCGCTGCGTAAACGGTTTAAGTTACGCAAATATCATGTATGATGGAATTGTTCCTCTCTCAAATAAAAAATAAATAAAAAAGTCGCGACAGTATGGGGTTTATTCATAAACGTTGCTTAAAGTTAAGTGACGTTTAAACGTCAAAAATGTATGGTTAAACAGTCGCTAATCATTACTTAACTTTAAGCAGCGTTTATAAATAAACCCCTGTATGTCTATCTGTTAAGATTGACTCACTATAACCTTTTTTATGGTAATAAATTTTTTTCGAATTTAATGCATTATTTGCGAAGGAGTTTTATCAACATAATATTAATCCTTATCCAAATAAATATGTTATTAATCACAAGTATTTAATTTTGAACAAAGTTGCCCTTACATCATTTCATTTCAATGAATATTTTAGGAGATATAACTGTTTTATAACTCCGCAGCAAAATAATGATCAACTCTGCGAGGTAGTCTATTCTAAAACTGAAGTGTTAGTTTTTAGGGTTCCGTACCCAAGGGGTAAAATGGAACCCAATTTTTTTTTTTTTTTAACTATGCCCCACACTAGGAATTTCTCCTGTATCGTGGGTGCGTTTACAAACATTTAAACTCACATACACAAACAGCCAGACCCGGAACAACTACTTGTAGATCATACAAATATTTGTTATTACTAAAACTCCGCTGTCCGTCTGTCTGTCTGTCTGTCCGTCTGTCGCCAGGCTGTATCTCATGAACCCTGATAGTTAGACAGTTGAAATTTTCATAGATGATGTATTTCTGTTGCCGCTATAACAACAAATCCAAAAAAAAACAGTAAAAATAAATATTTATATAGAAAGAAAATTGAAAAGCAACAAAAACAAATAGACTTCATTGATAGACAATTAAGGAAGAAAAATCTACTATTCTTTGGTATTGAAGAAAGAGGACACTATGAAGATTTACTTAATTTAATCCTAGACATAATTAATATAAAAACGGAAGTACAATGCCAGAAATGGGAAATAGAAACTGTAACAAGAAGAGGAAAGAAAAATGGAAACATTAGACCAGTGGTGGTAACAATCACAACAACAAGTAGAAAAATAGAGCTTCTCCGCAAGAAAAAATCACTTCAAAACACAAACATTTATATTAAAGAGGACTACTCTCCTGCTGTTATCCAAAAACGAAAAGAACTCCAAGAAGAATGCAAACGTGAGTGGGAGTCTGGGAAAAAAGTAGCTCTGCGTTATGATAAAATTGTCACATTACGTCCTAAAAACGTAATAAATCAAGCATCTGCAGGGAAAAACTCAAGTCAGAGATTTATGTCAAAGTCACCTGAGGGGAAAAAAGATTCAGAGGTCAGCGATAGTCATGAAAAAATTACCCAAGTATAGAAGAGAAATAAATCGCAGAGCATAAATAAGTTACTTGCGTCCGTCACAGTTGAATCCCATCGCTCGGGCCTCAACAAGTAATGTCCAGGAAACCCCAAAAAACTGAGTCACGCCCCTCCTTCTCTTTTAAATATCATCCAAGAAGACTTTCAACAACTACCAACAGCCTACAAATTTAACAACATCTCCCAATACGGCCGGTTCCCGCGGGAAGATTAGACCAAAACCCTCCAACCGATTTAAGAATCAAAATCAAACATACATTAATCAAAACCGAACATACAATAACCAAAATCAAACATATAAAAACTCAAGAATAGAGAAAAGTACTACTTATATTTGCTCATGGAACGTGAGATCGCTGGTAAACAAGACAAGACTTATAGAATTGCGACATACCTTAACAAAGTTCAAATGGGATGTTATTGGCTTAGCAGAAGTGAAGAAAGAAGGGAAAGAAATACTAGAAACCGAAAGCTACATCATGATATACTATGGCAAAAAAAGTGGAAGAAACGGCGTCGGTTTTCTCATAAATAAAGATCTGAAAGCTAATATAATCGATATCAGAAGTATATCGGATAGAGTCATACGATTAGATATATTCATTAATAATATAACTTTCCATCTGATACAATGCTATGCACCAACAGAAAGCGCAACTTCAGAAGACCTAGAAATATTCTATAAACACCTACAGTTTGCATTAGAAGATACAGGAAATGGTACAATAGTTATGGGAGATTTTAACTCCAAAATTGGTAAATCCACCGCGGAAGATAAGAAAGTTATGGGTCCATGGGGCTTCGGAGACAGAAACGAACGAGGAGATATATTAATAAAATGTTGTTTTGAAAACCAGCTCTACATAGCAAATTCACACTTTAAGAAAAATCCTAAACAAAGATGGACTTGGATATCACCGAATGGAAAAGTGCAAAATGAAATGGACTTTATCCTAGTTAAAAATATTAAAGATATCTCAAATGTGCAGGTTGTTAACACCACCTTTCCTACAGATCACAGATTAATTAGAGTGGGTATGTTACAAAACTGCAATAAAACTAAGTCACGGAGAGACTACAGATGCAAAGTTTCTAGGCTAAACCCCTTAGAGTTAGTAATTGAAAAATATATTTGCGAACCTTATAAGCAACTTCCAATTCGATGATATGGAATTAGCATATGGAAAACTAATAAAAATAATAAAAGAATCGGTGAAAGAACTACCTAAAATAAAAAACAAAGACATAGCTCCACTATCAGCATACGTAGAGAAACTTATTAATGAAAGAAACAGACTTAAGAATAAAGAAAATAAAACACGCCCTGAGAAAAAACAACTCAGCGCACTCTATAAACTTATAAATAAACAAATACAACGAGATTACAAGGCACATCAATACAATATACTCCACCATCAGTCAAAAGGGCACAAGTAAATTTGAACACATATAAACTGTGGATTATGTCTCTGAAAAACAAAGAAAATAAAACATTATCTAATAGGGATTGTATCATTGGGAGTGCTACACAGTTCTACAGGGAGCTTTATGGAAACGAGGAAAGTCATCAGTGCACTAAACCAGGGCCATACGCACCACTAAGTGTCGTGAGAGTGAAGTCCGCTGTGCAATCCAACACCTGAAATCAGCTAAAAGCCCAGGCGATGATGGAATAACAAATGATATTTTGAAGGCGATTATTGACCCGCTAGTACCAATACTGACATCCTTTTTCAATGACATACTGACAACAAAGTACCAAAAGAATGGGGAATATCGATTATAACTCTGTTATACAAAAAAGGCGATCCGATAGACTTAGGAAATTACAGGCCAATTAGTTTACAACAAACAGTATACAAAGTGTTTGCCACAGTACTATTAAATCGAATCTCAAGGTTATAAGACAGCAACCAACCCCGAGAACAAGCCGGCTTTAGAAGAACTTACTCAACCATAGACCACATCTTCACCTTGACACAACTTATCGAGAAATACTCTAAATATGGCAAAAAACTCTATTATAGACACTACTGCAAAGCATTTGATTCAATACAACACGAACCTTTGTGGGTAGCACTGAAGACGCAGGGAGTCGAAAACCGATACATAGAGATACTGAAACAGATCTATAAAAACAGCAAGGCAGTGGTTAAGCTGGAAGGCAATGGAGAGCCATTTGATATCCGGAGAGGTGTGAAACAGGGTGATCCGATCTCACCTAATTTATTTACTGCACTCTTGGAATATATCTTCAGACAATTAGACTGGGAAAATAAAGGGTTTCAACCTAAACGGCGAATATCTAAGTAAATTATGCTTTGCTTATGATATTGTATTAATACCTGAAAATCACAAGGACTTAGAATATATGTTAAATACCCTAGACATAGAAAGTAGAAAGTGTGGACTGCAAATGAACACACAGAAGACATTTGCCATGACGAATAGCGAAAAAATACAAATTAAAACTGAATCTCATTCTATAAGCTATGTGGATGAGTATGTATACCTAGGACAAAACGTATCATTCCAAAAACAAACATCTCATGAAGTAGAACGTCGTATAAAGAAAGCTAAATACTGGTCGCTGAAGGAAGTATTCAAAAGTGAACTACCAATGCATTTGAAAAGGAAAGCGATGGACTCCGTTGTCATGCCGACACTATTGTACGGATGCCAGACTTGGTCGTTTACAAAAGACATCGTACAAAAGATCAACGTATTCCAAAGAGCCGCGGAACGAAGTATGTTGGGTGTAAAGCTGAAGGATAGGAAGAAAAATACATACATTAGATCCATAACAAAGATAACGGACGCAGTCGAGCTAGCATGCAGACTGGTATCCATGACATTGGTATCCCTATGAAGTCAAACGCCGACGTGGGCGACCTAGGCGGTGCTGGAGTGATGATATCTACCAAGTAGCCGGATCTACATGGACCTGCCAAGCACAAGACAGACAGCACTGGAAAGAGTTGGGGGAGGCCTACACCCAGAAATGAGTACCCCAATAATATACTGGTATCAATAATGTGTTATTGGAATATATAATAAAACTAGCTGACCCGACAGACTTCGTTCCGTCAAAAGCTATAGTATAAACTCCACTACTCTACCCTACCCTACCCTACCTACCCTACCTACCCTACCTACCTACCTACCTACCTACCTACCTACCTACCTACCTACCTACCTACCTACCTACCTACCTACCTACCTACCTACCTACCTACCTACCTACCTACCTACCTACCTACCTACCTACCTGCCCTACCTACCTACCTACCTACCTACCTACCTACCCTACCCTACGCTACCCTACCCTACCCTACCCTACCTACCTACCTACCCTACCCTACCCTACCCTACCTACCTACCTACCCTACCCTACCCTACCTACCTACCCTACCCTACCTACCTACCTACCTACCTACCTACCCTACCCTACCCTCTACCCTACCTACCTACCTACCCTACCCTACCCTACCCTATCTACCTACCTACCTACCCTACCCTACTCTACCCTACCCAAATTTTTCGTAAAAACCATAAAAAAAAAACGCTGCTATAAACCTCACGGAGCCCGAGACCTTTCCAACGAATGCAAAACCGTGGAAATCGGTTCGTGCGTTCTGGAGTTATAGCGTCAGGAAGGAAAACCCGACTTATTTTTATATAGTAGACTAGCTGACCCGACAGACTTCGTTCTGTCAAAAGCTATAGTATAAACTCCACTACTCTACCCTACCCTACCCTACCTACCCTACCTATCTACCTACCTACCTACCTACCTACCTACCTACCTACTTACCTAACTACCTACCCTACCCTACCCTAACCTACCCTACCTACCTACCTACCTACCTACCTACCTACCTACCTACCTACCTACCTACCCTACGCTACCCTACCCTACCTACCTACCTACCCTACCCTACCCTACCCTACCTACCTACCTACCTACCTACCCTACCCTACCCTACCCTACCCTGCCTACCTACCTACCTACCCTACCCTACCCTACCCTACCCTACCTACCCTACCCTACCTAGGGTTACCAGGCCTACAAATTAAAAAACCTGCCTGCCAAGTCTAAAAATCCTGATTTTGAAAAAAATCCGGTCTTGTATAAAATAAAAATCAAATTATTTAATAATGTTTTTATTCATATTATTTATTCTTATATTTTTGGTTGCTAGCAACCGCTTTCAAAAAGTTGGCTTTTCCAGCTATTTCACTGTGAAATTGTTCGCACGTCACTCGTTTATATTTGTATTGCGTAAGCAATATGGCTCTTACTGACTACACTGAAAGTCTATTTCTTTCTTTGGTCCACTGTGCAGTCATAAGAGAAAAGACTCGCTCCACATTTGCGTTGTGTGGCAAAATGCTAAAGAAATACTGACAAATCTTCAATAATTCTGCAACTCTTGAACTGTCGTTAATTGTATTAAACAAAATACACCATTGCTTTTCAGCAAGCTCTTCATAAAAATCGCTCTGCTTTGTGTTCAGAAAATTCTTCAGCAGACAGAACTCTTCAAATAGTTTGGCGTCATCTATACAAATTCCTTTGTCCCTCGCTCGCTTGCCCGTCGCTCGAGCGGGAGCACGCACGTGTATGTAAAAAATCCGGGCGGAGTCCGGTCTAACACCTAAAAATCCGGTCAAGACCGGCTTTATCCGGTCAGATGGTAACCCTAACCCTACCCTACCTACCTACCCTACCCTACCCTATCTACCTACCTACCTACCCTACCCTACCCTACCCTAATTTTTCGTAAAACCCATAAAAAAAAAAACGTTGCTATAAACCTCACGGAGCCCGAGACCTTTCCAACGAATGCAAAACCGTGGAAATCGGTTCGTGCGTTCTGGAGTTATAGCGTCAGGAAGGAAAACCCGACTTATTTTTATACAGTAGATAAAAATAAAAGCATGAATTTTAAAATAATATCTCAATAATCATACAAAAATAAATAATATTGTATAAATATTATTAAAATCCTAATAAAAAAATAATAATAAAAAAACCAGCAAATATACTTGCAGAATGTTATTAGTTAATATGATAATAACTAAAAATAAAAGCATGAATTTTAAAATAATATCTGAATAATCGTACAAATATAAATAATATATAATAAATAAATTTAAAATAATATTGTATAAACATTATTAACATCCTAATAAAAAATAAATAAAAAAACTATCAAATATACTTGCAGAATATTAGGATCTAATATTTAGTATGATTTGTTATTGTAATGTGCATGGAAATGTTATGGAATTATGTCTAAGTAATGTATTTTGGGAAATAAAGGCTTTATTATTATTATTATTTAAATGTAAACAATATTGTCTTGACATCACTTGATTTCAATCAACATCTTAGGAGATATCATAATTTTAAAATAACTCCGTAACAAAATAAGTCGAAAATTCATTACTTAAACCACTCTCTCAGGTGGCGCAGACGAAGTTGCGCGGGTCAGCTATATTATAAAGCTGAAGAGTTTGTTAGTTTGGTTCAACGCGCTAATCTCAGGAACTAGATACTGGTTCGAATAGAAAAATTATTTTAGTGTTGGATAGCCCATTTATCGGTGGTATTGGATCATCCTTAGTACCAGAGTCTATACCCATGACTGAAATTTTTATTTATTGTCACGGTTTTGGGTTTGGCAAATAACTACATTTTCGATATCAGCACCCTCAGAACCATGGAAACCGTACCCATGGCGATTAATTAAGTCGGTGTCAATGGTCAGCACAATATTCAAATACATTAAATGCAGCCCACAATGTGAACTTAGGTGGTAAACATATGATAATTATCTTATTAATAGGTCTTTACCTATGAAATTGCCGTTCTGCCGTACTGGCTATTTCAAGTCCAATTTTTTCTTTTTTCGCTAAGAATTCTAAGTTCAAATTATTTTTATTTTTAAAAAAGGATTTTTTTGTTGAATATTTGTCATGTGTTTAATGGTTAACGTTCTGTTTTCATCGCATTTGTACGTTTTTCGTCATCATAGATCCGTTAAAAATTCGAGTGATTATGGAGTATGAGTACCGTCGTGGCAGCAAAGCGGCAGAAGCGGCACGTAACATCAACGACGTATACGGAGCGAAAACTAACGATCGCAACACCGGTTATTGGTTTGCCCGCTTCCGTTCTGGAAATTTCGACCTAGGAAATGAACCCCGTGGTCAAACGAAAACTTTATTCGACAATGACGAATTAAAGCTGATGATTCTCAATCTACAGCTGAATTAGCAGCAGCTTTCGATGTTAGCATCAAAACAATATTGGTTCATTTGCCTGTCGGATTGGCAAGGTAAAAAGCTTGACAAATGGGTGCCCCACGAATTGAATGATCCCCAGCGCGAAGCACGCGTCGAGTTGAGCCTTGCACTGCTCAACAGGCACATAAACGGAGGCATATTGAATTGCATTGATACTTGCGACGAAAAATGGATTCTGTTCGACAATTGCAAGCGCTCAGCAAGTTGGTTAGGTCCTGGTTCAGCACCTAAACAATGCCCCAAACGAAAACTGACCCCTAAAAAAGTGATGGCCACTGTTTGGTGACCTAGCGCCGGTGTCATTCATCACAGCTTCTTACCAAACAGGATGAGCATTACTGCTGATGTGTACTGTGAAGAACTGAACATAATGATGGAGAAGCTCGCACATCTCCAACCAGCTTTGGTTAATCGTTCGGTTCCGCAGCTCCTGCACGACAACGCGCGACCTCATACTGCACAGCAGACGGTCTCCAAGTTTACAAGAGTTGGGGTTGGAAGTTCTCCGTCATCCACCATACTCACCAGATCTTGTCCCTACAGACTTGTACTTTTTCCAGAATTTGGATAACTTCTTGGTGAGGAAAAAATTAAATACTCGTAACCGAGAGGCATTTCAAAATGCCTTTGAAGAATATTTTGCCTCCCGTCCAGCAGACTTTTTCAAAAAGGGCATCAATAAGCTACCACGACGTTGGCCAAAATGTATTGATTGCATGGGTAATGATTTAATGTTTTTTTTTTTTTTTCTTTTTTTGATGTAATTCACTTAAATATAGATAAACAAGGGCGTTAACTTATTTCATGAAAAACGGCAATTTCATAGATAAAGACCTAATATAATGTTTACTACCTAAGTTTGTTGGCATTGTGGCTGCATTTTAATGTGTTTATAATCACACAAACGCGCGCAAACTGTGCAGAAATAGTCCTTAATTGCCTTTGTGCAATTTGGGATAAAAGCTAAGAAGAACGCTAAGATTGTGTATCAGTATGGCACAATAGCGGTTTTTGCTTTGTGCTTTCTCCTCTCTCCACTAACCAGTCGTGTCTGACGTCGCTCACAGGCGCTGGTGTACGTGGTGCGCGCGTGCTTCTACTCGATCCTGTGGTCGCTGCACGGCGTGGAGACGCGCGTCAGTGCGGCGGGCGCGGCCGCGCTCCGCGAGAGGCTGCACGCGTACGCCGCGCACTGCAAGGACATCGTGGCTCGCGGCATCACGCCCGAGCTCAAGGAGGAGGTATGCACCGACGCGTCGCGCGGAGTCTTGCCGCGCAGCGGGTACTTACGCCGCCGTGCCTTGCAGGCCTACACGTCGCTGTGCGACCTGCTGATCCTGTTCGCGGAGCAGCTGGGCGCGCACCTGCCGCCCGAGCCCGCGCGCGCGCTGCTGCTGGAGCCCGACGCCGCGCTCTGCGACATGCTCAACGCCTTCATCCAGGAGTTCGTCTTCGTGCACCACAACTACGGTAAGCTGCCCAGTGTCACTAGGTATCTTCAAATATTATAGCAACGGATTTTGATGCGGGTTTCAACATCAAGGTTTAAGGTTTATGTGTTAATCTAAACATATAAAACAAAGTCGGGTTAGTTACATTATTTATAACTCAAGAACGGCTGGATCGTTTTTATGATCTTTGATTTGTTTGATTTGTCTCCGCCCCGAATAGCAGAATAACTATAAACATGCGAAAAATATACGTTTTTTTTTTTTTTTTTTGAAAATTCGTGTTGTATGCAACGGCTTTTTTTGATGATATCTTAAGAAATTCCACGCGAACGAAGTCACGGACATAAGCTAGTTATTATTAAACAAGAAATCTCCAAGTCAAGTCGTAGAAACCATAAAGCAGGGCTGGGTTCCTAGTGAGTGATAAGTTTAGTTTATCGTGATTAGATATCGATACATAACACGTCTGAGAAATTTCCCCAGCTAATGAAGCGAACCTTGTATATTCCGTGATGTAATATAACTACGAAATAGATTCCCTTTGTCATTCAATTGTACAACTATGTACCAAACTATTACAAGTCAGATTTTGCAATATTATTACAATAATATTTTGTCAACTTTCGAAACGTGAGACTTGAGTCAGCAACAAGAAAGAGCAAGGGATGGAGCTACCTAAGTTTATTTGTAATTTTTTTTTTAAGTTCATACACACCTCTTAGTTGAAATAAGAAGCTTATAATAACAACATTGTAGTTTTAAAATAATGCTGTTCAAGTTAGCGTTATTTATGAATTCTTGCAACTTCTCCCGCTTGTGGAGGCGCTATTGTATGTAATTAATTAATTTTAAGAGCTCTCAAATGATCATGCCATTGTTTGGCTATTTCCGCACGTTCAGGCCGCCAAAGAATATAGTTGTAAACCGAGTGAAGTCTGTCGGCACGTGTGAAAGCTATTGCCCTGAGCCGCGGCAGTGCCGAGTGCGCACTGTGTGTGTAGCCGCGCCCGCTTCAGTCGCGGGCGCGCGGCTTGGCAGTACTAGGTTGGCGGAACGTGTCATTAGTCTAAGAACATTACATTATAACTTACCCTTGTGTATACTTTATTAAACAGCAGAGGCTATGTTACAAATATTCTGTTTGTATGCAGTAGTTTATTCATCCAATGAAAGTTCGAACTAAGGGATGTGCTGATTAAAATGAATATGGAACTATTTGGCACACAGTCAATTAGCTATAGATCACAGCCAGACGAGATGGTGTGATAGTGAACAGTAGTGTTGGGCGTGTGGATGTTGATGTGAGGCTCGTGCACTTTTTGGGGTGTTTTTCAAAATTGGGTTTGTCTATTCATTTGTACAGTAGTTTTACGGTGTGGTGCACTTTTCGGGTATCAGGATTAAATGAAATTCTGTGTTAGGACGAGCCTTGTGAATTGCTACCTGAATATTGTAAACGTAAGCATTTTTTTGAATAAAACAAAAATGACTTTGTCATAGTTCGTAAATATTTGATCTGCATGCAACACGGTACATAAGTGAATGTGACCGTGTTGTATCACCCTACTCACTTGTACTGTTCGTGAAGGAGAGAAAAAATATGCATTATTAACGTAACGTCCACGAGTCGGTCGTAAGAGAAGCGACGGTGCCGCGTCCATGTAGCGCACCCAGTGTCGGATATGTCGCGACCGCCGCCGGCTGGCCAGTGACGTCACGAGCAGCCAGCGGGCGTCGCGGGCGTCGCGTTGTGAGGGCGATGCGATAACGGTGTGGTGTATTGTGTTGCATGTCACGCGGTGTGCGTGCGCGGTGGGCTGTCTGTCCGAACTATCCGACGCCGGTAAGCCAGTTGCTCCGCACTCGTTTGGCACTAGATGACACCGACGGCGTATTTTACCTTAGTAATGGCGCGACCGCCCGCCCCGCCGGCCGCCCACGGGCCGCGCGGCCCGCCCGGCCGGCCCCGGCGGCCCGCGCGGCCCGGAGCCTTGCGGCCCGCGCGGCCCGGAGGCCCGGCGGCCTGGCGGCCCGGCGGGTGCGGGAGTCGCCGCCGCGCTACAATAATGCATATTTTTGTCTCGACGCGACAGGCGGGCGTCTCACGCGTTTCGTGCACTCGCTGTGTGTATCACTTAACATTACTAAGGGAAAATTGTCGCGCCCGCTTCGTACACGCAATCCGACACCGACGGCGAATACACGTACCTTGTAGGCGGGTTAACGTAGGTCTTACATTCATGGAACCTGCACTGTCACATGTTGTGAAAGTAACTACATACTAAAGCATTTATATAAGTGACTACAAGACTGATATGTAATAGTGTTGGAAAACGTCAGAATCGTGTTATACAAAGATGTCGGTATTCGCTCGCGGTATCGAACTGCGGTATAATTCTATTAATACACTTGACGAGTTTTGTGGTTTGAGCATGTTTTGTGCAGTGTATTATTATTTTGCATTCCATATAATTTTATAGTGATGAACTACAAAGTTATGAGAAAAGCTAAGAATTAACAAAATGAAGCGAAATGCAGCTTGTACTAAACCGCGGTCTGTGGGACTTTGTGCAACTAATCGGGAACAGAAAAGGATTATGTAATCGAGCTTATTTTGTTTCCTAAACGTAGCCCGTAGTGCCTGCATGGTTCATAGTTAAGTCCAATATCTCAAGCTGTGCCACTTTTAAAACATGTCATTAAAAATATTGAATTATTTGTCTGAAATAAAAAAATTGAAGAAAAATATTGGTTACAACTTGAGGTTAACTATGTGATGTTTTAGTGTCTAGAGAGATTCATAATCTTCAGAAATGTTTCTGTGTGAATATAATCCAGCCTAACCATACTTGAGCATAATTAGAAAGGCACTAAAGCATTACTTATTTTGGTTTTGCATACAATTTTGAGTGTTATACTGAGGGAGATAGTTGTTAATATGCGATGTACGTTGCAGACGGTCAAGATGAGAGACGTATCGAGGAGCTACACAAGCGGCGCAACTTCCTGGCGGCCTACTGCAAGCTCATCGTGTACAACGTGGCGCCCATTCGCCGCGCCGCCGACGTGTTCAAGCACTACATCAAGGTAACACTCGCTCCTGGAGGTTGGACACCAACAGCGCGGAGATCCGTTGACCACGACTGGTGACATAACGCGACCGTGCTGTTGCAGTGCTACAACGACTACGGCGACATCATCAAGGCCACGCTGAGCAAGGCGCGCGAGATCAACAAGCTGAGCTGCGCGCTCAGCATGCAGCTGGCCATGCAGGCGCTGTTCGCCGACATGCTGCGGCGCCACGCGGGCGCGGCGCATCGCCAGCTGCCCGAGATGCTCGAGCTCAAGGTACTACTAACCCGTTACGCGCTATGCCTTACAGACATATCCACTGACACGGCATGGTTTATACCTTGCTGGCTTCGTTATGAGTTAACCTAACCAGATAAAATGTTATAAAACGAAAAAAAAAAACTTTTTTACTCTTGGAAATACGATTACGATAACAATACGCTAATATCAGTAGCTATTAGTCAAATTATGTTCGTAGGTAAATAAGCCACCTACTTAAGTATATTTCAAACAGTACACAAGAATATTTATCATAAAAACATTACTCAACACGGCCATATGATCAAAATTTATGCATTCCAAAACTTTCGTTACTTTTTCACTGACATATTTATCACTTTTCGATAAACTAACACTCAATACGAAATCTACACTTATTTCTCAGAAATTATGTATATAATTTAAAAAATAAAAATTATAGTTTATTTCGTACAGTAAAAAAAAAACAAACAAATCAAATTCAATTTAAATTTAACAGTCAGTTATTAATTATCGTATAATATTAGGCATAACATCTTATTGAGGCCATAGCTTAAGTATTCTTTTACAAAATCGGAAAGATGATTGAAGCTTATGTAACCTCAATAAAAACAAACAGGAGACCAGATTATTTTATCACAAAGGTCAAATGGATAAAACGGATTAAATAGGCCTACTAACCATTTGATATATTTTTGTGCAATTTTGTAGTTTTTAGCCTACTAAAAACTACAAAATTGCACAAAAATATGTCAGATGGTTAGTAGATAACATAAAAAACTAAAAGTTGTGTTGTGTTTGAACTTGAAGTGTTCATAACTTTTTTAATTAAATATTAGGTTGGGGAAAAAGTCTTTTGGCATTATAGTATGTATGAACTTGTAATAAAATCTCTTTGGCTATACTATTTGATAGGCGAAGAGGATTTTAGGAAAACTGACAATTATTTGTAATTAATTAATAGTATGAGGAACATATTAATGCCAATACAACATACGAACATTTTACTTTGTTTACCAACCTATAAATTTGATGGATTTTGTTCTATGTTCAATTCCAGAATAGAGACTGTAGGCGACGCATATTAATATTGTTATAAATTGATATAGTTAGTTGTAAGATACTTTATTTCTGAACGTGTAACGCCATCTAGCGGGCTATTTATAAATCAATAATTATAAAGACGTTGGTGGGTAGCTACTTTAATATTGGTACATTTTTTCCTTTGAAAGTTTTGTGCACCCGCAGTATGTAAAAAGCAGTGTGTCCGCCGCGTTGAATCCTTTCGCTCGCACCAACGCCTTTTCCCTTTGTTTACCTAAATTATTGCGTTTTCTTTACCCTATCACCTACAATAAGTGTGGTCTTCGAGCCAAATAATAATCAGTGTGATGTTTACGATCCCGCCGAGCGCCCTGCGTAAAGTTTTGACTCGCAAACAGCATCGGGAATTCGAGCGCCAGCAAATGCAAATGGCGAGCACATCGGCCAACGCACCTGCGGAACCTAAACTCAAATTACCTGTCCTAGGCACCGATAGTCTCATACCGTCTAAGGACATGGAACGAATGAAGATTGAAACAGCAAAAATAAATACGCCGTTTGCGTCCGTAAAAAGTGGTTCAATTATGTCTGCAAAATCGAAGCGATCTACGTCATCATCCATTTCTAGACGTAAGCATTTGGAATTAGAAGCCGCTGAAGCAAAAGCACAGATTCAGCTGGCCCTCATAGATAAAAAGCTGGAAGCTGACCTTGCGCAAGTTGATGCTGAAGAGCTCCAAGGTGATGGCAGCGAAGCTAGTAATAATGAGATCCTCGATGAGCAAGCACGTTCTAACGTCGAGGATTGGCTAAATCAAGATCACAACGAACCTACCTGCAGTTATCAGCATCAGCCGCCGGCACCATCAACTAGCCGTGCTCACATCGGCCCCGTCCAGTACACTGATGTTCCTGTTGATAGTATTCAGCAACTCGCACTTACCTTAAAGGACATGATGGCAACCTCGTCAGGCCATCGCGAGGACCGTCTACTCAGTCGCTTGTCTACTCCGCGTGACTTACCTGTCTTCTGTGGAGACTGTGTTGAGTGGCTACATTTTAAGAGTGCATACGATGAATCCACACGAGTGTGCAAATTTGGTGAATCCGAAAACCTGTGGAGACTACGCAAAGCATTGCGAGGCGACGCTATGGAAGCAGTTACCGACTTGCTAATCGGTAATACTCCGCCCGCAGCTGTAATGGAAGCCCTAGACTTAAGGTTTGGTCGACCGGAAGTAATTATTCTGAACCTTACGACGCAGTTAAGGAAGCAACCTGCGGTACCTACCTCGTACCAGTACGATCTAATTAATTTTTTAATTAAAATTAATAACTGTGTGGCCACTATTCGTGCATTGAATCAACCTGATTATTTACGAAGCCCTGAACTCGCGTCAGCTGTTCTATCTAAGCTGCCGAGCACACTGATAGCAAAATGGACCGACTTTGCCTACCAGAAGTTAAGTGAAAATCAGTCGAAGTTGGAGTTAGTCGCAGCATTTCTTAAACATGAAGCAGAAATGTTATCGCTAGTCGGGATACCTCAATGTAGTGAACAAAAGAAGCAGACCGAGGGGATAGTGCCCGCGAAACGAGATGGTAACAAATTTCGCACTAATCGACCCATATTAGCTACAACAGCTGTCGAGGAGGGCGATAAATATAAATTTTGCACAAAGATCAATCATTCGCTGCCCGAGTGTCGCGCTTTCAAACGTGCAATGCGCCGTGATAGATGGAAGTTTGTAAAAATGAATGGCTTGTGTTATTGTTGCCTGACGTCACGACATGATAGGAATGCATGCCCCGCACCTGTATGCGACGTAGATAACTGTGGGCTTGCACACCACAAGTTGCTACACTGGAGCAAACCTACGTCATCACAATCGACACACGAGCTGCGCCGGCCCCGGAGCAAGCGCAACCATCATCACCGCCGCAAATACTACCGTGGCGCACGTCGCGTCAAGCTGTGATAAACGCTTATCTTCGGATCACGTCATGTTAAAAGTGGTTGCAGTGAAAGTGTGTGGACCTAATGGTATAGTGAATACGTATGCGTATGCGTATACTGGACGATGCGGCCTCAGTGTCTATAATCGACTCAGGTCTTGCTACCGAACTAGGACTTAAGTGTGAACAATCATGTGACATCAAGTTCATTGATGCCTTTGGACTGGAGGTGTATCAATCCGATGCACCGACCGTAAGTGCCCAGATAAGTGAACATAACAAAAACAATTATTATGACATTAAGTAACGCAAAGTGTCTAAATTAAAATTTCCAGAACAAAATTTATCCGTAATTAACGAATTAGATTGTAAACATTTGTCTAAAGTTAAAGATTACGTATGTAAAAGTCATGTAGTGCCTCGATTACTTATTGGCGAAGATAATTATGTTTTGATTGCACCACTAGAAATTATTCATGGTAATAAAAATGAACCATATGCTACTCGTTGTAAGTTGGGCTGGTCAATTCATGGTTATTGCGGTCGCACTCACTCCAACGCTGCCAATGTGTTCACTCTCTCTCACACAGACTTAGGTCAAACTGATGAACTAAATAATTTAATTAAACATTATTTTTCTTTAGACTCCATTGGAATTTCAACCTTATGCCGTGAAAATAGTGATCATTTAAGAGCACTGCAATTATTGGATGATACGTCACGTCTTATCGGAAGTCAATGGGAAGTAGGTTTGCCGTTCAAAAAAGACGTTTTCACCATGCCTGATTCATATCAAGCCGCATCTTTGCGACTGAAGACTTTAATGCGGAAATTTCTTAAAGACGACTCGTACGCAGATCGATATAGGAAGGAGGTAAACAAACTGTTTGTTGACGGTTACGCTCGGGAAGTTAAGGAAAATGAACTCTCAGCTGACCACGTATGGTACCTTCCACATTTTGCTGTCCAGAACCCTAACAAACCGGGAAAGCTACGCCTCGTCTTCGACGCCGCATCAAAGGTAGATGGATTATGTCTTAACAGTTATTTATTAACAGGTCCGGACTTATATAATTCACTTATGGGAATTATGTTAAGATTTCGTGAAAATAAGGTTGTCATTGTAGGGGACATCAAGGACATGTTCTTAAGGGTTAAAATTAGGCCACAGGATCAACATGTTCTTAGATTCTTATGGCAAGAATCACCAAGCGTTCCCATAACAACATGCGCCATGCAAAGTCTAATATTGGTGCAACATGTTCACCTTTTATAGCACAGTATATTAAAAATAAAAATGCACTTAAATATGATGACTTATACCCAGAAGCAGTACAAGTAATTATAAAAAATCATTACATGGATGATTGTTTGTATTCGACTCCTGATGCAAATAATGCTATCAAGATAATACAACAAATTACTCAAATTCATAAACACGGTGGATTGAGATAAGAGGTTGGTCAAGCAATGACAAACAGGTTTTAGAAACAATACCGCCAGATGCGCTCGCGCCCACAGCTGTTCAATTCAAGGACGGAGTTATGAATACAACTGAGCGACCCTTAGGTTTGATATGGCATCCGTCGGATGATACCTTTGGATTTAAAGTATCATTTAATCGGGTTTCTGAGGCGATATTAAATGGTTTGGAGCTTCCTTCTAAAACTAAAATGCTTAGTCATTAGTAGTTATGTCTGTTTATGATATTCATGGTTTTTTGTCGCCGTTTATTATAAAAATTAAAATAATTTTTCAGAATGTGCATCGTAGTGGCATTGACTGGGACTGCCGCATCCAACCCGACGAACATAGTAGATGGGTAAGGTGGCTCGAGGAATTAAAACTTCTAGATTCGTTGCGCATACCACGATGCTATGCTAATGCAGGAGTTTGGACCCAATGCTACGATGACATGAAGCATGAGGTAAGGGCGCCTAAGATAATTAGGACCGAGTTGCACATATTTTGTGACTCGAGTACTAAGGCTTTCGCAGCCGTGATTTATTGGCGATTTATTCGCTCAAATGGTACTGTATCAGTCTGTTTTGTAGCGGGTAAAAGCAGGGTTACGCCTCTGCGCCCTGTATCGGTCCCGAGGCTTGAACTGCAAGGAGCCGTACTCGCAGCTCGACTTGTGAGCACAGTTCAAAGTGAACATAAAGATATAAAGGCAGACAAAAGATACTTTTGGACTGATTCGAACACTGTTCTTCAGTGGATACGTGGCGATTCTAGAGATTATAAGCCGTATGTTGCACATCGTCTAGGTGAACTAGATGAGCTGACCACCACCATGGAATGGCGGTACGTACCGTCTGGACTGAACGCGGCTGACGTAGCCACGCGCGATAATGCGCCGCCCCTACAGTTTCAGGATGTATGGTTTCAAGGTCCGGGCTTTTTAAGAGATCTAGAAATTAAATGGCCTAAAGATCTTAAAAAATGTAAACAGTTGGTTGAGACTATTTGTGAGTAAAAAATTGTTAACGTCATAGCTACGATAAATTATAGTACTGTGTTTCCAGTACCTAATGAGAACAAGTTTTCATCATGGATTCGATTGCTAATGGCAACTGCAAGGGTCTTACCGTTTGTCAACAGATGTCAACGTAAAGGCAATCGAATTGACAATGAAATGTTGCGAAAGGCAGAAGACCTGTTGATAAAAAAGTGTCAATATGATTCTTTTGCTACGGAAATAGAAAGTTTAAAACAAAACAAGCCATTATAAAAAAATAGCCGATTGTTAAATCTAACACCTTATCGTGACAATGCGGGCTTACTACGAGTTGGCGGCCGCATCGACAAGACCGATGGTGTCACGGAGGATACCAGGAGACCTGTTATTCTTGATGGTCAACGGAGGATGACCAGACTTCTGGTGGAGTACTACCACCGACGAGCGCTACATGGAGCTCATGAACTAGTAGTCAACGAACTAAGGCAACGCTACTGGATCTTGAAGCTCCGCCCCACTGTGCGCGAGGTGGCAGCGCGCTGCCTGTTCTGCAAGTACCGACGTGCGACACCGCAACCGCAACGCATGGGTGACTTGCCGTCGGCCCGACTGCAGCACAACCGACGTCCGTTTACATTCTCAGGTATTGATTTCTTTGGACCAATGGAGGTCACAGTGGGTCGTAGTAGACAAAAACGTTACGGCATGTTATTTACGTGCTTAACAGTTCGCGCTGTTCACGTAGAAATAACTGAGAGTCTTACCACTGATTCTACACTGATGGCCCTGAGAAGAATGATAGCCCGTCGAGGGGCACCTCGTATGATCTACTCAGATAACGGTACCAACCTGAGAGGAGCGGACACCGAGTTAAAACGCAGCATCGCTGAACTCGATGTAGATGTTCCGCGTAATGACGGGCTACTTAGAGGTATTGAGTGGCGTTTTATACCCCCAGGCGCACTCCAAATGGGAGGAGCTTGGGAACGTATGGTGCGTACCGTTAAGACAGCTCTCCGAGTTATATTGAAGGAACGTGCGCCCCGTCCTGAAACCCTTTCAACTTTGATGGCTGAGGTTGAAGCTCTAGTCAACAGTAGACCCATCACATATGTTTCGACGGATCCAAATTACCCCGAGGCTCTGACACCTAATCACTTTTTAATAGGTACGTCATCAATTGGACCATCTTATGGAAGATACACAGACATGGATCTTCACCTTAGGAAGCAGTGGCGTATAGCGCAGAGACTGACGGACATGTTTTGGTCGCGTTGGCTTAAAGAATATTTGCCCACACTTTTGCCGCGTCAAAAGTGGAGTAGTGAGCAGAGGTATTGCGTGTAGGAGATTATGTTTTGATAGTTGAATCGAACTTAGAGCGTGGTTCATGGCGGCACGGTGTAGTGAGTGCGGCACTCCCCGGGGATGACGGGCGCATTCGCGTGGTGGACGTGCGCACTCGCACGGGCGTGCTGCGACGACCAGCCACACGCGTCGCCTTACTCGCACCTGAGAGTAATTGTGATGACTAGTCATCACTAGGGGGTGGAATTGTAGGCGACGCATATTAATATTGTTATAAATTGATATAGTTAGTTGTAAGATACTTTATTTCTGAACGTGTAACGCCATCTAGCGGGCTATTTATAAATAAATAATTATAAAGACGTTGGTGGGTAGCTACTTTAATATTAGTACATTTTTCCTATGAAAGTTTCGTGCACCCGCTTTATGTAAAAAGCAGTGTGTCCGCCGCGTTGAATCCTTTCGCTCGCACCAACGTCTTTTCCCTTTGTCTACCTAAATTATTGCGTTTTCTTTACCCTATCACCTACAGAGACATTTAGTAATTTGCTTCACCAAGACACTTGTTCTTACAACTATGCAATAATATTTGATTCTAATTTAAATTTGACATATGATGACACAATGTTTTATAAACGACGAGGAATTCTCAACAACTATGGTATGAATATTTTTGACAATCTGAAGTGCTATCTTGGCAATTTTACGGACCCTTTCCTTACAGATGTTGAGGAACCATTTAAAGGAGCTGTTACTGAGTTAATAAAGGAACAGCTTTTTCGTTCCTACTATAGCGAGTGAGAGAGAACCTTATAGTAGGCTTAAAAATAATGACATCAATCAATATTCAATAATTAATATTTTCCACCAAAATCTATGTGGCATTACCAATAAAAGGGATGGTCTGGAAATATATGTAAGCGAAATTTCTAAGGAACTCAACTTATGTATTACTGAACATTTCTTGAACGATACTCTAGCTAAACAATTTAATTTTACTAATTATAATATGGGGTCTTACAATGCTAGACTCAATAAGAAAAGGGGAGGTTCGATGATATTAACTCATGGCGATAGTAACGTAGATGAACTGCAAGTGTGTAAGCAATTATATAAAATTGATTGTTTTGAAGTGTGTGGAGTTAGAGATATTGGAACCAATTTGTGTGTTATTTGTTGTTATAGAACTCCCACAAACAATAATTTTGACAACTTTATGAATGAGCTTGAAAAACTGTTGCAGCATTTCCTCAATAAACTGTGTATAATTTGTGGCGATTTTAACATTGACATATTTGAAAGATGATCTGAAACATAATTCTTTTATATCCTTATTAACTTGTTATAATTTTAGGTACCTGATAAATGACCTTTCGAAGAAATAAATCCGAATCGTGTATTAACTTATTAACCAACCTACCAGATTGTCTTATAGAATGCACGTATATCGATCACAATGGCTTATCGGATGGACATGCTGGTATATTCTGTACTTTGCGTTTAGAAAAATCTACGCTTAAGAAGCGTTCAAGTTATGTACGTATTTGCAAAAGAAAATATAATGATGAAAACAAAAGTAACTATAGACAAAGTTGTCTGAGACTGACTGGAGCACAGGCATAAATACATTCATCACAAAATTCAAAGAAATTCATTCTTCCGTCTTTAAGAAGGGTAAGGTAAAAGTTAATATCAAAAGGAATAGATGTTCGCAATGGATAACAAGCGGAATAAGGACAGCTAGCAAAGTAAAACGTTTTCTTAACACTTTAGATAGGACACAATGCGATAATTCAGTTCTGGAGTATCGGAATAACTATATTCGAACGTTTAGAAAAGTGGTGAGCTGTCCAAAAAGGAATGATGTCAGAAAACAAATACACATGGCATCAAATTCTAGTAAAATGATATGGCAAATAGTAAATCGACAGCGCAACGCTACCAAAGACATGAATAAGGAACCAATTATACTCAAGATAGATAACGCAGCAACAAGTAATGCTTTGGATGTGGCTAATATATTTTCCAAAAGGTTTGACAACACAGTCCACTTAAAGGCTTGTGACAAGGATTTGGCAATGACTTTCTTAACTGAAGGTATAAGTCGGGTAGAATTTAATATGAGTTTTGATGCAGTCACACCTATAGAAATTTTTAATATGGTAAATAAAATGATCAACAAGTCCTCTTCGGGTTATGACGAAATTTCCTTAACCGTAATCAAAGAAAACATAGACTTATTAGGGACTCCACTAGCATCTCTTTTTAATGAATGCATCGAGGAAAGTCTGTTCCCCGATCAGTTTAAAATTGCACGCGTGCTTCCAGTTTTCAAAAAAGGATCAAAGACGGACCCTGGCAACTACAGACTAATTTCCCTCTTGCCTATATTATCAAAAATATTTGAAAGATAATGAAGGATAGGCTCATTAAACATTTAATGATGTACGGTATCCTAAATGACCAACAGTTTGGTTACCAAACATCATTGGGAACCACCGATCCTATTGAGGCATTGGTAGACGAAGTTATTTGTAATTTGAATAATACACATAGAGTAGCTGGTATATTCCTAGACCTCAGTTCTGCCTTCGACACAGTAGACCATGGTATTCTCCAAGCTAAGTTAGAACATTATGGCATACGGGAAAATGTGTTGAAGTTATTTAACTCTTATCTGCATAACAGACGGCAGTATGTGGAGATAAAATCGGTGGTAGATGGGGAAGAAAAAATTTATAGATCTAATCTAATTACGGTATGCCGAGGTGTACCTCAGGGATCCGTTCTCGGTCCAATCTTTTTTATTATATTTTTAAATGATTTAATAGAGTATATCAAAAAACGTGTAAAGGACACAAAACTAATAATCTTTGCTGACGACACAAATGCGATAGTTACTGCAGACGATATACTGGAATTAGAATCCAAGATCAATGCTCTCTTGAATGCTTTTGAAAACTGGTTCAGTACTAATAATTTGACGCTTAATGTAAATAAAACAAAGTGTGTCTTATATCTTTGTGCCCACGGTACGAAATAACGTTAAGTTGGAGATTGTATCTTGTGGCAATAATGTCGAAATAGTTGATAGTGTCAAGTTCTTGGGTGTGCACATTGATGCATTGTTGAATTGGAAGGTTGAGACATTGTCTATTACGAAGTCTATTAGCGCGGCATGCTATGCGATTAAAACACTGAGGGAAGAATTAAGTTTACCTCAACTTAGAAGTGTGTACTTTGCCTTAGTGGAGTCCAGGCTACAGCATTGAGTTTTGGGGCAATAGCTACAAGTACAACATACAAATGGCATTCGTGATTCAGAAAAGAGCTTTAAGGACTATGCTCCGCATGAAACAGACGGAATCATGTAAAGACCATTTTATTAGATTACAAATCTTGACAGTGCCATGCCTTTACATTTTAGTGTTGCTAACTAGCTTAGTTAAAAATTTGCACAAAATTGAGACTGATAAGCTAAGACAAACTAGAGCTAGCACACGTAGGAAAGATCTGCCCAACACTATTCAACCGAAATTAAAAGTTGTCAAACATAGCCCGAGGTATCTGTCTGTATTTTTATACAACAAGTTGCCTATAGATTTCAAAACCATATACAGTGTTAACTTATTTAAAAGCAAATTGAGGACCTATTTATTGGGGAAAGGCTATTACAGTATCAATGAATTCCTAGATGACATATGACATTGTAACATATGATTGATCGTACTAATTTGACATTTATTATTTATGATCTCTTATTATTATTGTATTGTTGATTTTCTTATTATTATTGTACTTGAATTTTTAATTGACCGTTATTGTTTTTATTGACTTTTATAAATGTTTTAATGAATTTTATTTTAATTTCAATTGAATAATGTTACTTTTTAAATTTTCAACACAACGTACCTATATTGTTTTGAAATAAATTACTTATGACTTATGACTATTTGTATCTGGCTGGTTTTGGTATCATTGCAAGTTTAAATTTTAAAGAACATAATTCCAAATTCAAATTAGGAAAATGTGTGATTTTCATTTGTTTTTCGTACTGTCAAGATGAGTGAATCTAATGAAGAAATTAGATACATTTTAAAATTTTACTACAAAAAAGGTAAAAATGCAACGCAAGCCACGAAAAAAAATTGCGATGTTTATGGACCTAGTGCAGTGTCTGTGAGGGTAGCACAAATTTGGTTTAAGCGTTTTCAATCCGGAAATTTTGATGTCAAAGATGCACGTCGCTCTGGTCGCCCTATTACGGATAAAATGGATGCCATTTTTTAAAAAGTGGAGCAAGATATCAGTAGTTACGACGTAGCTAAAGAACTGGGAATTAACCACAAAAAAGTTTTGGCACATTTGAAAAAAACTGGGTACACAAAAAAGCTCGATATTTGGGTACCTCACGAGCTCACTGAAAGAAACCTAATGAACCGTGTACTCATTTGTGATTCTTTATTACGACGTAATGAAACCGAACCATTTTTGAAGAAGCTGGTAACTGGTGATGAAAAGTGGATCACGTACGACAAGAACGTGCGAAAAAGGTCGTGGTCAAAGGCCGGTCAGGCTTCACAGACTGTGGTGAAATCCGGGTTAACTCGCAACAAGGTGTTGCTGTGTGTGTGGTGGGATTGGAAGGGCATTATTCATTATGAGCTGTTACGACCAGGCAGGACCATCGATTCTGAACTCTACTGCGAACAACTGATGAGATTAAAGCAAGAAGTTGAGAGGAAGCGGCCAGAATTAATCAACAGAAGGCGTGTGGTTTTTCATCATTATAACGCTAGACCTCACACATCTTTAGCCACTCAGCAAAAATTAAGAGAGTTTGGCTGGGAGGTGTTAATGCATCCGCCGTATAGTCCTGATCTTGCACCTTCAGATTTCCACCAGTTTAGGTCTCTTCAGAATTCTTTAGGCAGTGTCAGGTTAACATCACGAGAGGACTGCCAAAACCACTTGTCGCGGTATTTTGATCACAAGTCCCAAAATTTCTATAGGAATGGGATCATTTCCCTACCTACAAGATGGCAAAAAGTTATCGAACAAAATGGTACCTACATACTATAGTTAAATGTAAATAAACTATATAAAAAAATGTTTTGAATTTTCTTAAAAAATGCGAAGAAACTTTTTCCCCAACCTATTATACGTAAGTAATAGGATACACACACATAACCAGGGCTCCAGTTCATATAAATAATAAGTACTGAGTAAAATAATATTTATTAAGTATAATTATTTATTAATAGCTTGTGTAACCACAATTCTGGCCCATGACAGCTCGCATGCAAGCTGTCATGGGCCAGAATTGTGGTTACGCGTGGAACGCATTGAATTAATTAAATTTTTACTTAAATCTGAACCACGAATACTCTCCTATATTTGTAAATAATGAGCCTCTAGAGCGCAGCTGGAGTACGCTCATTTTAATTATCCCACCATTGAACGATTATTATTATTTTTATGTTTTTGACATATCTCGGGACCCTGGGGTCCCGGGCCTTTGGAATGCGTACGAGGGGCCGAAGTCAACTCACAGAGGCCCGTTGCACGCTTGCAATGTAATGAGGCACTAACCAATGATTATCCCTGTACGCATTATGCAAGTGCCCCCAAGGACAACCCCCGGTTGGTATAGGACTATTACAGGATATGGAAACAAAAATATTGAACTATAGGCTTTGGGTGGTTAAGGCTTTGACTGCCAGACAACAGACACAATAGAAAAACCAATTGTTAGCGGTCACCGGTGACCGCGGTGGCAGTCAATGTGTTATAATGGACTGATTGCCTAAAACTATGGAACGACTATGGCCCCTGTCTGATCAATGTTTTATTATACACGGGCCCATTAATGGGCCCCCAGAAACGGCCGCTAGCACTTAGTGTCGTAGCAATAAGGGGGCAACATATCGTGAGGTGCTTGAGGACTGGAGAGGTATTCCAAGACTATCAGAACAATCCCAGAGCCCGGAAGATGGTCACGATCCCTACCAGCATTTACTGGAATACTTCCTTCCGCCGAGCACGTTTGCTCTTGCGAATCTCCACTCAAGCCGGCCAATAAAGGCAAGAATGAGGTAGGAGGTCAGTTTCTCGTCAGTGTTCACTCCAGCCGGCCAATAAAGGCAAGCCAGAGATGAGGAACATGACTTCTCCCGGGAGATAGGGTCCGTGGAGTCGCTAATGCCCATAAGCTCGCCACATGCTGCCCTGCGGGTTTCTCTATCTCTCTTGGTACCTGATCCGGCGGATTTGATTTGTTCGGACTGCGCAAACCCCACCACGACACCAACGTAGAGATATGGCGGTGGGGTTATTATTATTATTATTATTATTTAAGCTTTAGTTATCCATATTATTACAAACTTGATTACTAAAAGATTTACATAAAATATATATTATTGTATGGCTCTGTAGGGTAAAAAGCCTCCTCCATCTTTTTCCATTTTTGCTTGTCTTGGGCGGTGTGCATCCAGTTTTTCCCAGCCGTTTTTACGATGTCATCAACTCATCGTTTCTTTTGCCGTCCTCTTTGTCTTTTTCCAGTGGGACCGAGCCACTTTGTTGTTTGTAGTGTAGTGTCCACATACATAAATCTCATAAAGAATGTGTATCTATTCAAAAAGCGTGAGCAGAATAAAACTAGATGCCTCGATACCTTGCATGTCAAGGCCTGCATTTCATCATTGACAGTATCCATGGATGATGTCACTTCAGACAATGCGGATTTGATGGCCTTTATTTCCGTGAGCTCTGATTGGATTGCTTTAACACTTTCAACCAACGCTGGTAATGTCTCCATTTGGGTTGAGAGCCGTTTGAGTTCAGCTAAGATAGTCTCCGAGTCAGTAGTTGCAGCCTTGAGAGAACCGATGCGGGGACTGGCTGCCGCTGAAGATTTGCAGCTAGCACATTTCCATGTCCCTTTCCGGTCCCCGAGCTTTCTCCATCCGACTTCAGTTATACCTGCGCAGGGAAGTCAAACTGCCCCCCACATAGGGAGCATGTCACATCATCTCTAGCTTCAGTTTCACAACCCCCTTACACGTAAACATCGTGAGTAACTTGAATAAAAGTTTGAGAAACGTAGTTCGTGTTCATTAACGAGCAACAGAAACAGTGAGCGCGCGCGTTCGGTTAGCTGTCTACCGACGTACTGGTAACGAGTACGGTAACGTCAGGTAACGGTAGGTCCGTTACCTGACTTTAACGTTTCGTTACACTGTTTCTGATTTGAGGTTAGAAACAATTTTTTTTTTCTTAGAAATATGCATTCTCTGTTAATAAGAGTGATAACGTTTTAATCAGGGACCCAACTCCTACCACCTTCAACCACTGTCACCCCTCACTTCGTGCCACTGGATACTAAAGTCAAGCCGCCAGTTATAATTAACATAAAACTTTTTGGGAAAATAACGAGTAGCATTACCTTTTTTCGAGTAAAATTCAATCCTGCCAGCACAGGTCTCACAGGTATGATTTTAATTTTTATACAATAAACTTACTGTTAGGTATGTTGCGGGAGGCAAGTGAAACTACGGGCTGCTGTGAGTACACTGTTTATTTACCAGTAGGTTAGGTGTCGGCCGGGCGCGCGCGCACACACACAGCATGCGCGCACGCATACATAACATTTCCTCCCCTTATTACACTTATACTCTAAACAATAAAAATAAGCTGTGCTGTCTTTGTGTGTTATTAGTACATAACTTAAAAATAGGACTTATAATCTACGCGTGGAATGTTCCTTAAAAGTCTATTTGCACATCTTGATACCGGGGCACCCGGCTCAATTGTTGCGGGGGTGAAGACGGCGTGTTTGGCAACACTTTCCTCTCCCGCGGGTACAGGCACTTGAGCCCGGTTTATTGGTGTATTGTTACCGTCCAAGTCGTCAAGATCATAGTTTTGTTGTTGATTTTGTGGAATATTCCCCTTACACATTGTTAACTGGTTTACATGTTTTTTTACTTCTGACGTTGTATTTGTGTCTTGAACGACGTACAATACTCTCCCTATTTTCTTTTTAATTATTCCCTTGCACCAATCAAATTTTTTGCTGCTTTTAAATTTCTTATACAACACTTGGTCACCCGGTTTGAACACTTGTTTGTTTCTTCCCCCGTATGACTTAATCTGCGAGCACTGTTGACGAGTAACATTATCAGTGGGGGTTGTGAGTGAGGCTGACGCTTTTTGTGGGTCGAATAGATCTAACCGTGACCTAAGCTTTCGCCCATAAACTAGCTCAGCCGGTGAAAAACCTGTGACAGAATGAACCGAATTCCTGTAATCAAAAAGGTACTTTAAAACTTTTAACTTTTGCTTTGCATTATGTTGTGGCGTGATAATGATGGTTTTTATGCCTTTTTTTTACAATTTTGACAAAGCTCTCAGCTTGTCCGTTACTTGCTGGGTTATAGGCCGGTGATGTCAAATGAGTGATGCCATTTAGAATGCAAAAATTTCTAAACTAGAAAGACGTGAATGCTGTACCGTTGTCACTGACTATTGTGTGGGGTAGGCCGTACTTTGACATGAAATCATATAACTTTTCCACGACGCTTACCGAAGTGGTCGACGTGCTGACGTCATACACTTCTACCCACTTGCTGTATGCGTCTACTAATGTTTGATTATTAAACGGACCGAGGAAATCAATGTGTATTCTATGAAATGGTACGGGTGGGTACTGCCACGGAGCGAGAGGTGCTCGCCCTGGGGACGGCCGCAATTGTTGACATACCTCACAGGAATGAATCATTGTTTCCAACGCTGCATCTACACCCGGAAACCAAAACCGAGACCTGGCTTCTGCCTTAGTTTTCACTATACCCAAATGTGAGCTATGTAATTCCAGTAATACTTTAGTACGTAACGTTCCGGGAATAACTACTTTATGACCCCTCATAAGACATCCATTTTCGTAAGACAATTGTGTTTTACATAAATAATAAGGTTTAATATGCAAGTCCGATCATAATTTCCCTGGCCATCCATTCTGTACGTAATCAATCACCCTTTTTAGAGTAACATCTTTAGCGGTTTGTTCGCGTAACTCGTCTACGGTCACCGGCATATTACCTTCGATAACAAAGTTGACGTACGCCGCGCGGTCTACTATAGCAAGCGCGGCGACTGCGTGCGTGTCGTCCTTTTCCTCCACCTTTGACCTTTCAGTCGTACAGTGTATACTCGGCCGTGACAAATAATCTGCGCTATTGTCGGCGCTGCGAACATATTCGATGGAATAATTATACGCACTTAAAAACATTGCATACCTTTGCAACCTGTTAGCCGTTACCTCCGGTATTCCCTTATACGGACCAAATATTGATATCAGTGGTTTATGGTCAGTGCGTAATATGAATGGATCTGATCGCCCATACAAGTATTGGTGATAACGCTTTACCCCAAAATTATATAATTGCAGTCGCCTCTTTCTGAATCTGCGAGTATCGTTTTTCAGCAGAATTCAGTGTGCGTGACGCGAACGAAATGGGTCGTTCTAAGCCATCACCATCTACTTGTGACAGAACTGCACCTAGACCGTATGGAGAAGCGTCTACTGTCAATATTATTTTTGATTTACTATTGTAATGTGTTAGTACTTGTTCGGACGTTAAAATATTTTTTTATTTTACTGAACGCGTTTTCGTGATCTGTGGTCCAATTCCACTTTACTCCTTTTTTTAACAAGTCGTATAATGGGCAAAGAATACTTGATGTCTGTGGTACGAAATTCCTGTAATAATTCACTAGTCCTAAAAATGACTGCAGGGTTTTAACATTGGTCGGCACCGGGGCGTCATCAATTGCCTTTACTTTCCATGGATCTTTCTTTAGGCCGTTTCTATTAATAACGTGTACCCTAAATAATTTATTTCTTTTTTGAAAAAATCACATTTATCTTTCTGCAGTGTCAACCCTGCATCTTGCAGCCGTTGTAATACTACATGTAGTTTTTTCATATGTGCATCAGCTGACTCAGCTGTTATTAATATATTGTCAAGCAGACACAAAACTCCATCTAATCCGCACAGCAGTTTCCATGGCGCGCTGGAAAATAGATGGTGCACTCGACAATCCGAACACAAGACGCGTATAATTGAACAGCCCACGATGCGTGTTTATACATGTCATGTTTTGCGACTCTTCGTCGAGTTCAAATTGGTTGTAGGCCATTGATAAATCGAGCTTTGAAAACTGCTGACTCCCATGTAATTTGGAAAACAATTCATGGATGGTGGGCAAGGGATATTGTTCAATAACTAATAACTTATTAATTGTTATGGAATAGTCTGCACATAGTCTAACGGAACCATTACGCTTAAGTACGGGCACAATTGGTGACGCTTAGTCAGAGTGTTAAACTGGTTTTATTAAACCCAAACTCAGTAGTCGTTCTATCTCCTTATCTACTTTGTCGCGTAGTGCAAATGCGACAGGGCGCGCTCTAAAGAAAACCGGTTTCGCATCACTTTTGAACCTTAGTTTAATACGATAATCTTTAAAAATGTCTAATTTATCCGAAAATACTTCCGGGAACCGAGACTGCAATTGCTCGCATACACTTTGGCTACCGTTAAAGCCACCATTACCATTAAAGAAGTTGACCGAAGTTTATTTCAAATTAAATTTTGATATGAAATCTCTGCCGAGCAGCGGTGGGCCGTCGCTACGTATTACATAAACATCGAGTGTATGCATGCCCTGCATGTATGTTACGGGCAGTCGCACATACCCTACACACTCCATTATGTTTCCTGTGTAACTATAAAATCTTTTCCGAGATGAACGCAAGGGCATGTTGACACTGACTGACTGGACTGACTACACGAACGTGAAACAAAGTAAACATTGGCTCCTGTCAAATATTTTCCAAAAATTAATAAAAATTAAAGATGTGCAGTTAAAGTGTTTTGTGAACAATTACGACAATTATAGTGAAGGAAACTTTGCGTAGAAACGTTATCTAAGACGAAATAGCCCTGTGACAAAAGTTATACGTGCTGAGATCATACTGACTCAAAACTGCTTTTAACCCCATTTAAAGAAAGGATAGAACAATAATTAAATAGTCATTATCAACAAGCAGAAAAATTTATTGTGAGTAATAACTTAAATCCATAATTAAGTGCTATAAAAAGTAAACATTTGTGTTTTTAAAGAACAAAAAAAAAAAAAAAAACCTAATGGACAATAGTGGAATCATCGTTTTTGAACTGCATACCGTTACGAAGAATTTGTTCCCGTAACCAATTGTAGATAGCGGCACTTTCTTCGTCATAAATCAATAAACGCCATTACGGACACCTAGCGGCGAATAGCTGAATATCTAACACAGTGACACCTATCGGTAAATAGCTGAACCTTTAAGTAACAGACATAGCTAAAGAACTACGAGAATCAATTGACTCGACTACTATATTAGTAGTACTAATACAACGCCATCTTACATCCGATTCCTGAATCAAGTTTAGTTGTCGTCCAAACGGGGTTGACAAGTCTAATAACTCCATTGTAATTAAAAAATATTGAAAAAAGCGAAATCTGTTGGATCGGTTGCCAATTAACTTCTGGCATCATTAAAATCAAAATAGAAACGCAATTTTATCAATTTGGCACCTGATCGATTGGAGCAACGGTTTGAGGACTTGCTTTCCGTGCACAAGGCTTCGCGCTCGAATCTTACGAGTATGAAATATTTTTGATTTATATTAAAAAAAATGGATTTTTTTAATAACATTACATTCAGACGCACTCGCACGCTTTCGGAACCAGACAATGATGATAGTGATATTATTTCACAAAGTTTAGAACAAACGACAAATAGTTTACCAGAAGTATCAGAAGACGAAGATAATAATGAAATAAAAATATTAAAGGAAAAGATAGACATTTTATCTTCTCAACTAAATAGCGCGCACAAGGAGATTGAATCATTATCACTAGAAAATTATAATCTGAAGAAACAAAACGAAGAATTTTCTAAGAAGAACAAGATATATAAAAAAATTGCCAATAGTCCAGCGAAAGTAAAAGTGACGACACCTAAAAACATTACAAAAAAGCTCACAAAGACCAAACAAACGCAGACAATTACGATTACCGAAAACGACACCGCATCGAAAAATAGCTTAAATAATGGAAATGGCAGCGGCTTTGGCATCACAAGTGCAAAAGAATCAATAAATGATTCAGAAATGATACTAGCAGGCCACCCAATACAAAGTATACCCATACACTCAGATTCTTCTATGTCACCAAATATAACAGAGCTAGTGGAACATAATATACGATCAGAAAGTAAACAAAATGTACAGGAAATTAAGCAAAAGAATAAACTTTGCATTATAAGTGGTGACAAGAATAATAAGATTCTAACAACAGCTTTGGACGTATTCTTGAATCATTACGATATTTGCCATTATTTAAAGCCTGCATCCGGACTCGAACTGTTGTTAACAGGTCTAAAGTCCAAATTACAACAGTACACTATGAATGACTACTGCGTCATATTGATTGGCCCTGAGGATTTCGAAAGGACGAAAGATTACTTTGAATTGATAGCTTTTATAAGAAACACCCTCAAGAATATAAATAACACTAATATTATTTTGTGTCTACCCACGTATAAATTTAATTACTACACAAATATGTTCAATGGTAGAATTGAAATTTTTAACAACTTACTTTGCCTAGATGTAATGTCGCATTAGTATGCATAATGTACTTGACTCTAACTTAAATCAAAACTATGATTATACCTCGTTTAATAAGGGATCAGGGGCAATTAATAACAACGGTATAAACACAACATTAAATGATGCTCTGGATCTCATCACTGAGATAAATATGTTTAATGATGTTACTCTATCACAGTCTGAGTCTGTTCTGTCCACGAATGAAAATTATAGTCATAGTTTTAATCTCGAAAAACAAGACAGTAACAAACATTTTTTTGTGTATAATAATCTAACTGTTATGCATCAAAATCTCAACGGATTGATAAGCAAATCTGATGTATTGTGTGTAAGTATTGAATACCTAAAACAATCTGAGAAAGAAGTCGATATTTTATGTATTACAGAACATAATATGATTGACTCAGACCTTATGTACCTAACCATTTCGAATTTTACTTTAGCGGCAAGTTGTAATAGACATAACAGAAATGGACGATCGTGTATACTAGTAAAAAATATTCATAAATATAAGGTTCTTCAAGATTTAGTTAGCCTTAGTGTTCCTAATGTAGCGGAATGTTCCGCCATTGAACTTCTGGGTCATAATGTGGTGATTATATGTATGTACCGACCTCCAAAATCTACACAAAACGAACTCAATACATTTTTTAACATACTTCATAAAATCCACTACAAATTACGTAATCGACAATCAACTAAAATGATTATTTGCGGTGATTTTAACATTGATTTGTTAAATTTATTTATTTTATTTATTTATTTAATTCAGACACAGTGATCCATATTTTTGTTAGTATACTTAAGAATTATGTTAGTAACCAAAGATTCAAATACACAACTACAATCAAACTATTATATCTAAAAATAAATAAATGAAGTACTCACATCAATAAAATTGCAATCATCATTAAATTAATTAAAATGGTAAAAATCAATAGTATTATTTTAAATAAAATTAATTAAAGAGATCCTCCATTTCTCTGAAACTTATACATATTATTTCCAGCTTTGATATGAAAATTAGCACACACAATCCAACAAGGCCAAGGAGTAACTCTTGCATTGACAACATTTTCCATAATATTAGAGGTAGCAAATGTGACGTCATTGACTTAAGTATGTCAGATCACACGGCACAATTATTAAAATTTCCTGTTAAAAAAACTTGTACTGTCAACTTCTGGTATACAAAAAGGCGAGACTTAAGTAAAGAGAACCTAACTAAATTTAAAGAATGTCTAATGAGTTTGAGTTTTCATGATGTTTACTCAACTAATGATCCAGAAGTGGCATACAACATATTTTTCGACCATTATAATTTTTTTTATGACCTCTGTTTTCCAATTATAAAAATTAAAAACACAATTATTAAAAAACCTAAATGGCTATCTAAGGGAATAAGCCAGTGTTGTCGGCAAAAAAGAAAACAACTGTGGAAGTATAGACTCAATCCCAGTGAATACAAGAAAAATGCTCTCAAACAATATAGTTCTCGTCCCAAAAAAATTGTTAAACTCACCCAAAAGTCTCAAAATAATTATCTAATATCAGAGAACAAATCGAAAGCCACATGGAAAATTATAAAAAAAACAAAAGCCAACTTCCAAAAGAAAATATTAATAAAATAAAAGTAAACAATCATACAATATCAGACCCACGAACAATTGCTGAAGAATTTAATAATTACTATATTAATTTAATGAAACCAATAAATTTACTCAATAACAATAATTCATCAGTTGTGGACAATTTTAATAATAATAAGACTAATATAAATTTGACATATTTCAATAAAAAATTGACATTACCCAATAGCTCATATAAATCTTTGTTTTTAAACCCTGTAATACCTTATGACATTAATATTATAATTAAATCACTTAAAAATACTAGAAGTGCTGGATATGATGACATTACAACATCCTCAAAAAAGGAAGTTGCGCCCATCATCAGTCCAGTACTGAGTCATATATTTAACTTATGTATTGAACATGGTGTGTTTCCGACTAATCTTAAAAAATCCGTAGTGAAGCCACTTTTTAAGAAAAATAACAAGGAAGACGTGGCATGTTACAGACCAATAGCACTTATCCCTATTTTTTCAAAAATATTTGAAAAAATTATATGTAATGCAATTAATACTCACTTCGAGAAGTTCAATCTATTTGCTAACGAACAAAAAGGTTTTAGAAAAAATAAATCAATTAACTTAGCAATTTATGATCTTTTAAAACCAGTTTATACTAATATTGATAAACATGTTCCTGTCTCTGCTATGTTTATGGGTATGACAAAAGCGTTCGATTATGTGCACCATGGAACACTTTTAAATAAATTGTACAGTTATGGAATAAGGGGTAACGTCCATAAACTTCTAGAATCTTATCTAAATGATAGATATCAGGTAGTAGAAATAAATAATATTAATCTCTTAAATAATACCGAACAAAAACATAAATCCATGCCCAAAAAAGTACTATATGGAGTGCCGCAAGGTAGTGTGTTAGGTCCACCGCTATTTTTGATCTACATAAATGATCTGCCTAAAGTTTCACAGCATCCCATGATCCTTTTTGCTGATGACAGCACAGCCATATTTACAGGTAAAAATACTAATACTTTTGAAAATTACATAAATTCCACTCTTCGCAATATAATTCACTGGCTGACGGATAATAACTTAATTATCAATTTAGGAAAAACTAAATTAGTAAATTTCGGGCGTAACAATAAAAATAACAAAATCAATATTCATTATAATGGGACGAACATTGAACAAGTCAGCTGCGTTAAATTTCTAGGGCTTTGGATACGAGGGCTGCACTAAAAGTATCGGGAATGGAATATTTCCACTGTTCCTGTCATATTAAAATCTTTTTAATTGAAAACTCCTTGGTTTTAAAAATCGAATACCATTTATTTATTTAAAAAAAGATTCTCGGTCTTGTCACAAGGTTTTGTCAAACTTGTTTAGTCGTTGAGAAAATGGAATTGACTCGAGAAAATTCAAGAGCGATGATTTATTATGACTTTCGAAGTGGTTTAACACAAAAACAGTGTGTTGACCGGATGATTTCTGCATTTGGTGATGAAGCCCCATCCAAAACCACAATTTATCGCTGGTTTGCTGAATTTCAACGTGGACGTGTCAAGCTCAGTGATGATCCCCGTCAAGGTCGTCCAAAAACTGCAGTCACCCAAGAAAACGTTGATGCTGTGCGTAAGCTGATTGAGGAAGATCGACATTTGACATACCGCGAAATTCAGGCAACTTTAGACATTGGCATGAGTCAAATACAAATAATCTTGCATGATCAATTAGGTGTAAAAAAGTTGTTTTCCCGATGGATACCGCATTCGCTCTGTGAAGAGCAAAAAGCGGCTCGCGTTACTTGGTGCATCAGAAATAAAAGCTTCTTTGGCATTGCATCAAAAATGTACAACAAAATACCTATTGACATTCTGAGCACTAAGGAACTTCCAGTGTTTAAAAATAAATTACGTAACTTTTTAATTGATAAAGCATACTACACGATCCAAGATTTCTTGAATTATTGATTGATTTGTTGACCATGTATTAATTTCACTGTATATACCTAATAATAATTTTACTGTATTTTGATATTTTGACATTTATAATAACTAAATTTGACATGTAAAATAATTTTAAACTTAATGCCAACACATAATTATTGTATGCCAATTAGGCAGGACATATTGGAACTGATTTTTTTTGTTAAGACCTGTAACAAACATATGCCCACAATAAAGATATTTTGAATTTTGAATTTTGACAAATAAGGTTTTATAAGTACTTTCCGATATTACCGAAACAGCTGAACCACTATCAATTTGATATTGTATATTTTTTATCAATAACTAGCTTTTGCCCGCGGCTTCGCCCGCGTGGATGTCGGTTATCGCATAAAAAAGTAGAAAGAAAGAAAGAAAAATTGTTTATTCTGCACAAACAAAACGCACTTGATAAAAAATAAAATTATAAAATACATACATTGAAGTAGCCAAAAGCCTCTTATTCAAGCAATAAAAGTTTGACAATTTAGTCCATTGCTTGATGTCAGGACCAGGGACCAAAGACAATTTAAAGTACCTATGTCCTCCATATCCCAGGCTATATCTCAAATTTCTAACTTAATATTAATTTTAATGTGATTCACTATGTGATTAGAAACCGAAACAAATCCATACTATACTATATAATATTATAAATGTGAAAGTAACTCTGTCTGTCTGTCTGTATGTTACGTTTTCACGCCTAAACCGCTGAACCGACCGTCATGAAATTTGGCAGAGATATAGCCTGGGATATGAAGACGGATATAGGCTACTTTTTTAACGCGATAACCGACATCCACGCGGGCGGAGACGCGGGCAAAAGCTAGTGATTTAATATAGTAAAAGTACTTATGATCTGAACGTCTAATGAGTCTGTACCTTAAATATAACAAACACAAAATCAAAATACGAAATTTCACTCAAATTCTTAAAGCAATCAATTGTACCAAATTACAACACGAAATAAAAATGCGACACTAATAATAATTTTAAAATAATTCACGTAAGTACCAACAAAGTGAAAACAAAACGAAATCCTCCGAAATGTCGCACAATACACCGTTTGTGCTGAGAAAACACTCAAAATCTAATGAACACCATTGGTGCATAACTTTTCTCAGGGCACGTTCGCAATTGGACGAAATATTTGACATCTATTTTGTACTTGCAACACGATCTGGCTGTAGAATTCGATTAATCGACTAATACTTGACCGGTATTAATACATTTGAGCGGGAACACCACTAAACGAACAAAAAAAAAAAACAAACAAAGTACGTCTGTACTCTGTGGTCGTGTGGCGGTGTGGCGCGATGTAAACATTCATCAAGGTTATACGTGCGTAATGTAATGGATTCAATGAAAAAACGGTTTAATCATAGAAGAATCTTATACAGAATTACTGAGAAATAAATGTAGATTTCGTATTGAGTGTTAGTTTATCAAAAAGTGATAAATATGTCAGTGAAAAAGTAACGAAAGTTTTGGAATGCACAAATTTTGATCATAAGGCCGCCGTGTTTAGTAATGTTTTTATGATAAATATTCTTGTATACTGTTTGAAATACACGTAAGTAGCTAGCTTATTTATCTACGAACATAATTTGGCTAATAGCTACTGATATTATAGCGTATTGTTATCGTAATCGTATTTCCAAGAGTAAAATTCGGCAAACAAATACCTACAAAAAGACAATAAAATGGGTATAGTATGTTATCCTTAACTCTTGAAATACAATTGAAACAGATTAAAAAAATACCAATGTTTACGTAAGCAAAGGGGGGGGGGTATGAGTTTGTTTACTTTTGCTGACAAGGGGGAGGTGGGGGTTCAAAATTATTAAAATTCTGCTTACGTAATACTTGAATGGCCCCTAATAGCTACTGATATTATAGCGTATTGTTATCGTAATCGTATTTCCAAGAGTAAAATCCGGCAAACAAATACCTATGTACAAAAAGACAATAAAATGGATATAGTTATCCTTATGAGATAGATATATGCCATCGCGGACTTTTTTGAAGACCTTTATAAGATACACAATTCCACCATACATTATTTTGTTATATCTCAAAGGGTTTAGACAGCGTTTTCGTTGAAAGCTCCCAGACGGCTTATTTTTTTCCGACACCTCCAACAAATATCGTTTATCTTTACAAAAATGTATACAAAAACTTAACAAATTATATACTAAAACCTTCCTCGAGAACCAAGCTATCCATTGGTGAAAACAGCATGTGAATCGGTGCAGTAGTTTTTGAGTTTATCGCGAACAGACAGACAGACAGACGCGGCGGAGGACTTTGTTTTATAATATGTAGTGATTGTAACCGTTTCTGTCATAGGTTCTCCCCGAGCTGAACATATGTTAAAAAGCGACTTACCATCGTCGTCCTCACTCACAGCCCCTGTGGACACGTAATTTACGGAGGATGTGTAATAACAAATTATTACACATCCTACGCAGATGACCTACAACGTTACACTTTAGACATTTGTACTTCGCGAATCGACAATTATTTTATAAATACGGCTGTTAATAAATCCAAAACAACGTGGAAAGTAATTAATGACGCTAAATATAACTATCCTAATGAGGGCGTTGACAAACTAATAATCAATGACGAGGTACTTACTGATCCTAAGACTATGGCAAATACATTTACTGACCATTTTGCTGACATTGTTAAAAATACGAATAATAATCTTTCTCCTGACTCAACACTATCGTATTCCTCTAACTTGACATTTAACTCTAAATCAATATTCATGCCCCCAACAATTCCTACAGACATTCTTAAAATTATAACTTCTTTGCGGAATACAAATAGCGCAGGTTATGACGGTATTACTACAAAGATCGTTAAGGATGTAGCAACTTTAATTGATACTCCTTTAAGTTATATTACCAACTTGTGCATAGAACACGGTATTTTTCCAGACAAATTAAAATTGTCAGTAGTAAAACCAGTACATAATAAAGACGACAAATCTTCCATCAGCAACTACAGGCCAATTGCTTTAATAACCATTTTCTGTAAAATATTCGAAAGAAACGTATATAATTGCCTCTACCCATTTTTCGAAAGTAATAATATATTTACCCCATATCAATACGGCTTTAGGAAAAATAAATCAGTTAATATAGCACTGTATAACTTTTTACACAAAGTCCTTCTAAATATGGACACTAGGTCACCAGCCATAGCGCTGTATATGGACATGTCAAAAGCATTTGACCGAGTCAACCATAAAATACTCTTGGATAAATTATGTGCATCTGGTGTAAGAGGTAACGTACGAGTATACAAAATGATTGAATCATATCTCAGTGACAGAAAACAGATTGTAGAATTTAAAAAAAGTTTCCTTAACTACCAGAACTGAAGAAACGGTTGTTTCTGAGGTTAGAAATATTCTTTCTGGTGTCCCTCAGGGTAGCATTCTAGGCCCACCATTTTTTCTAATTTATATAAATGACATGTCGAGTTACAATGCACCATATGACTTTATTTGCTGACGATAGTACTATACTGTTTACGGGTAATGATAGAACGAATTTAAAAATTGACTTAAATAGCACCCTAACAACAATTCTAAAATGGCTTGATGAAAATGACCTAAGAATAAACATAGAAAAAACCAAAATCATGAATTTTAAACAGCGTGTACAACCTGATATCAATTTAAATATATGTTACTCTCAAACCAGCATAGAAGAAATTGATGTAACCAAATTTCTAGGTCTCTATATTGATAGCAAAGTAAATTGGAAGTCACATATAGAGCAAGTATGCAAAAGACTTAGTCAGAGCTCTTATGCTCTTTACAGATTAAGGAACACCGTCAATCAGTCTGCATTACTAACTGCTTATCATGGATATGTTGCTTCAATCATACGTTACGGCATCATATTCTGGGGCAACTCTGTAGAAAAAGAGCGTGCTTTTATATCTCAAAAACGTTGTATTAGATCGATGTGCAATATACACCAAGTGGATTCATGCAGACCACATTTTACAAATTTAAAAATATTAACTCTCCCTTGTGTATACATATATGAAATTGTAATGTTCATAAAAGCAAATCCAAACTTGTTTGAATTTTGCACTAGGGCCAGACAGAAAGACAAGCTGCGCACCGTAGCCAGTAAAACAAAGCTTATGCACCAAAGCATCTTTTGTATGGGCCCACGTATCTAAAATAATCTTCCACCTTTTCTCAGAACTGTGAGCGAAATAAATACATTAAAAAAAAAAAAACTACGAGAATTATTGATAAATAAATGTTATTACTCTATAAGAGAATTTCTAAATGACAATACATTGAAACACACTATTTTGTAAATATGACTAATCTGTAATTTGACATAAGTATATTATATCTACTAATTTAATCTTAATGTATTGCATGATTATTTGATGTATTGTATTTGACGAATGTACCGAATTTATGTTATGAATTTTGTATGCCTCAATGGCGGGACATAGCAGACTTATCTGTAACTAACACAACATCTTATGAACCTATGATCCACAATAAATTATTTGAATTTAAATTTGAATTTGAACATTCCGACGACTTATGATTGCGACGACCGCACACCTAACACTTATCACTTATGGCACTGATGGATTTAGCACAATTTTGTCCTTTTCCGATCTTGAACACCTGTACCTGGTCCGCTGGGGCTGCCGGCGTGGCGGCGGCGCCTGCATACGCGCACCGTACGCTCTCTGCGACCTCCACTGCCTTTGCCAAGGTCAAGCTCTCCAAGTCCCGGGCAAACAACTTCTCTCGTTCTGGACCCGCTACGATTCCCATCACGAACCGATCTCGCAATGCTTCCTCTACATTGCTAAACTCGCAATGTGCGGTGAGTCCGCGCAGCCTTGCTGCCCATTGCGTGTGTGACTCGCCTGGTTGCTGTGTAGCTGAGTAGAACTTATGTCACTCACTGAAATCGCACCTTTTCGGGGTGAAGTGATCATCCAACAACTTGAGTCCTTCATACAGCACCACCTGTACGTCTTTCGGCAACGCCAAATCCGCTTCCAATTTATAGGTACCGTCATGGAATGCGCTGAGCAGAATCGCTCGCCTTCTTGTACCAGTCGCATCACTTTTGGCGTCGATATCATTTGCGATGAACCACTGCGTAATTCTACCTTTGTATGTTTTCCATTCGTGTACATTGTGATCGAAAGTGGACAATACACCAAATGACGGCATTTTGGGTAACCTCGTCGCCACTGTTAGGTATGTTGCGGGAGGCAAGTGAAACTACGGGCTGCTGTTAGCACACTGTTTATTTACCAGTAGGTTAGGTGTCGGCCGGGCGCGCGCGCACACACACATCAGCATGCGCGCACGCATACATAACACTTACTTATCCGAGTTTATCCGTGATCATGGTGCTTGCAACAGCGCCGAAATATCGGGAACTCACAACAAATAATAAACATGATAAATATCCCGTTCGTGTTAATAATAATATTAGTGACCATGACAGTTTAAAAACTTAAACTTACTTAACATAATTACTAAGACAGTTGAAGACAGTCAATCACTTGCGCCAAGAAAATCAATATGGCGAAAAAACTTCAAAAACTGCAAATTACGAACTATCGAATGAATGTATCAATCGGTCATTTTGTCAATCCGACTAAAAAAATCAACACTTTGAATCAACTATTAAATGGTGCTTTTACGGCTTCTTAATTTGGCCGGGTTGCAATGAAAGCTGTGCTTCCAAAACTTTAACACATGCACACAGTCACACTTTTGCTGTGTTTTTGCTACACAAGATGCGATGTATGAAAAACAAGCAAGGTGTAGTACTGCTTTTTGGTCACGTGAGCGCTGTCTCTGCGCGGTGATGCATGGCGGCTGTTAATCGTTGCTCGAAGGAGTTAGTTCCGACGGTGAAATGGCGATTAAATTAGATTAATAAATTACCATGTAATTATTTATTTATCAGTTTATATTATTATACTTTAATTTAGTTAGAGGGGCGTATATGTATGGACGGACTCCAGGGTATGCAGAGCTTATTTGCATGTATGGAGTGCACGCCACTGCTGCTCAGTGCAGTACCTTGTAAAGGTCTTATGTGTTCTGACTGCGCCCTGCGTCCTGTGTACTGACTTGATGAAGGAAATAATTTCAAAACTGACGAAGATATGAAAGACTCGACTGTACTACACTACTGAATAATTATGTCAGTATCTGTGGGGAGTAATGATTGCATTGTAATTTGTGGGTTTGTGACGTGCCAGGAGCTGGCGAAGCGGTTCTCGGTGATGTTCGGGCTGGACGCGGTGAAGAACCGCGAGGCGCTGACGGCGCTGCACCGCGCCGGCATCGGCTTCGCGGCGCTGGAGCAGGCGCCGCACGCGCCGCCGCCGCACGTGCTCTTCCTGGAGCCGCTGGCCGAGTTCAGCAACAAGCTGCTGCGCCAGGACAAGCGCCAGGTGCTCAAGGTGAGCACTACGTTGCTTCCACAGCTCAAACTACACTCGAAGAGAGGCATAATTACTTTATCTCAAATATGCATGGAAATATTGTCATTATTTTCTCAAAAAGATTGTCATTATTTTCTAAAAAAGAACACGCGAAGTATCGAATTTACGGACAAAGAAAATCAAATACAAAGCAGGAGCGTTTTTTGAATTTGGAACATTAAAACGCTCCAGCAATGTTGTATGAAATGGCGTTCTGGGGTTAATAAATACTCTTTGATTGGATCTCTTATCATTCTTGGCATACCAAAGTACGTCTCTTTGCTTAGCAAAAATTGCGTTCACGTGGCTGTATATCCATAAATGCGTTTGCTTTTCGGCACAGATGACAAATAGAAAATTGGCGGCATAGCTGAAAATTCGTCTTGATTTGTTATTTACATACTTATACTTGATTGTGGGTTGCAGCTGAAAATCAGCGTCAGGTGGTACACCTTGTGTGTCATTTGACATTATGCTGAGCTGAGGCCCTTTTGGCATTATAATCATTGTTTTCTGTTTTTTATACTTTTAAGGTGTATTTTTTGCTGTAATGCCAATAAACGCATTTTTCTTTCTCTTTTTTCTTTCTAATAAATATAAATTTTATTAAAATGAATTCCCACGGTTCAGAGAGTGAAATGGAGATTGATTGTACTCCACCAGATTTAAGATCAGAAGCCAAATTGGCAATGGAAAACCTGCTTCCAGCGAAGTCAAAAGAAAAATACATGAAAGTATGTCTTTTTTCCCTGCATTTTTATTGAGAAAAGCACGGTATATGTATGTCTCGGCGGAAATGGCGATTGCCTGTCTCGTATTAGTGAAGTCCTCGCCTTCGGCTCGGCCTTCATACTAATACTCGACCTGCAATTGCCTATTTCCTGGCCATTGCAATAATGTACTATTAAAGTATGGATAGACGTATGTCATACAAGTTTGAGATTCTGTGAGATGATGGACGAAAGATGAGTTTTCTTGTGTGGCAATATTATTTGATTTTATTTGTTAGTATTACTTGTTTTGTTGGAAAATGTTGTGTATCGAAATGTCACTGTGCAATATCTTGAATTTATGTCTCTAACATTGTGGTTTTGTGCCTTTTTCCAAATATGTTGGGATCGGCTTCGGTTCTAACCGGATGCAGCTGAATATTACATAGAGCGATTGCCTATCTGACCTCCACAACCTAGTAACTGGGTATCACGATACCACTTGGTAAGACTAGTTGTCAGACTTTGGGCTTCTGACTACTCGTAACGACTGTCAAAGATCTACGAATGACAGCCGGGACCAACGGCTTCACGTGCTTTCCGAGGCACTATATATAATGGATGGTCACCCATCCACGCAAAAGCCGCGGCCCCATTCCACTATGAATTGAATTTGATCCATTTTATTTGGTTAATTTAGTTTTCATGACAACATTAAAATCAGGGATGGGCCGAAATTCGGTTCACATTCGGTTCAACCGAATTTCGGCAGCTTGAACCGAACTTCGGCATTCGGCCGAAATAGGGATGATGCCTGGGTAAAAAAAAAGAAAAACTGTTTAGTCCGTCAACCAGATAATAAAAAAATATTAGACACGTATTTTTTGCTTTATCATATTAATAAAAAATGACTTAGATAAAACACAACACACAACTTAACGAGCCCCCACTCCCCGTGGGGGCTCATTACGTCACAGCTCAGTATAATATCTAGTGAGAAGTGACGTTATGCCACATTTGAACTCAATGTATCGCCGTAATTTACGTTTTGATTACGTAAAAAAGAAAAAATACGTGTCCAATATTATTTTATAAACTTCAAAAAAAATGTTTTGTCCTTCAGGACAAAACTTTTTTTTTTGTCATCATCCCTATTCGGTTCAGATGCCGAACATTCGGCACAAGAAAAATAATACCTATTTGCGCTATTTTGACTGACATTTAATAGATTAGAATAGCATTACTGTAAAATAAAATTGTCTTTTACTCACTCACGGTCATTTATTTTAGTTAGGAACATTGGTCGGGCGTTGGACTATATTTATGTGTAATTAATTTGTTTAAAAAAATGCGGGAAAGATACTGAGAACCTTATGAACGGTTCTATTCAGATTTATTAGAAAACTGGAGTACATAGAAAGTATTGGAGGATGGCCAGCCGATATGACAATCAAAAGAAAGAAGTATAAATCCACTAACCGTTTTATGTGGTTCTTCTCTGCTCCTGGAAGGGCGCCCTCCGACATGATCTAGTTTTACAAGTCGCGTATACTCCAGCCCAAACTGACGTGCGGGTAATTGACTCGGCGAGTCTAATTACTTAAGCGTGCGATGAATAATGAGGTAATGAAGGTAATGCGTCTAATGAAGCTCTGAGCGCTAGTGAACTGCCCCTTATATACCCTTTTGCGGGGAGCGGCAACGAACAGCGACAGCCGGTAATGAAGAGTAGTGTCACCTCCTTCTAACCTTGACTGTGCCTAATCAACGGTGCGAAAAAACATTGTTTAGAGGTATGAGGAACAGGGTGTAAAGTTCACTCATACTCTATAGTAAATAAAGGGAGGATCCTCCGACCAGACGGGTATTGTGTCTGGTGGGCAACTGCCCGACGGTTGATGTCGGGATGTTGTATATATGCTAGTCGCGCGGTAAACTCTGATAGCGCAATGCAGGATTTGTGACGTCATGTCTTTGATGCGTAGTTCGCATGTGGCGTTGTTGATACTCGTACCGCCACAATTGTAAATGTAAATCTTAAATTAAATCAGTTCTAATTAATCTTGAAAATCTCTGCCTTATTAATTAGACATACTATTACAAAAATGAAATAAACTTAGTATTCTTCTAACAAACATCTGGATTACAATTTGTAAATTGAATTAAAAAATCACGGTTTTGGTTCACAAACTGAACATTCATTAACATCAAATATTTTTAATTACAATTAAAGGGTATATTTTTCAACAATCAATTTAAACAAACTTTTTTCATCTATCTACTCACTCATATTTAAAATTTACTATAGGCAGGTTAAGGTGGTTATTTTGGAGGGTAAAAAAAAAAAATACAAACTTCTGCCAGCTATGGCAGTAGCTGGCAGAAGTTTGTTACGTTTTTTTTTTTTTCGTATACCTTTCCTGGCTCCGAAAAAAGTCGCTCAGAATATACAGAGCTTCCAGATGACGATAAATATATTCGAGCCAAATAACTTATGTTAGGGAACTTCATTGAGTTTTTGTCTAGCTCTGACGCAATCGGACTTTTGGTTTCTTCTACATCTAGTGGTAACTTAAAAAAATATAAACATAAACACGGAAAAGTAAGGTTTTGTTCTTTACCTCCTCAATTGAAGTAAATGCGTAAACAAGTTTAGTCACGACGTGTCACTCTCGAGAAAGCCCGCGAAATTGAACTGAAGTTTGGCCGAACTTTTCATTTTAACAGAATGTTCGACCGAAGTTCGAATTCGGTTCAAACCACAATTTTTTTTTTTTTTTTTTTTTTAGTACGTTGCCCCACACTAGGAATTTCTCCTGTATCGTGGGTGCGTTTCCAAAATTTAAACTCACATACACAAACAGCCAGACCCGGAACAACTACTTGTGGATCATACAAATATTTGTTCCGTGCGGGAATCGAACCCGCGACGCGCAGCGCAGCAGTCAATCGCTTAACCACTGCGCCAACCGTGCCGTCAACATTCGGCCCATCTCTAATTTAATTCTATTGATGCCAGTTTCAAATCAGGAATGTCTTAGTTGTCATATTTTAATTTCACTACTCTGTCTTGCCTTGATGGGATCCTGCCGTTTTGCCGAAAATAATTTGCCAAAATTTCATTACCCAAACAAATTTTAGCAACCTTCATACCAATTCAATGTTTGGAATGATTTTAGTACGCACATTTTCATTTGGTCAAATTTTTACTTCGCAGAATATTATCAAGGATTATGTCATTTAGGCATTTGGTCTTTAATCAAATGATTTATTACAGCAAATAATATTTAGACAATAAACGTTTGGTCAAATGATTTGCTATGACAAAAAATATAAAGGCAAAAATAAGATTTTTGAGAATCATATAATTAAAAGAATGCTGTTTTATTTTAATATATTTAATCATTTATTTTATACAAAATATTTGTAACTTACAATGTAAAAAAAATTTGCAACGGACATTAGCAATTATATTTCGGAGAATTCAGACTTGTGTTGCAGAATTCGATTATTTCTGCAACACAAGTCTTTATCCATATTCTTTTTTTTGTGGCGGTTCACCTGATAGTATATTATAATCTCAATGTCAGCTAAATTTGATGAAACTTCATTTATTAATTCTTTAATTTAGCGATACACTTCAGGGTGTTGTTTATCAATGAGAATGTTTATTCTACGATCCACGCCTCAGCAGAGTTTGAAGTTCGGTATTTGCTTTTCGTTTACAACATGGCAACTCCAAGAACTTGGTGGATACTTCGGTTGTGTGTTCCATGATCCACTAACATAATTTTCTTCAAACAAATTCGCGATTTGCTTCCAATCAGAATCATGTATACCTTCTATTAGCTTGTTAAAATATACACTCATGGACAAATTTAGAGGAACGCAAAAAAAAGTGTGTATTTAACAGAATATCATCGGTATCTGTGAAAATTAAGTTTATGAATTTGAATTTTGCTTAATATTCGTTAATTTCAAATAGAAACGTCGACAAAACACAAGATTAAATGACAAAAATTTACCCAATTAAGAAAAGAAAGAAAAATTTTACTGGAAAGAAACATTTTTGGACTTGATTTTTTTTTTCTTTTTTTATTAATGGAAAGGAAAGGCTATAACGTGCTTTATAATTAATACTTAGTGTTGCCCCCTCTAGCTCTTCGAACTGCTTGCAGTCTCCTTGGCATACTCCTAATCAAGTCATCAATAAAATCTTGAGAGATTGCGTTCCATTCTTCCTGTAATGCATTTTTAAGATGTCTCAAATTAGCGGGGGTAGGATTTCTTTTCTTAATTTGTCTTCCAGCTTATCCCATACATGCTCTATGGGGTTTAAGTCGGGCGAGCGCGCTGGTCACCTCATAAAATTGATTTCAACGTCCCGAAGGTATTCCACAACTACGACCGCAGTATGGGGGCGTGCATTATCATGCGTAAAACAAATCTGTCTCCTATAAAAGGGGCAAATGGCACTACGATTTCTTCCAAAATCTCAGTTACATATCGTGCCGCTGTAAGTGACCCATTCTCAATGACGCGGAGTTCCATACGTGCCCCCGTACAAATACCTCCCTATACCATAACTGACCCTCCACCATATGCCTCTTTTCCAATGATGTTGTACTGAGCGTACCTCTCTCCTGGGCGTCTCCACACTTTAATCCTTCCATCATCTGGCTTCAGGCAAAATATGGACTTATCTGTGAATAGAACTTGACTCCGAGCTTCGTCATTCCAATTTTCGTGAATGGAAACGAAATTAACTCGAGCTACGAGGGCGGCACTGAAAATTTCGGGAATCAAGGAAGAGACACAACATTAGATAGATAGATAGATAGATAGAATACTCTTTATTATGTACACCATAAAAATTACAGATATAAATGTAGAACTGTTACATAGGGTGTCACAATGGGCGGTCTTATCGCTAAAAGCGATCTTTTACAGACAACCTTTGGATGGATCAAAAAGTAGAAGGAGAGACAATACTGCAGGTATTTAGTGGTGTACCACTTACATATATACAATAAATTACATGATACAAGAGCAAGGAACTTTAAGTAATGATGATGTTTAAGGAGAGAGGAAGCGATTTTTAAAGTGGACAAAGATTGAGCACGCCTTATCGAGACGGGCAAGGCATTCCATAACCGTACTGCTTGAACTGTAAAAGACTTGTCATAAAAACTAGTGGAATGCATTGGCATCTCTAGTCTCAAGTTTTCCGATGACCTCAGATATCTATTATGTGTGTCATGAAGGAACTTGAAACGTTCTTTAAGATAAGAGGGGGTTTTAGGATTGAATAGAATACTGTAGAGCTGAAATAAGATATGAGAATTCCGGCGAAGTCGTATGGGAAGCCACTTGAGCCACTATTTAAAAATGTATTTATTGCTTTTCGAAGTATTCTCCGCGAAATTTGACACATTTTTCCATACGATGGTTTCGGGTTCGTACGCATATATCCAGGATTCGTCACCTGATACGATGTTGTATACAGCATTTGAGGATCCTGCGTGGAATCTTTCGAGAGTTCTGACGCACCAAGTAACGCGAGCCGCTTTTTGCTCTTCACAGAGCGAATCCGGTATCCATCGGGAAAACAACTTTTTTACACCTAATTGTTCATGCAAGATTATTTGTATTTGACTCATGCCAATGTCTAAAGTTGCGTGAATTTCGCGGTATGTCACATGTCGATCTTCCTCAATCAGCTTACGCACAGCATCAACGTTTTCTTGGGTGACTGCAGTTTTTGGACGACCTTGACGGGGATCATCACTGAGCTTGACACGTCCACGTTGAAATTCAGCAAACCAGTGATAAATTGTGGTTTTGGATGGGGCTTCATCACCAAATGCAGAAATCATCCGGTCAACACACTGTTTTTGTGTTAAACCACTTCGAAAGTCATAATAAATCATCGCTCTTGAATTTTCTCGAGTCAATTCCATTTTCTCAACGACTAAACAAGTTTGACAAAACCTTGTGACGAGACCGAGAATCTTTTTTAAAATAAATAAATGGTATTCGATTTTTAAAACCAAGGAGTTTTCAATTAAAAAGATTTTAATATGACAGGAACAGTGGAAATATTCCATTCCCGATACTTTTAGTGCAGCCCTCGTACTCGATGGCATGTGGCAAGAAGGGGGGCCTCTTGCAGGCAAGTGTGAATTTATTCCAGCCGATTTCAGTCTTCTCACAGTTTTTGTGCTTACTGTAACCCCTCGAACTTCTAGGAGCCTCGTTTTTATCTCAGAAGAAGTTAAGGTCCGGTTTCTAAGCACGCTGGTAACAATGAACCGGTTATCTCTGGCCACAGCTTTCCGTTTATGTCCCTGTCCTGCGAGTCTCGTATACCGTCCAGTCTGCCGATACCTCTTGACAACTCAGTGTACCACAGATTTTGATACTAGATTTTGGTAATGTTTGGGCCACATGTTTTTAGGTGTGCCCAGTTTCAATTAAAGTAACAGCCCTAACAACTTGAGTGGTGTTTAGATCTGGCATTCTCAGTTTATTTCCAGTAACAATTCACACGCAACACGATAAACCAGGCAGTCAAGGCAAAAATTTAAACAAAACCTAAATTTAAACTCAAGTTCAAAAGTTGGCAAAAAAAATCGTATTATGAAAGAACGATATTACGCAATAATTATATAAAAACAAATGAAATTCGAAAAAAAAAAAACTACAAAACTGTTTTTTTTTTATTAGCATTTACTAATGTTTGTGGCCAGTACGCACGATAATTGCAACAGGAGAAATTAAAAGTTTTTTTGCGTTTCTCTAAATTTGTCCATGAGTGTAGAATGATTTCATTATCTGGCAAATAACTTAAAGCCAATAAACATTTCACTTGATTGTTAAACATTTGATGTCATTTGCGTACTTCTTTGTAAGTTTATGTTCTTGAATTTGTCTGAAACAAGTCAAATTTATGGTTACTGTATTTTATTTTATTTATTTTAAGAAAACTTACAGCTAATACATTCGAGTAGTCATAAGTAATATGTAGAAGAAGGCCAATTACAAGTTTCCACTTATATAAACTTATGTGTAAAATTGACACCACGGTACAAACAGCGTGAGAGTTAAAAATAGAAACAACTGAAGAGAATAAACAAAAATAAGACAAATTACACAACAAAGTTTCACTTCAAAGAAAAAGTTACTTAATATTTTTTTTAATTTATGGACACTATTTGTGAATAAATCCAGCTCAACGTCCCGGCACACCTTGTTGAACATTCGACATGCTCTCAAAATATATGTATTTTGCCTATAGATAGTTCTCACAATAGGTACATGAAAGAGGTGAGGTCTCCGAAGAAACACAGATGGTACATGAAGACCAATCTTGGCCACCAGCTCAGGGACGTCAGTAGACCCGTTCATTATACTAGATTAAAAAACAAGATCTGCAGTATTTCTTCGCTCGTGTAAAGGAAGAGTATGAAATTTCTTACACCGACTAGTATAGTTAGGAAGATAAGTATTTGAACGATATTGAATGTACCTTAAAAATCGCTTTTGTATACTTTCAAGGCGATTGATATAAACATTGTAATTTGGATTCCAAATTTGAGAAGCATATTCGAGATGGCTACGGACAAAAGCACAGTATAGAATTTTCATGGTTTTGACATTCTTAAACTCAGAGGAAACTCTAAAAATAAAACCCAACGCTTTAGAAGCCTTGTTGACTATATTGTCAATGTGCACATCAAACAAAAACTTTGAGTCAAAAATTACCCCAAGATCCTTGATGACGTTGACTCTGGCAATTGAGGTATTCGATAATTTGTAATCATACCTGATAGGGTTTGGCTTACGAGTAAATGTACATACATAACATTTTGAAATATTTAAATCCAACCTATTTCGAACGCAGTAATCAAGGAACCGGTCCAGATCCTCCTGTAATAGGTGTGCATCCTCAATGGTTGACACTTGACTCAGAATTTTCATATCATCCGCGTATAATAAAATTTTAGAATTTAGGAAACAAGAGGCGATGTCATTAACAAACATATTGAATAAAAGAGGTCCTAATAAGAATCCTTGGGGAACCCCCGACGGTATGTACTTCACTCTCGAGGTATAACCGTTGTGGACTACAGTCTGGCATCTATTTTCAACATATGAAACAAACCATCTGTACAAGCTACCGCTCACACCAATCCGTAGCAATTTGCGCATTAGAAGCCCATGATCAATTCTATCAAAACATTTGCTATAGTCAGTGTATATAACGTCGACCTGAGCCCTCCTGGACATATGCTCTGAAAGATAGTCACTACAGACCACGAGATTGGATGTCGTGGAGCGACCTTTTAAAAATCCATGTTGGTGTTCGGAAAAACTTAATTTAAGTGAAGAAGAAAGTTGTACGTGTACGATTTTCTCCATAATTTTAGCGAACACGCAGAGTTTGGAGATCGGTCTATAGTTTTTAACGCTGTCCTTAGGTCCTTTTTTGTGAATCGACGTTATATATTATTTATTTATTTATTTATTTGGTAAAAACATGTACAACATTACAGACTCAGGTCCAAGTTATTGCACAGTTAAATTTACATAAAAAAAGACATATTTACAATAAGGAAGGAATAACAATAAGAAAGATACACAAAAATGACTAACCAACAAGCAAATAACAATGGCACAAAAAATAAAAACTCATCTTTCATCCATCATCTCACAGAATCTCAAACATGCTCGACATACTTCCATCCATCTCGCGGCAAACAAATCACACTCCTGGTTCGATGTCAGTAGAGCATTCAGCATTGCGAGCGCGCGAACCAAGGGCGAGTTAGAATGCGAAACTGTGCGTGCTGACGGAACGGCCAACAATCCGTGTCGTCGCGGTCTAAGTTGGTATGCAGACTTCCAGACTGTAGGCACCACTCCCAAGTCGAATGACCGTTTGAATAATAATGTCAATGGAATGGATAGACATCTGGCACATTTGGTTATAAAATCTGGTGAAATATTATCCGGATCAGCGGATTTATTAATATCCTCTTGCTTTAGCAGGCGAAATACCTCCTCCTCACGCACATCTATAGAGCAAATGTCTGATATGAGACCGGTAGTCTGATCCATTCTCGCAGAGGCTAGGAATTCATTTGCGTCGAGTCGCTCTTGGAAGTTCGAAAAGAAATAGTCGCCAAACATATTGCAGATTTCCTCCCCGTGACCAGACGACACCTCACCAAATTTTAATACAGATGGGTAACAGTTGGTTTGTTTTTTAGATTTAACATATTTACAAAAAGCCCTAGGATTTTTAGAAATGGCTAATTCAATGTTTGCTATATCGTCGTCAAACATTTCCTTCTCCAGATCTTTAGCCCGTTCACGTAAGACAGCAAAAGATTGATAGTCCGAGAGATTTCCATAGGTTTTAAATTTTGAGTGAAATTTTGACTTTTCTTTAATTATTTTAATAAGTGGGCTTTTATACCAAGGAGGATACTTCCTCCTTGGAGCAATAGTTTTAGATGGAATATGTGTATTGTGAAGCAAGTTGATAGTGTCGTAGAAGAATTTAACAGCTTCTTCAAGAGGTCTACAATTTATTTATTTATTTAACAATTTATGTACACATATATAAACAGACAAGAAGAAAGGAACAGCAAAATACGTACAAAGGTGAGGTATTTAGCTCTAATAGCCAATCAACTGCCATCATTTCTTCATTTATGACGTCATAATTCGCCTGAGTATACAGGAACTTGGCTCGAGGCCGAGAATGCAGCTGATGAAGTTGAACGAAGTCGGCAGAGATGCAGAGTGCCTTATGATGTGAGTCCTCATGCACTAGGGGATCCAGGCTGCAAGTGACAGCTACTTCACTGTTAGACAAGACGAGGTCAAGAATCCTATTGTTTTCATTACGATGTGAGTTGTACTGTAGCAAATTGCAAGCGGTGAGAGTATCACAAAAGCTGGTTTGAATGGGACCATACAAGTTACCACTACACAGACAATCACCGTCCGCCGCAACGTGCTAGTCGAAATTCGGTTGGTTAAAATCACCGAGCACTAAAAACTTATCTGCGGGATGTTTGAGAATAATATCAGCTAAAGGAGAATGGGCAATTTTGTATGGAGCGTGGGCGGTCCGCGGCCAAGAATGATTTTGTAATTTATTGATGTGGTTTAGTCCTACAATTACTGTGTAGAAGTTTTATCACTGTGGTGTATTTCTAATACGGATAAAATACATTTTTGTTTTTGAACACTTTATATAGTTTTACCTAGTATTGATTGTGGCTTATGTTCAAAGCAGAAATAGAAAAGGAAATTGAAATAACAATTTTAGACAGATATTTTTTTATATCATAATTCACATATTACATTATTAGTATGTATGTGGCGGTATCAACAACGCCACATGCGAACTACGCATCAAAGACCTGACGTCACAAATCCTGCATCGCGCTATAAGAGTTTACCGCGCGACTAGCATATATACAACATCCCGACATCAACCGTTGGGCAGTTGCCCACCAGACACAACACCCGTCTGGCCGGAGGATCCTCCCTTTACTATGGAGTATGAGTGTACTTTACACCCTGTTCCTCACACCTCTAAATTGGTGACCCCGAACATGGACATTAGCGCAGCCTTCGTGCAACTACTTCAGCGTGACGTCATCCATCACTTCCTCAAGCTTTCGAGCGGCGAGTCACACAGCCAGCCAGCACCCACGGCTTCAACGGGTATCCTGACCACCAGCATGCAGCGAACGTGCATACCTGGTCATCACCCTCGGCCTCATCAGCAATCTTGGCACAGCACACTGCACTTTCGACCGGTCCACAAGCAGAGCCCTTCAACGCTCTCCTGGGCGACGCCAGCAGTCAGCCTCAACCCGGCGCTGTACGACGTCCGACTCACTGGATCAACAAACGCAGCGCCACCCCAACTCACTGGGGAATCACCGCAGACAGTTCCGACTCACCGTGAACTATGCGGCACCCGGTTCCGACTCACTGGAATCTCAACTGGCCCCGGCAAGCATCATATGCACTGACTCAGCCCACTATCGACCTCCGGTCTCCGGAGGGGAGTAATGTGGCGGTATCAACAACGCCACATGCGACCTACGCATCAAAGACCTGACGTCACAAATCATGCATCGCGCTATTAGAGTTTACCGCGCGACTAGCATATATACAACATCCCGACATCAACCGTTGGGCAGTTGCCCACCAGACACAACACCCGTCTGGCCGGAGCATCCTCCCTTTACTATAGAGTATGAGTGAACTTTACACCCTGTTCCTCACACCTCTAAATGTACAATTAAAATACCATATTACAATATATATTACAAACGATGTTATTACTATACTATATTTTAAAATACGAAACAATGAATGAACCTGTTTTTTGCACTGATCACAGGTGATGCTTTGGAACGGTAAGGTTTTCAGGCAGGTAAGCAAAGTAATTGAATGGTGTTAAATCGGGAACAATAATTAAAATATCTCTATGATGAAAGAACTAATGAAATGTACCTTCATCATAATATATCATTCTTTGTAATATAGTTGCGTCTGAATCAGCTTACTATAATGAATGGTTTTTAAAAAAAGTTGGAAAACTTGTGTAAACTATACGTTTTTCTTTGGAAAGAATAATTGAAACTCTTCTAGATGTAATAGGTTGGGGAAAAAGTTTCTTCGCATTTTTTAAGAAAATTCAAAACATTTTTTAATATAGTTTATTTACATTTAACTATAGTATGTAGGTACCATTTTGTTCGATAACTTTTTGCCATCTTGTAGGTAGGGACATGATTTTGGGACTTCTGATCAAAATACCGCGACAAGTGGTTTTGGCAGTCCTCTCGTGATGTTAACCTGACACTGCCTAAAGAATTCTGAAGAGACCGAAACAGGTGGAAATCTGAAGGTGCAAGGTCAGGACTATACGGCGGATGCATTAACACCTCCCAGCCAAACTCTCTTAATTTTTGCTGAGTGTCAAAGTCAAAAGTCAAATAATTTATTTCAAATAGGCACGAAGATGCACTTTTGAACGTCAAAAATTACATGAATAGTTAATTGATTCTAGTTGCGCCTTCCAAAATGTAGTTATGTATGGAGAAGAATGGGCAAGAAACTCCATACTTACTCTTTTAAAATGTTAACAATAGTTTGTATACATTAATTAATATTTATAGGTGAAGACTATGTACCTAGAATAAAAAAATAAAAAATATAAAAAAATCATCAAAATTACTTACCACAATTGGTAAAAAGAATGAAAAGTGAAGTAATAACAGAAAAATTAATAAATGCGATAGGTACATGGTGCTCACATATTTACAAACATTGTATATTATTTCCCAAAAAAATAAAAAATAAAAATAACATATAATAAGTCAGTGTGTGAGTTAAAATATTAATCACAGAAAATAAAATTAATATCATAAAAATTATGACAGTTAAATTAGCTACCAGTTTGATTTTGTCTAGACTCTAAATTGTCCTATGGAGCAGGACCAGCATGTTTCCAAGCATTCTTATCTTGGATATAATCCTCTAATTTGTAATATGCTTGTTTACAAAGTGTACTTTTAATATGAGTTTTAAATTTTCTTTCATTTAATTGTAATATATCAGAAGGTATTTTATTGTAACATTTAACACAGTACCCCATAAAAGAGAAAGAGTGGCTAAAGATGTGTGAGGTGTGGCGTTATCATGATGAAAAACCACACCCCTTCTGTTGATTAATTCCGGCCGCTTTCTCTCAACTTCTTGCTTTAATCTCATCAGTTGTTCGCAGTAGAGTTCAGAATCGATGGTCCTGCCTGGTGGTAACAGCTCATAATGAATAATGCCCTTCCAATCCCACCACACACACAGCATCACCTTGTTGCGAGTTAACCCGGGTTTCGCCACAGTCTGTGAAGCCTGACCGGCCTTTGACCACGACCTTTTTCGCACGTTCTTGTCGTACGTGATCCACTTTTCATCACCAGTTATCAGCTTCTTCAAAAATGGTTCGGTGTCATTACGTCCTAATAAAGAATCACAAATGAGTACACGGTTCATTAGGTTTCGGTCACTGAGCTCGTGGGGTACCCAAATATCGAGCTTTTTTGTGTACCCAGTTTTTTTCAAATGTGCCAAAACTGTTTAGTGGTCAATTCCCAGTTCTTCAGCTACGTCGTAACTAATGATATGCCGATCTTGCTCCACTTTTTCAAAAATGTCATCCATTTTATTTGTAATAGGGCCACCAGAGCGACGTGCATCTTTGACATCAAAATTTCCGGATTGAAAACGCTTAAACCAAATTTGTGCTACTCTCACAGACACTGCACTAGGTCCATAAACATCGCAATTTTTTTTCGCGGCTTGCGTTGCATTTTTTCCTTTTTTGTAGTAAATTTTTTAAATGTATCTAATTTCTTCATTAGATTCACTCATCTTGACAGTACGAAAAACAAATGAAAATCACACCTTTTCCTAATTTGAATTTGGAATTATGTTCTTTAAAATTCAAACTTTCAATGATACCAACACCAGCCAGATACAAATAGTATAGCCAAAGAGATTTTATTACAAGTTCATACATACTATAATGCGAAAAGATTTTTTCCCCAACCTAATATGTTCCGCCTAATAGACAATAGATAGCCTAATAGATAGCGTTCGGTACGTAGAGATTGGGTTCAACGAGCATTCTTCTGTCGACGTGATCGAAACCAGCAAACCTAGGCACGAACTCGGCAAATAAACAATCTCTTGCTGTATTTAAGTGTCTTTCTAGAGTTCTTCTACTCATTTGAAAGACTGTGGCAAGTCTTTCGTTGCTGTCAATACTCCGCAACTTCAACAAATAAATGGCTTGAGCTATTTTGGAATACGAATTAGACAAAGAAGGCGTCTCTTCCAAGATATCGACTAATTGTTCTCGAATAAGACCCAAGCGAATGTGTACAATTTTTTAAATCTAGAATAAAACTTTCTGACACAGCTGCTTTCATAAGACTCAGTATGAAATGAGTACTAATAAAAGCATGTCTTAGATTTGGACTATCAATGATCTCATCCCAGTCATTGGCACATGCATAGGTTATCTCAAATCTTTTGTTAACCACTAACTGATTGCACAAAATACATACTGGTCGATTTTCCGCCATATTCAACAAAATCCAGTTTGCAAATAGAATCAAGTCTATTAACGTATGCCAAGTGATCAGGTTAGGAGTAAAAAACGTCCAGTATGCAAGCAGAGCCAAGCGTGGCGATTATGCCAAACCTCCCCAATTGGGGGAGGCTTATGTTCAGCAGTGGATTTGTTCCGGCTGAAATGATGATGATGCAAGCAGAGGCCAAAAGGTATAAAGAAGCGCAAGATAAATCGATGAACACTGGCACAGTACACAACAACACAAGCGTAACCAAAGAACTGCGTGGTAAGAGCACCGAGCGCCACCGCACGTTGATTTGTTCTTGCTCGAAACTGATTGATCCTTGGCAAGAGCAGGTAGTTGAGTTGAACCAGTGGGTTTTGTTGTGTTGGTGGTAATAAGTAAAAATAACACGTGTCACGAGACATTTTTGAAGTTAGGATAAAGCATTACACACATTAATAATTATGCGACATTGCTCTATACAATTACATTGCAATGATATTTAAATATATTTTTTTTCTAAATGAACTACAGTGTAACGCCCATACTAAAAGTTATTCCCAACTAACAGTACTTTCATTTGACACTAATTTCATTACTGGCCGCCGACCGCCCAAAACTGCCCATTCTCCTTACTAGAAAAATTATTGAGTTGCATCAATAAAGAGTTTCCAGACTGCTGGTTACATATATACGCAACACATAAATGTATTTTATCAGTTACTTTAGGTTTCTTTTGGTGTAAAGTTAAGGTAACCCACAGGTCCTCGGCAGACGAGTACCATTCGTTGCGGACATCGGCAACTAGTTTCCGACGTATGGCTATTAATACCCCCTCACCCATCGTTTGATTAGTTTGCGAATAACTTCGATCACGCCTCCATACAAAATATCTATCATCAAACAATTCACTATAGGATATACCATCAATAAGCCATGTTTCCGACAGACAAATGACATCAAAAGAATTCACACAAACATTTCTGTAGAATACAGATGTTTTCGTCCGCAGCCCTCGAACATTTTGATAGAAAATACTAGTAGGAGCCATAATCATTGAAAAGTAACACCAGAAAAATGATTGAAAAGATGTAAGGTACACTTAGACTTAGTGCCAAGTAAATGCTTTAAGGTAATAAAAGTCGGCTTAAATAGCAAGTGGTGGGAAAATAAAGCGAGAATTACTATAAAAAATAATTCAGATTCAATAGAATAAGCGCAAAAATTCGTATTTAAAGTGTAGAAACATTTAGTTTTAAAATTGTATACCTATACAGGTATGAGTAAGAAATTTCAAGTGTAAGCAGATCTCACCTCTAACTGCACACACATAAAGTATAAAATGACAATAAACAAAGCCTAATGAGTCGAATGAATAGGCGACACCGAGCGATAAGAGAACAAAAGGCAGGCGAGAATGGAATGCGTGCAAAAAATACGTACCTATGTTTCACAAACTTAAGTCAAACGAGTTCACTGTTAACAATAATGTGTCCACAGTATTAATATTACTTATGGAACTAGTTAGAGTAAGCTAATTATTAAAAAAAAAATTGTTAGGTTAAAACTGTGACCAGAAACGACTAGATTATATAGAAAAAAAAGTAAAAAAGAGATTATTTTTACCAGGCTATCGAGAACCGAACTAGTTAGACGAGGTTAATTGTAAAAAAAAAAAAAAAAAAAATTAGGTTAGGTAAAACTGTGACCTACGTACGAGCCGAACGAGCGTAGCGAGCGGTGCCGCGGAAGCCGCCGGCGAGTGCAAGACTAGATTAAATAGAAAAAAAAAAAATATATATGGAAAAGCAGGCTACCCGAAACTGAACTAGTTAGACGAGATTAATTATTTAAAAAAAAATGCAATGACTAAGCAATTGACTGATTAGAAATGGTAAATTGAAAACTGACGATACTAAATATTTGGCAAATTTTATTTTGCGTAAAATGAGTTATTCCAACTGAAATATTTGACTACATAAAAATTGGTAAAAGTACTAGTTGGTAAACAAGTTATTGTTTAAACGTTCACTTGCCAAACATTAGGTTTGCGTTACAATTATTTGTGAAGAGATTTTTTGCGAAGTAATAATTTGGCAAATGAAATTATGCGGAAAATTGGGAAGTGATAATTTGGCAATTTCTTTCCGATGAAACAAGGGAGACCCAATCCAGATGGGCAGATGTGATCGAATAAAACAATAAGTGTAAATAATTAACAAGTGTAAGAATCGTAGCATGGGTGTAGTGATCGTGTACCTTGTCGCAGTTCCTGGACAGCCGCATCCCGCACGGAGTGCAGTGGGGCGACGAGTGGGCCGCGCTGCTGTCGTACCGCGGCTCGCTGCTCACCGACGCGCCTGACGAGCGCCCGCCGCCCGCGCGCAAGCACTACGCCCGTCGACCTAGTACGTATACTTGCTGACACTACTCACACTACGCGCTGCGTCGTACTGCGGCTCGCTGCTCACCGACGCGCCTGACGAGCGCCCGCCGCCCGCGCGCATGCACTACGCCCGTCGACCTAGTACGTATACTTGCTGACACTACTCACACTACGCGCTGCGTCGTACTGCGGCTCGCTGCTCACCGACGCGCCTGACGAGCGCCCGCCGCCCGCGCGCATGCACTACGCCCGTCGACCTAGTACGTATACTTGCTGACACTACTCACACTACGCGCTGCGTCGTACTGCGGCTCGCTGCTCACCGACGCGCCTGACGAGCGCCCGCCGCCCGCGCGCATGCACTACGCCCGTCGACCTAGTACGTATACTTGCTGACACTACTCACACTACGCGCTGCGTCGTACTGCGGCTCGCTGCTCACCGACGCGCCTGACGAGCGCCCGCCGCCCGCGCGCATGCACTACGCCCGTCGACCTAGTACGTATACTTGCTGACACTACTCACACTACGCGCTGCGTCGTACTGCGGCTCGCTGCTCACCGACGCGCCTGACGAGCGCCCGCCGCCCGCGCGCATGCACTACGCCCGTCGACCTAGTACGTATACTTGCTGACACTACTCACACTACGCGCTGCGTCGTACTGCGGCTCGCTGCTCACCGACGCGCCTGACGAGCGCCCGCCGCCCGCGCGCATGCACTACGCCCGTCGACCTAGTACGTATACTTGCTGACACTACTCACACTACGCGCTGCGTCGTACTGCGGCTCGCTGCTCACCGACGCGCCTGACGAGCGCCCGCCGCCCGCGCGCATGCACTACGCCCGTCGACCTAGTACGTATACTTGCTGACACTACTCACACTACGCGCTGCGTCGTACTGCGGCTCGCTGCTCACCGACGCGCCTGACGAGCGCCCGCCGCCCGCGCGCATGCACTACGCCCGTCGACCTAGTACGTATACTTGCTGACACTACTCACACTACGCGCTGCGTCGTACTGCGTCTCGCTGCTCACCGACGCGCCTGACGAGCGCCCGCCGCCCGCGCGCATGCACTACGCCCGTCGACCTAGTACGTATACTTGCTGACACTACTCACACTACGCGCTGCGTCGTACTGCGGCTCGCTGCTCACCGACGCGCCTGACGAGCGCCCGCCGCCCGCGCGCATGCACTACGCCCGTCGACCTAGTACGTATACTTGCTGACACTACTCACACTACGCGCTGCGTCGTACTGCGGCTCGCTGCTCACCGACGCGCCTGACGAGCGCCCGCCGCCCGCGCGCATGCACTACGCCCGTCGACCTAGTACGTATACTTGCTGACACTACTCACACTACGCGCTGCGTCGTACTGCGGCTCGCTGCTCACCGACGCGCCTGACGAGCGCCCGCCGCCCGCGCGCAAGCACTACGCCCGTCGACCTAGTACGTATACTTGCTGACACTACTCACACTACGCGCTGCGTCGTACTGCGGCTCGCTGCTCACCGACGCGCCTGACGAGCGCCCGCCGCCCGCGCGCATGCACTACGCCCGTCGACCTAGTACGTATACTTGCTGACACTACTCACACTACGCGCTGCGTCGTACTGCGGCTCGCTGCTCACCGACGCGCCTGACGAGCGCCCGCCGCCCGCGCGCAAGCACTACGCCCGTCGACCTAGTACGTATACTTGCTGACACTACTCACACTACGCGCTGCGTCGTACTGCGGCTCGCTGCTCACCGACGCGCCTGACGAGCGCCCGCCGCCCGCGCGCATGCACTACGCCCGTCGACCTAGTACGTATACTTGCTGACACTACTCACACTACGCGCTGCGTCGTACTGCGGCTCGCTGCTCACCGACGCGCCTGACGAGCGCCCGCCGCCCGCGCGCAAGCACTACGCCCGGCGACCTAGTACGTATACTTGCTGACACTACTCACACTACGCGCTGCGTCGTACTGCGGCTCGCTGCTCACCGACGCGCCTGACGAGCGCCCGCCGCCCGCGCGCAAGCACTACGCCCGGCGACCTAGTACGTATACTTGCTGACACTATTCACACTACGCGCTGCGTCGTACCGCGGCTCGCTGCTCACCGACGCGCCTGACGAGCGCCCGCCGCCCGCGCGCAAGCACTACGCCCAGCGACCTAGTACGTATACTTGCTGACACTACTCACACTACGCGCTGCGTCGTACTGCGGCTCGCTGCTCACCGACGCGCCTGACGAGCGCCCGCCGCCCGCGCGCAAGCACTACGCCCGGCGACCTAGTACGTATACTTGCTGACACTACTCACACTACGCGCTGCGTCGTACCGCGGCTCGCTGCTCACCGACGCGTCTGACGAGCGCCTGCCGCCCGCGCGCAAGCACTACGCCCGGCGACCTAGTACGTATACTTGCTGACACTACTCACACTACGCGCTGCGTCGTACTGCGGCTCGCTGCTCACCGACGCGCCCGACGAGCGCCCGCCATAATTGCTGGAAAAGGTGATAAAGTTCAATATAGTTGAATGTGTTGCTATATTCCTTTAGTGAGTGATTGCGTAATGATACTTTTGGAACAGACCATACATTATTTTCGTGCCACCTTAAAATATATAATGAACATACGACAAACTTGACTTTACCAGGAGGTCAGAACGAGGACGATGAAGGCGAGGAGAACGCAGAGTCAGACCAGGAGCCGCCCGGGTGAGCGCCAGCGCAGAGTACCGTAGCTAGACGTAACGTTAGGTAGTCACGCTCAATAACTACGTCTGAGGGTCCGCTCACACCACGTGGCCTCTTTGCACTTACGTGCAAACTTAAACCAAACAGTCTAACAACGTTGAATCTTTTAACTTGGTTTCACTTGAGACATTTAGGGCCGGTTGTTTCAAACAGTTCGTTAACGTAACATATGTACGTCAAATAATAACGATTACATAAGGATGTTTAACGTACGTTAAATACAAAGCGTTGTTTCACTCCATAAAAAACCGACTGTCAACGTTATTCGGGCTGCCAGTACAAAACAATACTTTTCCCCAATAAAAATGGTTGGGAGATTTTTATATTATGGCATCATTTCGCGGTTCACGTCAAATTTTCAAGTGACAACCACGGTGCTATAGCTTAGAACAAAAGTAAGGGAATTATAACCGACCAGTATATATAGATTTCTGCTTTTGGAGATACATTACTCAATGTAATAGTTTTTTAATTTACTTGCATAGTAATATCAAAAGTGGTTCTAAGTATTGACAGATGGCGCTGTTCTCAAAATTTACATGGGTTTAATCGAAAAAGATGTTCCATTTTACTAAAATTTTCTAAAAATAACAACAATTTATTTTACAAATTAAAAAAAAAATTATAAAGAGTTGAGACACCTTTTAAATTAATTGTGTTAACAGACAAAGTTGGTTTATATGTATAAAATCATCGAAAACGCAAGGCTAATTTTTTAAACTGTTTTTTTAAGGGAACAAAAAGATCGCAACTCGCGTAAATGTCAAAATGCAAAGAGAAAAAGGAAAACAAATTTGACACAGAGTTGTGTGTCAAATTTGTAAAAATTATGCTAATGGATGCGCTTCGATATATTTGTGAATTTTTCTTGACGACTTGGCTTGTATAAATTAACACGACAGGTTAAGGTAGGTTAGGTACAGGTTTAGGTTATTAACACGACTTTTGAATACTTTTTTCTTTCTTATTTGTATCATCATCAGATGAACTATCGTCGAAAAAAGTCGAATACAACAAAAGAGAGTCCATAATATTTTACTGTTCGGCGCAATGTTTGAGAATAAAATTACGTTAATCAGTGGCTATGGCAGCGGTTACTGTAATCGTAATTTTTAACGGACGTTAAGTCATAAATATGTGAAACAACGCTTTTTTTGGGTTTGACGATAGTTAACGCCCTTTTTGACGTTTACGCGTGCGTTATGTGGACATGAAACAACCGGCCAAAACCAATCGTCAAAGTTCAAATATAAAAAAATAAAATGACGTTAACCAGCCGGTTACTGTAATCGTCATTTCTTGACGAACGTTAAATGTGAAACAACGCTTTTTTTTGGGTTTGACGATAGTTAGCGCCATTTATGACGTATACGCGTGCGTCAAGTGGACGTGAAACAACCCGCCCTTAATTGGACCCGTTACCGTTATCAGACAGACGTGCCAAAAAAAAAAAAAAAATACAATAATGTTTGACGTGGTCAGCGTGGTGCGTTGAACTGTCAATTAAAAAAGCAATTTATTTAGACACCTAGGGGTTTATTTATAAACGCTGCTTAAAGTAATGATTAGCGACTGTTTAACCATACATTTTTGACGTTTGAACGTCACTTAATTTTAAGCAACGTTTATGAATAAACCCCCTAATGCTGACCCATCGACTGTCGTATGGCCGGACGTCGGTCCATAAGTATATACGTCATTTCCGATTGTTCTTAATTTCCTTTACTGTGATTGCTTATGGTGTAGTGACAGTGTATCCAACGTATATAGTAATTATTTGATCGATGCCAAGCAACCAACCAAACATATTAAACAATCAACCTTTCGATGTGGTTAAGTTTTCGTGTCTTTGTTCGCCTAAAGACCTTACCACGCTCTGTGTGGAGCGGACCCTCCAGACATATTTATTTTGTTCAGTTTGATAAATATAGACTATTGTGTTATGTATTATGTACATATATTATTATGTATTTGATTATTTGGTCAGTCCTATGAACTCTGTGTTTTATCATGCTGCAAGGGTATGTCACCCTTGCAGCACGATAAAACACAGAGTTATATTAACACTTAAAAAATTAACGAAAATGAATCATTGAAATTTTTAATGTGGTCAAGGTATTATATATTTTGTAACTACCAACTACATGCCCCTTTATTTATCAATGTCGCTTAAAGTTAAGAGACGTTTAAATGTTTAAAAATAATGTATGTTTAAACAGTCGCTAATCATTACTTAACATTAAGCAATGTTTATAAATAAATTCCATAAAGATTCATTTCAATTAATTATGATGTAAAACCACTTCTGGTATAAGCTATTAGCTATTAGCCATTATGTAAGCTTGTTTTCCAAATCACACTGCTGGTACTGGGAGTCTGTTTTATAATGTCATTATTTTATCAATATTTTATTGAATCGAAATCCTGTTAATGTTAATTGATGATGTTGAGTAATGAATTTGGCCTTATAGTGTGTAGTGTGAGATGTGCGGTCTGTTGGTTATGTATGTAGTGTATAACGTAGCTCGTGTAAAGTAAGTAGTTCGATTTGATGTGCGCAGTCCACAGCAACACTCACTATTTTAGACAAAAAAATCTTGTGAGAAAACATATTCTCGACTGATTTCTCGGTAATTTATCAAGAGAATATCTTTGCAACTTTTTATAACTTGAATTCTATTTCAAATGAAATAGTGAACAGTGTTCGTCGGTTGCAGAAAGTTTATGTTGGTTTTTATCATCGGCATACTATATTGTAGTTAAGTAATTAAGATATTATATTTTTATAATAAATGATTTTTATTATAACTTGACGTTTTATTATACTATAATAGAACACATTATATACCTGTAGTGACACTATCTATTCAACACTTAACAACGTCTTCGAAGTAGCGTGCTCGGGATCGTTACTGTAGTGCAAGTCGGGGCTATACATTGTATCAGGACAGATGTGCTTATATTCAAGGTAATGGATGTTAATACTTTATAAGTATAAAGAGAGGAATAAAAAAAACAAGCTATATTTCTGCAAATGGTGGGTCGGGTCAAAGAAACGGGGTCGTCTGCAAGAAGTTTTGAATAGAACTCTAATACGCAGAGGAAAGTATTTATAATACATCCTACAACATAGCATAATACATCCTTCATCATAGCTCCAAAAGTTACAATTTGTTTGGGGCAAATAGTTTCAAATCATCCATGTAAAGGAGGTGCGATATGACCTGACCCCCTCTCCTCAACCGATAGCCTAGACCTGAATCCTCCTAACTCCTACTTTTCGGGGTACATCTGTTCCTGTAACTGATTGGCTCGATCTCCTAGGTATGGAGTTGACATCTGGTCTCAACTTCGGCTCTACCATCGAGTGCAAAGCTCAAACTGTGATCAAGAAACTGGGCGTCCTAAATAGGGTGAAGCGATACTTTACGCCTGGACAGCTTTTAACCCTTTACAAAGCACAAGTCCGATCCTGCATGGAGTATTGCAGCCACCTTTGGGATGGCTCGGCTAAGTACCAACTTGCTGCGCTTGACTCGGTGGAACGCAGAGCTAAGAGACTCATTGGCGACGTAAAACTGGTGGATGCCAAACTTGACAGCTTGGCTCATCGCCGTAAGGTTGCCTGCTTGTCGGTCTTTTACAGATTTACAGATTGTACTTCGGCGAGTGTGCCCATGAACTCCACGACCTCATTCCATCGGCCCCCTTCTACCATCGGACATCTAGACGCACTATAAGTTACCACCCCTACCTAGTTGATATTTCACCAACTCGCGCATTATAAAAGACGTTTGAAAACGCTTATACTCCATTTACTATAGCATTAGAAAAGAGGCTCGTAGAAGCAGGAGTGCGAAACATTTTATTCAAAGTTAAAAGTTTAAACAATTAAACTAAAAATGTTTTAACATAACTTTGATAAATAGGTCGTAATAACATCTTCATCACACATTACTTACAACAAAACGAATGAATGAAACAAACGATTACGTCGTGATGATTTAAATTTAATTAAGATTAAAGGAAATAAAAGTTTTTTTTTTACAATATTTTATTTAAAACAACAACTTTCAACACACAATAGTTGGTGTAACTTCTTCGTCTTCATCATATAATTTAGTCACTATCATCAGAGAATAAAGATGATGAAGTTTCACTGACGTTACCTAATAATAAATCTTTCTACCACATCATCCATTATGCTTTAACTTTTCTTCTTCTTTAATTGCATGAGCAACGCAAGACTGCCATCGTTCTAGCGTAATACTATCCAGATCTTGTGGGAGTAATTGTTTCTCCTTGTCTAATTTGAACGTTTTGTTATGTTGAGCCACATACCCCATCATTTGAGCCCATATTAATTCTATAGGGTTGAACTCGCAGTGGTAGGGTGGGAGGCGCAATACTGAAATACTCTTCTCTCTAGCCATCTCATCTACAACAAACTTTTGGTATAAATGTCTTTGTATTTTTGCTTTTTCTAATAAAGTTGCCCTAAGATCTTTTTCCTCAAAAGGAATATTTTTGCTTTTAAACCATTCCTGTATATCTGCCTTTCGTGTAGCTGTGGTTGGCAGCTTCTCCAATGTCCTGGAGTGGTATAGCGCATTGTCCATAACAATTACAGCGCCACTCTCAATTTTTGACAAAATTAACTTGAACCATTTTCACTTTTGTCTATCGCGCTTCTATAACATATTCCCTGTAAATTGAGAGGTCTGGCTCTTATGAAACAGGAAATCCTAGTACAAGAGTCAGGGCTACACAGATGATTGTGTCTTGAAGTGTAAATAAATAAATTATTATTATTATTAAAGTTGAAGGCGTCCATTTCGGAGTGGTCATCTTCATCACCTTTCTTTGCATCAAATATTAATGCAGCATCCATTAAAAACCCTTCACAAACCCTGTGAAACAAAATTAATACAAGTCAATTATTCCGTACCCCCTATATAATTTCACTGCTGGAAATAGTTCATAGATAAATACTATAACAAAATTTATAACTTTAAAAGTTCGCTTTGCATGCGTTAATTCATAATACAATATAATATGTATTACTTAATTAATAGTCAATAACAATGGGGTGTTCATTTTTTTATGGCGAGGACAGTCCATAAAATACATACCAGTACGACCGATTATAAGTTGGATTTTTTAAACCAGCAGATAGACCTTCCCAATGTGCTTCTTTTGAAGACTTATTATTAGTGTCATGCCATATTAGACTTTTCGTGTGACCTGTTTGTATGATAAAAGGTTATTAATATAAATACCATTCATTTCACGAACCAATTTAATGAAATTATGTTTAACTGTATAATCAATTATAATGTTATTGAATGCAAGAGGTCATACACTGCTTAGTGCATAAATAGCTGTTAAGAAATTTAGAAGCACTGTACCTTCATTTAGCCAAGTGTCATCTAAATAATAATATATTTTCCTTCCTTTATTCCTTAGCCTTTTTATTTCATGAAGATATTTTAGTCTACAAAGAACGATCTCCTGCTTGTCTATGACTTCTATGAGTGCACTTTTTCTGCTCCGTTTGATTTATGTGAACTTTAATGTTTATTTAATTATTTTATACAGACTGCTTTTTTTAAAATCTGGCAGAGACTCGTCACTGTTAACTGCTTCCAGCATCTTGTCCAAGGTGGGCAACTCATTATTAAAGAAGAAGGAATGAATTTTCCTGCATATTCCACTAAATGTGATGTCATCAAAATCATCACGTTTCATGTGCTTCTGTTGGGGAGGGGGAGATTGCAGGCGACTTTTTATGTTGTACTCTTTGAGAATATTGGACAGAGTAGCCCGAGATACGCCTGTAAATAATAAAATCATGTGCGGAGTTTCTAAAATATAATACATTTTATCACAATGCATGTTAGTTTCAAATATTTTTATAGTAATAATTTTATGAATCATCCTTATCGGCAACTTCTGCGATTTTGTTTATCATCTCAGTCCTATAATGAGGAGTATCTGCAGGCCAGGACTCCAATTGCTTAAAAATATTTATCACAGGTTGTTTTTCTACAGCACGCAGCGTTCTCTTTTTTTTTGGGAGACATTATTATTTCGTCGGACTCAACTTTTGGACCACGTTTTTTTCGCCGTTGGCTTTGGTCAGACTCAGCACTTATATTTTGTAAGCCACTCGGTCCCGCACCGGGATCACTCATAGCTCAAAAAAAAAAAGTAACGTTTTGTACAAACAACCCAATGACAACACTGATAACAATACAATAATAAAGAAATAACTAAATATTATTTATTATCTTAATAAATATTAATATATATTTATTATTTTAATAAATAACAACAAAATCACGAAAATTAAACAATAACAAACAAAGTATTCACAAGTAAATGACATACATGACAATCTTAGAACATTGTCAAGTCAATTTCACAGACGACATAAACCAGTAAAATTAGAAATCCCCGGATGTCACAGCTTATGAAGGGATTAAGTAACATTTTAGATTTGGTAGGATTATAGTGAAACAAAAAGCGTTGCAGTATTGTTGACTCCTGCTTCTTTTAGGTTTTTAGCATAGGCACTGTAATTTTAAATTGGAATGAAATAATATATCTAAATGAAAGCTACTTAATTTCATATGGTTGTTTTTTTAAATGATTACAATTAAGTGTGATAGCTGATATATAAATTCATTTTAATCGATTTGGCGTCAATCGTAACTATAACAAGTTTATTGTACTTTTGTTATAAAGTGTGCATCAAAAATAACCTTTTTTAACTTCTGTCTAATGCTATTATAAATGGAGTATAGTCGTTTTCAAACGTCTTTTATAATGCGCACAGCAAAGGAGTGGAACTCTCTGCCTGCGTCTGTTTCCGAACGCATACAACCCTAATCTATTCAAAGTGAGAGTGAAAAGGCTTCTTCTGGGTAAGCTCACTCCATCGTAGACTTTGTCTCTGTCACCCAGACCTAGAATAGAGTCAAGAGCAGACCCATAGTAAAAAAAAATAAAAAAAAAGATGATATTTTCTTTGGTCTTTTCGGGAGCACGCACTGATCGTGTTGTAGCTTCTTCTTTGATTTGGTAAATACGCGGAAAAGTGGTCTGCATTCTGTGTCTTATATTCGTGTCAGTTAATTTATAAATGTTGTTAGTTTATAAACATTTTGTATTTATCTTGTTGACTCTTATTACTTGATTTTTTTGCCTTTGGATAAAGAAATTTTGATCGATTTGTGACTTTGACTTTTATAAAGTATGCTATAGGATGGCTTAAAGTGTAAGCACTCGCCCTAAAAAAATAAGATATGACTATCGAACATTCCAATAATCACGATTCAGTTTCACTTCATTGTGAAAATTCATGGTCACCCTACTCTAATACAGTTTCATACTACTATATTTCTGTGAATATCTCCTAAAATATGAATTTCACCGTTATTTTCGCCACATTTATCCAAACTAGGTAACGTTACCTGTCGATTAGTACTCTAACTAAGCTTGAACCAATTTTTAATAACGATATAAACGCCATTGTATTTTAGGCATATTGTCGTCTGAGCGGCCAACTAAAAGCGACTCTAACAAATTATTGAACCAATTCTCTAGTATTTTTTATTTTTTTTATTCGCTGCAACAAATTAGCAACTATGCCCAAAGTCTCAAATTAAAACAATGTATGTAAACAAAGGGGATAACATAACAAAAAAATATCTTCATAATGGTAATTCACATAAAATTGCGAAAAAGAGGTTCCATTTTCTTTTAAGTATTGATTTTAAGAAATAATAATTAAAAAATGATCATACCGTAATTACTTTAATAAATTTTCGGTTTTAAACAAAGTTATTAATAAAAGGGAGATTTTCTGGTATAAAATATTTTATGACTAGCTTTTGCCCGCGGCTTCGCCCGCGTGGATGTCGGTTATCGCATAAAAAGTACCCTATGTCCTTCTCCATAACCCAGGCTATATCGCAAATTTCTAACTTAATATTAATTTTAATGTGATTCACTATGTGAATAGAAACCGAAACAAATGATTTAATATAATAAAAGTGTTTATGTTCTGAACGTCTTTACATAAAGATAACAAACACAAAACCAAAATACGAAATTTCACTCAAATTCTTAAAGCAATCAATTGTACCAAATTACAACACGAAATAAAAATGCGACACTAATAATAATTTTGAAATAATTCACGTAAGTACCATCAATGTGAAAACAAACGAAATTAACCTTCGAAATGTCGCATGATATGATACACCGTTTGCGTTTCTTCTGAGAAAACGCTCGAAACGTCTAATGAACACCATTTGTGCTTATCTTTTCTCAGGGTCACGTTCGCAATTGGACGAAATATTTGACATTTATTTTGTACTTGCAACACGATCTGGCTATAGAAATCGATTAATCGACTAATACTTGACCGGTATTAATACATTTTAGCGGGAACACCACTAAACGAACGAAAAAAAAAAAGAAAACAAAATACGTCTGTACTCTGTGGTTGTGTGGCGGTGTGGCGCGATGTTTTTGTAAACATCAAGGTTAAACGTGCATAAAGTAATGGATTCAATGAGAAAACGGTTTAATCTTTTAAGAATCTTGTATACAGAATTACTGAGAAATAAGTGTAGATTTCGTATTGAGTTTTAGTTTATCGAAAAGTGATAAATATGTCAATGAAAAAGTAACGAAAGTTTTGGAATGCACAAATTTTAGTCATAAAGCCGCCGTGTTTAGTAATGTTTTTATGATAAATATTCTTGTATACTGTTTGAAATACACATAAGTAGCTAGCTTATTTATCTACGAACATAATTTGGCTAATAGCTACTGATATTATAGCGTATTGTTATCGTAATCGTATTTCCAAGAGTAAAATTCGGCAAACAAATACCCACAAAAAGACAATAAAATGGATATAGTATGTTATCCTTAGGAGATAGACATATGCCATCGCGGACTTTTCTGAAGACCTTTATAAGATGCATAATTCCACAATACATTATTTTGTTATATCTCAAAGGGTTTAGACAGCGTTTTCGTTGAAAGCTTCCAGACGGCTTATTTTTTTCCAACACCTCCAACAAATATCGTTAATTTATACAAAAATGCATACAAAAACTTAACAAATTATATACTAAAACCTTCCTCGAGAACCACGCTATCCATTGGTGAAAACAGCAGGAGAATCGGTGCAGCAGTTTTTGAGTTTATCGCGAACAGACAGACAGAGGCGGAGGACTTTGTTTTATAATATGTATAGTGATACTGGTAACAATGCATTAGATCCAAACATTTTCAAATTTTGTACATCTTCAACGACACTAATATTACAACTCTCATACATAGATTCATATTGTAAGTAGCATATCTAGCCACATTTTGGATGAAAGCGGCTGTAAACTGTTTCGATTGGAAATCGATTTTGGGAGGCCTACGTCTAGCACTGGGCTTAAAAGGGCTGATTATAACGATCATATACCGTGTCTCCGACACACTACACAAAACATTGTTTGGCAACGGTATTCTGTTTGCGTAGTTCTTATAATTAATTCACTTTAATTTTATCGATGATTATTTACGAAAACATTTAATGATAAAATGTTTTGCACCACTGTCCTGTCATTTTGACAGTGACATTTCTTGACATTATTTTGTTTACATAAATTATCTGAATTAGAGGCTTTGGGTATAATTGTCCATACACATAAGCCTCTATTTGGCACTTTTCTATTTTGTTAAGTACACACTGCGTCATTATGTGCTAACCCCTCAAGTTTTAAAATGTTACACTGCTACAATATTGAATTCGTTACGAATAATGTATGGAATACTTCAAAAAGAGTTTACTAGTTCGACTTGGATTCGAACCATCGCATTACTGAATGTCTGAGGCAGTTTGACAGACTAGCCAGCGAGCCCATGAGAATTGCGATGAAATTGTTATCCACTATTGTCCAAGTAGTTTATCTTTAGGTCTCTGTCTAATTGATGGATGTTATCATTTGAGGGTATCTATTAATTTTATTTACGTTTTCTTTATAAAATTAATCCATACCCTCAAATTATAACTACAACGTTGTCTAGGGACCCGTTTGTGTCAGTTGGCAAAATATGTAATGACTAATGATAAACTGTGTATTATCAAATTTTTACAACAAAAAAATAAAATAAAAATAAAAACAAACAGAACTTTTACAAAAAGAAAAAAATATATAAAAGAAAATATAAATAAAAAGATTGTAAAGATAATATAAATTATTTACTTTACAATATATATATTTTTTTGTAAAATAAGATCAAAATTTTGTTAAATAATAAATATTACTATTACTATTAATAATATTTTATTTTTCTTGATTATAAATTATTTTTATATATTAGAAAGAAAACAACATGTTGTGCCTAGGATTTTCACCTCCAATATTATGCACGGCAAGCGGTCTTGAAACCTCCGGACTACTTAGACGTTATTGTTAAGCTGACGTAAATGTTAAGCTTAATAATGCTTGTCATTATATGCATTAATAAAAGTATTAACTTTTTATTGAATAAAAACAATATTTAAAACAGAAACTACTTATTTATTCACTGAAACAATATATTAATTGTAATAACATGTTTTTGCTAAATACAAAAACCAACTTGGGCCTATCACGGATTTGAACGCACGTCTTTTGGGGGGGTAAGGACTTAATGGAGCTTTGTGTACCTGGTAATTTTTGAAAGGCCTACACTGTCCTCCCATACCTATTATCACTGTTATTTAATAATATTGTAAAGCCAATTATTTTTAAAAGCGTAACCGTGGAGTTTCTTGCCGGCTCTTCTCCATAGGAAACGACTAATTGGAACCGTGCACCTAGCTTCTGACGTTTCATAAGTGCCCATGTAGGTTTATGTGAAATAAAATATTTTGATTTTTGTTTTTTTTTATTATTATTTCCTTTATTCAAATAAATACATATAAATTATATTTTTAAATATTAGAATATAAAAAATATAAAAACATTTAAAAATATAAAAAATAGTAGCCCACCGGTATCGGGAACAGGGTCCAAGCTACCGGCGGTCAGGGCTCCAGAGAGAGGAACCTCCTAACAATGCGAGCCGTGTCCAGAAGTACCGCTTTCTGAATCAAGCCCTTGATCCAGCCGCCCAACGAGAGCCTCTTTAGGTGTTGGTTGAGGCTCTTGGCAATTAAGCCATTGGCTGATACGGCTATCGGCACAATGATCGCTGAGTCCACATCCCACATGTCGACAACCTCGCGAGCCAAGTCAAGATACTTAATTTGTTTATCTTTCTCGGCTTTCACGAGGTTCTCGTCATGTGGGACTGTTATGTCAATAATCATTGCGCGCCGCTCTATTCGATCCATCACCACTATATCAGGCTTATTGGCAACAATAGTCCTGTCAGTGATGATGGATCGATCCCAGTACAATGTGATATTGCCATTTTCGAGAACTGGGTCGGGCACATACCTATAATACGGCACCTCCAATTCCACTAGGCTGTATTTCAGAGCAAGTTGCTGATGGATAATCCTGGCTACAAGGTTGTGTCTATGCAAATACTCTTCGTTAGCTAGACGAGAACAACCGGAGATAATGTGTCGGATTGATTCTCCCGGACGGTGGCATGCCCGACAAATGTCAACCGTGCCATCCTTCACAAATAAATCTCCGGTAATTGTTCGTCATGATAACTTCGTCCATAATTGCACAGACAAAACCTTCGGTTTCCCCAAAGAGGTCACCGAAACGCAGCCAGGCTACGGACGCTAGGAAATCTACATCGGGTCCATGTAGGGCCCGAAAAAAGCGTCCGTGAAGCTCCTTGCTCTGCCATACCCCCCTGCGATCGTTAGTGTCAAGTACTAAAGGCTTGCACCAGTTCTCTTTAGCCAAGGAGAGCGGGGTGAGGCCCTTGTCCGCCGCGACCACATCTCGATGCATCCCCATGTCGGCTTCTAGGAAATATTCCCTGAGACTGCATATCTCGCGATTGTGGAGGATCTTAACGTTTAATAAGCCTCGACCTCCACACTTTCGCGGGATATACAGTCTCATTACCGATGACCGTGGGTGATGCATTCGATATGCAGTCAGCAGCGTACGGACCCTTCTATCCAGGGCGTCCAGTTCGGTCTGAGTCCATTTGAGTATGCCGAAAGAGTACATCAAAACCGGCATGACCCAACCGTTGAAGGCGCGCACCTTGTTTCCGCCTGATAAAAGACTATTCAATACTTTTTTCAGGCGGCCAAAGAAGCGTTCCTTCAACGATTGCTTCATGTCAGTAACATTGCTGCCCAACGCTTCCGACATACCCAAATACTTATAGGTTTCGGATGCGGAGAGGGCTCTAAGGTTTATGGAATCCGAGAGTTGGGTTCCCACGGATTCCACAATCTCCCCTCGCTTTACATGCATGACCGCACATTTGTCCACACCAAATTCCATCCTGATGGCACTACTGAAAGTTTCAGTTACTTTCAGTAGCTCCATCAGTTGCAAATTGTTGGGGGCAAAGAGTTTTAGGTCATGCATGTAGAGGAGGTGAGATATAACCTGACCACCTCTCCTCATCCGATAGCCTAGACCCGAACCCTCCAGCAATGTGCTTAGAGGATTCAAGGCTAAGCAGAACCAAAGTGGACTCAAACTATCACCCTGAAATATGCCTCGCTCAATCCTTATCGGCTCGCTATTCCCCTGGATATTTCGACATCCTGGATAGCGAAGGACCGTCCTCCATTGCCCCATACATGATATCAGGAAGGTGCGTAGAGTTGCATCTACTTTATACAACTCCAGCACCCTCATGAGCCATGTATGTGGCACCGAGTCATAGGCCTTCTTATAATCTATCCAACATGTCGACAGATCCTTTCGGGAACGACGAACCTGTTGGCTAATGGCCATATCAATGAAGAGTAGCTCCTTAGTACCGCGGGACCCGTTCCTACATCTATTTTGAGAAGCAGATATGATGGAGTTGGTGTCTACATGTTGGTTAATTTTAGCTCTCAAAATGGATGAAAGAACTTTATAGACCGTCGGTAAACACGTGATCGGCCTATAATTTTTGGGTTCCGCGGTACTACCTGATTTATGGAGCAGGTGGGTAACTCCTGTTGTGAGAAACTGGGGCAGCGAACCGGACTCCAAAGCAGTCTGGTACTGAGCCGTCAAGCAAGCGTGCGACCTCTGTAACCATTTGATCGAAAAGTTGTGCAGCCCGTCCGGCCCTGGAGACTTCCAGTTAGGCAACGGACGGACTGCACGAGCTACATCTTGGGGGCAGATGGTAATAGCCCCCATTTCTGGTATTGAATCGCACGCTCGCTCAACTTCCCGAGTCCAATCACCTTCGGTGTGACTGACAGGCACCGACCAGATATTGCGCCAGAAAGAAATCATGGCATCATCATCCGGCAGGCACGTGTCAGTCACACCTTGGTCCGGTCGCTCCCAATCCCTATAGACCCACCTTTCATCGTTCTGGAAGGTGCGATTCTGAGTGTATCGCTCCACCCGACGCTTATACCTACGAATACGGTTCGCCCATGCATACACTTTCTGCTTCAGGAAGTCGATGCGCTCTGTGACACGGGATATATAGTCCTGAGGACTGATATCAGTCCCTAAGAACGCCCGCCTCACAAAGCGCATCACTCTAGGACGAGTATTGCCCTCCCTGAAGCAGATTAGTTTGCCGATGAGCGCTCTGGCCCCACCAATACGTCGTTCAATTCTGCACTGCCAAGCTGGTTGGTACAGCTGGTTTTGGTCGTGTAGCTCTGGAGTCATTATTAAATTTGACGTGAGCTACACGACATGCCGCTACAGCCGCGCAGTACAGAATCGAATGAGCATCGGTGAGGTTTTCGCAGTCATCAAAATAGTTTGACAACTGCGAATCCAGGACCGCCACCAGCGCCCTATTTTTGTTATGCATGGGCAAACGAGGTAAGCGTGGTCTAAGTTCGGGCGACATGAACCGATATTCTCGAATCGCACCTTCCAAAGCACTCCTCAATTCCTCATTGCACTGGGTACTTACATTTGTAGCCCTGTCATCACTTCCCTCGTCGGCTTGGTTTGTGTTGAATTGTGGTGGTACTACAACAATCTGTGACGGGGGGGCCATGACATGGCTACTCTGCATTTCACTTCGCAGGCGATCAAGTACAGTGTCATCCAACATATGATTACGTTGGATGACCCGCACCTGATCCGATAGTCGTTGTGTCGTGACGTTGACAGCTGGCTCAAGCACCTGAAAAAGAGACAGCATCCGAACACGGTACGCGGTCAGATTGTTTCCCCCCTCTGTAGCCCCATAGTATGCGCGTATGACATTTTCATTGATGGCTCGTGTCCATCTCATGCGCTGCACACTTCCGCCGGGAGCTGGGACCCTATCAGAGGCCGGTGGGCCTCGAGGTCCTAAACCGTCCGGCGGCCGGCGTCCTCCCCGTCGACGAGCAGGTGGTGGCGTCGTGGGCGGAGAGAAATACTCGTCGCTCGAGCTCGACGCAACTACCGCGGCCGGTGTCGTCACAGCGCTCACAGTGAGGCTGGGTACCGGCGGCGGCGAGGCGGAGCTGAGCGAAGAGTCCGGAGGTGGTGGGCGTGCTTGACGTGCGGCTGATGAACATTTCATGTTCGTTGTTCTTTTATCGGAGGTGACATCTGTCATGTCACCTCCGATTCGGCAGTTTTTAATTAAATTCTATTGCATTTTTCTTGTGTTATGGTCTCTTTTTTGAATTTTCAGTGGTTTTCCGGTTTCAGGTTTCGTTTATAATGAAGAAATCTGGTAAAAATGCGTTAAAATTAATATTACTGTTCAAATGAGGAAAATGAGACGTTTTGTTGACACGGCGGTGTTGCCATATTTATTATTATTATTATTTTGATATTTATGGTGAGATACCTACCTTACCATAACCTGGAAACTAAATATAGCATAACTTTTTGTTTATTTACGTTTTGACGTTTTTAGGGTACCGTACCCAAAGGGTAAAACGGGACCCTATTACTAAGACTCCGCTGTCCGTCCGTCCGTCTGTCACCAGGCTGTATCTCATGAACCGTGATAGTTAGACAGTTGAAATTTTCACAGATGATGTATTTCTGTTGCCGCTATAACAAAAAATACTAAAAAACAGAATAAAATAAATATTTGAGGGGGCTCCCATACAACAAACGTGATTTTTTTGCTCGTTTTTGCTCGATATTGATAACGGCAACAGGTAGACGCTTGAAATATTCACAGAATGTTTAGTTATATATTCCCTTTAAAAATAAATAATTACATTAAAATAACACAAATATTTAAGGGGGCTCCCATACAACAGACGTGATTTTTTTGCTGTTTTTGTAGATCGGAACCCTTCGTGCGCGAGTTCGACTCGCACTTGGCCGGTTTTTATATTTTCAACAAATACAACAAATTAAGACCTTTATTTTGATGCATAATTCACCTATCTGCATTATTTAGTTTCTGAGTAATCACAGGCGATGACTACGGCAAGTGGCGATTCTAGCGGTCAACTATTTTTGGTCATTTATAGCGTCGTTAGTTTTTTTTGTAACAAATTTAGGAAAAGAGGTGTGTATAGTAAAAAATTACCACTAATTCCTGGCAAAGTTTCATCAAATTTTATGAGTTGGCCGCGAGGTTGAAATGGACATTATTTTTCCCGAAAAATCGCATACCTACTTTTGACGGTCGTCGCGATATTAAATAGAAATATAAATAATATTTATTTGCATAAAAAATGGTGTATAAAGTAGTTTTTTTTATGTTTTGCTTATTATCATAGCATGCACATATGATTGGTTACCTTACAAAATGTTTCCCGTCAATATAAATAACGATTAGTAAGCCAAGATCTTTTAAATGAGATAATTATGTCTCCAGTCTGTTGGTTAAATTTCTATTTTGGGCGCCCATCGTCCACCCAAAATATACTTAGGTACCTACTAGTATAAAACATAGACCAAGAAAAGAAAATGCAGATGTAAAACATCCGCCATGTTTCACATCTGCCGGCCGTCCCGCAGAAAGAGGGGGAATACAAAAGTAAACGTCATACCGTTTGCCGTTACACCACACGAGTCGGAATTACCCCAAGGCGCGCCTATTGATATTTCACATCAATAAAACATTCACGTTTAGGCTAAGTTCAGTAAGTCAATAAGTTGATAACTGATTAAATAAACACAATCCCAAGACCTAATTGCGATGTGTTTTGAAGAAGCGATTGACGATCGAGTCGAGTAAAGACAGTACGACGTTGTTCAGCGTTGGGTGGGTTATAAGTACTTAGTTACGTACCTAATATTTTATTATAGAAAAATACCTACCTTTTTTGATTTTTTAAATTTTCAGTCATTGACGTCCATGTCCTCAAATCTAACCAAATCAAAGATGGCGGCTGCGAAAATTTTCAAAGTTTTGAAAATAAAAACATAAAAAATTTCACAGCCATCATCTTGGATTTTCATTTTGACCTCACTATCGGCTTTAGCACCTTCGAAAACCATGAAAACGATACCCATGTTAGAAAATTTGAAAATTTTCGTAGCCGCCATCTTGGATTTTAATTTATAGGTGGTAAGATCAAATCTTGTTTGACGCGCATTCAAAATTAAAAAAAAAGGTCAAATAAAAACCTATAACGGGATATGGGGTAAAAGGCGTAGAGGGCATCACGGCATGGCAGCGTCATGTCGTTTACCGTCACGCAAACGAGTTAGTTTTACTGCCAAGGCGCGCCAATAGATGTTTCACATCAAAAATGTCTTTATTTTCTTGGGCTGTTTAAAAATATGTTAACAATTAGTAGCTTTGAAGGGGGGTTTGTTACTTAATTATAATTGGATAATACCTACCAGTACCTAGTCCATGTCTGCAACCATATCAAATTGTAAATAATATATCCAAGTCTGTAAACAAAACAAAGGTAGAAGGTAGGTTACTCGATATCGAATCACATGGCAAATTTAAATCCAAGGTGAGATTCATCACTACTATACTCGATACCTGGAGTCCATTGGCACTCCCCGCAATTTAAGTTCTCTAATTTTATCTTGTCTAATTTTGTTTAATTTAATCTAATTTTGTCTAGTTTTATGTAATTTAACCTAATTTTATGATTAGATAGATAGATAGATAGATAAGATAGATAAAACATTTATTCAGTGCACACAAAAGACATAGCACAACACACAAGAGCACAAACGATTAAAAATTTCATGAATATTATTAAACAGACAAACATGACATAATTCTATTAAATAACGAATATACAAGGTGCGGTGTGCGTCTCAAGGTTGCACCAAATGGGAGTCCAGCTCAGCATGTGTCAGGCAGATATACCTGACGCTGATATTCTGCTGGATCCCTGCAGTGACACACGGACGTCGAGCTGACGATATAAAATAAATTGGTGTTGTGATTGTGACAGGCGCGGATTATGCAAGTATACCCGCAACTATGGATTCTGCAGTAAGTTTCGCATTAAGAAAAGTTCTCGTTCGTTGATGTGCTGATTGTTTTTATATTACTTGATTATAAAAGTTATAAATGTATAATGTGATTATGTGAATTAATATGTGTAAATGTATAGTGTGATGTGATTACGAAATATGAATAATCTTATATTATTTATAGTGACGTAGGTGCGAATAAAATAACAATTTGGCTAGACTAAAGTATGTTTACAATAAATAGATATAGGTAAATAACATCTGTATTATAACTATTATCCAACAAAAAAAAACAAAAAAATTGTATGTGTAACTACTAGTATTGACCGAGAACTTGTAAGTGTGGTGTAAACTGTAAATATAAGTTGGGTATTATTAAATTGAATGTTTTCTTTTGGGTTACAATCTAGGCTGGAACTGAGGCAACCAACTAGATTGTGCAGTACCTAATAGCTGCATTGATAACTTTGCTCACAATTCTCGTCAAAATGTACATGTGAAGTAATCGAATTGGCTCTTTCAGATCACACGGCACAAACCCTGCAAATTAAAGTAAATAAATCATATACCTAGATTAAAATCTTGGCGATTCGAGAAACGAGATTTGTCGTCAGAAAATCTATTTAAATTTAATAATCATCTTAGCTCCATTTCGTTCTCCGAAATATACAATACAGAGAATTTAAATGTAGCATATGATATTTTTCATCCCATCTATTCGAAAAGGATGACTTGGTTCGCCTTTAAGTGCACCCAAAGGTAGTGTTTTCTATAAGAAACTTTTAGCGGGCAGTAATGAGTTTTTAATCCTCTTATAAGTGCGCCGCAATTATCTTTGCCGCGCACTTTTTGAATTTGGAACATAGCGTTCAGCGCCAAAGAAATCGAACGAAAATATTGTTTGAATATAGGCTGGTACGACGGCCCATAGTCGCGCCGCCGCACCAACAGAATAAAAAAAAAACGAAATCAAATTAAAAACGCGCGAAATACAGCCCGCGTTTTCGTCAATTTTCACGGATTGTTAGAAATTCATGGTTTTGCTTTGAAAAATAAGTTCTTTAAGTGACAGTGAAAGTATAGAATTAACTCCTGAAAGTATTAGAACTGACGCAAAAAATGTGATGGATTATAAGTTTTTAGTTGTTTTATTATTAGATACTATTTAATTTCAATTTAGTTGTTACTCTATGTTTTATTAAATAATAATATTACAATAAAATATGAGGCGCCTTTTATTTTCTCATAGTGGGTAATGAAAAGTAGAGTTTATCACTCGGGCGCAAAATATATTTTTGGCTCGGCGACGTACTTTGAATCGTAAAAAATATTATTTTGCTCCCTTATGATACAAGCTACTATTCTTGGAAGACTTCCGTTTATTGTATGACCTTTGCTTTCCCTATAAATTTGTTACTATACAACCATTTAGAAAAGTTAAATGGGTCTCTCGAGGAATACGTGTTTGCAGTAAAAAGCAACGTCACCTCTTATATAAATACACGTAGTAAACATGAAATTGTGATACCCAAATTCAGATTAACTAAAACTAGCAAGTCATTTCTTATAAACAGTATCCGATTTTATAACAAGTTGCCAAAGTCCATTACAGAACTTAGCGATGGAAAGTTCAAAACCCACATCAAACGTGTCCTTATCAAAAAAGCATATTATATGATAAAAGACTACGTTGAAGACAAGGAAGTTTGGCAATAACTCCTTCTGCACATATGGCTTCCCTGGTACCTCATAAACAACATAACTATGTAAATGTGTATTAACTGCTCCCAAATAACAATGTTTATTTAGATTATATATATTTTTTTTTTGTTTACATCCTTGACATTATTTACCTACAAATCGAATTCCAATTCTTTATTAGTGGCTTTTGTGGACATGATATTTATTCAGATATGTTACTGTAGTTGTAATTGCAATTATGTCATTAATCTTTTAAATACTTAGATTATTTTCTATTTTGTGAATGTGAGAACGTTGTAGGCCTAGTAGAAGAGTGTAGATTTGGTAATTCTGGTAATTGTTGAAAGGCCTACACTGTCCTCCCATACCTATTATCCCTATTATTTGATAATATTGTAAAGCCAATTATTTTTAAAAGAGTAACCGTGGAGTTTCTTGCCGGCTCTTCTCCATAGGAAACGACTAATTGGAACCGTGCACCTAGCTTCTGACGTTTCATAAGTGCCCATGTAGGTTTGATGATGGGGCTCCCTTCTCCGCACTTACACTCTCATTTGGTCCGTTGTGCGTGGGCCCATGTAGGTGTATGTGAAATAAAATATTTTGATTTGATTTTGATTATGGCGATACAGGCTTAGGCCAAGTAATGAAAATAACAATAAATTTAAAGACTACTCAAAAAAAAAATATTGAAAAATTATCAAATTAACTCAAAAATCACAGAATAACTATTTCATACGAACCTCAGGTAATAAGTCGAAAGCATTTTGGCCGTAGACAGAGAAAACTATAGACCGCTGGTCATCTTCTATCTCACTTACACAAGAAAAAGAAAAATATATACAAAATGCTTGTAAAGAAAAGAGACAGAGCCTAACATTTTCTGTCCCTTATCGCGTGTCGCGTTTTTCAAGGACAGCACTTCAGTTGCTAAACAAAGTTTGACGTTTGATACGCGTTCGAAAAGTGGTTGCGACGAAATTTTAAATTATTTAATTTGTTATTTCGAAAAATACTAACTATTTTGTGTTTTTTGTTGAGGATTGACTTTAGCTATTGCTGCAAAATGGTAAGGTGCAGTGTTTTTGGTTGCAAAAGCGATAGTGAGAAGAAAATTGCCGGATTGTCCTTTCATTCGTAAGTAGCTAAATATTTTAGTTTATTCGGTGAAAGAAAGTGGAAGTTTTCAACTAATATGGTTTTTAAACTATTAAAATAAATTTACAGCTGTTTCAAGATAAAATGAGAGCTGAATTATGTTTTTATTATTTAATATTCTTTACATAACCTCCAAGCTCAGTGCTGCCTACTTTTTACTCGGATACTTCCCATTTCAGGGGAAAATTGTACGCCAATAAAATAAATTACCTTCATCAATCATTTCAGATGAATGCTTTATTAGAGTGTATGTATAGCGCTGGCACCAAATTTGTTCCACTTTTCACTGGACGTAATATTACATCTTTACCTTTTAGTATCTATTTATAGTTTAAAATATTGTATTTGTAGTAGGTATTAAAGTGTTAAAAACTTTCAGATTTCCCGCCAAACCAAAATCACGGGAATTATGAATGAAAGTGGAGATAAAAATATTTTTTATGCTGTATCTTAGGTTTTCTTTAAATGTTCTTTTTCCCGCAGGTGAAAGAACTCCTATCCTAATAAACTATTTTGACTTATACCCAAAGTCTCTAATTATGTAAATCTATAATTTATGTAAACAAAGTAATGTCAAGAAATGTCATTGCCAAAATGACAGGACAGTGGTGCAAAGCATTTTATCATTTTTTTTTTCGTAAATAATCATCTATAAAATTAAAATGAAATAATTTTTAGAACTATGCAAACAAAATACCGTTGCCAAACAATGTTTTATGTAGTTTGTCGGAGACACAAACTAAACTAAATTTAAGTTCAGTGCATCTTTTTCTTTCTGTTTCATTAAGAAAAGGACAGAAGATACATTTTAGTTTAGTCCTGTGAAATTAATCAGCGCCTGTCAATACTCCATACAAGTTTAGACGTGATTAAAAACTTGCCGACTAAAATTACGTCAATTTACTTCAAGAGCTGATTTATTTGACAGGACTAACTAAAATTTATCTTCTGTCCTTTTCTTAATGAAATAGAAAGAAAAAGATGCACTGAACTTTTTAGTTTAGTTTGTGAACAAGGGGATCGGCACCATAATCAGCCCTTTTAAGTCCACTGCTAGACGTAGGCCTCCCAAAATCGATTTCCACTCAAAACAGTTTTCATCCAAAATGTGGCAAGATATGCTACTTACGATATGAATCTATGAATGGGAGTTGTACTATTAGTGTTGTTGAAGATGTAAAAATTTGAAAATGTTTGGATCTCCTGCATTGTTACCAGTACCATAAAATATTTTATACCAGAAAATCTCCTTTTTTTAATAACTTTGTTAAAAAAATTATAAAAATAATTACGGTATGATTATTTTATAGTTATTATTTCTAAAAATCAGTACTTAAAAGAAAATGGCACCTATTTGGGTATAGATGTTTTGTTTCTATTTATAAACCCTGTGCGTTTGTACAAAGTAGATAATAGAGATTGAAAAACATCTGAACATGAAAGAACATTCGGGGTAAAATCACTTTAAAGTGGGTAACCCTAAAGTTTCAAGTACCTTGATTTTCTGTCCCTTACAGTGACACGCCAAGCAGTGGTCTATAGTTTTCTATGTCTATGATCTTGGCATATCAGAAATAACAAAACACACACGACCCGATTTCCCAAATAAGACTATATGATACAACAATTACAGATCCTCATGACTACTTTATTGATCATATTCAACAGTCAGATTCAGAAAAACCTAAACTCAATGTTTATGGCACCAGTTTTACCTCAAGGTGTAATTAGAGCAATAACATCTTTAAAAAACACAAATAGCGTTGGGCAAGGCTCGGATACCGGTTAAATTTTCAAACCGTTATGATGTACTTGACGCAAAAACCTTTACATTCGGTTTCGTTCGAATAAACCGGTTTTTAAACTGATTTTTGGAGGAATCTATACTTAAAGGTTTTGTCCGATTAAACGGTTTAGAGCAATAAAAACCGGTTAATACTGACGCACAATAAACAAACGCCGCGCGCGTTCAGATTTTATTCAGCAGTAAGATTTTCATTTTATGTTTCGGGATTGACATTTCTTTCATTGCATCAATCAGCTCCGCTGCAAAAAATCAAAAATGGGTAAATACACTCGGCGTCACAAAAATCGCACCTCCGAAAATAAGTTTCAAGCATGTCCCTGTGTCTAAGTACATTAAACCCAATTAATATTGGTATCAATTGAAAGTATGTTTAACGACCTTTAAATTAACAACATATAGAATTCCTAAACACAACAGATCTCATTAGCACGTAACGTTAATAAAAATGTTGTCAAAACAATGACTTAAATATCATTGTGTCAAAATACGCATTACAACGGCCACTAATTGCACCTCCCTACAAGGGTATAAAAAGGGTGACCCGGGTTAAATGTGGGCTGCGTTATTTACAGCGTGTTGTAAAGAAACGTGTGATAAGATGCTGAGTGATCTAAAGCCGAACCACCAGGCCAGAAGGCCTGAAGGAGTTGCCAGAAGGCAACTCCAAAGGAAACTCAACCCCCGAGGAAGTTCCGCCGGTATGCCCCCATTGATCCGCCCTGACAAGTCTATCACTTTCGATGACATCGACAAAGCTGAATGCTTAGCCGAAAGTCTAGAGGCTCAGTGCTCGCCCAGCTCTCAACCAGTAGACCAAGCTCACCTCGCCGAGGTAGACGCGGAAGTCGAACGTAGAGCCTCCCTCCCGCCCGTTGAAGACCCTGAGTATCCTCTGCCTCCCGTCACTCCAGACGAAGCGCACGAACTCATCAAGGGTCTGAAGCCCCGTAAAGCCCCTGGCTCAGATGAAATCACCAATAAGGTGCTCCAATTGTTCCCCGCCCACCTCATTATGCTATTGGCCATCATCTTCAATGGTGCCCTGAGCAATAACATCTTTCCACGAGCGTGGAAAGAGGCCATCGTAATCGGCATCCCCAAACCCGGTAAACCCAAGGCGGAGCCCGCGAGCTACCGACCCATCAGTCTGCTCAAGGTTCTCGGCAAACTCTATGAGAGGCTCATTTATAAGCGTCTCAGAGACTACGCCGAAACCAAGGGCCTTATCCCCGATGAGCAGTTTGGTTTTTGAACTCAACATGCCTCAACCCATCAGGTCCATCGTATCGTAGAAGAACATCAGCGCTGGTTACCAGCGCGGTCTTATGACAGGAGTGATCTTCTTTGATATAGCGTAGGCGTTCGACAAAGTCTGGCACAACGGCTTTTTATACAAGCTGTACCAACACAGTGTGCCGGACCATCACGTGCTCATCTTACGAGACTTATTGTCGAATCGCACCTTTTGCTATCGCATAGACGGAGCTCTCTCTTCCCCTCACCCCATACGCGCAGGAGTCCCTCAGGGCTCTGTGATTTCTCCCCTCGCTTTCACGCTATTCACCAGCGATATCCAAAAGAGTAGGTTGGCACAGTTGGCTCTGTTCGCAGATGATACGGCCATCTATTACCGAGGGACTAGCCAAGTTCAAATCTCTAACACTCTCCAGACCGCAGCCAACAAGCTTGGCGAGTGGTTTAGAAAGTGGCGCATAGAAGTAAATCCCGACAAAAGTTAAGCGGTTCTCTTTTCGAAGCCGCGCCATCGCCCCCCTAGTATCCGACCGATCACCATGTTAGGCAAGCCTATCCCTTGGGAGAAGCGAGCCAAATAACTAGGTATGACTCTCGACCATCATCTCTCCTTTTCTGAGCATTTAAATAAGGTGCGCGCTCGTGCCGCCTTCGCTCTCTATAGGCTCCATTTCAACCTAAATACAAAAATAAAATTATCACTCAAGTACAAATTGCGCATTTACACCGCATGCATCCACCATCATGACCTATGCGAGTCCAGTCTTTGCACACGCAAAACCCCATCTCATCCATAAGATGCAAACCCTCCAAAAGCGTTTCCTCCGTAAAATCACGGGTGCCCCCTGGTTCGTTCGGAACACAAACCTTCACCTAGAACTTAGAATCCCTACGATAGCCCAATTCATGAAGCGCATTTCAAAACGCTTCTTAGATTCCGCAGCCACTCATCGCATCACGCTCTAGTTGTGAAGGCCGCAAATTACACTCCCTCTCGCATCAGTAAAACCCGCCGTCCAAGACATACACTGGCCGACTCAGACGACCCCACGACTCTCCTCCAGGAAAGCAATAGGGAAACAAGTACAGCTCGCAAACATAATACACGACCATCATTCCGACCTTGCCGCCGAGGCCCCGCGCGAAATCCTCGACTATCCAGCCGCCGTCGACGGTCCCTTGCCGTCCTCCCTCCAACTCTGCCCTAAGCCGAGGTTCGTACCCCACAGGGGGTGCCCTTAGCGCGCAGCCGTTTAGTTTTATAAGTTTTTACGCCCTGGCTGTAGGCATTAAGTTTCGTTAGGAGCTTAAGGCAACCACAGGAAATTCCGGTTAAATAGTCTCAAACTCTCATGGTTAACTCTGAGATGCCCTAGATATAAAAAAAATATAAAAAATAATGTGGGTCATTCGCTATCCAACCTTTGAAGTGAACACACGCGAACAGCTATAGCAAAAAAAAAAAAATACCCCAGAAGGCAGAAACCACTGCAGATGAAGCCGCTCAAGTCATTGCACTACTGCAATCAGGCATGCGGCAATGTGATGTTGCTCGGCAACTGAACTTGAGTCGTTTTTCCGTTCGACGAGTGTTCCAATGCTTCCAAGAGACTGGTGGCTATATCCGAAGACGTGGATCTGGAAGACAACGGTGCACATCTGAAAGAGACGATCGCTTTATTGTTTCGACGTCTTTACATAATCGGTTCTCCAATGCTGTTGAGCTGCGATCAGCTCGCAGAACTTCCGTAAGCATCTCCACGATTAGAAGAATGCGGAAGAAGAAAATTGCAGCTCACAGGGCTGCTACAGGGCCAAAACTGACTGTACAGCATAGGAGAGACCGGTTGCAATTTGCCCGTGACCAATGAAGGGCTGTGCTCTTCTCAGATGAGACGAGGGTGTGTCTTTTCTGCAACAACAGGCGTAGAAGAGTGTACAGGAGGCAAGGGGAACGATTCGCACAAGCCTGTATTCAAGAGACAGTGGAATACGGGGGTGGCTCGTGCATGTTCTGAGGCAGCATGTCAATCGACGACAAAACGAACTTTGTGTGTGTTTCTCGAACTGGAAGTGCTCGCGGGCAAGGGTCACTGACTGCTACTCGGTACATAACAGAGATCTTAGAGGAGCAGGTTGTCCCTTATGCGGGTTTTGTTGGCAGTGGGTTCACCTTAATGCACGATAACGCCCGCTGTCACACCGAATTAATTATAAGATACTATCTGCAAAAAGTTGGGATTCTTGTTATGCGCTGGCCGGCACGAAGTCCAGACCAAAACCCTATTGAGCACCTTTGGGATGAACTGAAACGGCGAATACGGGCACGTGATCCTGCCCCTACTACTCTCCAAGACTTCCAAGATGCCGTCGTTGCAGAATGGGACAAAATTCCTCAAGAGACTGTTGTCACATTAATTAGGTCCATGAGAGAACGCATGGAAGCAGTTATCAGGGCTAGGGGGGGCTAACACTAGGTTTTAAGTTGTTTTTAAGGACTGTGTTGTAATTTTTGCTGACCAAATAAAATTTAACTTTTTAATAATTTGCATTAGCTTGCCTTTTTATTCCCTGGTAAACAAAAAACCAAATTTATTGATTTATTCAGAAATTAAATAAATTGCTTTTCCAATGATACCTTATAGTCATATGTCTACCATTGATTAATAGGGTTAAAATGACTTTGAAGGGAATTCTTGAAGAGGTGCAATTTTTGTGACGCCGAATGTATCTAATATTTATTTAGTGAAATTAAGTATCGCGGCGCCGCGCGTATCCTCACAAGTTGCAACGCGTTTATCGACACGCCGCTCTTCGAATAAACCGGTTAGTTTAGGTTAAGATAAAGTTCATAAAACGTTCACGTTCTTAAGAAAAGTTCGGAGCAAAACCAAAATAAAACGGTATTAACCGGTATTTTTTAAACCGGTTCCGAGCCCTGGCGTTGGGTATGACGGCAGAGCAACGAAAGTTGTTAAATTTGTGGCTAACAATATAGCTGTACATCTTAGCCATATTATTAATCTCAGCATTAACTCTGGTGTGTTCCCTAATAGCTTAAAAACTGACATAGTTAAACTACTTTACAAAAAGAATAAAAAAGAAGAAATAGCTAATTACAGACCAGCAGCCTTAATTCCGGTATTTTCTAAAGTAGTAGAGAAGTCAATCTACGAATTACTTAACAATTTCTTATCCAAATATGACATTTTGTGTAATGAACAAAAAGGTTTTATGAAAGGCAAAAGCATTAATACAGCAATTTTTTTATTTATTAAATATTATCATAAAAAACGTAGATAGCAAAGTACCTATTTGTGCAATCTTCACAGATATGTCAAAAGCGTTTGATTGTGTCGATTACGACATTCTATTACACAAGCTAAGCGCTTATGGAATAAGGGGAAACGTACTCAGACTTATTAAATCATACCTTAGCGATCGTAAACAGTACACGGAAATAAATAGAATTTGCTCGAAGACAAAGACTGAAAAAAAAAAAAAAATCCGATCCGAAGAACAAACAATAAAATATGGTGTACCACAGGGCAGTGTCCTTGGGCCACCCCTTTTCTTAATTTATATATCAACGATTTGCCGATTTGCCACGTCATGTTGATAATCCAATGGTATTATTTGCCGATGACAGCACCGCGTTAGTAAAATGTAAACATCCGGATAGCTATGAACAGGACATAAATAAGACCCTGGAAGATGTCGTACATTGGCTTGACAAAAACAACTTGGTGATAAACTTACAAAAAACTAACATAATGCACTTTTATCAACGTACAATTTTAAAAGAAGTATCTGTAGACTACAATAAACAAAAAATTAACCAAGTTCAAGTAGTAACATTTTTAGGAATTTACATTGAAAGACAACTAAATTGGGAATCACAAGCGGAGGACATTTCCAAAAGGATGAATACAGCGGCATAATTATGTCCTTTCGAAGTTGTCCAAAAAAGTTGACGTTCAAACTACATTAGTGACTTATCATGGTTTTTGGATTTTCTGGGGCAATTGCAGCTCAAGGGAATACATATTCAAGGCGCAAAAACGTTGCATTAGAGCGATGTGTTGTTTTAAGACCACAGACAGTTGCGAACCAAAGTTTAAGTCCCTAAAAGTGCTTACATTTCCGTCATTATATATTCTGGAAATGGCCATGTTTGTAAAGACCAATAAAAACCTATTTTCCACGATCTCAGAAACTAGAAAACGACATGTCAGAAATCAGTACAAAAATCTATTACAGATTGAGTCCTGCAACACAGCGTTATATAGAAAAAGTGTTATTTGTATGGGTCCTACTATATACATACAATAAACTGCCAGATGTACTGAAAAATTATACAATAGAAAAATTTAAAAAAGACACTAATTTCTTTTTAAATTTTTCTATTGTATAATTTTTCAGTACATCCTTCCTAATAGAAAAATGTTATTTTTCGATTACTGATTTTTTTAATGGACAAAACTTTGTAATCAGCAATGTATATTATATAATTAATATTATTAATATTATTTGAACATATTTACCTAATAATCTAACCTAACCTAAAATATATTTATTTTTAATTTTATTCTAAAGTAACATTTTAATTTGACATTTTCAATATTAATTAATGTATATGTAATTGTAATAATTCTAAGTGTGACATTTTAATTTGTAATTTTATTTTTAGATAGCTTCTTATTTTTTTTTTTTTTATAAATTGTGCGTGCCTATTTCCAGGCAGAATGTACATGGCACACTCCTACCTAATCCGCCTGTATTTTAATGTAACCTACATTCGTTGCAAATTAATGATTTGATTTGATTTGAAAAAAAAAAAAAAAAAAAAAAAAAACAATAGTGTCAGAAATATTACAATTTAGCAAACAAATAAATATGCATGCACAGAACAGTAAAGTACCTAATCGTCTAACACTGACAACAAACACTTCGAACGAACCCCAAACCCGTCATCTTCAAGCACGTTGCGCTAGTGTGAGTGCCTGTCGGTGCGATACACAGCTGCAGTAAGCATTACGACCACGCACAAGTAGACATGATGTGAAAAGTGTCATTTACGCTGTAAAAATGTGCGTTCTTTCGAACTTCGTGTTTTGGTGAAAAAAAAAAAGAAAAAAAAAAATGATGTAGGTAGATAAATACTGTCTGAATCAGAATATCAGCATATTATGGTGGAAATATGCTCAAATTGCAAATGCTTTAGGTATTACGTTTCAGAGTTCAATAATTATTATAATGGTATTTGTTCGGTAGTTATGTGAGATGATACCGTCAATCAAAACACAATTGAGTTTCTCTGTAATAAAAGTTTTATATTTGTTATTTACATGTTTGTTTGACACTAATTCCAAAATATAACATTAAATTAACTATAAAAACCTTACCTGTAATAAAAGAAACGACATTTACAGTCTTATTCATAAACGCCTCTTAAATTTTAATCATTTGCTAAGCAACTGATTAGCAAATTCTTATTCATAAACGCTATTTAGCGCTAAGAGGTTGCTAAGCAATTGATTAGTAGCTGTCAGAATTAAACACCACTGGTGCCCTGTTAAGAGGATGCTAAGAGGCAAGATGGCGGATTTTACTTGAATCAGCTTATTTATTTATTTATTTATCTATCACATGGAAAACCAACAGCTTTACATAAACACAATAAATAAACTGGCATAAGAAACATGAAGCCAATTATAGGTTTTCACGGCTAGCTATGGTGTAATACAATAAGAGATCTTATACGAGTACACGACAACAGTACTTGTCAAGAAGCACACCAATCATTAAATCGGCACCGCCAAACGTAAGGAATAAACTACAATAATAAAAAACAAGAACTAGAACCAATATTTATACTAAGGATTAATTTTGAAGAATTCAAGGTTCAGCCTATTGCGAACGCTTGAGCCTTTGGTTGTAAACAAGTCAAAAGAGAACCGCTTACATAAGTCATTAAAGTCCTTACTCGCTCGCACTAAATATGAGTTTTGCCTGTAGTTGGAAGAAGACAACGGAATAGCAATAGGTGGATTAAATCTGAGTAATCGCTGAGGAACATTAAAATACAACTTACGCAGTAGCTGTGGACAGTCCACTTCATTAGATATAACTTTGAGCAAAAATGTGCAATCTGCCAAACGACGGCGGTTAGTAAGTGGCTGCAGGTGGAATTTCCTGCAAAGATTCAAATAATCACAACTGTGATATGGTATGCGCAAACGATAACACAGAAATCGAACAAGTCTTTTTTGCACACCCTCTATGCGGTCGATGCGCACGCCATAACGTGGGTTCCAAATTTGAGAAGCATATTCTAAATGACTTCTAACAAATGAGCAATACAATATCTTAATAGTTTTTGCTTTCTTAAAACACGCTGCTAGTCTCATCACAAAACCCAATGCTTTGGATGCTTTAGCCACTATTTGCTCCACGTGAACATATGCTTATAATTACAATATCAATTCTTATTTCCTAACTAACAAGTACTTATACCCAAAGTCTCTAATTCAGATAATTTATGTAAACAAAGTAATGTCAAGAAATGTCACTGTCAAAATGACAGGATAGTGGTGCAAAACATTTTATCATTTTTGTTTTTCTAAATAATCATCTATGAAATTAAAGTGAATTAATTATAAGAATATATGCAAACAAAATACCGTTGCCAAACAATGTTTTATGTAGTGTGTCGGAGACACGGCCTATGATCGTCATAATCAGCCCTTTTCAGTCCACTGCTAGACGTAGGCCTCCCAAAATCGATTTCCACTCGAAACAGCTTACAGCCGTTTTCATCCAAAATGTGGCTAGATATGCTACATACATTATGAGTCTATGAATGAGAGTTGAAATATTAGTGTTGTTGAAGATGTAAAAAATGTGAAAATGTTTGGATCTCCTGCATTGTTACCAGTATCAAAAAAAATTATACCAGAAAATCTCCTTTTTTTAATAACTTTGTTTAAAACCGAAAATTTATAAAAATAATTACGGTATGATTATTTATTAATTATTTATTCTTAAATTCAGTACTTAAAAGAAAATGGAACCTTTTTTTTTCGCCATTTTATGTGAATTACCATTACGAAGATATTTTTTTGATATGTTATCCCCTTTGTTTACATAAATGATCTGAATTTGAGACTTCGGGTATAGCGTTAATAGTTTTCACAATTGTTCTAACACGACCATAGATACAATAAAGGCGGGCGACATTGCGTCTGCTACCGTAATGGCGGTAGTAGCGTGGCCTTAATTCTAATTAAAGGAAATATATTTTCTTTACATTATTTTAAGAAGAAAACTAAAACTATTTGCCCTAAGTTTTTTCAGTGATTGGGCACCTAAAGGCATCAGGAAAAGTAGGGAAAGATTTTTTGAACTGTATGGCCTTAAGCCGTACCTATATTAATACGGAAACTTTTAATAAGTATAGTCTGCTTAGTCTGAAACCTTTAAAAATATCCGCACAGCAGCTAAAGCTTCATTCATTAGCAACGAGGTTAAATCAGCAGACAATAAAATAAAGAAAATTTGGAAAGTTATTAACAATGAAACGAACAGGAACATAAGACATAATACAGATTACACACGGCAGTGTGTGGGAAGTGTCCATGGACACTTCCCGCAGTCTCCTTAGCGTTAACATCGATGTTGCTCACGAATTTGCAACTTTCCGTACCAATATTCCTATTAAAACTGCACAAACTTTAAATTCCTCGCCCTCACTTTCCTGTGGAATTTAAATTTAAACATATTGGAGGTGCAGGCGTGTAAATAGCCGTGCTTCTCTGCGGTATGAGGACGATGGAAAAATCTGCGTGTTGGAATGCACGCGGATTCAAAATGCCTATTTTGTCCGACAAATTGTAAGGAGATTGGTGATGGTAAGGTGGCGTCTGTAGTTAACCCCAGCAAGTAATGCAAAGCAGTACCTGAGTGGTCTTCTTGTTCCGTCCTGATGATTCTTCAGCAGGTGGCCACCCGCGACTCGAACACACCGGTCACTAAATGTCTGGAGGTTTACACAATTTATCGAACGCGGGGTAATATTATTATTGTTGAACCGTAGAATGGCTAATCCCCAAGGATTCCGGGATATTGCACATAATTTTACAGTTTCAGCGGGTGCGATGAATTAAGATTAAAAATGCGGTTTTACGGAGAGATCAAAATGCGATCTAATGAGGCGCGTGCAATTTTACATCTGATAGCTCTCATTAGCTGTGACTGGCCGCTTAGTCTTCTGATACCCTCTTCACACGTCCGCGATAGCCATACATGCCTAAGATCGGACTACAGACACCTGTATACCACCCACAATCGAATATAATAATCAAAGTGGCGATAACTTGCCACACCACATATAGACCTTGTAAAGGCTTTTAAGCAACTTAAGATCAAAATTACCGAAGATCTGTGGGGCATGTCTAATACCCTATTTAGCTTTAATATTTAATTTATGTGTAGATCAAGGGGTATTCCCGGATTTAATGAAATACAGTAAACTTATTCCACTTTTCAAATCCCGGGACAGCAAAGACACTAATAAATTATAGACCCGTATCGGTAGTGCCGGTTTTCAGCAAGGTGTTTGAAAAAGAAATGTTAAATCGAATGCTCAATCATTTTAGGCCTGTGTTCACCAACATTTAAATCAACTGTTTAGATATTTAATCAGTTGTTTACTCAAAATTTCATAGGAAATTTGACATAAACCAACTGTTTAAATACCTAACCGGTGGTTTGAACGTTGGTGAACACAGGCCTTAATCGTAATAATATCCTACACGATCAACACGGTTAGTCCCGCTATGGTATGGTCCCGGTATGGCACCCTCTTAAAATACCTATCAAAAAGTCCCGCTATGGTACCCTTCAGTTTTTGGTACTGTTGTAAAGAAAAGTTATACAATGCGTTAAGAAAAAAATAGTATTAATAAAAAATATCTTTTCTTAACTATTATAGTTAAGCAAGATAATATTTATTAATACTATTTTTTAAACAAATCACGCTCGGTAATTGTCGTTTCACTTCAGGTAGTTACCTGACCAACCGGTTTTTTCGTAAAACAATAGAGACGAGCCCTTCCTCGAATTCGTATCTAGCTCTTCCCTTTTGTTTTTATGAAAATAGAGAGAGACAGTATTATTCCGGGTTTAGTTTGCTATTTGCAGCTGTACTTTTGCGATATGAGTAATTAGGATAGCTTGTTAGTTTATCTATTGCAATGTCTGGGTCAAGTAGTTCACGTGGTCTAAATTTAATAATTATTGACAGTCGACGCGGTGGAAAAACTTTATTACGTGCCGGACATAAATATATTAAACGCAGAGAAAATAAAAATTCAAGTACTTGGCATTGTGTAAATAGGAGAAATAGTATTAAATGTAGTGGATATATAACTATTGAGAATACCAATAATACAATAATTAAAGATTATAAACACAGTGATCAGTGCGTGCCACATTTTGAAGACAATGAAGTTCAAATGGCTATAAGTGAGTGCAAAAAAGAAGTAAATTCAAATTACGGATCAGTACAGAAAATTTTCGAAAAACACATGGGTAACTTAAAAGACAAAGGGTTACACCTTACAGGAAATGTTCCTGACTATAAAAAATTAAAAACAGTATTATACAGACACCGAAATAAGTCGTTGAACGTACCAAAAACACAATTTAAGAATGTGGAAGAAATTATAATACCAGAAGAATTTAATAAGTATGTATTGGCTGATTATTGTAATGAAGACTGTAATCGAATAATTATATTTTCCTCGACAGAAGTAAAGGAATATATAAAATGTGTAACGCATTACTTTGGTGATGGCACTTTCGACGGCTGCCCAAACCCATTCGAACAAGTTTATGTCATTCATGGAGACATGGGAAGCACTGAGTTATCCACGAATGTAGCACCATTATTTTATATTCTGTTAAAAAACAAAGAAGGGAAAACTTATGAAAAAGTTTTCGAATTGATTAAACAAACTTTGCCTGAATGGCGTCCATCGAAATTTACCTTCGATTATGAAATAGGAGTAATAAATGCAGCAGCGAAGATTTTTCCTGATATCAAAATAAATGGATGTAACGTACATTTTCAAAAGAACGTTATCAAAAAAGCGAAATCTTTAAATCTCATGGAACACGAAGAGTCCTCGAACCATGTTAAGCAATGCATAGGCTTGGCGTTTTTGCCAAAACAAGATATTGAAGACGGCTGGCTGCATATAATGGAAAATAGGTATAATATCTTGGTTACTTTCCAAAATTGATGTTTGAGTACTTAACTCTAATTATATGGCAAAAAAGTAAAGAACAACAATATCAGTAAGGACCTGTTAATTTCATTGCTTTACAAGTACGAACGTTTAATAAGTATTTTTTTCAGTTTCGACGATGAAGCTATGACCAAATTCAATGACTATTTTGTCACTCAGTGGCTTGAATATCCAGCCCTCATTTGGTGTTGCCATAATGAACGCCATAGAACAACTAACTTGGCGGAATCATGGAATGGCAGATTCAACAAAATTATTGGAAAAAATCCCAGTTTATTATTGTTTCTGCAAACAATTGGCAACGACACATGTCACTTTGATATAAAACAAGCCAAGTAAGTTGTATTTTTTAGAAAATATTTTTAAGCAGATATAATATTTTTAAAAGCAGATATATATTTTTTTACATAATACGAGTACATAGAAGAATTTGAAAATGGATTTGATTTTATTTATTTTGGTAGATATTATTGGTTGTCGCCTTCTATTACAGACGGTTACTGAAAAAAATATAGCTTAACTTAAATAACTGATGATTTTTGTTATAGCTTTCGACTAAAAAGATCACCTATAAATTCAAGAAAAAGAACAAGTATAGAAATCGACCGCCAGATTCAAAAGCTAACAAAAAGTTACGAAAATAAAGCTATCTCCATTGGTGATTTTCTGATTAACATATCAAAGTCAATATTTCGATCAGAACATTTAAAAAAATAGTTTATTTTAATTTTGTTTTTAGCCTATTAAAATGTTTAATACTTTTTCTCGATGTTGATTATTTTTTGTAGTTTATGTTTACAATTTGCGCCTTTTTCTCCATGTTGATTATTTGTAATTAATATATTTGTCTAGTTGGTTGTTGATTATTTTTGTAGTTTATATAAATTTACAATTACTGCCTTTTCTCAATGTTGATTATTTGTAACTAATATTTATGTCTGGATGTTGTTTTTATTTGTAGTTTATAATATTTACAGTAATACTTTTCTGAGATGTGGATTTTTTATATTTTTTTTATTGTTGATTATTGGTAATTAATATTGTTGATTATTTTAAAAATTACATTGCAATTAATATTTCGTTTTACTGTTTGATATTTTTTTTATAAATATTTTGAATTAATAAAAGACTGATTTAATATCGCAAACAGACGTTTTATTGATACACTCCTAAAAGTATTTATTTATAGATACACTTTTCTTTTCAGTTGTACCTTCTATTGTCTAACGTAGATCTAAAAGATGGGTACCATAGCGGGACTTTTTGATAGGTATTTTAAGAGGGTGCCATACCGGGACCATACCATAGCGGGACTAACCCGATCAACAGTAGGATATGGTTTCACGAAAGGACGTTGCAGAACCGATGCCGGTGTCAACTTATTAAAACACATCTTTAACGCATGAGAAGATAGACAAGATTTAATTACGCATCTTTTGCGATCTATTCAAGGCATTTGATTGCGTGAATCACGAAACACAAAAAATAAAAATTAAAACCTAATTTAACCAAATGACATGTTTGCCATTACAACTACAGTAACAAATCTGAATAAATATCATGTCCACAAAATGTTCTCACATACCTATAGAAGCAACAAGAAAAATGTTCCCAGGATTTAATTAAATTAAATTATTATTATTATTTTTATTATTTTTATTTAATTTGGTTTAATTTAATATTGACATGCATGTTTAAATAAATTATAATTGATTAATTATTTATTAACAATACATTTAATTGCCATTATTTACTCGAATGTGACTTTGTATTGTATAGATTCAGACCAATTACAAAAAAACGAATATATTTGTACACCAATTTAATTGGTAGGACATAGAGCTCAACTAAAATGTATACATAAGACCTTTATTGTAATACCTATGTTCACAAATAAAGATTGATTGATTGATTGTGTCGCTTGATTTAAAGGAGTGTTCTTGGGAGTTTCTTGCCCGTTCAAAATCAAAATCAAAATATTTTATTTCACATAAACCTACATGGGCACTTATGAAACGTCAGAAGCTAGGTGCACGGTTCCAATTAGTCGTTTCCTATGGAGAAGAGCCGGCAAGAAACTCCACGGTTACTCTTTGAAAAATAATTGGCTTTACAATATTATTAAATAACAGTGATAATAGGTATGGGAGGACAGTGTAGGCCTTTCAACAATTACCAGGTACTTAACAAAATAGAAAACCGCCAACAAATCTACACTCTACTAGGCCTACAACGTTCTCACATTCACAAAATATAAAATAATCTAAGTATATAAAATATGAATGACATGATTGCATGATTGCAATCATGTCATTAATATTGTAATATCATGTCGTTCTTCTCCATAGAGATATACGTTTTGGAATAGGCAACTAGCTTCAACTTTCTGACTAACTGACCGACTCTTTGATAATTCAAAAGTGCCTGTTAATGGTTTAATTGAAATAAATGCTTTGAGTTTGACAGCTGTCTGCTGTATTGTAGTCGCAAGCGTGTGCGGCGCCGCTCCTGTGCGGCGGTGCCAAGCCAGCGCCGCGCCCCCGGCCCCGGCGCGCCCACCCCTCCCGCTCCCGCTACGCGCAGCACGACGAGCACGCCGCGCCGCAGTACGCGCGGCCGCGTTATTTGCGACACCGAGGGCACTACGCCCAGGTAACATATCTTACGCCGACTACACAAGCGCTCCGCCCGCTCCCGCTACGCGCAGCACGACGAGCACGCCGCGCCGCAGTACGCGCGGCCGCGTTATTTGCGACACCGAGGGCACTACGCCCAGGTAACATATCTTACGCCGACTACACAAGCGCTCCGCCCGCTCCCGCTACGCGCAGCACGACGAGCACGCCGCGCCGCAGTACGCGCGGCCGCGTTATTTGCGACACCGAGGGCACTACGCCCAGGTAACATATCTTACGCCGACTACACAAGCGCTCCGCCCGCTCCCGCTACGCGCAGCACGACGAGCACGCCGCGCCGCAGTACGCGCGGCCGCGTTATTTGCGACACCGAGGGCACTACGCCCAGGTAACATATCTTACGCCGACTACACAAGCGCTCCGCCCGCTCCCGCTACGCGCAGCACGACGAGCACGCCGCGCCGCAGTACGCGCGGCCGCGTTATTTGCGACACCGAGGGCACTACGCCCAGGTAACATATCTTACGCCGACTACACAAGCGCTCCGCCCGCTGCCGCTACGCGCAGCACGACGAGCACGCCGCGCCGCAGTACGCGCGGCCGCGTTATTTGCGACACCGAGGGCACTACGCCCAGGTAACATATCTTACGCCGACTACACAAGCGCTCCGCCCGCTCCCGCTACGCGCAGCACGACGAGCACGCCGCGCCGCAGTACGCGCGGCCGCGTTATTTGCGACACCGAGGGCACTACGCCCAGGTAACATATCTTACGCCGACTACACAAGCGCTCCGCCCGCTCCCGCTACGCGCAGCACGACGAGCACGCCGCGCCGCAGTACGCGCGGCCGCGTTATTTGCGACACCGAGGGCACTACGCCCAGGTAACATATCTTACGCCGACTACACAAGCGCTCCGCCCGCTCCCGCTACGCGCAGCACGACGAGCACGCCGCGCCGCAGTACGCGCGGCCGCGTTATTTGCGACACCGAGGGCAATACGCCCAGGTAACATATCTTACGCCGACTACACAAGCGCTCCGCCCGCTCCCGCTACGCGCAGCACGACGAGCACGCCGCGCCGCAGTACGCGCGGCCGCGTTATTTGCGACACCGAGGGCACTACGCCCAGGTAACATATCTTACGCCGACTACACAAGCGCTCCGCCCGCTCCCGCTACGCGCAGCACGACGAGCACGCCGCGCCGCAGTACGCGCGGCCGCGTTATTTGCGACACCGAGGGCACTACGCCCAGGTAACATATCTTACGCCGACTACACAAGCGCTCCGCCCGCTCCCGCTACGCGCAGCACGACGAGCACGCCGCGCCGCAGTACGCGCGGCCGCGTTATTTGCGACACCGAGGGCACTACGCCCAGGTAACATATCTTACGCCGACTACACAAGCGCTCCGCCCGCTCCCGCTACGCGCAGCACGACGAGCACGCCGCGCCGCAGTACGCGCGGCCGCGTTATTTGCGACACCGAGGGCACTACGCCCAGGTAACATATCTTACGCCGATTACACAAGCGCTCCGCCCGCTCCCGCTACGCGCAGCACGACGAGCACGCCGCGCCGCAGTACGCGCGGCCGCGTTATTTGCGACACCGAGGGCACTACGCCCAGGTAACATATCTTACGCCGACTACACAAGCGCTCCGCCCGCTCCCGCTACGCGCAGCACGACGAGCACGCCGCGCCGCAGTACGCGCGGCCGCGTTATTTGCGACACCGAGGGCACTACGCCCAGGTAACATATCTTACGCCGACTACACAAGCGCTACGCCCAGGTAACATATCTTACGCCGACTACACAAGCGCTCCGCCCGCTCCCGCTACGCGCAGCACGACGAGCACGCCGCGCCGCAGTACGCGCGGCCGCGTTTTTGCGACACCGAGGGCACTACGCCCAGGTAACATATCTTACGCCGACTACACAAGCGCCCCGCCCGCTCCCGCAACGCGTAGCACGACGAGTACGCCGCGCCGCAGTACGCGTACAGTAATAGTTATTTGTATAATAAGTGTGAATAATGTATCACATGAGTGTTTTAATACCTAATTATTACTGTTCCATACAAGACTTTATCTACACCCATGACATGAATCCTCTATAAAAGGTCCTGAAACAGTTTTTGCAATACTAATATCGAACAAAAATGGCGGGATACGACGCTAAGGTATAGTCTAGTGAAACGCGCGTGCGTGACAATGTTCTTTTTTTGAAATTCATAAAGATACCACGAATTGAGTGGTGAGAATGGAAGGGAGGATGATGATCCCTTCCTTATTCATCAAACAGATGAGTAAAAATAAAGGAGTTGCATTATGAAATTCAGTACCACATTATAACTCCCGTTTGGATGCTATTATGGGTACTATGACACTGGGTGTTTTAATGTTGGCAATAAGCTAACTGTTTCAGAAACTTTTATAGAGGATTTATAGCATGGGCGTAGATAAATATTTTTTAAAGTGTTGGCTTGAGTGAAGCACCTGGACAGCCGCATATATGTCTATGTGCCTATAAGAAATAAATTATTTGACTTTAACAGAAAATGTTCAACTTTGGAAGCCCTTCTTCTCTGTCCCTCATACTGTGTGACTATCTCTTTTTAAACTTGATGTGCCATATTAATACCCGATTATTGTAATCTAAAAACTGTTTATACGAGCCAACATTACAGCAGCAGTGGCTTATAGTTCATAATGTAGTTGATGCTATGTTGTTAGCGATACTAAGGCATGCTCAGTGTCTCTTTCTTCATTAATATTGGTTTTGTTTCACATTAGATAAACCTGCAGTTTAAAACAGACTAATAGGTACAGCGACGTATAATCATCATACATCGCCGAAGAAAGAAGAGATACTGTATATTTTGAGCATGCCTTATTATCGCTTCAAGTGTAGCGAGCTCTCTGAAAGCGAAAAGTTGTGTGTAGTGTGTACCTACAGTATGTGTTGTTGCGGCAGGTCGGCGCGCGCGCTCCGCGTGGTGCGAGCCCTCGTGCATTGCGCGCGCGCCAGGTAACTGCCCGTTATTGTTGCATGTAAACACATCATCACACATTTTTGAGAATACTAGTTAATCCGTAATTGTGTAACTGTGCAAGTCCGTGTAGGCAACTCACTCGGTTCGTAATTACAATGTGACTGCGGCGCGCGAAGCGAGGTGGCAACCTTGTGCCGTGGATCACACTTTTTTTTTAATGAAACGTTTGCCCACACTTGGAATTTCTCCTGTATTGTGGGTGCATTTACAAACATTTAAATCTCACATACACAAACAGCCAGACCCGGAACAACTACTTGTGGGTCATACAAATATTTGTTCCGTGCGGGAATCGAACCCGCGACACGCAGCGCAGCAGTCAATCACTTAACCATTGCGCCAACCCAACCAACTCCGACCGCCCTATGTGCTCGCGCGCTCGCGGGCCGACGTTGAGGGACGCCGCCGCCGCACGGTGGATCGAAAATCGGCTGTAGAAGACATAGGAACTCGATTTCTTAAATGTTATTTTTTTTGCTGGAAATGACTTCTGCTGATCATTACTGTTCTATAAAATGTCATATGAAGTAAATGTGTGCACAAATGGAAGAGTTATAATTTTTATAAGAAAAAAATGTATGGAGCTAGTATGAAAAATCGAATTATCTCCTAAACGGCATGTTTAACCGTAATATCCTTGGAGGTGGTCATAGTGCTAATTATTTATAATTTTTTGGTTGCGGATTTGACGAAAAATTTCATGCCGTTTTTTTTTAAAAATCGTCAAAATATTTTCATTTGTTTTTCATATGAAACGATTCCTTTTAGTGTTTATGTTGAAGAACACGGACTTTTAACTACACGTAACATAAAATAGCATCACTCCTATATTTCCGAAGGAGTTGGCAGAGGTTTATAGTACACCCACACGTAGACAACTATGCTTGAGCTAGATATTTATCAACACATCATGAGTTTTAAAACTTTTCATACAACCAAATTACCAATTGTTTACTGTTCTAATGAGTCCGAAAATAAGTGATTAAGTAACTACACTGATTAGTTCTTCTAATGAATCTTTATAGGTGATTTAATGATTTTCAATATCTCACGACAATGCCAACTATGGATTACATTCAACTTTTCCTGATAAGTAAGCTAATTTGTTAATTAGCAGTGCTATGAGTTCTAAGAATAGTTAGTGACAATTATAAATTTTCATTAGCTAATGAGAAGATAACTAATGAGGGTAGTTACCTAATTATTGGCGTTTTGCAATAAAAGGGCTAAAGTTTTGTTTTATAATTTAGTTTGTTCACAACTGTGTAACTGTTAACACTAAATCTGCGACTATAAAATATTAAAATGGAAAGTTTAATCACGAATTTAGACTTGTTTGTTCTTCTACGAAGTGAGAGTACTTCATTTGATCATGAAGTATTGTTCAGTGCAGTTGTATCCCGCATAGGCGATTGCCTGTCTGACGAAGATCGTGTTGTTCTCAAAGAATTTTGTCGGAGATTTACGCGAGCCGCTTTACAAAGGTGGCAGAAATCCAACCGATTCCTAGATAATTTCAGGAGAAAGTACGAGAATTGGTTGGGAGCAAATATTGATTGGCCGAGTTTTGTGCAAACTTTAGTTAATCAAGAACCAAGTGTTGATGAGATACCAAGAGCGCCCTCAGTCTCTCCAGAACCGTCGACATCAACGTCCATTGGAACAATGACGAAAAGATCCCGTAAACCATTCGAAGGTCTGGGAAGTAAACAAAAAAAGAGAAGATCTGATGAACACACAGGCGAAGATTCTAGTGAATTGGCATATGCAGCTGCAGCACGTTTAAAAGAAGAAGGGCATGGAGATATCGCCTCTGTCATCGAATTCATGATGAAAAATCCTGAAGCAGCCGCTAAATTAAATGAAACGCTTAAGAAACCAGCGAAAACGATCATATTTACGTCAGAAAAGGCGCTTGGATTGCTTCTTTCGCTAAAACTCTCAAAGTGGCAATATATTACGTTGCGAGAGGCTGCCTTTCGGGAAGGTACTAAGGATATTTATCCATCTTACTATAAAGTGCAACAAATTAAGCTTGATTGCTACCCTCCGAAGCAATCAGTGACAGTTACTGATTCATCGGCTAGGATTACACTTCAAGCTTTACTTGATATCACAGTTACAAGAATCCTTCAAAGCCTTTCTAAGGAAGAGCATAACAAGTAGGGCTTCCATTACGTAATTACGCAATTACGTAATTACGGACAGATTTTAGAAATCTCACAAATACGTAACTGAAGAGCTGCAGTCCGTAATAACGTAACTATAGGATAATATTAATTAATTTAGGTACCCATTTATTTAGTTCTATAGTTTCTGCCTACTCCATGGGAAAAAGGCATGGGTTTATCTGTGTATTTACAATTTACCTTAATTTAGTTAACCTACGACTTACATTATGACAACACCAAAACCCTTTCTGTGGGTATCCCCCGAATTCCCGGGGTTTATTTTATAACTTCCAATTTGAGTCCGCAAGATTTAATTTCTTAGTCGTACAGAATAGAGTTCATTGTTGACCAATCGGGAAACGAAGGGAATCCCCGTTGGTTGTGGATAGTTCGGTACGTAACACAATCAAAGTTTATAAGTGTTTCGCAAGTATTTGATCTACCTCGTAGATAATAAAGTTTAATATTGTGGATTGAGCAAGCTAAGGGAACTCCCTACATTTTTCTTTACTTTCGTGAATTTAGAAACAATCTCAATACTCGGTACTCAGTCGTCTTACGTACACCTGCGAGATACTGTCCTGCCTGGTCTAAGCTTATTTTATTGACTTTTGTGATTTTGTGTATGTGCCGCAAAGTTTGACGCTTGGTTTTCAGAAGCTTTTCATTACAAGTGTCTAAGTAGATATCACCATACACGAGTAGAGATACTTCAACGAAAATGTAAGTACCTATTTTAACATTACTTTACTTGTCTACTTACTTTGTTTCTAGGGTATTGTGTGAGAGTTTATACATATAATTTAGTAGTTGATTTTATATTGTTGACGGCACGGTTGGCGCAGTAGTTGAGTGATTGGCTGCTGCGCTGCGGGTCACGGGTTCGATTCCCGTACGGAACAAATATTTGTATGACCTACAGATAGGTGTTCCGGGTCTGGGTGTCTTGTGTATGTTAGTTTACATGATTGTGAGTGCACCCACGATACAGCAGTAATTCCTAGTGTGGTGCGACGTTTAAAAAAAAAAAAAAAATATGTGCGATTTTATTTTATTGTTGCTTGTTAGATGTCTGTGCAAATAGACATTGATTATGAGTTCACGGTACGTATGTAAATGTATCCCGTTTTAAGTGTAGTGCCTAACTATAGATGCTATTTATATGTATTACCTAACTATTAAATTATGAAATATTTATATATTGTTTTAGGTCTGCAGTAAAGAAGACTATTTATAAGGAGTTTTTGAACAAACGCACACAATCAGCTATATGGGAACACTTTTTGAGGGCTGAAAATGGGCAAAGTGTCCAATGTAAACATTGTCAAAAATTTTTGAAGACTCCTGGTGGTGCTACTGGAGCACTACATACACATATGCGTGCTAAACATATTGGCGAGATGTCACAAGAGCAAGATGCGCAAAGGGCAAGTACTTCATCGTGCTTTCAAGCAAGAAAAAGTTTAGAACCTCCATCGAAGAAAACTAAACTAATGGATTACTTTTCCACTGAGTATTCCTTGGACGTTATAGTGACTAGAATGGCAGCATTGGATGGCATCCCATTAAGCAAATTTTGTACTTCTGAAGATCTAAGGTATGTTTTCAAAAAATCTGGCTATGATCTACCGAAATCTCCTTCAACTATTACCAAAATTGTCCTGGAACAGAGTTGTGCCATAAAAAAACAATTAATAAATCAGTTTAAAGATATGAAGTCCCAAAAAAAACGGTTTACTATAACGTTTGATGAATGGACCTCTACCCGGAACCGGAGGTATATGAATATAAATATTCATAATAAAGACCTAGAACCAGCTAAATATAAAAATTTAGGACTAGTAAGGATAAAGGGTTCAATGCCAGCTCACGTTGGAACTGTACTGTTAGAAAATCATCTAAATGACTTTTATTTGAAACTTGAAGATATAATTGCATTCACAACGGACGGAGCCAGTGTTATGGTTAAAATGGGCAAAAATTTTGATGGTCACCATCAGTTGTGTTTTGCTCACGGAATACAACTTGCAGTGCTGGACGTATTATATAAGACACGGAAAAGTACAACTACTGAACCAGAACTAGAAGATGAAGCTTCAGATACTGACACTGAAGAAATTGAAGAAAACGATGGCGGACTTTTCATAGAAGTACCTAGAGTTCTAGAACCAGAGTTTCTGTACAAAGATATTATAGTAAAAGTAAGAAAACTTGTTAAATCATTCAAAAAATCACCACTGAAGACCGATTTGTTGCAAAAATATTCTTTACAAGAGCATGGTAAAAGCCTCGATCTTATACTAGACTGCAAAACGCGATGGAACAGCTTATCAGATATGGTTGGACGATTTCTGAAATTGAAATCAAGTTTACTTAAGGCTTTATTAGACTTAAAATCAAATATAAGTTTCACAGACACAGAAATACAAGATCTACATAACATTCATCATAGTTTAGATATAATAAAAACTACAGTGATGGCATTGTGTCGCCGTGACTCGAATTTGTTAGCAGCAGATGCTGCGCTTCAGTTTATGTTAAATAAGCTTGATGCTCAGTCCAATGGGCTCAGTGACAAGCTTGCTGTATCCCTTAGAAAAAGAATAAAAGAAAGGCGAACAAATGTGTCTGGTGTCTTGCAGTATTTGCATAATAATGAAGAATATTATAAAACCGAAGAAACAGAAACTTTTACAAAACCGACGTCGGATTATATTAGAACATATGTTGCAAACTTATTAGAAAGGCTCAAATTTACACCGCCTACAAGTACACAAATGAGTTTAGATTCCGAAGCAGATGACAATGATGCTAATGATGGTTGTGGCGACGAGTTGACTGTTGCACAGCAACTAGAAAAAGAAATACAGAAAACTATGTCTACAGTAAACAAATCTGGAGTAAACACAGATCTTGAATCCATCATCAGAGTTGAAATGTGTATCTACGATAGCACTGGCGGCGGTCGTGAAGTTTTCCTAACAGCAGCTTATAATTATTTACTATGTATAATGCCTACTAGTGTTGAAGCAGAACGGGCATTTTCTTCTGCCGGCTATCTTTGTTCTAAACTAAGAAGTTCCCTTGGTGACAGAACATTGCATTCGTTATCATTTATGAGATCATATTATCAAGAACAAAGATTGGAAAAATAACCATATTTTATATTGTTTCTTACTTTTAAACCATTTGTGCGTGGTACATGTTTTGTTTGAATTGTTGATTGAGTTTAGTCAAAATCAAAATCGTCAATCAAATCAAAATATTACATTTTGATTTGATTGACGATTTTGATTTTGAGTTTAATTTTAAAATTATCATTTTAATCTGTAATTTACTTTTAATTCCTTAATATTATAATTTTTTTCATTTGAAGTTGTTTGATTTTTTACTTCTAAAATACGTAATAAGCCCAGAATTTATCGTGCTTTAAAAAATCAAAACAGTTAAGTACGTAATTACGTAGTTACGTAATTGAAGCATCAAAATGCGTAACTAGTTACGTAATTAGCAAATCCGAAATTTTGGAAGCACTAATAACAAGCAGTTGAAGCTGATATCCAAGTGGGGATTTGATGGTGCTTCTAACCAAAGCCGATACAAGCAGAAAATGGAGGGTGAGGAAGATGACTCGAGCATTTTCATGACCTCCTTGGTGCCACTTAAACTGACAGATGGAGACAACATCTTATGGACGAACCCAAAACCATGCTCAGTTTTGTATTGTCGTCCAGTTCAGTTTACTTTTGTAAAGGAGAGTGAAGTAGTTGTCCTTGAGCTGAAAAAACAAATGGATGAAGAAATTGAGGCCCTTATCCCCACAGAGTGCAATAATAATAATAGGGTGACTCATGAACTAATGATGACGATGATCGACGCTAAAGTTTGCACTTACCTTTCTGAAGCTAGATCAAATGCATCGTGCTACCTGTGCTTAGCAAAGCCTACAGAAATGAACCGCTTAGATGCTGTAACATCAAAAATTGTGTGTTCTGACTTGTATGAATTTGGCTTGTCATCCCTACACGCCCGTATAAATTGTATGGAATGTCTGTTACACATTGCATACAGGCTCGACTTCAAACGGTGGGCAGCGAGAAGTGATGAGCACAAAGAAATGCTACAGACAAGGAAGAAAAGAATTCAAAATAAATTCAAAGATGAGCTCAATCTGTTGATTGATATAGTAAAACAAGGCTCGGGAACCACCAATGACGGGAATACTGCGAGAAAATTCTTTGAGTTTCCTAATAAAACCGCAGCTATAACCGGTTTGGATGAAGACCTCATCAAAAGATTTGCTGTAATTTTACAAGCAATTACATCTGGAGAGCAGGTCGATATAATAAAATTTAGAGATTATGCCCGCAAAACAGCAGAAAAGTACGTATTATTATACGACTGGTACTACATGTCGTCAACCGTTCATAAATTATTAATCCATGGGGCTGACATAATTGAGAAAAATAATATTGTGCCGATTGGGACTCTCTCGGAAGAAGCCTCAAGAGTCTCGAAACAAAGATTTTAGGAGGTTTCGAGAACATCATTCGCGGAAAAGAAGCAGGCAGGATTCCAATCAAGACATTTTAAATATGCTTGTTGTTTCTTCGGATCCTTTGCTAAGTGCACAAAGGCCTAAGTTAGATGCCAAGAAAAAGCAGAGCTTTTTTGCTGAAACTCTCGACTTAATTCAATTTCAGGAAACTGATTTCGAGTTTTTGGATATATCCAATCTGGATGCTGACTCAGAATTGGAGTCTGACAACGAGAGTGATAAGGAAAATTTGTAAAAAAATTATATATGTACTTATTTGTAAATTTGTATTTGAGTCTGTTTGGGTTTTTTTTTTTTGTAATATTTAATGATATTTTGTCTTTTTTTTTATTTATTTTACTTTATTTTACAAATGCTTAGTATTAATTCCTTAAATTAAATTATTTTGTATATAATATAACTTTATATGTTACTTAAATAAGAGTTTGATAATCTTTTTTTATTTAAATTAATAAAAATGTGTCAAAAAACAGCAATTTTTTTATTTAATTTTTCTTGTCTTGTGTGTTCTTAATATTTGGGTTAATAACATATCGAACTTTTAAACTTGGACACTAAAAGGGATCGTTTTACATGTAAAAATAAATAAAAATATGTTGACATTTAATTTTTTGTCAAATCGGCAACCAAAAAATCATAAATAATTAGCACTATGACCACCTCCAAGGATATTACGGTTAAACATGCATGCATGGTTCGATTTTTCATACTAGCTTCATACAAATTTTTCGTAAAAAATATATATTTCCTTCGTTTTTGGGCAGAATTAACTCGGGTGTCATTTTTGTACATAGTAATGATCAGCAGAAGTCATTTCCAGCAAAAAAAATAACATTTAAGAAATCGAGATCCTATGTCTTCTACAGCCGATTTTCGATCCACCGTGCGCCGCCCGCGTTGTCGACAACTCGACAGTGCTCCTTGAGACACTATTGAGAGCGGACGTGACGCGCATAAAGACCGCGATACAGTCGCGATGCTGTCACTGGTCGTATACCTTCACCCCCGTAACCACGATACTGCATTACCTACTACTATTGCGATACAGCCGCGATTCAGTATCGATACAGTCGCGATGCAGAATTCATACAGACGCGATCCGGTATTGATACGGTCGTACGCTGTAGTGACTACTTGTGAATACAGCGCACCTTCACAGCCTCGGCACAGTCGGCACCCCCCACTCTATCTTTACCCGATGTCGCCCAAACCGACGCGCTTTAATAGCGATGCTGCAGTGACGCTGAATCGAAACTATGCGATTGTATCGCTACTGAAGCGCTGCTGTCGCGCGTTGCAATTGCGATAAACGGCTAAAAGTGAAGTGAAAACGCGCTACTAAATCGCTGCAGTTTAGTTGGTTATACAATCAACTGTCTGCGGGAGCCAATGGTAGATATAATTAAATAAAAAATATAATTTGTAAATGCGCAGGAGCAGCGAAAGTGGCGGCGTGTCGCTCACATCGTCGGAACTGGACACCAACTCGCTAGACTTCTGACACCACAGTATGCAACGCTCTGGGGCAAAGTGTCATATCCTGCTTTGCCCTTACCTACATGTACCTAGAGATGAAAGTCTAAGACGCGTTTCACGCTCTCGATAATACTTTGGTCTTCATACTATTCAAGAAGTCCCAATACGTTGCGTTTTGTCTCCTCATAAAACAAAAGTGGAAGAAGTCCACGGTAGATATCAAGGTTTATATTCTTTCTGTTTTTTTAAAATCCATTTTGTTTGAATCGGGATACTTATAACAAAATATTAATATGTTGTTTGGTCCCTTACTTAGTTATACTTACTGCACCTATACAAGTACAATTAGTATGCATGAGATTGCATAATATTATTATAATTATTTATTTCCGTATTATTTATATGTATGTATTCGCGGCGGCCGCGGCGCTTCGATCACTTAGTTACATTGTTGTTATGCTTATGAGTTAAGTGTGCATGATGTAACAACTAATATTAAGTCTACATTCCTCGCAAGTGTGCCTGATAAGATAATGATAGGTCGCTGTAAATGATTATTTTTGAAGCTTTTTATGTTATTTGTTTAATAAAATTTATTGGTACTTCTTATTGTTTTTCTATTCTGGCAATTCTTTTTCCTGTAAAATGATTTAATTTGGTTTGTCTCAACTTGTGTACCCATGATGCAATTTATGACGGTTGGTGTCTTAATGTGATAATACAAGACACAGTTTGCTCATTTTCCTTCCTTTTGCATAAAAAAGCAACGCAACAATACCCTGAATTAAAACCTGTCGGTGTGGTTTGAGGCTCGCGGGTAATTTATTGTGCAAGCGTACCGAATGAGATGATGTGCTGATTTACACTTCCACACACGGGCGCGATATCGCGGGCGCGACAAGAATCGCGCTGCCTGTCGCGGCCGCGATATCGCGCAAGACTGCGCGAGTCTTAAAGTCCAATTCATTTAAATATATCATACTTTCTGAAATTATTTTTTTAAATTTCATATCAAATAAAAACATTGTTTAACTCAAAATTAACAAAGAAAATATTAGGAATTATTATGTTTTAAAAAAAATGGACCGTTTTTTTCTAATATTTACTATGCGTTACGCAATTAGGGTGCAATGCCCGCGGAAGTGGCGCGGCATGCTCCGCTGAGGGCCGGGGTTCGCAGGCACGCGGTGACGCGGCGCGGGCAGAAGGATAACATTGACAATACGACGAACACTAACGACGCAATATTTAGCGCTGGCAGCGCAACGACGTCAATAGAAGTCCAAGCGAAAATCTTAGCAATGTTTGAGGATAGGTGAATGTGAATGACGCTCTTGGGAATGGCGGAGATTATTTTAAAAACGGTTCATTCAAAATAGTAATAGTCATGTGGTATCTCGCGGGCTGCGGCGTTCGTCTTATACCTACCTACGTAAGACAAGAAATGATAGTTAACCCTTTAACTGGTAGAGGAAACTAGCCATGCAATTTTAATGAAACTCAGATATATTAGGTAAATATGTATCACAAAATCGAAACAGTTTTTTTTTTTTTTTTTCCTTTTTTTAAATCTATGATGGCTATATAATTGCCACTACTGGTCAGCACACATGTGAAATTGTTTAAAACAAGGAACAGCACAGAGAGGCACTTCACATTTGCCACATTGTATGTTGGATCTTTTATTATTAGTTGCGCTGCTGCATAGTCGGCAGCGCCTGTATGTTTCTATACCTTCTGGTAAATGCTCACCAACATTGGTGAAACGAATGTCTTCAGGTACACCAAAAAGTTTCTTCTGGCGAGTGACTGCCTCTGCACTAGCCTTCCTTTTCTTTGCTAAGTATTTGGGAGCAGTTGAAAATTTTCGTTTCCGAAATGTCAAATTGTTTACCAGTTCTCTGGCAAGAGTAAGCCTGAATGTTTTTTGGTTCATGGGGTTGTGCACTCTTGAATTCTTTGAGTACAATATATGCGCATTTGTGATTGCCACATCGAACAAGAAATAAAACAACCGCTTCCACCATTTTTTGCTTCTACGAGCGACATCATAAGTGGCTTTTTGCTGGTCAAATCTATCGACCCCGCCCATTCGCTTCGAGTACTCTACAACTGCGCGTGAACAGGGAAAGGGTCTTTTATTTCCATCCTTTTGTGTACGTTGACATGTAGCCCCTTCTTTCGGGTGAAAGGCTGTACTCAAAATGGTCACTAATTTTGTGTCCTTCCAGATGGAAAACCCTACGTTGTTCCGAACTCGCCATTTGTACTGCCCTTTTTGTAGTTGCTTCAGTTTTCTATTTTGCCTCTTCATGATTTCCTCGAAATTTCTTAGACCTGTAGGTTTCTTTACTAAAACAGGCATTCCCAATCTATCATTTCTCGCTGTTGCTGTACTGTATATGCCGTGGTCATATAAATACTGAAGAAGGTCATAACTACTAAAAAAGTTGTCAAAGCTAATATGTGCTAAGCAACCTTCATCAATAAGTGGTTGGGCAAGAGCTTTTACCACACTACTTCCTAGACCAGTTTCCACATTGTCACCTTTACCAGTATAGACCTGGAAGTGAAACAAATAACCAGTCTTGCTATCTGCTCTAGCCCAAATTTTGTAACCGCGCTTGATAGGCTTGAGAGGCATATACTGTTCTAGCGCACTGCGTCCCTTGAACTTTACCATTGATTCATCAATGGACTGAGATTTTGTATTTCTGGCATTTTTTTGACATCTCTGGTTTATTTGATCTAGTAGTGGGCGAATTTTATAAAGTTTGTCGAAACCTGTTTCACCTCTTCTGGGCATCTGTTCGTTGTCATTTACATGTAGACATCTAGATATCTTTTGAAATCTTTGGAGTGTCATGGTTTCAGCAATCTCAGGGACACATAATGCTGGATTGCTAGACCAGTAATCTTCAATTGACGGTAGTTTGTGTATCCCCATTTGTATTAGCATTCCAAGATATGCTTTGAGTTCGTCTTTAGTAATTTGAGTAAAATTTCTAACATTTGATTGACTAGCAAACAAGTTTGATTGAACAAGTAGGTTTTCAATCACTTCATTATCAAAAAATACTTCAAAATAAGCGATTGGTCTAGACCTACTCGGAAAATGGTTCTGCGATTGAAGTTCGCTTTCATCAAAGGACGGCACATTCGGATCATTTATCCAATCAACTTTCTTCCATTCTATTTCATCTTCATCAGAATCTAATTCTTCTGAAACAAAAGAGGTGGGTGCAGTCACCTCTGCATCTCGTGTCATCACATTAGATGTAGAATCAACGGGTTGTCCAATGGTGGCGCTAGATGTTGAAGCACGGAGTACTCTAGCGTTTCCTTCTCCTTCCACTTCATTATCACTTTCACAATCTGTAGTCGCTTCACTTGTCTCATTCAGAATATTAATCTCTCTTCTGTTGGTGCTTCCTGTACCTACTTCGTCTTCACTATCATTCCGTATAATATCATTCTGCATTCTTCTATTGTTGCTTCCTGTACCTATTTCGTCTTCACTCTCATTCCGTATATTTTCAATCTCTATTCTTCTGCTGTTGCTTTCTGTACATATTTCGTCTTCACTCTCATGGTCGACATCTTCTTCCCATTCATCTGTTGCCTGTTCTGGCCCATGTTTTCCGTGTCTCCTACTACTTCTAGCTGTCAGCAACGAGTCTGCAAAGTCTGGTTCGACGCAAGGTTGAAAAGAGGAATCGTTAGCCGAAAGCAATTGTACAAGATCATCAGTATCGGAACCTTCCAAACTGTCTTCTGAATCTGTACCATCTGGAAGGCCAAACATGGCTTCCAACTGCAGTTCAATTTCGCGATCATTTATCGACTTACGACGGTGCTCCATTTTTTATTCTGTAAATAAAAACAAATCTCACTGGTACTGGCATATATATTGCCAACAACAGGTAATGTACTAACTGGTAGTGGCAAATATATTGCCGACGTGATTTTTCCAGATTTCTCCAATAATATTATATATTCATCTAAAATAATTATCTAAGGTGGTCATAAAAACACAAATCTAACGATCATAAAAAAAGACTTACCAAAGTAACGGTGTTTTGTCGAGATTTACCCGGATTTCTCTAGAGAATAGAAAAAGCCGCAAATTCAAACTAACTTGACATTTATTTGACAGATGTCAGATGAATGTTACCAATTTTTTTATTTTTTTTCATCGTACTAGTTTGTTCTCTACTTCCCGAAATGATAAAACGTTTCGTTATTACAATTCTTCTTTTTTTGGAGCAACGAAATCATGTTGGCAAATATATTGCCTCTACTAGACAAAGGGTTAAAGGTCTATCGCCAGTCTTGTAACTTTGTAAGTACTTACGCGGCGAAATTCTTGGTGGGCGGAGCTGGGCGGTGCTAAAGCTGCGTGCTCACGCGCAGGCTCCGCCCCCCGTACCGGGCTCTAAGGCCCGAACACACTGTATCTACCACCAGCACGCACAAAATGCCTTGAAGCTGGCACACTTGTTGTTTTAGCTGTTGGCATGCAAAGTAGTTTTAATGGTAGTTTTGTTCTCATATTTGGTTATTCTTCCCGCATTACGTACACCAAATGTGTATGCTTATTAGTAGGTAGTAGGTACTTACCTGGATATAAATTACTGATAAAGACTATTTGTACTGGCGACCTACTTTTCGCTATTCGTTTTATTTAATTTTATAATTATATTATTTAGTTGACCAATAGCTGCCGTAGCGCTGTTACCGTGGATTAGCATCCAACGAAACTTTGTTGTAACTTTTACGAATAAACTGAACTATCGTGAAGTCTGTGGTTTTCGTCAACTCACATCCAACAACTCAACTACAAGTACGAAATTTAAAACATGCATTAAACGCACACTATGTAGACAAGCATATTATAAGTTGGATGATTATATCGTAGATAAAAATGCTTGGCTAAATGCTGGTCCTGCTCCACTGCCACTTGGGCTCACTAGATAAAATTTTAATACTTGGAAGTTGCTTCCCCCCTTTTTTATTTTATTTTCTGACATTACGAACTTAATGTTTATTTTGTTTTTATTTAAGCATGTTTTTATTGTTGAAATACCAATAGATAATAATGATTTTCTTTCTTTTTTGGTAGTAATTTTTTATTCATCTCTCAAATACATTGCAACTATAGTTCTGTATAATTTAGCAGCATTTTTTCAATTTTGTAAATGTGAATACCATGGAGCCGTTTACTATGTTATTATGATTTATGTTGACTTGAAAGAGCATGGCAGTTGAGAGTATGTCATGCTCACTTAAATGTCTCACTGATGGTGGCGCGTGTGTTGGATCATTCGGTTCCCTACAAAATGGTTGAGCTGGATGCTGCTAATCCATGCGTCATGTTCGTGAACGGGCGCCGTCAGTTGGGACTGGTCATCTCTTGACTGCAAGGGCTTATTTTTAATTTTATATTTTGAATTGTTTTATTAGTTTTTACATTGTCTCACATATAGAAGCAACAAGAATAATGTACCCAGGATTATGTAATATCTTGATTTAAAAGAGTGTCCTTGGAGTTTCTTGTCCGTTCTTCTCCATAGTGATCTACGTATTGGAATAGGCATCTAGCTTCAACTTTCTGACTAACTGACCGTCTCTTTGACAATTCAAAAGTGCCTGTAAATGGTTTAATTGAAATAAATGCTTTTAGTTTGAGTTTTGAGTTCTCAACGATCACATGTATTGCGGACCGAACTTACAGAAGGATATACTGACACTACTAATTAATTGGAGAACATACAGATACGTCTTTACGGCAGATGTAGAAAAACTTTATCGGTTCATCTGGCTGAACAAAAAACAACATAACTGCAAACGGCACAGTTGGCGCAGTGGTTAAGCGATTGACTGCTGCGCTGCGTGTCGCGGGTTCGATTCCCGCACGGAACAAATATTTGTATGATCTACAAGTAGTTGTTCCGGGTCTGGCTGTTTATGTATTTGAGTTTAAACGCACCCACGATACAGGCGAAATTCCTAGTGGGGGACAAAGTTTAAAAAAAAAAAAAAGAAAAAAAAAAAAACTTAATCTGGAGATCTTCCCCTAACGAACTTCCACAAGATTGGCAGTTGGGCACAGTAACTTACGGAACGAAAAGTGCACTTTATTTGGCAATGTGCACTCTACATAAACTAGCAGAAGATGAAAAGATACCTATCCGGAAGCTGAAAACATCCTGAAAAACTACTTCTACATGGATGATTTGGTTTACGGGCAGGATACAGTCGACGCATCGAAAACACTGGTCACACAGCTAATCGAGTTACTGAAAAAAGGAGGATTCAACTTGAGAAAATGGAAAACTAACGAACCGATTATCTTGGAAGACTTGCGAGATGATCAAAAGAGCTGCAATGCGAACATCGACTTCAGCCCAGAACAAACAACAAACTCAAAAATGTTGGGCATGAGGTAGAATCAAGACGATAGCTTCACATGCCAATGGGATCTACCAATCAAGAAAAAACTAACAAAACGCGTACTACTGAGCGAGATAAGCAAGCTATATGACCCACTTGGATTACTATCGCCACTTACAATAAAAACTAAACTTCTGTTCCAAAAAAACTGGATAAGCAAAATCAACTGGGATGAACGCTTAACCGACGAGCTCGCTAAGGAATGGGAAACTATGAGAAAAGATATCCCGTTGCTAAACAAACTTTCCATACCACGATGGTTACAATCTCAAGAAAACAACCTAGAGATACACGGGTTTTGTGACGCAAGCGAAAAAGCTTACGCGTGCGTCATTTATAGCCGAGTGCAGAATCAAGCCGGCAAATACAAGACTACACTAATTACGGCAAAAACAAAGGTTGCACCAATGAGCAATAGGATAACTGTACAAAGAATGGAACTTTGCGGGGCCGTTTTACTAGCCAAACTGCTAGAAAAGGTTCAGAAGACTCTCTGCAATAAAAACCTACATATAACGTGATGGAGCGACTCCAAGGTCGGTCTATCCTGGTTGCAGGGCGATATAAATCGATGGAAGAAATATGTAGCTTACAGAGTGAAACAAATAAACAGCATTATCTCGGCCAACTGCTGGAACTATGTGAAGTCAGAAGAAAATCCTGCTGGCTGTGCAACTCGAGGGCTCACACCATTTCAACTCCTAGATTTTAAACTTAGGTGGAATGGACCAGATTGGTTAAAACAAACACGCCGGAAATCCATCAAAACAATCGCCTGAACTACACAACAAACACTGAGTTGCAACCAATTAAACTGCTGTGCAGTCACATTCAAGAAATGTGAAATAATTGATACATTACTGAATAAACACAGTAATTATAAACGCGTTATACGAGTGCTTGGATGGATTTTACGACTGAGAAAGAATGAAAGAAAGAAAGAAAGAAAAATATTTTATTTGGGACACGCACAAGAAATACAAACAGTAAAAAATAAAAAATAAAACATGAGCATTTAAAACTAACAACATTGTAAGCCTGTGCGAGGCCAAAAAGGCCACTATCTCAGCATAATGCTGCGATATTTAAAAAATAAATACCGCAGCGCTGGTATTTTGATAGGGCCCGAGCAACATTCGTAAGCAAAAACGCACACTAAGCTCAACCAATAACTTAGCCGACTGCGGTAACAAAAAGGTGGTTATGAGTTTGTCACCACAAGATATTATGGGAGCAACAGAATTGGTCATCAAGAACGTTCAAAATTAAAACTATTGAGCCGAGATGGCATGTTCAAAGAAAAATCGACCAATATCAACAAGGAGCAACTTGCTGAAGTTAACACCATTTCTTGACGACAGTGGAATACTGCGTGTGAGGGGACGATTAGGCTACTCAACTTTATCTCCCGAAGCAAAACATCCTATTATTCTTCCGGCAACAGGAAGATTAACGGAGATTATTATTCAAGAGGCTCATCGCGACACTCCACGGAGGCGCCAGGCTCACTTTGGCTCATTTACGTCAAAAATTTTGGGTCATTGGAGGTAGCAGAATAGTCAAGAAGGAGCTTCGACAGTGTGTCCGATGTCATCGTTTCAAACCAAAGCGAAACGTCCAACTGATGGCAGACTTGCCAAAGGAGCGTGTAACTCCATCAAGACGAGGGCTTTCAATACCGGTATTTCGGGATTCCGTAATACCGTGATCCCGGATTTTATTATGTCCTTTTACAATACCGGTATTGACGTCCCAATACCGTGATTACGGTATTACAAACCTATCGGCCCCAACGGCCATCTGTTCTGCGTGCAATGTGCCCTGCCCATTGCCACTTAAGTTTGGCAATTCTTCGAGCTATGTCGGTTACCTTGGTTCTCCTGCGGATCTCTTCATTTCTGATTCGATCACGTAGAGAAACTCCAAGCATAGCCCTCTCCATTGCCCTTTGGGTGACTTTTAGCCTTCTAATAAGAAATATTTTTTTTTTTTATATTGTACTATACAAAGTTTATGTGAAATGCCTTCCTGCAAAAAGACTAGATTAAGTATAAGTTTTCATTATGTTCCTAATTTCTAGTCCTACCTAAATAATCAACCAATACCAAATTGTTATACAAGAGAGCTATGTATAAAATGTATTTATTTTATTATTTTCAATAAGTAAGAACAATAAATACTGATTTGAAAATAAAAAAACCGGCCAAGTGCGTGTCGGACTACACACAATGAAGGGTTTCGTACTTGGAAAGAAGTTATCCTAAGAACAAACTTAACATTGTAGTTGGTAAACATAATCTCCCATACATTCCAACTGCTAATGTAAGTTTGTACGCACAATTTCGAGAGATTTACCAAGTTATTTTAAGACCATAGACTTCTTATAGATTTTCCTGTAATCTATAAGTATAGAACTATTTTCTGTATTTTTTTCAAAATTTTAGGTTCAGTAGTTTCGGAGATAATGGTAAATTTTCGGCAATTTTCAATTATAACTTTGAAAACAAATTATTTTAAAATTGTAAAAAAAATCAAGACCGTTCTCAAACACGGGCGTTGACTATACCGGAAATGTTGATGTAAAAATCAACAGAGGAGTTAAAACTTAATGCTTACATAGCTATTTTCATATGCATGGTGACAAAGGGTGCATTTGGAATTGATATCGGACCTGACTACGCAAACCTTCCTCGCTGCATTCAAAAGGATGTGTGCCCGCAGGGGTACACCTCGACACGTATTCTCCGATAACGGAACGAAGTTTTGTGGGCGCAGCGAGACTACTTCAACAGGAATTTGAACAACACAATACGTTTAAGACTTCTGAATTCTTCGATGAGATGAGCCACTTACAAATTGAGTGGCATTTCAATGCACGACTTTAGCTAACAGCTGGAGGCCTGTGGGAGGCTGCCGTTAAAGCCATGAAATATCACCTACATCGAGTACTGGGGGAACAGCAGCTCACTTACGAACAATTCACTACTTTACTAAATCAAATTGAAGCCTGTCTTAACTCTCGACCGCTGTGCCCCTTAACAGAAGATGTCGAAGACCTGGAATATCAAACTCCCGGTCACTTCCTCATTGGTACTACCACAAGAAGAGCAAGATTTTGCTGAGCACGACTTAAGAAACAGATGGAGGCTTGTTGAACAAATGAACGTGCACATCAGGAAGCGCTGGTCGAACGAATATCTACATCAACTGCAAATCCGAAGCAAATGGCAGAACCCAAAAGAAAACCTGAAACAAGGAGGCTTAGTATTAGTAAAAGATGAACGCTTACTACCTGGCCACTGGGCTATAGGAAGTGTGCAGGAACTACATCCAGGCGCAAATGGTCGAGTACGGGTCGTTACCTTGAAAACTAACACCATTACCGCTGAAACTCGAAGAATCAAGAGTAAACGGAGAAGAAGAGAAAAGGATACCTACACTCACTCACTTTTTCTCCTATTCATACTAGCAATGGCGGGATTTGCACTATCAGCGCAAACGAGGAATAACTGGAAGATTACACCTATACCGAGCAATCATCCGATTTACTTCGATGAAGCCGGGAAAACACAACTAATACATGACGAATGGACTCTATTGGTTTACTACAACTTAACGTCATACTGGCAAGCAACTGATCGGATCAATGAATATGTAAACCAAATGGATAAACTATGCCAAAGAATATCACAAGAGTCTTTATCATGCGTCCTCAATGACGTAACATGCAAAGAAACCTGGACAAAGCTTCACAAATCAAACATGTGGCTATTTACATTGTGCGGCAATCAGCTGATGCGCGTCATATGTAACGATCAAGTTACGCCAGCGGTCATTGACGGGACTGGAGTGATTTCCTTGAAATCAAAGTGCTTATTGCAGAAAAAGGACGCCACAATATTTACACACGATCAGCTGGGAAGTAGTTTTAACATGAAACCAGAGATAAATACCAACCATAAATTCAACGATTAACAACATCTTTGACCTCGGCTGGAAGAATGCAAAATTAAATATAACAGATCAAGAAACGCCAACTGCAAGAGAAATAAGAAAACTAGACCAGCAGTTGAAATTCTAGAAAAACAGAGAAATATTACCGAACGCGTCTGACATGTCAAGTCACGACATCTATCTCTACTCGGTTACTTCTTTGCTGTTGGGTGGAATCGCTGTGCTTGCCTTCTTTATAATCATTAAACGATGGTGCAAAACACTCTCTGCCAAAACAGAAATGACACCTAGAGGAAGAGACAACTTTGGAGGGGACATCGAGCTACAAGAAATACATTCGACAGCTGCGGAGTCCGTTTACAGCGAAGCAAGACAGCCGAAGAAAGCATTTTACTTTGACAAATTAAATTGAGTGTTATACCTACACTTTTACATTTATATTTTACACATTTACTATTGTTTACTATTTAACTTTAATTATTTACTTAACACGTTTCTTAAATTATTATTTGCTTTGTAATGGATGCTCATCCCACTTTTCCCTCGGGAGCATGTACGGTTCACGTACAGGAAAACTGCTAACGCCGCGACCTACTTTTCGCTACTCGTTTAATTTACTTTTATAATTATATTATTTAGTTGACCAATAGCTGCCGTAGCGCTATAACCGCGGATTAGCATCCAACGAAACTTTGTTGTAACTTTTACGAAAAAACTGAACTATCGTGAAGTCTGTGGTTTTCGTCAACTCACATCCAACAACTCAACTACAAGTAACTGACCACCCTGAACCATACACCATTTGCTTTTTATTACTTTGTACAGTACTCTTAGAACTTGGCTAAAATGACATGGGAAAAATACATACTAAATACTGAAAAAATAGATAGTGCGTAGCAACAATTTCCTAGTGTCAATGCGTAACGTAGCGGTTATGCTAATGCGAAGATACCTACATATTTTTTGGCCTTTCAGGGTAATCAGTAAGTAGGTATACTCAATACAACAAGGTTTAAATATATCTACACAGATTTCTAATAATAACAAGCTTCTGAAGCTTCCACAGTTGAGTATCGATTAGATAACATGTTATCATGTTACATGTTGTTGTTAGTTTAATCTCATGAGATTAAACTTCATCTGTAGCTGTAGCTCTTCTGAAGTGTTACATCTGCAATCGAGTTGAAAACAGGATGACTATATGTTGCTTCATCAATTTCATCATAAATGGTATGCCACACCACAGGCAATTAAATCACACCGTGTAAATCAAAAAGAGGGACCCAATCTTCAGAGGAAAAAAAAAAAAAAAAAAACTCGATCTCTGGCTATGGAATTCACGAGTAACGATCATATTGTTTGATGACCGGTCATTTATCGATACACCTCAATCAATTTCAACTGGCTGACTTCGATGGACCGCAGTCTAGTTGCACCTTTAAAATAAGGAAAGGACTACGTTACACTATTATTATTAACATAAGCGGGATATTTACCATGTTTATTCATTGTTATGAGTTCCCGATATTTCGGCGCTGTTGCAAGCACCATGATCACGGATAAACTAACACTACACAACTAACGTCACATCTTCGTTTCTAAACTTTTTTAATAAGGTATAAGTACACCTCACACTATATAAGTATCTAATTTAGGTATAAGTATAAAAAAAGTTGTTTACACGTGCGGCTTATTGGTGCTAGTGTCGTCAAGTAAATTGCGTTCGCGATTTAGGGTAGATTATAGGTAGGTACGTGTTTTTGTAATGTTTTTTTATCTTATGATAAGTATATTAAATAACTGTAATGTGTAAGTACCTATTATATATATTATTTAGTAAGTAGGTAACAGTAAACTCAAGTAGAGTCGTTGTTCTGAAGGGAAGCCGATAGGAATGGGGTTGTATGAAGCCGTCGCCCCTGATAAACAACAAAAAGTTCTTCAACTTAACATTTTATTACACACTAGCTTTTGCCCGCGGCTTCGCCCGCGTGGATGTCGGTTATCGCATAAAAAAGTACCCTATGTCCCCCATATCCCAGGCTATATCTCAAAATTCTAACTTAATATTAATTTTAATGTGACTCACTATGTGAATAGAAATCGAAACAAATGATTTAAAATAATAAAAGTACTTATGTTCTGAACGTGAATGAGTGTTTACCTAAAGATCGACACAAAATCAAAATACGAAATTTCACTCAAATTCTTAAAGCAATCAATTGTACCAAATTACAACACGAAATAAAAGTGCGACACAAATGATAATTTTAAAATAATTCACGTACCAACAATGTGAAAACAAAACGAAATCCTCCGAAACGTCGCATGATACACCATTTGTGCTGAAAAACGCTCGAAAATATTAGACATTTATTTTGTGCTTGCAACACGATCTGGATGTAGAATTCGATTAATCGACTAATACTTGACCGGTTGAAATTTTAGCGGGAACACCACTAAAAGAACGAAAAAAAAAAGAATACAAAATACGTCTATACTCTGTGGTCGTGTGGCGGTGTGACGCGATGCTTAATGTGAACATTCATCAAGGTTATACGTGCGTAAAGTAATGGATTCAATGAGAAAACGGTTTAATCTTAGAAGAATCTTATACAGAATTACTGAGAAATAAGTGTAGATTTCGTATTGAGTGTTAGTTTATCGAAAAGTGATAAATATGTCAGTGAAGAAGTAACGAAAGTTTTGGAATGCACAAATTTTGATCATAAGGCCGCCGTGTTTAGTAATGTTTTTATGATAAATATTCTTGTATACTGTTTGAAATACACGTAAGTAGCTAGCTTATTTATCTACGAACATAATTTGGCTAATAGCTACTGATATTATAGCGTATTGTTATCGTAATCGTATTTCCAAGAGTAAAATTCGGCAAACAAATACCTACAAAAAGTCAATAAAATGGATATAGTATGTTATCCTTAAGAGATAGACATATGCCATCGCGGACTTTTTTTGAAGACCTTTATAAGATACATAATTCCATCATACATTATTTTGTTATATCTCAAAGTGTTTAGACAGCGTTTTCGTTGAAAGCTCCCAGACGGCTTATTTTTTTCCGACACCTCCAACAAATATCGTTAATTCATACAAAAATGCATACAAAAACATAACAAATTATATACTAAAACCTTCCTCGAGAACCAAGCTATCCATTGATGAAAACAGCATGAGAATCGGTGCAGTAGTATTTGAGTTTATCGCGAACAGACAGACAGACAGACGTGGCGGAGGACTTTGTTTTATAATATGTAGTGATAGGGATGTGAAAGTAGCTCTGTCTGTCTGTCTATCCGTCTGTATGTTACGTTTTCACGCCTAAACCGCTGAACCGATCGACCAGGGATATAGAGAAGGACATAGGCTACTTTTTTACGCGATAACCGACATCCACACGGGCGGAGCAAAAAAAAAAACGGCAAAAAAATCATGTCCGTTGTATGGGAGCCCCCCTTAAATATTATTTTTTTCTGTTTTTTTGTATTTGTTGTTATAGCGGCAACAGAAATACATCATACCTATGTGAAAATTTCAACTGTTTAACTATCACGGTTCATGAGATACAGCCTGGTGACAGACGGACAGACAGACAGACAGACAGACGGACAGCGGAGTTTTAGTAATAGGGTCCCATTTTACCCGTTGAGTACGGAACCCTAAAAACTAACTCTTCAGCTTTAGAATAGACTACCTCGCAGAGTTGATCATTATTTTGCTGCGGAGTTATTATAAAACAGTTATATCTCCTAAGATATTCATTGAAATTAAATGATGTAAGGGCAACTTTGTTCAAAATTAAATACTTGTGATGAATAACGTATTTATTTGGATAAGGATTAATGCCATGTTTATGAAAACTCCTTCGCAAATAATGCATTAATTTCGAACAAATTTGATTACCATAAAAAGGTTATAGTGAGTCAATCTTAAAAGATAGACATATGCTGTCGCGGACTTTTTTTAGAACATTTAAAGAGGAACAATTCCATCATACATGATATTTGCGTAACTTAAACCGTTAACGCAGCGCACGCAACGGAAGCTCTCAAAAAGGAATAATTCTTCCCGTTTTTGCAACATTTTTCATTTATGCTCCGCTCCTTTTGGTTGTAGCGTGATGTTATATAGCCTATAACCTTCCTCAATAAATGGACTATCCAACACAAAAATAATTTTTCAATTCCAACCAGTAGTTCCTGAGATTAGCGCGTTCAAACAAACAAACAAACAAACAAACAAACTCTTCAGCTTTATATATTAGTATAGATTAGGTAACAGTACCGTACACCGCGTGTTCTGAATGTTTATAGATCATAAATATTATTTTGAGTTAAACAAATATTTTTATAAAAATCCGTAAACGATTTAAAGATTTTCAGACTGAAAATATAGTTAACTATATAATCCATGAACACACGGCACTTCGGCATTTTATAAATTAGGTAAACAATAAATAACCTTCTCTAACTACGCTAAGTCACAACACAATAGAAGAATCGTGAGCTGAACAGATCTGTGATCACACTTTACAACAAACAATAAATTACTAGACGCTACAGTGATAATAAATAGATACATTATTGCTACGTAAGGAACATCCGTGGTAAGTTAATGAGTGCACTGTCGGGCGTGGGGTCACTCCTTGGCCTTGTTGGGGTTCTGCTTGATGCAGGAGCAGCCGATGGCCACGTTGATGACTTCCTCGACATCGGTGCTGGCGTTCTTCACCATCACGATGTCCTGCACCTCAGTGCACGAGAACTTGGTGGCGCCGGCCAGCAGCAGCGCGCCGCAGCACGGCATGCTCTTGCCGTTGCTCGCGGGGCACATCTCGTAAGGGTCGTCTTCACACTTGAGCATTTTGATAGTTTTCGGAATTCTGGCCTCGTTCGTGTCGTACACTACTTTCGTCCTGCAGACGGTATGGTCTCGCGCTATGTCAAATGCCATTCCGTTAGGTTTGGCCACCACTGCACACGCCGCCCTCATGAAGATCGCTATCACGAGGTACTTTGCACTCGACATGTTCAATGCGGAAAATGAGAGCGGTTTGGAGAGGTGTACGCGCTTGCTGAGATAACTCGTGAAATTGTATGGAGTACCGGCTCGTGCGCTGTTATATACTCGCGTCTTGTGGCTGTGTCACTGCTAAGCGGCGACCGACGGTAGCGCGTGTTACGGGCGTAGGTACCTACTCACATAATAATGATAAATACCGTGCAAAACCCAAAATTACCTACTTATCCTATTTAATAAACATGACTAAATACCAAAACTTAAGAGGCTACCGAGCGCACAGTGGCGCCCTCATCGTTATTTCGGTGATTTCTTTTATTTTAGAATGAAAATGCAGAAAATAAGCTCGTCAAGTTGTGCTTCACAAGACTATACGTTATTATTACTACAAACAGTAGTTTTAAATTGTTATGTTTTATTGTAATCATTAAAACGGAAAATAGTGGCAACTTAAACATCTTGCTGAAGGGAGCGGTGCTATGGCTACGACCATTATATCCCTTCAAACCTGTTCGGTTTCTGTTTAAGCTGAGCGATGCTACCTAATGTAGGCTATCAGACAGGATAGCCGATTCCAGTCCAATTTTCAATATAAAATTAGTTTTGCGTAATATTCACCATTCTCCCCAATCTTTTACTGATAACTTTTCTATGACCATAAACAAAACAAAATAAGAATTACGCATATCCATCGTTCGAATCGTGAGTCCATAAAAAAATTCCATTGAAAAAATAAATAATTATAAAAATCAATTAAGTTTTGTTGCAAGCGGAACCCATTAATTTTCTTTCGGTTTATAATTTGCAATTGGGTCCCGCCTGCTACTAAGCTTAATGTGAGTATTTAACTTAGGCTTTCATCTCATAATATAGTCTGTTAAATCAAAGTAGGGTTTAATTACAAAAACACTAACACAAATTACAACCGACTTAAAAAAAAACACAAAAAATAAAAAAATATTTTAATTTTGGAAGTCGGTGTCTTTGGTTCCGTATTTTCGTTTTTTGCCATCGACTTCCAAAATGAAAGCTATTTTATTTTTAAGTGTTTTTTTTTTGAAGTCGGTTGTTTTTTTTTTTGTAAAAAGTTTTTTTTTTCACTTTTTAGTTGTGGTACCTACCCGACACCAATTCGTATAACACAACAGTGCCAGGAAATCTTATAACATCATTAACATACAACGAGTGGAGTAAATACCAGCTAAATTAAATTTAATATCCTTTCAAATCGAATTCCAATTTTTTATTAGTGGCTTTTGTGAACATGATATTTATTCAGATATGTTACTGTAGTTGTAATTGCAATCATGTCATTAATCTTTTATAAAGTCTGAAATTCTGTTAGTTTATCTAAACAAAGGGGATAGCATATCAAAAAAATTTCTTCGTAATGGTAATTTACATAAAATAGCGAAAAAAAAAGGTTCCATTTTCTTTTAAGTACTGATTTTAAGAAGTAATAATTAGAAAATAATCATACCGTAATTATTTTTATAAATTTTCGGTCTTAAACAAAGTTATTAAAAAAGGAGATTTTCTGGTATAAAATATTTTATGATACTGGTAACAATGCAGGAGGTCCAAACATTTTCAAATTTTTACATCTTCAACAACACTAATATTACAACTCTCATTCATAGATTCATATTGTAAGCATATCTAGCCACATTTTGCATGAAAACTGTTTTGAGTGGAAATCGATTTTGGGAGGTCTACGTCTAGCAATGAAATTAAAAGGGCTGATTATGACGGTCATAGGCCGTGTCTCCGACACACTACAAATACATTGTTTGGCAACGGTATTTTGTTTTCATAGTTCTTATAATTAATTCACTTTAATTTTATAAATTATTATTTACAAAAAAATTATAATGATAAAATGTTTTGCACCACTGTCCTGTCATTTTGACAGTGACATTTCTTGACATTACTTTGTTTACATAAGTTATCTGAATTTGAGACTTATCGTCGTTGTCCGACTAGCAAGACGCGCGATGCGTGATAATTTGCTAAATGCTGCGCGCATCCGCCGCAACCTCACTACTGCTGACATCGAAGTGCCGGGAGCTCCACACCGCATCTACCTCAACGAGCGCCTGACTAAAACTAACAGGCAATTATTTTACGAGACTCGCCAAGCCACCAGTCGCCTGGAATGGAAGTACGCCTGGACTAAGGATGGCCGCATACTTGCGCGTAAAGAAGAAGGAAAGTCGGTTGTGCATATCCGAACGGAAAAGGAAATCTCGCGTTTTTCATCACTCAGTAAGTTTGTTCGTGTATAAAGTAGCAATTATTGCTGTCAACGTTTTGTATGTTTTATGGTCAGCTTACAGGGTGCCATGTAAGAATGTTCAAATTAGCCCATTGTTTTTATTATCTAGCTTATTCTTATTTCATTGCATGTCGTTATTAAATACATGCTTTCTGTACTTGATTATTTTTGAGATGAATTGTACAATACATTATACATGGTCCAGTCAGTGTCATCCAGTTAGTATTTTTAGTTTTTTAAGTTGCCATGTTTTACTTACAATCCACTGTGCCAGACCATATTAATATATTGTTTCTATGCCGCATACAATAATTAACTTACACTACATTTTATTTATTTACCACAACAACCTTGTTCATATGCTTCTTTTATCAATCTGTTTGTTCCTTTATTCTATTTATAGTATTATAAATATCTATCCAATGATGACTTAAGGTTGGTTTTTGGAACGCGGGGTCTTTGGGCACTAAACATGACGATTTTGTAGCAGCATTACTGGATTTGGACGTCGACATTATGGCCATTAATGAGACGTGGCTGCGAACAGGCGAAGAAGGGCGCGCGCCTTCCGTACCTGGATATAGGCGATGGCATGTATCGCGCCTATTATCTGTGAAGAAGGGACATGGTGGCGGTGTTGGTTTTTACATCAAGCACAGTTTAAATGTTCGAAGCCACTCGTACCCTGCTAGCCCATTGCACACCACGGTCGAGCAGATGTGAGTCACAATTAGTATTCGCGGAGTTAAGCTAGCAGTAGGTACCGCCTACCGTCCACCCTGGCAAGATGTTGATCTTTTCCTAGATGCTGTATCTGGTTCTTTAAACTCCCTAACGCAATGTGAGTAAACGATATTGATGGGTGATTTTAACATAAACTTGCTTAATGACACGGACTCTAAGTCGGACAAGTTAGTCTCATTTTTGAACTGCCTAGCTCTTAAACAATTGGTGCAGGTAACGTACTTTGCAGTGCATGGCAACTCACTGATAGACATCGTTTGTACAAATGTAAAACCAAGCTCTGTATCAGTTAATGTAATACCGGATCTAGGTGCGCACGTGTTAATTTCCGGTAAATTTAGTTTTAAACGCCTGAAAATTCCATCGCGAACCATTACTTATCGACCGCTAAAAGATATTGTTAAAGAATGTTTTGATCAGAATCTTGAGTTATTTGACTGGAAAACGCTAACCGAACTGCAAGATGTTAATAACATGGTCACTGAATTTAAATTGAACTTACACTATTTAATATCCATGCATCTCTAAAAACTAGTATGTATTATAAAGGAGTATTGTTACCCTTGGTTTACTGACAATGTTAAATTTATGATGCATTTGAGGAATAGAGCACATGAAGAGTATTTAAAAAACAAAAAATCTGATTCTAAAAAGATTTATTACAAAGAATTGAAGTTAAAGAAAAATCAGCTTACTAAGAGTATAAACACAAGATCAACAGCCAAATAAATGACTCCAGAGCGTTTGGAAGAACCTAAAGTCAACCCTGCTCCCATATAAACATAAATAATTACCTCTGCACTTTAACGATCCCGACAAAATTTGTGACCATTTTCTAAATGTGCCGGGTGCAGATACGGTTAGTAGTAATTCTTTGCTTGCATATTTTGAATCCGCGCGAAATAATGGCTCCACATTTAGTTTGATACCTACAACACGCAAGGAAATAGCGAACATACTGACTATTATTATATCAAATGTTGCGATGGCTTTACCATAAATATGATATTACTGACACTACCTGTGACTTTGGACGCCGTGACTGCTTTAATAAATACATCTGTCACGTCCTCATCTTTCCCTGAGTTATGGAAAATTGCGAAAGTGCATCCATTGCCGACGACTCTTAATGCATTGGCAATTAAGGATCTTAGACCTATTAGTATACTTCCGGTACTTTCTAAAGTTTTAGAGAAAGTAGTATCTGCACAATTGGTCGAATTTTAAGAGACAAATAACATCCTCCCAGATGTTCAATCAGGGTTAAGGAAGGGCCTTAGTACAGCCACAGCTTTGTTGGATGTGACAGACAATATTTTGTCGGCTCAAGATAATGGGATGTGCAATTGTGCACTCTTTTGGTGTTGCTTAATTTTTCACGCGCGTTTGACTGTATTAAAGTTCCTCTATTATTGTCAAAGATGGCTTTTTATGGATTTGACGAGGACACAATGAAATGGTTTGATAGCTACTTTGGTGATCGTACGCAATTTGTTGAAATACGTCGGACGGACGGCTCAACAGTTGTCTCTAGACATCGCTCAGTAGGAAGGGGGGTTCCGCAGGGCTCGATTCTTGGGCCAGTATTGTTTATTTTGTATTGTTCCGATATAATTAGGAATATAAATAAATGTAAATACCATATGTATGCCGACACAAGTATATATAAAATTTAGGCCAGAAGACTATGAACAAGCATTAAAGGATCGTAATACCGATCTTGAAAACATAGTTCAGTGGTCCACTGCCAACACGCTTGCCTTGAACCCTTAAACCAAATAAGTACATGCTTTTTGGAACCGCAAACCAGTTAGGTAAAATTAAGCCTTGTACCGGCTGTGTGATTGTTATGGGAGAGCCTATCGAGCGGGTCTACGAAGTACATAATCTACTTAGGTCTTATCATGGACGCGGAACTTCATTTTCACAAACACGTGTCTGAGTCTATCCGTAATTGCTATTATAGACTTAAGATTTTATATAAAGCCCGTCCCTATCTTAGTATCAATTAACTATTCATGTAATTTTTGACGTTCAAAAGTACATCTTCGTGCCTATTTGAAATAAATGATTTGACTTTGACTTTGAGTGAAGAATTGCGAGTCTTGCTAGTGGAGTCTTTGGTATTATCAAAATTAAATTATGCAGACACGGTGTATGGCCAACGACTACTGTCAAAAACTGAGACTTTTTGACGTTCAAAAGTGCATCTTCGTGCCTATTTGAAATAAATTATTTGACTTTGACTTTGACTTTGAGAGAATGATCCAAAGACTTCAAAACGCCTGTGCACGCTTCTATTTTAAAGTTCCCTTTAGGGGACATGTTACACATTTCTTTAATGAACACAACATTTAAAAAATGAAAGCTAGACGTAAACTCCACCTAGCGAGCCTACTCTTTGGCGTTATTAAATCTCATTCCCCCTCTTACTTATATGACAGACTACCTTGGACAAGAAGACACAGAATTGGTGAGGGAAGAAAATGTTCTCAACAGCTTTCCATCCCACGTCACAAGACAGCGGCTTTCAGAGGCAGTTTTCGCCGCTATGCTGCTACTAAATGCTGGAACAATATCCCTCCTCCAATAAAGTACAGTAAAAGTTGCTCTTCTTTCAAATTTAAATTAAAAGGATTTTTATTAAATCATCAAAAAGATTTTGAAAATGTTCGAGCCGACATATCTGCCATATAAAATAATTTATTTTAAACATTTTTATCGTTTTTATATTTTTTTTACATTTTATCAATTATAATAATTTTATCAATTTTATTTTTTATTTGTCATGTATTTTTGTTAACTCAAAATGTTAATGAAAACCGCATCAAATTCCGTTCTGTAGTTCAGAAGAATAACACAGTCACATGATTTACCTTGAGTAGTTTCTATTTATAGACTTATTATTTTAATGTAGGTAATAGGTACACAGATATTGGGTATTTATTTTAGTAATTTTCCATTAATCACAGCACAACACATTTATAAACATTTATGTCATAACAATTTATTTTATTTCGTATGAGCATTTTATATCACCTTTAATTTATCTTAATTTATGTATTAAAACGGACACACTTACCTATGTTTTTATTATTCTAGCGTATGGCACTCGTGGGTTGCAGCTGAAAATCAGCGTCAGGTGGTACACCTTGTGTGTCATCTGACATTATGCTGAGCTGAGGCCCTTTTGGCATTATAAACATTGTTTTCTGTTTTTTATAGTTTTAAGGTGTATTTTTTGCTGTAATGCCAATAAACGCATTTTTCTTTCTTTCTTCTTCTTCTTCTTTTTTTAAATTAAAATTAAAATTTACACATATAACTTACATATATTTTTGAAATCCCCTTTTCATTTCCTTTATTTTGATACGCTACTCGATAGGTTTGGTTTTTTATTTTATTAACGAACACCTGTTTGGAAAAAAAAAATGGTGGATTTTCGGCGAGAAATAGTAATATTAATTTTCGGCGTCATTTACACGCCAAAAATTAATATTACTATTTCGCGCCGAAAATCCACCATTTGGTGTTCGTTAATAAAATAAAAAACCAAACCTATCGAGTAGGGTATTAAACTAGGTATATACAATATCACCATTACAACGTTGTTGTAACTTCCCTAAATAACATTGCCGTTATTTTGCAAATGGTATATTCATAATGGTAATTTCAGGTACTCTACGTGAGATTGTCAGTAACACCAAGGCGTTGCTGGCCTTCTTTGAGGAGCTGGGGATGGATCGAATAATCGAATTCCCATCCGTACACAAAATACGCACATTGTCTTGGAGTTGTGGACACCAGCCCGTATTACCTATTATTTTGCAAATTAATCTTATTGTAACTTACAATTATTATATTACTTAGGACAATAAATTTACCTAAAGCAATGTTAAAATTGTGAAATCAACACAAGGTTATAGAATAGAATAGAACTATATTTATTTCTAAGTATATGGTACATTGAGATCTAAAATTAAACATTGATTCACATATACTGCCATTGCTGGTGTAGAAAAATGAATTAAGCTAAGTGCATACAATCGGAGGCCTATGTCCAGCAGTGGACGTCTTTCGGCTGAAATGATGATGATGATGATGATGCAAATCGTAGACATTACAATAAAAGTTATATTAAATTAATTAAATTGATTTGAATTAATATTTTTAATTTGATACAATACTATTGATTCTGATTAATTGAATAGGATTATTTGTGATGTCAAAATAAAATACAATACATGTCAAACAAAAAAAAAATTGTCATGTCAAAAATATAAGTTCTAGTGTCAAAATATTAATTATAATGTCAAAATACTATAGCATAGAATATTAATTACAATGTCAAAAAGTATGATTTAAAACTTCATTAACGGAATAAAAACACATGTCTAAGAGCCAAGTAAACATTTTAAATTTGAATTTATTAATTGGTAACATTCTCAAGCCAGGTGGTAATTTATTATACATTTTTAAGGTCATACAACTGGCATTTCTACTGTATAGTTGCAATCACACACACACACAACATTTTTGTATTTTTTTGTATCTTGTAATCTCTGAGGAGGTACTAACAATTTCCCGGCATTTTTTTTTTTAAGTCTTTTGGAGACTTGTTAATTTAATAGGAATAAATGTGGGTATTTTTTTACAAATAAACAAACCTCAAAAATATACAAGCACGGGAGTGGCAGAATTTTTAATTCTTTAAATAATGACCTGCAATGGTCTAAATATTCTGCTCCGCTCATGGCTCTGATACATTTTTTTTTTTTGTACTTTGAATGCTTTGCTCACATCCACTGAATTACCCCATAACACTAGGCCGTAACGCGTGTCAGGCTCAATGCTGTCTTAGGCCCCTCGCCCACGGCGACTTTTTGTAGCGATGCTGTCGCGCGCTTTGTAAACGCGCAACAGCATCGCTACTAAAGCGTGATAGTCGCATTTGCAACGCGCTACAGAAGCGATGCCAACGCGCTACTAACGCGCTACAGTATCGCGACTGTATCGATGCAAACGCGCGACCGTGAGTGGAGAACCGAGCATCAGTGCAACTGTGGCATTTTTGTGCCGTTACTGAATTGCGTTTGCATCGCGACAGAAGCGCGACAGCATCGCGTTTGCATCGCGACTGAATCTGGGCCCGTGGGTGAGGGCACACAGCTAGCGGCTGTATCGATGCGAACGCGCGACAGCATCGCTACTGCATCGATAAATAGCTGTTTGCCCTCGCCCACACCACGATTCTCAGTCGCGATACAAACGCGATACTGTCGCGCTTCTGTCGCGATGCAAACGCGATTCAGTAACGGCACAAAAATGCCACAATTGCACTGATGCTCGATTCTCCACTCACGCGCCACTCTCCCTTCATTCTCTCCCCGATGTCGTCCGACACGGTCGCGCGTTTGCATCGATACAGTCGCGATACTGTAGCGCGTTAGTAGTGCGTTGGCATCGCTTCTGTAGTGCGTTGCAAATGCGACTAACGCGCGTTAGTAGCGATGCGGTCACGCGTTTCGTAAACGTGCGACAGCATCGCTACAAAAAGTCGCCGTGGGCGAGGGGCCTTAACTCCAATGAACAACATTACGGGTACTTTGCATAGTATAATTATTGAAACTTAGGTACCTACTACTATTATGTTCTTGCTGTTACTTAAAACAATATTAAAAAAAAAAAACAATTGCCTACCACAATGCTACAGGTGCAAGTATTTTACCGGTTTTCAAAATGTCTAAACCGGTATTACCGGTATTTCGGTAATTTTTAACCCTACGTAGGTATGCCTATAAAATTTGAGGAGTTCCCTCAATTCCTCATGGATCCCATCATCAGAACTGAATATTTATAAAAATGTCCTTTCGAACAAAAAATATATTTTCGAATTCGGTTCATAAAGGACGGAGTTCTGAGGTAACAAATGTAAAAAAAAAATACAACCGAATTGAGAACCTCCTCCTTTTTGGGAAGTCGGTTAAAAAGGAAGAGTTCTTTTTATGAAGTCGGTTAAAAATAAGCTAAAATCATAGCGCAATCATGACTTTTCTTTTGTTAATTTACACTTTATCTTTGATAGAAAACAATTTTCACCTTGTAATTATATGAGTATAATGACATACTTATTTTAACCAAAGAATATAACATCAATAGACCATAAAAAGTTTTTCTTACTTATTTTCTTCAAGATTGCAACGACAACATTGCAAGTTTGTTGACAAACTAATCAGCCACAGCCAGTAAACTCGCGCGTTGGTTTGAAATATGGAAGAGACCACACTGACGTGTCCCAGTTTTACCCCCAAACCCGGTTTTGACCATTTGCCCAAAACCGTTGTACTTGTTGTGAAATGTAGAGGCTCTCTTGAAAAAAAAAAAACAACTACAACGTGCATCAGAACTGTGTGGACAATTTACAAATGACCTAAGATGCACTCACTACTTTTTGAATAAATATGTGTCAAACGAAACAATAAAATCAATGATAGCTTAAGGCCGGATGAATTCAAATATGGGAACAGTATTTTAGCATTTTATCTAGGAGATTCTCGTAGGTAATGTTTTTTCGTATTTTTATGTAGGTACCTAGTAAATGTATTATTATTTACTCATAGAATAGTAAATAATCAAGAATTAGGACATTTAAGTACCTAACAACGTTCGGTAGTCTCTGAGGAAATTATTGGTAGTTTCCTCCTAATCGCTTATTCGTTAGGTCCCATTATCTCGTGAAATACAAACAGTCGTAACCTCTGGAATGATTTTCCGATATTTTATTCAAAGATTACTCAATTAGGGACACGTTGCTAGGCGCCCCCCGCCCCCGCCCGGTGCTGCTCTCAGTTGTTCCACCATTTTAATAGTACTTAGGTACCTACATAAGAGAGTTGACATCATTTTTAAGAACTCATATGAGAGCACCTACCTACATAATAATGTTCACTGTGTCACCTATTACGTCGACTTATATATTTGCATACATTTTTATTTGCAAAAGAAATTATGAAAAAATGACTTATTTTAATATCCATACTAATATTATAAATTCGAAAGTAACTCTGTCTGTCTGTCTGTCTGTCTGTATGTTACCTTTTCACGCTTAAACCACTGAACGGATTTCGATAAAATTTGGCAGAGCGATAGATTGCATCCCAGGGAAGGACATAGGCTACTTTTTGTCTCAAAAATATCCCTAAAGGGAGGGATATAGCGGATGAAAGTTTGTATGGGAAACCTGTTATTTCTTAAGTTAGGGATATGAAAATTCGAATTTATGTTTTTGGTAACAAATAATGAATTACGTATTTCATCGTTTTTCTAAAATGATCCCTCAAGCGGGTAAAATAGGGGATGATTTTAAAATTTACATGTAATATTGACATTTTTGTGTAACTATTTTCAAAAGATTTAAAGGATTGGAAATATAGTCATATTGTCCGTATCTGGAGCCCGTATTTATTCTTTATTTCATTAAAATCGGTCCACTCCGTCAAAAGTTATCACTATTTAAAACAGGTTGGAACAGAGAGTTAAGGTTTACCAGGGTGCTCGACAGATGGCGCTGTGCAAATGACGCGTATTCTGAATCGCGGTGTTAGGACTTTCCGTAGGATACCCTCATTCATGCAACGTATTAGTGTTTGGTTGTTCGTTCGTACATAGTTGAATTTTGAAAAATAGGATTTTATTGGTTCTTCTCTTCACTTCGTTGTGTAATCGTTTTTTTTTTCGAGAAATACACCATACACATATACACAATGTGTATGTGTATACATTTCTTGGAAAAAAAAATCGATCGAACTGGTCGAAGTTCTATTTTGGTTCGATCGGATTTTTTTTAGTACGAGGCACTACGAGGTCAGGAGGTCTCGCTTCTCGGTAGAGTGTTTCTAAATCTCTATTTTTAATCAATTTAATTTAACTACGATTTTAAAAGTTGTTAGTTGTCTCCGTTGAAGTTGACCAGTTGAGTAATTCGTAAGTTTATATGTTGTTTTATAAGTAGTGTATTCAATAAGACGTACTTATTTTGAGTTAGTTCATTAGGTTTCAAAAATATTTTCTTTTGCATAGTGTGCTGTTTACAAAAATGTTTTAACATAAGTTATTATTTTTTATTTTTTTATTACTTTACATATTGCTATGGGACATAGGATTATTTTGTATCCCGACAGTACGTTCCCGTGGGATAATTTCCGACCTCTACGCGGGCGAAGCCGCGGGCAAAAGCTAGTTTATTAATAAATTCATAACCACTGACTCAGTTGGTAGGTAAATATTGAAGTTCAGCTCCGATATCAATACATATAATCTACGTAGCGAAGTCAAAACTGTACATTGAATATTTTTGAGAAAAAAAAAAATTGCCACGAGGTCTGGGAACGATTCTGATGCCGAAAATATAGTTTTTAGAATTATTGTCTGTTTGTCTGAATGTATGCTCCAGGTAAACACAAAAACTACCAGACCGATTTTGTTCAAATTTTGCATAGGTCTGGTCAAATTACTACGTATAAATTATCACGCTATTTGCTATGGGGGATGAGCAGTATTGCATTATGTTTTGAGATGGATCCATAAGGGCAGGTACCTTAACCGTGGTCGCTACAAGAAAATGGTCTTAAAAGACTATCCTTAACTTTTAGAAAAAAATTGATCTGCATTTACAGATTTTTTAAAAAACGTACAGTCAGCAAGAAAATGGGCAATTGTCACAAAAAAGTTTTTTGATGCCAATCGATCCTGTTTCTTACGAGGATCAAAAAACTTTAAAGGATCAACTGAGGTTTGAGTACTAGAAAAGTCAGAAATCGAAAAAAACTTTTCCCATACAGTTCTTAAGAATGATACTGAGATGACAACAGTCGAATTATTCCAGTACTACTTCGCTGGGTTGATAGTCAATTATGACATATTACGCTATTTCAATCAACTTTCAACTACCTACTACTTTTCACTACTACGCTTCTTCTTTCTTCTGTTTTTCTTCTTCTTTTTTTCTTCTTTTTTCTTTCTACTACTTTTTTTTTTTATTGAAAGAATTGATATTTTTTGTGGTTCTTTTTAGGGTTCCGTACCAAAATGGTATAAAGGAACCCTTGTGGTGCAACTCAGTCTGTCTGTCCGTCTGTCTGTCACAGCTGGATATCACAAGAACTACTAAAGCTATCAAATTGAAATTTGGAATAGTTTGAGATGACGTTTGTCCAACTATTTTGCAAATAAGAAAGATTTTTTTGCATCTACGATTTAACGGGGGTTTTAAAACTCGAAGTCGGGCTACTAGGGCATGTGGGGTATCGTATGAAAGAGCGCTATTTGCATATTCTCCAAAAAAAATTTAGGCTCATTGTTTTCGACTTTTGACCAAAAATAAAAATACCATTCCACCCCTCTCTCCCTCACGCGTGCCGCCTCCTCCTTCGCGCGCATTACTGCTTCGCAGAAGGAGGTGACGGCCTCCCATGCACTCTCGCTCCGTACCATGGCCTGGACCAGGACCGGACGCGAGAGATAGTCGCCACCGATCGCCTCCGTGAGGACACGGCGGTTTTCTACCCAAGCCGGGCAGGCCTCCACCGTATGCTCTACCGTGTCCTCCGGGCGATCCACACAGTGATAACACCCGGGCGTTTCCTCCCGCCTTATCCTAGACAAGATTCTCCCGAAACAGCCGTGTCCGGTGAGGACCTGCGTCAGGCGGAAGGTGAGGACGCCGTGGCGCCTCTCTAGCCGCTCCTCAAAGAGGGGACTTATACTTGACTTCCCGTGTGTTAACAATAACAATGAACTGTTATATCAAACTCAAACTCAAAGCATTTATTTCAAATAAACCAATTACAGGCACTTTTGAAATGTCAAGGGGATATTATAATAGTGATAGCTGTTCGTCATGAATAATCTGTAAGAATGACAATGAGAAACATTCAATGTATCAGTGTTGTGCCATTAGCGTATATACAGGAACACAGGCCTTCAATAATTCACTAGAAAAGAGCTGGTGGACCTCGACACCGACCTGCATACAGTCCAGGGAGGCTATGCCATTCTTAGATGGTAGGCTAACCAGGCGGTTATTACTCCTGTACAGGACCGGCCTGCGTCTGGTGACGGGGACCATCACGGGACACTGCTCGCTAAATCAACACTTTCACACAATATCGGACAATCCTCTGTGCAGAGCTTGCATGGAGGCTGAGGAAACCGTCGTATATGTGCTCTTTGAATGCACAGGCGTCACCCAGATTAGAACAGAAACCCTCGGGGCACCCAGATCTTTCACAGATGTTCTAAACAGACCGGGAGACGTAATTATCTTCTAGAGGGAGGTGGGCTGATTGGAATAACCACTGATGGCCGCCATGGCCCATGTACAATGGTCGACCTGAAGGACTAAGTGCGGAAACCAAACTCTTCACCATAGAACATGGAACTGTACGTTGCTTGCTCTCGCGTTACCAGTCCTGACTCTCTGTATATTTTGACTGCTGTGGCCAGAACTACAAACGTAGTTAGGAAAAGTAGTCAAGGAAGTTTTTATTAAAATGTGGCTGGTATTTTAGTATATTGTGTCGTGTTACGACTTCCACGCGAATGAAGTAACGGGCAGAAGCTAGTATTAAATAATGCTTTGCGGCGAGGAAAGAAGGAAAACACACCTAATTATGTATAGGTAGGTATGAAAGAACCACCACCTTCTAGGCAATAGCCTGGCGTGATGTTAGGCAACGCATGACGTAAGTATGTGCTCATTATGTATCCTCGACTGTGTCCGAATTAAAATTTATCATATTAATTACGTCAATGGGTTTTTAGTGGATTTTTTTAGCCTGTACCTACAGCTATTGTTAAAAACACAATAAAGGAAATAGGATAAAATAAATTTTTACACACAACAAAAATATTCAATAGATAAGTAACATGTTGTAACATCCATAAATAATAATAGGTAATCTATCTAGGTAAACACATAAAAATGAAATGCTGTTCGTTGGCAAGCGCATCAGTTGAGAACGGCTGGACCAATTTGTAAATTTTTTGTTTTAAAATCTTCGCGATAGTACGAATTAGGTTTTTATGAAAATAATAATTGTAAAAGATTCCCGTATTTTTTTTTAAATTCGGGAATAACTTAACGTCCTTTTTTACCAACCGCCAAGGAAGGGTTATGTCGCGCGTATCTTGTATGTATGTATGTAGGTATGTTTGTTTGTTTGTAAATTTCTTCATTACCTCGTATCTTCCAAACGGCTGGATGGACTTCAACAGTTAAGGTATCGTTATATTCGTCTTAAAAACCCGAGTGTCTTTAGACAGGTGTTTGAAAAAAAATACAAAATGATTTTGATTTTCCACCATTTTGTATTTTTTTAACCCTTCCTTGGCGGTCTGGTAAAAAAGGACGTTAAGTTATTCCCGAATTTAAAAAAAAAATACGGGAATCTTTTACAATTATTATTTTCATAAAAACCTAATTCGTACTATCGCGAAGATTTTAAAACAAAAAATTTACAAATTGGTCCAGCCGTTCTCAACTGATGCGCTTGCCAACGAACAGCATTTCATTTTTATGTGTTTACCTAGATAGATTACCTATTATTATTTATGGATGTTACAACATGTTACTTATCTATTGAATATTTTTGTTGTGTGTAAAAATTTCTTTTATCCTATTTCCTTTATTGTGTTTTTAACAATAGCTGTAGGTACAGGCTAAAAAAATCCACTAAAAACCCATTGACGTAATTAATATGATAAATTTTAATTCGGACACAGTCGAGGATACATAATGAGCACATACTTACGTCATACGTTGCCTAACATCACGCCAGGCTATTGCCTAGAAGGTGGTGGTTCTTTCATACCTACCTATACATAATTAGGTGTGTTTTCCTTCTTTCCTCGCCGCAAAGCATTATTTAATACTAGCTTCTGCCCGCGACTTCATTCGCGTGGAAGTCGTAACACGACACAATATACTAAAATACCAGCCACATTTTAATAAAAACTTCCTTGACTACTTTTCCTAACTACGTTTGTAGTTCTGGCCACAGCAGTCAAAATATACAGAGAGTCAGGACTGGTAACGCGAGAGCAAGCAACGTACAGTTCCATGTTCTATGGTGAAGAGTTTGGTTTCCGCACTTAGTCCTTCAGGTCGACCATTGTACATGGGCCATGGCGGCCATCAGTGGTTATTCCAATCAGCCCACCTCCCTCTAGAAGATAATTACGTCTCCCGGTCTGTTTAGAACATCTGTGAAAGATCTGGGTGCCCCGAGGGTTTCTGTTCTAATCTGGGTGATGCCTGTGCATTCAAAGAGCACATATACGACGGTTTCCTCAGCCTCCATGCAAGCTCTGCACAGAGGATTGTCCGATATTGTGTGAAAGTGTTGATTTAGCGAGCAGTGTCCCGTGATGGTCCCCGTCACCAGACGCAGGCCGGTCCTGTACAGGAGTAATAACCGCCTGGTTAGCCTACCATCTAAGAATGGCATAGCCTCCCTGGACTGTATGCAGGTCGGTGTCGAGGTCCACCAGCTCTTTTCTAGTGAATTATTGAAGGCCTGTGTTCCTGTATATACGCTAATGGCACAACACTGATACATTGAATGTTTCTCATTGTCATTCTTACAGATTATTCATGACGAACAGCTATCACTATTATAATATCCCCTTGACATTTCAAAAGTGCCTGTAATTGGTTTATTTGAAATAAATGCTTTGAGTTTGAGTTTGATATAACAGTTCATTGTTATTGTTAACACACGGGAAGTCAAGTATAAGTCCCCTCTTTGAGGAGCGGCTAGAGAGGCGCCACGGCGTCCTCACCTTCCGCCTGACGCAGGTCCTCACCGGACACGGCTGTTTCGGGAGAATCTTGTCTAGGATAAGGCGGGAGGAAACGCCCGGGTGTTATCACTGTGTGGATCGCCCGGAGGACACGGTAGAGCATACGGTGGAGGCCTGCCCGGCTTGGGTAGAAAACCGCCGTGTCCTCACGGAGGCGATCGGTGGCGACTATCTCTCGCGTCCGGTCCTGGTCCAGGCCATGGTACGGAGCGAGAGTGCATGGGAGGCCGTCACCTCCTTCTGCGAAGCAGTAATGCGCGCGAAGGAGGAGGCGGCACGCGTGAGGGAGAGAGGGGTGGAATGGTATTTTTATTTTTGGTCAAAAGTCGAAAACAATGAGCCTAAATTTTTTTTGGAGAATATGCAAATAGCGCTCTTTCATACGATACCCCACATGCCCTAGTAGCCCGACTTCGAGTTTTAAAACCCCCGTTAAATCGTAGATGCAAAAAAATCTTTCTTATTTGCAAAATAGTTGGACAAACGTCATCTCAAACTATTCCAAATTTCAATTTGATAGCTTTAGTAGTTCTTGTGATATCCAGCTGTGACAGACAGACGGACAGACAGACTGAGTTGCACCACAAGGGTTCCTTTATACCATTTTGGTACGGAACCCTAAAAAGAACCACAAAAAATATCAATTCTTTCAATAAAAAAAAAAAGTAGTAGAAAGAAAAAAGAAGAAAAAAAGAAGAAGAAAAACAGAAGAAAGAAGAAGCGTAGTAGTGAAAAGTAGTAGGTAGTTGAAAGTTGATTGAAATAGCGTAATATGTCATAATTGACTATCAACCCAGCGAAGTAGTACTGGAATAATTCGACTGTTGTCATCTCAGTATCATTCTTAAGAACTGTATGGGAAAAGTTTTTTTCGATTTCTGACTTTTCTAGTACTCAAACCTCAGTTGATCCTTTAAAGTTTTTTGATCCTCGTAAGAAACAGGATCGATTGGCATCAAAAAACTTTTTTGTGACAATTGCCCATTTTCTTGCTGACTGTACGTTTTTTAAAAAATCTGTAAATGCAGATCAATTTTTTTCTAAAAGTTAAGGATAGTCTTTTAAGACCATTTTCTTGTAGCGACCACGGTTAAGGTACCTGCCCTTATGGATCCATCTCAAAACATAATGCAATACTGCTCATCCCCCATAGCAAATAGCGTGATAATTTATACGTAGTAATTTGACCAGACCTATGCAAAATTTGAACAAAATCGGTCTGGTAGTTTTTGTGTTTACCTGGAGCATACATTCAGACAAACAGACAATAATTCTAAAAACTATATTTTCGGCATCAGAATCGTTCCCAGACCTCGTGGCAATTTTTTTTTTTCTCAAAAATATTCAATGTACAGTTTTGACTTCGCTACGTAGATTATATGTATTGATATCGGAGCTGAACTTCAATATTTACCTACCAACTGAGTCAGTGGTTATGAATTTATTAATAAACTAGCTTTTGCCCGCGGCTTCGCCCGCGTAGAGGTCGGAAATTATCCCACGGGAACGTACTGTCGGGATACAAAATAATCCTATGTCCCATAGCAATATGTAAAGTAATAAAAAAATAAAAAATAATAACTTATGTTAAAACATTTTTGTAAACAGCACACTATGCAAAAGAAAATATTTTTGAAACCTAATGAACTAACTCAAAATAAGTACGTCTTATTGAATACACTACTTATAAAACAACATATAAACTTACGAATTACTCAACTGGTCAACTTCAACGGAGACAACTAACAACTTTTAAAATCGTAGTTAAATTAAATTGATTAAAAATAGAGATTTAGAAACACTCTACCGAGAAGCGAGACCTCCTGACCTCGTAGTGCCTCGTACTAAAAAAAATCCGATCGAACCAAAATAGAACTTCGACCAGTTCGATCGATTTTTTTTTCCAAGAAATGTATACACATACACATTGTGTATATGTGTATGGTGTATTTCTCGAAAAAAAAAACGATTACACAACGAAGTGAAGAGAAGAACCAATAAAATCCTATTTTTCAAAATTCAACTATGTACGAACGAACAACCAAACACTAATACGTTGCATGAATGAGGGTATCCTACGGAAAGTCCTAACACCGCGATTCAGAATACGCGTCATTTGCACAGCGCCATCTGTCGAGCACCCTGGTAAACCTTAACTCTCTGTTCCAACCTGTTTTAAATAGTGATAACTTTTGACGGAGTGGACCGATTTTAATGAAATAAAGAATAAATACGGGCTCCAGATACGGACAATATGACTATATTTCCAATCCTTTAAATCTTTTGAAAATAGTTACACAAAAATGTCAATATTACATGTAAATTTTAAAATCATCCCCTATTTTACCCGCTTGAGGGATCATTTTAGAAAAACGATGAAATACGTAATTCATTATTTGTTACCAAAAACATAAATTCGAATTTTCATATCCCTAACTTAAGAAATAACAGGTTTCCCATACAAACTTTCATCCGCTATATCCCTCCCTTTAGGGATATTTTTGAGACAAAAAGTAGCCTATGTCCTTCCCTGGGATGCAATCTATCGCTCTGCCAAATTTTATCGAAATCCGTTCAGTGGTTTAAGCGTGAAAAGGTAACATACAGACAGACAGACAGACAGACAGAGTTACTTTCGAATTTATAATATTAGTATGGATATTAAAATAAGTCATTTTTTCATAATTTCTTTTGCAAATAAAAATGTATGCAAATATATAAGTCGACGTAATAGGTGACACAGTGAACATTATTATGTAGGTAGGTGCTCTCATATGAGTTCTTAAAAATGATGTCAACTCTCTTATGTAGGTACCTAAGTACTATTAAAATGGTGGAACAACTGAGAGCAGCACCGGGCGGGGGCGGGGGGCGCCTAGCAACGTGTCCCTAATTGAGTAATCTTTGAATAAAATATCGGAAAATCATTCCAGAGGTTACGACTGTTTGTATTTCACGAGATAATGGGACCTAACGAATAAGCGATTAGGAGGAAACTACCAATAATTTCCTCAGAGACTACCGAACGTTGTTAGGTACTTAAATGTCCTAATTCTTGATTATTTACTATTCTATGAGTAAATAATAATACATTTACTAGGTACCTACATAAAAATACGAAAAAACATTACCTACGAGAATCTCCTAGATAAAATGCTAAAATACTGTTCCCATATTTGAATTCATCCGGCCTTAAGCTATCATTGATTTTATTGTTTCGTTTGACACATATTTATTCAAAAAGTAGTGAGTGCATCTTAGGTCATTTGTAAATTGTCCACACAGTTCTGATGCACGTTGTAGTTGTTTTTTTTTTTTCAAGAGAGCCTCTACATTTCACAACAAGTACAACGGTTTTGGGCAAATGGTCAAAACCGGGTTTGGGGGTAAAACTGGGACACGTCAGTGTGGTCTCTTCCATATTTCAAACCAACGCGCGAGTTTACTGGCTGTGGCTGATTAGTTTGTCAACAAACTTGCAATGTTGTCGTTGCAATCTTGAAGAAAATAAGTAAGAAAAACTTTTTATGGTCTATTGATGTTATATTCTTTGGTTAAAATAAGTATGTCATTATACTCATATAATTACAAGGTGAAAATTGTTTTCTATCAAAGATAAAGTGTAAATTAACAAAAGAAAAGTCATGATTGCGCTATGATTTTAGCTTATTTTTAACCGACTTCATAAAAAGAACTCCTCCTTTTTAACCGACTTCCCAAAAAGGAGGAGGTTCTCAATTCGGTTGTATTTTTTTTTTACATTTGTTACCTCAGAACTCCGTCCTTTATGAACCGAATTCGAAAATATTTTTTTTGTTCGAAAGGACATTTTTATAAATATTCAGTTCTGATGATGGGATCCATGAGGAATTGAGGGAACTCCTCAAATTTTATAGGCATACCTACGTAGGGTTAAAAATTACCGAAATACCGGTAATACCGGTTTAGACATTTTGAAAACCGGTAAAATACTTGCACCTGTAGCATTGTGGTAGGCAATTGTTTTTTTTTTAATATTGTTTTAAGTAACAGCAAGAACATAATAGTAGTAGGTACCTAAGTTTCAATAATTATACTATGCAAAGTACCCGTAATGTTGTTCATTGGAGTTAAGGCCCCTCGCCCACGGCGACTTTTTGTAGCGATGCTGTCGCACGTTTACGAAACGCGTGACCGCATCGCTACTAACGCGCGTTAGTCGCATTTGCAACGCACTACAGAAGCGATGCCAACGCACTACTAACGCGCTACAGTATCGCGACTGTATCGATGCAAACGCGCGACCGTGTCGGACGACATCGGGGAGAGAATGAAGGGAGAGTGGCGCGTGAGTGGAGAATCGAGCATCAGTGCAATTGTGGCATTTTTGTGCCGTTACTGAATCGCGTTTGCATCGCGACAGAAGCGCGACAGTATCGCGTTTGTATCGCGACTGAGAATCGTGGTGTGGGCGAGGGCAAACAGCTATTTATCGATGCAGTAGCGATGCTGTCGCGCGTTCGCATCGATACAGCCGCTAGCTGTGTGCCCTCACCCACGGGCCCAGATTCAGTCGCGATGCAAACGCGATGCTGTCGCGCTTCTGTCGCGATGCAAACGCAATTCAGTAACGGCACAAAAATGCCACAGTTGCACTGATGCTCGGTTCTCCACTCACGGTCGCGCGTTTGCATCGATACAGTCGCGATACTGTAGCGCGTTAGTAGCGCGTTGGCATCGCTTCTGTAGCGCGTTGCAAATGCGACTATCACGCTTTAGTAGCGATGCTGTTGCGCGTTTACAAAGCGCGCGACAGCATCGCTACAAAAAGTCGCCGTGGGCGAGGGGCCTAAGACAGCATTGAGCCTGACACGCGTTACGGCCTAGTGTTATGGGGTAATTCAGTGGATGTGAGCAAAGCATTCAAAGTACAAAAAAAAAAAAATGTATCAGAGCCATGAGCGGAGCAGAATATTTAGACCATTGCAGGTCATTATTTAAAGAATTAAAAATTCTTCCACTCCCGTGCTTGTATATTTTTGAGGTTTGTTTATTTGTAAAAAAATACCCACATTTATTCCTATTAAATTAACAAGTCTCCAAAAGACTGAAAAAAAAATGCCGGGAAATTGTTAGTACCTCCTCAGAGATTACAAGATACAAAAAAATACAAAAATGTTGTGTGTGTGTGTGATTGCAACTATACAGTAGAAATGCCAGTTGTATGACCTTAAAAATGTATAATAAATTACCACCTGGCTTGAGAATGTTACCAATTAATAAATTCAAATTTAAAATGTTTACTTGGCTCTTAGACATGTGTTTTTATTCCGTTAATGAAGTTTTAAATCATACTTTTTGACATTGTAATTAATATTCTATGCTATAGTATTTTGACATTATAATTAATATTTTGACACTAGAACTTATATTTTTGACATGACAATTTTTTTTTTGTTTGACATGTATTGTATTTTATTTTGACATCACAAATAATCCTATTCAATTAATCAGAATCAATAGTATTGTATCAAATTAAAAATATTAATTCAAATCAATTTAATTAATTTAATATAACTTTTATTGTAATGTCTACGATTTGCATCATCATCATCATCATCATTTCAGCCGAAAGACGTCCACTGCTGGACATAGGCCTCCGATTGTATGCACTTAGCTTAATTCATTTTTCTACACCAGCAATGGCAGTATATTTGAATCAATGTTTAATTTTAGATCTCAATGTACCATATACTTAGAAATAAATATAGTTCTATTCTATTCTATAACCTTGTGTTGATTTCACAATTTTAACATTGCTTTAGGTAAATTTATTGTCCTAAGTAATATAATAATTGTAAGTTACAATAAGATTAATTTGCAAAATAATAGGTAATACGGGCTGGTGTCCACAACTCCAAGACAATGTGCGTATTTTGTGTACGGATGGGAATTCGATTATTCGATCCATCCCCAGCTCCTCAAAGAAGGCCAGCAACGCCTTGGTGTTACTGACAATCTCACGTATGGTACCTGAAATTACCATTATGAATATACCATTTGCTAAATAACGGCAATATTGTTTAGGGAAGTTACAACAACGTTGTAATGGTGATATTGTATATACCTAGTTTAATAAAAATATGTTGCAAAAATTACATTGCAGGAATGTTAATAATTGTAAGTTACAATAATTTTTATTTGCAAAATAACGGCAATGTTGTCTATGGAAGTTACAACAACGTTATAGTGTTTCTTTCGCATTGTGTGACTTAGGTTAAAAAAGTATGTTGCAAAAATGACATTGCGGGAATGCTAATATCGAAAGATTTCGTAAGTTCAGTTTGCTAAGTACCTGCTGAAGTGTATACCTAAATATACCTAATAGTAAGTAATATTGTCATGTAAGATAACCTTTAAGGAGTTGGTAATAAACGCTTGTCTTGAACAGACCTTGAGTCTGTTGTTAAAAGTTGTTTTTATACTTTGAAGAAACAAACTTTTAAAAACTTACTGTAAGATGTTAATGGTATTCCTACAATGTCATTATTATAACATTGCAGGTGAAACATTGTAGCAACCTAATTTTTACAACATAGGTAGACTTAATAAAACATTGCAGTGAAGTGTATACCTAAATATACCTAATAGTAAGTAATATTGTCATGTAATCTTACATAGTAAAAATTAGGTTGCTACAATGTTTCACCTGCAATGTTATAATAATGACATTGTAGGAATATCATTAACATCTTACAGTAAGTTTTTAAAAGTTTGTTTCTTCAAAGTATAAAAACAACTTTTATACGTAATAAAAAATAAACATTTATTTCAGGTTCTCCCATATTACAATTACAAGTTACAAAAAGAGTACGAGTACGAGTTAGTTAATGTTGTTGCGACATCTATTTTAACATTTTGGTAAGTTAAAACATACATGTTAAATTAATGTAAATAGCCATAATGTTTATAAAATATGATCTTTCTTAATAAACGTTCATATCTATCAATCAATATTGTAGAAAGTTTCAGTAAGTTTCATGCTTAGTGGGACATATAGCGATTTTTGTCTATTCATCAACAAGTCAAGCATTTGCATTCCAAATTATCATTTGGTGAAGTGGAACTGATGAAGAAGACCACAGATGGCCACCGGAACTCCTGAATGATAAGTATTTCACGGGTGGCGATAAGATATCTCGATTATGAAGTTTAAAGTAAAAAATACCAAAATGGTTCTAATCAAAATGGTACCATCAAACTGACCTGATGATGAAGCCGGTAGGCACCGGAACGCCGGTATATAACAATGTAGGTATCCTAGCCGTGTTTGGGCTTATTGGTATTGTCAATGATTCTTAACCGAATTCAAAATGAGAATAGACAGAATAGTGCAAAAATGTTAATAATAAAAAATTAAAATAAACTGAAATTTTTGAATGAACCCACTCCGCTTGAAAGAAGTGTAGGTTATACGAAAAGGAATCAATAAAGTCTTAAAATCCACCAACTTAAAAGAAGGTAAGTAAGCAAAACCATCGGGGCTGCCACTTGCTGTCCTGCAATTACATAATTTCAAAATACAATGGTTTGTCACATAATCGGTAGAATTGCAATCGTTTATTCCATTTCAGGGCAAGGAATGGCAGCCCCGACGGTTTTTGTTTTTGCTTACTTACCTTCTTTTACGTTGGTGGATTTTAAGATTTTATTTATTCCTTTTCGTATAACCTACACTTCTTTCAAGCGGAGAAAACGCAAAAAAGAAAAGCGAATATTCAAAAAGTAAAAAATAATAACTATCCTTGAGAATAGACAGAATAGTGCAAAAATGTTAATAATAAAAAAAGAAAAAAATTAAAAAAGTATCAATTATTATTTAAATTTATGTGTATCGTTAACGATACAGAACAAAATTACAGGGAACAACAGTAGAAAAGGCTGTTGCATATTTAGGCAAAAAAACGTTTGCTACAGGCCAGGCCTATGTAGCTTTGGGCCGCGTAAAAAGTTTACAGGGTATAGTAATTTGTGAATTAGATTAAAAAAAACTATTCAATTGTCCTCACGATAAATCAGCATTGCAAGAACTGCAAAGAATTAGAAATCGAAACGAAAACATATATATATTGTTGAGAATAAAAGCTTTGTCTCAATAATATTCAGTATTGTTTTGATTTCTAATTCGTTACAGGTAAAAGCTTTATCTCAACGTCTGCTGAACGTAAGTGAAGAGTAGGTTATCCAGCACATCGTAGGTCATGTTGCAGCATCAGTTCAAGGTTACTAATCTTCCTATAATCTGTTCACTGAAACCATTCCAATGTGCCCAAACATGATACACCTGCTGTACCTGTTTCTGCAGTCCTCAGGTCATGCTGCAGCATCAGGTTAAGGTTACCATATTCTTGCAATAGGTAAGATTGAAGTAATAGAATACCAAATTTCGTAACGTGGAAGTTGCTCACATCTCTTCATCAACGAGAAAAGAGCTGATGATCTTCGAACGGCTGAACCGATTTTGATAAAACATACCTAAGAACACTCACCATTAAAATACCTTCGCATCCAAATCGGTCCACCCGTTCAAGAGCTACGATGCCACAGACAGACACACATAGCGGTCAAACTTATAATATCCCTCTTTTTGCGTCGGGTGTTAAAAAGGACTTATACAGGATGGATTATTAGACGGGGCAGTAAGGGTAGGTACCTAATTACCGTTGTTAATACAGAACAACGGATTTAGGAGACTGTCAAAATTTGATCCCAATTCACAGATTTGAAAAAAAAAAAAAAGAAGTTATGTGCTTATCAACGAACAAAAATAATTTGCCTTAGCGTGCCGATTTTGCCCCACTTTCCCATATTTAACTTAATTGGATACTGTTTGCTGCTTGGATTCCCGTTACATTTTATTTTCTTAATTTATTTCATCAAACAACAATCTCATAGTTTTTGTGGTAAAACCAGCCAAGTGCGAGTCGGTTTCGCGTACGAAGTGCGATTCCGACTCGCACTTGACCGGTGTTTCGTTTCCTTTACGATCTTCATGGGAATCTCGTAGATCTCTCGGTGCTATCACGTTGTGGGCGAGGAGCTGTTTTTTTGACTCAATGAGCGTTTTCGTTCTTTGAGTCCACAGATAACTTGAAGGCCTTAATATTTCTCTTTGCTTTAACTTTTTCTCTCTTAATGGCTAGGTTACTGAACACAGACAAGTGTAATCGCATTCAGCAAGTTAGTCGCCTAAAAAGTAACCTTATTAAAAAGAAGAGAGGGCGCGATACGTCCATCTCTGTCGCACTTTAATCTACAGATGGATTCAGTGTAGTTAGTGTGTACAGCAGCTAAATACCCCCTCTCTCTACCTAAAAATATGATTACATTCAGCCAAGTCTCAAATAACCCATAACATACGTTTTAAACAGTAGATATACCTACAATTCAGGGAAAAAAAAAGACCATTGCTAAAGGTTATTTTAGTTGAAATAAATACACTTAGTCATAAAGTTTGTGGCGTTGGTATTGAATTTACTTTTACTTTCTGATAATATGGCTTTTACTGGCTTTTACTTTCTGTTAAGTAATAAAACGAGAAAGAGAAGTAGGTACACACAGCGTCATTATGTGCTAACCCCTCAAGTTTTAAAATGTTACACTGCTACAATATTGAATTCGTTACGAATAATCTAAAGAATACTTCAAAAAGAGTTTACTAGTTCGACTTGGATTCGAACCATCGCATTACCGAATGTCGTCATACTCATACGAGTTTGACAGACTAGCCAGCGAACCTATGAGAATTGCGATGAAATTGTTATCCACTATCGTCTAAGTAGTTTATCTTTAGGTCTCTGTCTAATCGATGGATGTTATCATTTGAGGGTATCTATTACACATATATTGACATAATGAAAAAAATTATAAAATGCAATTTTAACCAGGATACAATTCTAATAATTTTTGTTGGTAATAGGGGTAATGTGAATAAAGGAGAATTACTCCAATATTATAGTTCATTATGTAACCTTAGTTTAAGAAAAATTGTGATGTTCACATTCCCATACAGCCAAAGTTTGCCACAGGAAGAAAACAACTTTAGATCTGAAATGAATATGACATTGCATAATTTGATGTATAATAACAATTCATTCCATTTAATTGACACTAACAATTATGTTGGTAATCATTTATATTTGACAAAAGATAGATTTTTTATGGATAGGTACTATCTTTCAAAGTACTGTAAAAGACAGATAGCTGTGTCGCTATCATATTATTTTTCTATTACAGCCAAGAATTTGGCTAAACAAATTGCTTCTATTGAGCAATGCTATGACATGTTAAATAATTCAGCCAATAATTTGGTATCAAAAATTGACATTGATAATCATTTAAATTAGAAATTAAGACAACAGAGGCAACCTCTAGCAATAATGTACACAATTGCAAAAATAAAAGTTTAAAATCAGTAAATAGTATCAACCTGGTGCATCAAAATATTCAAGGATTTATGAACAAAGATTTAGAAGTAGAATTATTTATGAATTGTAACAGTATTGATATTCTTTGTATAACTGAACATTGGCTTAAAAGCCACCAGTTCTTGTTCAATTTTAGTAATCACCAGGTTGGTAGTTCGTTCAGCAGAGTAAATGCTATACATGGTGGCTCATTAATTTTAGTAAGTAACCAGCTTAAATTTAAAGACCGTAAAGATATTGTGAGCCTATCTGTTGAGCGGATAATTGAAATAGCCTGTATAGAATTGGAGCAGTTTATCGTATTAAGTGTGTACAGACCTCCTTCAGGATTGTATGACTGCTTTGAAAAGGTAATGGATGAAGTGTTACACAAGATTTGTAACTCGAACAAGTCCATTATCACTTGTGGTGATTTTAATGTTAATTTATTAGAAAAATCAGGTTCTTGCAGTAAAATAATAAGTCTGTTCCAGTCCTACAATCTTGTACACCTATTTTCGGAGCCCACAAGAATAACCCCTACTAGCGCCTCATGCCTAGATAATATTTATACGGATATTATACCAAGCCACAAAGAAATTATAAATTTACTAGATTCTGATCATTGCGGGCAACGGATTACTATCCAAAACCAAAATAACAAAATGGCAAAAAAGGATATCACTGTTAATCCCAAAACTGCAAGTCGCTTGGAAGCTTTTAAAGTTAAACTAATTAATAAATTACCAGCTTTGTCTATTCACGCTGATCCTATTCATCTATATGATGATTTTTTTTATATATACTGTAAACAATTTCATTCCACGTTTATTCCCAAAACTATCTCAGTTAATAGTAACGCATCTTTCAGTGATTGGGCTACCATTGGTATTCATAAAAGTAGAACGCGGCTTTATGAGCTGTACAATGAAAGGACTTGTGTAAATACCGCTGAATTTAATTTATATGTTAGAAATTATTCAAAATTATTTAAAAAAGTTTGTTGTATGGCCAAGTCTCGTTATTTGAGTTCGAAGATTAAAAACAGTAGTAATGTTATTAAAACGACTTGGATTATTAATAGTGAAACGGGAAGGTCTAGCAACCGAAATACTGACTACAGCCTATCAATTAATGACAAAATAATAAAATCAGACTCACAAGTCGCCGCGGCCTTTGAAAACTTCTTTTCGGATATTCCCGTTTTAACGACTAAATCCCTAAACTCTTCACCTTCTGTTGCTGAGTCTTTGCTTAAGGAAAATGTTAATGTTTGCGATTCAGAATTTAATTTTGAACATATTACCTGTAGAGATATAATTAAAACCTTTCACACTTTAAACGTCAAAAAGACTGCGGATCTGTGGGGTAATTCTGTAGAAGTTGCTAAGTCTATTATTGACATTGTAGCACCTACTTTAGCTCTTATATTTAATAATTGTATCGACTGTGGGGAGTTTCCCGATCTTATGAAAAATAGTAAAATAATACCATTGTTTAAATCAGGTAGTACATCAGACCCCACAAATTATAGACCTATTTCAGTACTACCTACCTTTAGTAAAATTTTTGAGAAATTAATGTTAGACCAATTGCAAAGAGTTTTTAATAAAAATAAATTATTACACAGTAAACAGTTCGGTTTTACAAGGGGTCGTTCAACTACTGATGCTGGTGTTGAACTTTTAGGACATATTTATAATGCATGGGAAGATAAATGTGATGCCTTGGGCATCTTTTGTGATTTGTCCAAGGCATTCGATTGTGTTCTTCATGAAACGTTAATCAAGAAACTCCGCCACTACGGGATCCGGAACACCGCTCTGGATCTTATTGCTTCATACATGAGTAATAGGTTTCAGAGCGTTGACGTTAATGGGAAAAGATCTCCCGGATCTTTAGTAACAATGGGAGTCCCACAGGGCTCAATTCTTGGTCCTTTCTTGTTTCTGATTTATATTAACGACATGCCTTACCTCATAAAGGATAATCATGAAATAGTGTTGTTTGCGGATGACACTTCACTTTTGTTTAAACTTAAACGTCAGGAGCTGGTTACTGACGATGTAAATAGCGCGATCTCAAAAGTAGTTCATTGGTTCAATGTTAATAATTTACTACTTAATGAAAAAAAAACCAAGTGTATTAAGTTTACGCTGCCTCACGTGAGGCAGGTGAAAAATAATGTGTTGATAAAGGGCGAAGAATTGAATCCTGAAGATAGCACTGTATTCTTGGGCTTAACTTTGGATGCTAAGCTTCAGTGGGGCCCACATATAGATAAATTGTCTAAGAAGCTAAGCTCCGCAGCATACGCTGTTAGAAAAATTCGTAATTTAACTGACCTAGAGACAGCCCGTTTAGTGTACTTTAGTTATTTTCATAGTGTAATGTCGTACGGTATTCTGTTGTGGGGAAATGCCGCCGACATTCAGTCTATCTTTGTTTTGCAGAAAAGAGCTGTTCGATCAATTTATAAATTAAGTTCGAGACACTCTCTCAGAGAGAAATTTAAGGAAATTAATGTTATGACTGTGCCTTCTCAGTATATTTTTGAAAATCTTTTATATGCCCATAAAAACATAAAATTGTTTAAACAATACAGTGATATCCATAATATAAATACTAGGAACAAACACATGTATGTTGTACCTAAAACTCGGCTCAAGAAAATAGGTGGTTCGTTCAGATGTCAATGTATACGCTTTTATAATAAACTTCCAAGCCACGTTCAAGATCTAAGCATTAATAAATTCAAATCATTCATTAAACGTAAGTTGTGCCAGAAAGCCTTTTATACCATTAAAGATTATATTGAGGACAAAAAGGCTTGGGATTGAGCTGCTCCAAATTTTACATATTGAAACTTTTTTAATTGTGATTGCTTTATACACATTGACATGAATATTTACTTGTGAAGTATAATATTATTATTTTAATTATTGTGAATGTGAAGACTATGTGGGTCTTTATTTTTATTTTTTTCTTCTCAGTATTTTTTTTTTTCTGATCATGGTATGGCAGTTTGAGTAATTTATGCGGCCTGCCCAAATGTCCTTTCTTTGGTATTGTTCGTCGAATCGTTGAGCTCCTTATGTTCTGAGTTGAGCTGCACGATTACTGACAAATGCGTGCACTGAATGGATAGGTCCACTCAATCTGTGTGGTTCTTTCTTCAAAAGACCATTTCAGACACCAATCTACATGGTCTTCACATGATTTGACCAAGATTATGTCTGGACTTTAAAAGAGACTGTGATCTCTGAGTTTGTTTCGGTCTTTCTTCTCAGAGTAGTCAGATACGAAACGCCGACCTCATCTAGTTTTAAAATATGATTGACGTGTAAAAGTGTTTGTAAAAACCTACTTACAGAAATAAAATCATTTATCATTTATCATTTATCATTAATTTTACTTACTTACGTTTTCTTTATAAAATTAATCCATACCCTCAAATTATAACTACTCGTACAAGGTTGTCTAGGGACCCGTTTGTGTCAGTTGGCAAAATATGTAATGACTAATATCAGTGTATTATCAAATTTTTCCAATAAAAAATAAATTAAAAAAAAACAGAACTTTTACAAAAAGAAAAAAATATATATAAAAGAAAATATAAATAAAAAAGATTGTAAAGATAATATAAATTATTATCTGTACAATATCTATATTTTTTTGTAAAATAAGATCAATTTTTTTTTAAATAATAAATATTATTATTAAAATATTTTTTTTTCTTGATTTTTAAATTATTTCTATATATTTTATTTTCTTCCTATATATTAGAAAGAAAAGACATGTTGTGCCTAGGATTTGAACCTCCAATATTATGCACGGCAAGCGGTCTTGAAATCTCCGGACTACTTAGACGTTGTATAAGTTTTTTGTAAATGTTAACCTTATTATTGCTCGTCATTACATGCATTAATAAAAGTATTAACTTTTTATTGAATAAAAACAATATTTAAAACAGAAAATACTTATGTAGCGGGTACAATTGAAATGCCAGAGGGAAGGTAAACAAGGAGTTTATTCCAGCTCACAGTGTATGTTTAACTAGGTACAATGGTAAATAAAAACTATACGGTACGTTCCCAACTAGTTCGTGACGCGTGGTGCGTCGCGAAACAAGTAGGATGCGTCACCGCGGGGCGCGAAGGTAGGGGGGGGCGTCTAAACTAGGCGAGCTCTTCCAATGCGTGGAAACAGCGGCGCGCTAGCGCAGACTGACCGCTCGACACCGCGTCGGCTCCTTATATACGCGAGGTGGCCTACGTTGTGTGCGTGAGTGTCGTCCCGACACAGCAGTGTTGTGTGGCGCGTAGCTGTAGACGTTCGGTGGTGCTACAGGCTCCCCCTCTGGATGCGAAGTCGCCCCGACGAGTAGCCAGTCAAGTTGACTGTTCCGCCGGCACAGCTAGGCGAGACGCGTGTCGCCGTGGTCGTCCTCGTCCACGAGAAGGCGGTGTGGCGCCTTCAGGGTTAGGCCTAGGTTTAGGCGGACGCCCGCGTTTCTTCAGTGGGCGCACCGGTGGAGGAAGGGGACTTGCCGCATGGCCTTGGAACGGAGTCAAGGCGGATGTATGATACACTCCAAGGGGTTTATCTGGAGTAGCGGGATCTGAAATCAGATAAGATGAAGCACCATGACGTGCTAGGATTAGATAAGGTCCATCCCTGCGAGGACAGAATTTAGCACTTATTCCTCGGGCAGCGTTACTGATTGGATGGGTAGTCACCGGGAGTGTAGCCGGGATCTTCTCTCCGTCCTTGGTCTACCATCTTCTTCCTGCGTTCTTCTAGATTCTCTCTGACATCTCTAGCCTTGTTCAGCGTATTGGCGATAAGTAGTAACTTCGGCGTAATTTCAGGCACAAAGTTTTCAGATAGTAAGATCTGACGAAAATCGTGGGTATTGTCATCTGGAGTACGCAGTTCTCGTGCAAATGTTAAATATGCTGGCGTATGTCCTGTAGTCAGGCAATTTGCAGTATTCATCGCAAACCGTATGCTGGGTAACTTGTCACTCCAACTTCCATGTTCATCTCCTACTAAAATGGCCAGTTGTGTCTTTAAGTCTCTGTTTTTCCTTTCCACCGGGTTTGCTGCTGGGTGATACACGGGTGTGAATGTGTGCTTAATTCGCAAACAATAGGTCAATTGTTGCATCACAGCACTCACAAATTGTGGTCCATTGTCGCTTATCAGGCGTCTGGGCACACCGTATCGAAGGAAAATCTCATTCATCAAAATTGTCGCACAATTTTCAGCGCTAGCAGTTTCCAAAGCAAATAATTCTATCCAACCAGTAGCAATATCTTCAGCTATCAGTATCCATGTCTTACCGTTAGTCGTTAACGGCAAAGGTCCAAACAAGTCAAAGGCGAGGGTTTCGAAACGTTGGTTGACAGGCGTGGTTTGGAGCAAACCAGCTGGTTTCAGGTTGGACGGCTTAAACCTCTGGCATGCAACACAGTTCTTAACATATGCTTCAATGTATTTTCGCATACCCTTCCAATGATATCGCTTCGAGATGCGTTGATATGTCTTATCAGCGCCGTAATGTCCCGCCAAAGGGTCATCGTGGTATACTGAAAGAATGTTTGCCCATTCATGTTGAGGAACTATGAGTTGAGCCTCATCTGAGTCATCCGACGGGTGATATCGGTACAACAACCCGTTGTTCATGACGTACCCTTTGTTACTCCAGTACACGGCATTATCTTTACGATCTGCATCTTCTAAGGCAGTTACGATGCTGGCAATATTTTCATCCTTCAGCTGTTCTGCCCTAATTTCAGAAGACGGTCTTTGCGGCATATCCACGGCTACGCTACACACTCCACAGGTGTTTTTGGTGCTTTCATCGCAAATAGGTCTAGACAGCGTGTCTGCAACCACATTCGTCCTACCCGGTGCATACTTGATGGTAATATCATACGCCTGTATTTGCAGAGCCCATCTAGCTAATCGACCAGTTGGAGACCGTAACGACATCAACCACTTCAGGGCTTGATGGTCCGTAACCACTGTTACTGGGAGGCCTTCAATGTATCCACGGAATTTTTTAATCGCCCAAACTACTGCGAGAGCCTCCCTCTCGGTTGTGGAATAATTGCGTTCTGCAGGGGTCATCAGCCTGCTGGCATATTCAACGGGATGCTCGTCCTCTCCCTCCCCCTGCACTAGAACTGCTCCAAGTGCGTAGTTGCTTGCATCACTTTTGATTATATAACCTCTCGTCTCGTCGGCTTGTCGTAGCACAGGGGTGGATGTAAGACATATTTTGAGCTCTTGATAAGCCTGTTCCTGTTCGGCTGACCAAGTCCATACCGAGTTTTTCCTAGTTAAACGGGAGAGTGGTTCACTGATTCCGGCAAAGTTTGGTATGAATCGCCTGTACCAGGAGCAGGTCTGCAGGAACGTCATCAGATGCTTCAGGTTCTTGGGTGCTGGATAGGCTGATATTGCTGCTACCTTCTCGGGATCAGCCTTCAGACCCTCTGGAGTAATAATGTGCCCTAAATACTTAATTGTTGAGCAACAAAATCGACACTTACTAAAGTTAACATGAAGGTTGCTTTCTTTCAGCCTACTTAGTACCTTACCCAAATCTGATAGGTGTGCTTGATAGGTAGCCGAAAAAATTATTAGGTCATCTAAATATGCTAACATCTTTACATCCTCCAGGCTAACTCGAATCCTGTCTATCAGACGCTGGAACGTAGCTGGTGCATTGCGAAGTCCAAATGGCATCCTCTTAAAACGGTACATACCGAATGGAGCTATGAAGGCCGTCTTATCCTGATCCTCATGTTTTACTTTAACTTGCCAGTAGCCGGCGCGTAAATCCAGAGTCGACATGAAAGGCGTTGGCTTAGCAGCATGAAGCAGGTCATCAATGCGTGGGATAGGATACTTGTCAGGGACCGTTATGGCATTAAGTCTCCGGTAGTCAACGCAAACTCGTACTGAACCGTCTTTCTTTGGTACCATTACAACGGGTGCGGACCATGGTGATGAGCTTGTTTCAATTACTCCACCGTCCAACATCTTCTTAACCTCTTTCTTTAACACAGCCATGCGTGGCGGTGAGAGGCGGTATGGAGGTACAGAGATGGGGTTATGCTCACCCGTGTCGATGCAGTGTTCAGTGAGGGTAGTCGGTTCTCCACCTTCAGCGAAAACTTCTTGATAATCCCATAGCACTTCCAGCAACTGTGACTTTTGAGTTATGTCTAGGGTGTCCGTTGAGATCTCTTCCACTTCTAAAGATCCAATTTCGACATCCTTGCTGCTATTACTATGGTCGCTGGGGAAAAGTTCCTTGGAGTGTGGAGATAGTTCACACGGAGCATCGTGAAGCTGCATTTGGGCATCACGGACCATGAAGTCTACGAACCTTGGAGAATACCCATCGAATAATGGTCGGGATCGCTTCCTTGGACTAGGGGACAGCTCAATTGGCACTACGCGATATGGCATCATGTTTGTGGTGCAGGCACTCGTTTCCGGGAGTGCTGGTTCTCCGCTGGATAATGGACTGCACGTTACTGGAGTGCATGCACTAGATTGTGGCAGCGCCGGTTCCAGTGCGCCTTCATCTCGTGGAGTTATCGACAAAGGAGAAATAAATTCAGGCAGCTCGACATCTTTTAGCATAGACCGTAACCGAGGGTTAAAATAAACGGGCGTTGCCTCTACCTTGGCCATTGATATCTCCTCAGCATCTTCATCTTGAAGGTCAAAGATGTCATCAGGGGAATCTTCGAAATGCCATGTCTTCTGCGGAATGTTAAGGACCATCTTAGCATCCTGGATGAAGCCGACGCCCAACAGTGTGCGAGATTCTCGAGCTTCCGGGAACACGATAAAAGACGTTTGCACAACACGGTAACAGACACTGACAGGTGCTTTTACAGTCAAAACCTCTCTCGTCGTCTTCGTGCCATCAGCTAGTTTCACCACAAGCTGTTGTGTCTGGAATGCAAATCCGAGTCTTCGTAGGCATTTGTATAGCGTGTATGATGCAACGCTCGTTTTTGCGCAAGTATCCACGTAGGCACTACCAGTTATTTTGCCTATGGCAATACCAATAATCGGTCTAAGACGTACATCGGCTTGAGTATTAACGGAACAAAAACTCACTTCAGCCTTTCCCACCTTTGACACAGCATTGGCGCAGGTTGCGCATTTTGATCGGACCACTCCTGGTGTACCACATCCGTAACATGCAAACTTTGGTGTAGAAGGTGATGGTGCTTGGGTGCCTGTAGCGGCATTTATAGGCGCAGGTTTCGCGGCAGAAGTACCACTTCCAGATGAGAGGTCCTTCTTCTCCTTCTTCCGACATGTCTCAATTGAATGTCCAGGCAATCGACAGTACGTGCAACGCTTCTTTTTAAATGATACCTTTTCTGTCTCTTTTCCCTTCTCTATCCCTTCTTCTGGCATTTCCTTTTCAACCAGGAGCTCTTCCACTCCTCTAGCTGCCTTTACTAGGGCGTCAAAAGTATTGACAGTCTCGCGTGCCATTTTTACCCTTATCTTGTATTTCAATTGCCCGTAGATCATATCGATTTGTTGGGTCTCTGTGTGTGGCTCTGGCATTTGTGCAATAAGAGCCCTCTTCTTAGCCACAAACACTTCTGTTAGTTCATTCTCACCTTGTTTAATATTCACAACGTTCTGGTACAGCTGGTAGGCAGGTCTTTTAGGAGCAAAGGCGTGCCGAACTCTCGACTCAAACTCTTTCCATGTTTTCACCTGGTCCTTTATCCCATTCCACCAGGTGGCTGCCTCTTCTCTCAAAATTAAGGGGACACTCATGATGGCATCTTCGTCGGAGATCTGTTCTACGGACTTGAACACTGAAGCCGCGGCAAGAAAAGATTCTACCGATTCAGTATCTCTGGCACCATTAAAACTAAACTTGCAAGTGGCGAAAGAGCCTCGTCGCTGTTGGTTACCAATCACTGACAGTAACTTCTCGAATTGCTCAGTTGTCAAATTCATGGTAGTTTGCGGTTCCTCCTTTATTTTCTTTCGTAATCTTGATGATACTGGGCTAGCCTGCTTCCGGGCCTTTACGTTGAGCGCCAGATTGTAGCGGGTACAATTGAAATGCCAGAGGGAAGGTAAACAAGGAGTTTATTCCAGCTCACAGTGTATGTTTAACTAGGTACAATGGTAAATAAAAAACTATACGGTACGTTCCCAACTAGTTCGTGACGCGTGGTGCGTCGCGAAACAAGTAGGATGCGTCACCGCGGGGCGCGAAGGTAGGGGGGGGCGTCTAAACTAGGCGAGCTCTTCCAATGCGTGGAAACAGCGGCGCGCTAGCGCAGACTGACCGCTCGACACCGCGTCGGCTCCTTATATACGCGAGGTGGCCTACGTTGTGTGCGTGAGTGTCGTCCCGACACAGCAGTGTTGTGTGGCGCGTAGCTGTAGACGTTCGGTGGTGCTACACTTATTTATTAACTAAAACAATACATTAATTGTAATAACATGTTTTTGCAAAATACAAAAACCAACTTGGGCCTATCACGGATTTGAACGCGCATGTCTTTGGGGTAAGGACTTAATGGAGCTTTGTGTACCTGAATAAAAACTGCCTTTAGTTGATTTTGTTTTATAAGTAAAATATTAATAAGTATGATATTTGAGACACAGTGTAGGTAGTGAATGCCACTAAGCATGGTTGTTTCGAGTTTAGTGTGAGTCACCGCGGACTTACTCATCGGCGCCTGCACCCTTGTCATACTTACAATATATTTTATACTATTTTCTTTTACAGCAAATATATATTCAACGTTATTTGCTTTGAAATCTCAAGAAACTGATTACTTATTTTGTGAATTTTTAGTATATTGGATATGTCACCCCCCCCCCCCCCCCTCTTCGCTGAAGTGCTGCGATGGTAATCAAGTGCGAACCTATCAATAATAAAAAAATGGATTCACTTTCTAATTTATTACTGTAATGTGAAATAATAATATATATTATAATAGCGAGGTGTACTTAATTGTGTATGCTCTTGGATAATTATTTTTTCAAGTTAATTTTATTACTGTGATTCAATATCTCTCAAGTTTACTTAAAAACTGTTAAATTAAGCTATTTTTCATTCTGTCAACGTTATATTTAGATAAAAAACCGGTCAAGGGCGAGACCGACTCGCGCACCGAGGTTCCGTAAAATCATATGTAGCTTCATAAGCTTCATTCGTATAAATAGGACCTAAATAGTTATGTGCCCAGAAAAACTACAACTGTGCTTCACCCAAAGCAAACTGCGAGTAGATAGGAAGGAGGACATTTTGGTTGTGAACCGCGAAATGTTTTTAAATTTTCATCGGCGAGGTCTTTATACGTCAGAGAATTTTAACACTGCGGTGTAGAATATGGCAGTTATAGGTCAGCGCCATCTATTGACCGATAGTGGAACTAATTTAATTTTTTTAATGATTTCTGAAAAAGTGTGCTATTTAGAGACATCGTTTTATTTTTTCTGTAATCTTTGCATAAACTTCTGTCACATAGAATAATTTCAAATGATAATTGATTTTATTTCTGTAAGTAGGTTTTTACAAACACTTTTACACGTCAATCATATTTTAAAACTAGATGAGGTCGGTGTTTCGTATCTGACTACTCTGAGAAGAAAGGCCGAAACAAACTCAGAGGTCTCAGTCTCTTTTAAAGTCCAGACATAATCTTGGTCAAGTCATGTGAAGACCATGTAGATTGGTATCTGAAATGGTCTTTTGAAGAAATAACCACACAGATTGAGTGGACTTGTCCATTCAGTGCACGCGCTTGTCAGTAATCGTGCAGCTCAACTCAGAACATAAGTAGCTCAACGATTCGACGAACAATACCAAATAAAGGACGTTTGGGCAGGCCGCATGAATTACTCAAACTGCCATACCATGATTAGAAATAAAATAAAACTGAGAAGAAGAAAAAAATAATAATTTAACAAAGACCCACATAGTCTTCATATTCACAATAATTAAAATAATAACATTATACTTCACAAGTTGGAGCAGCTCAATCCCAAGCCTTTTTGTCCTCAATATAATCTTTAATGGTATAAAAGGCTTTCTGGCACAACTTACGTTTAATGAAAGATTTGAATTTATTAATGCTTAGATCTTGAACGTGGCTTGGAAGTTTATTATAAAAGCGTATACATTGACATCTGAACGAACCACCTATTTTCTTGAGCCGCGTTGTAGGTACGACAATCATTTGTTTGTTCCTAGTATTTATATTATGGATATCACTGTATTTTTTAAACATTTTTATGTTTTTATAGGCATACTAGCTTTTGCCCGCGACTCCGCCCGCGTGGATGTCGGTTATAGCGTAAAAAAGTAGCCTATGTCCTTCTCCATATCCAAGGCTATCCCTGCCAAATTTCATGACGATCGGTTCAGCGGTTTAGGCGTGAAAACGTAACATACAGACAGACAGACAGACCTACAGACAGACAGAGTTACTTTCACATTTATAATATTAGTATGGATAAAAGATTTTCAAATATATACTGAGAAGGCACAGTCATAACATTAATTTCCTTAAATTTCTCTCTGAGAGAGTGTCTCGAACTTAATTTATAAATTGATCGAATAGCTCTTTTCTGCAAAACAAAGATAGATTGAATGTCAGCGGCATTTCCCCACAACAGAATACCGTACGACATTACACTATGAAAATAACTAAAGTACACTAAACGGGCTGTCTCTATGTCAGTTAAATTACGATTTTTTCTAACAGCGTATACTGCGGAGCTCAGCTTCATAGACAATTTATCTATATGTGGGCCCCACTGAAGCTTAGCATCCAAAGTTAAGCCCAAGAATACTGTGCTATCTTCAGGATTCAATTCTTCACCCTTTATCAATACATTAGTTTTCACCTGCCTAACGTGAGGTAGCGCAAACTTAATGCATTTGTTTTTTTTTTATTAAGAAGTACATTATTAACATTGAACCAGTGAACTACACTATTTCATGATTATCCTTTATGAGGTAAGGCAAGTCATTAATATAAATAAGAAACAAGAAAGGACCAAGAATTGAGCCCTGTGGAACTCCCATTGTTACTAAAGATCCGGGAGATCTTTTCCCATTAACGTCAACGCTCTAAAACCTATTACTCAAGTATGAAGCAAAAAGATCCGGAGCGGTGTTCCGGATCCCGCAGTGAAGGAGTTTCCTGATTAACGTTTCATGAAGAACAATTGAATGCCTTGGACAAATAACAAAAGATGCCCAAGGCATCACATTTATCTTCCCATGCATTATAAATATGTCCTAAAAGTTCAAAACAGTATCGACACGGCATCAGTAGTTGAACGACCCCTTGTAAAACCGAACTGTTTGCTGTGTAATAATTTATTTTTATCAAAAAATCTTTGTAATTGGTCTAAAATTAATTTCTCAAAAATTTTACTAAAGGTAGGTAGCACTGAAATAGGTCTATAATTTGTGGGGTCTGATGTACTACCTGATTTAAACAATGGTATTATTTCACTATTTTCGGGAAACTCCCCACATTCGATACAATTATTAAAAATAAGAGCTAAAGTAGGTGCTAAAATGTCAATAATAGACTAAGCAACTTCTACAGAATTACCTCACAGATCCGCAGTCTTTTTTACGTTTAAAGTGTGAAAGGTTTTAATTATATCTCTACAGGTAATATGTTCAAAATTAAATTCCTAATCGTAAACATTAACATTTTCCTTAAGCAAAGACTCAGCAACAGAAGATGAAGAGTTTAGGGATTTAGTAATTATAACGGGAATATCCGAAAATAAATTTTCAAAGGCCGCGGCGACTTGTGAGTCTGATTTTATTATTTTGTCATTAATTGATAGGCTGTAGTCAGTATTTCGGTTGCTAGACCTTCCCGTTTCACTATTAATAATATTCCAAGTCGTTTTAATAACATTACTATTGTTTTTAATCTTCGAACTCAAATAACGCGACTTGGCCATACAACAAACTTTTTTAAATAATTTTGAATAATTTCTAACATATAAATTAAATTCAGCGGTATTTACACAAGTCCTTTCATTGTACAGTTCATAAAGCCCTGTTCTACTTTTATGAATACCAATGGTTGCCCAATCACTGAAAGATGCGTTACTATTAACCGAGATAGTCTTGGGAATAAACTTTGAATTAAATTGTTTACAGTATATATAAAAATAATCATCATATAGATGAATAGGATCAGCGTGAATAGACAAAGCTGGTAATTTTTTAATGAGTGTAACTTTAAAAGCTTTCAAGCGACTTGCAGTTTTGGGGTTAACAGTGATATCCTTTTTTGTTATTTTGGTTTTGAATAGTATCCGTTGCCCGCAATGATCAGAATCTAGTAAATTTATAATTTATTTGTGGCTTGGTATAATATCAGTATAAATGTTATCTAGGCATGTGGCGCTAGTAGGGGTTATTCTTGTGGGCTCCAAAAATAAGTGTACAATATTGTAGGACTGAAACAGACTTATTATTTTACTACAAGAACTTGATTTTTCTAATAATTTAACATTAAAATCACCGCAAGTGATAATGGACTTGTTCGAGTTACAAATCTTGTGTAACACTTCATCCATTACCTTTTCAAAGCAGTCATACAATCCTGAAGGATCTCTGTACACACTTCATACAATAAACTGCTCCAATTCTATACAAGCTATTTCAACTATCCGCTCAACAGATAGGCTCACAATATCTTTACGGTCTTTAAATTTAAGCTGATTACTTACTAAAATGAATGAGCCACCATGCCACCATTTACTTTGCTGAACGAACTACCAACCTGGTGATTACTAAAATTGAACAAGAACTGGTGGCTTTTAAGCCAATGTTCAGTTATACAAAGAATATCAATACTGTTACAATTCATAAATAATTCTACTTCTAAATCTTTGTCCATATTTCCTTGAATATTTTGATGCACCAGGTTGATACTATTACTGATTTTAAACTTTTATTTTGGAAATTCTGTACATTATTGCTAGAGGTTGCCTCTGTCGTCTTAATTTCTAATTTAAATTATTATCAATGTCAATTTTTGATACCAAATCATTGGCTAAATTATTTAACATGTCATAGCATTGCTCAATAGAAGCAACTTGTTTAGCCAAATTCTTGGCTGTAATAGAAAAATAATATGATAGCGAAACACCTATCTGTCTTTTACAGTACTTTGAAAGATAGTACCTATCCATGAAAAATCTATCTTTTGTCAAATATAAATGACTAGCTTCTGCCCGCGACTTCGTCCGCGTTAAATTTCTTGTTCCCCCGACCCACCCCGTCGCAACACATTGCCTGCCCGTGCTTTTACTTCGGTTTCGCATAAACTTTCATTTAAAAAAAAATGGTGTTCTAGTTAATAGGAATGTAATTCTTCCTCAAGAATTGGGCTGTAAAATGCAAAAAGATTTTTTCAAATCCAACTCGCAGTTCCAGGGATTAGCGCGTTCAAAAAACAAAAAACCGGCAAAGTGCGAGTCGGACTCGCGCACGAAGGGGTCCGTACCATCCATACAAATCCTTATCCATACTAATATTATAAATGTGAAAGTAACTGTCTGTCTGTCTATTTGTCTGTCTGTCTGTCTGTCTGTATGTTACGTTTTCACGCCTAAACCGCTGAACCGATCGTCATGAAATTTGGCAAAGATAGCCTGGGACATGGAGAAGGACATAGGCTACTTTTTTACGCGATAACCTACATCCAAACGGGCGGAGCCGCGGGCAAAAGCTATCCATACTAATATTATAAATGTGAAAGTAGCTCTGTCTGTCTGTCTGTATGTTACGTTTTCACGCCTAAACCGCTGAACCGATCGACCTGGGATATAGAGAAGGACATAGGCTACTTTTTTAGACGATAACCGACATCCACGCGGGCAGAGCAAAAAAAACGGCAAAAAAATCATGTCCGTTGTATGGGAGCCATATATTAAATATTATTTTTTTTTCTGTTTTTTTGTATTTGTTGTTATAGCGGCAACAGAAATACATCATATGTGAAAATTTCAACTGTTTAACTATCACGGTTCATGAGATACAGCCTGGTGACAGACGGACAGACAGACAGACAGACGGACCGCGGAGTTTTAGTAATAGGGTCCCATTTTACCCTTTGGATACGGTACCCTAAAAACTAACTCTTCAGCTTTAGAATAGACTACCTCGCAGAGTTGATCATTACTTTGCTGCGGAGTTATTATAAAACAGTTATATCTCCTAAGATATTCATTGAAATTAAATGATGTAAGGGCAACTTTGTTCAAAATTAAATACTTGTGATGAATAACGTATTTATTTGGATAAGGATTAATACCATGTTTATGAAAACTCCTTCGCAAATAATGCATTAATTTCGAACAAATTTGATTACCATAAAAAAGGTTATAGTGAGTCAATCTTAAAAGACAGACATATGCTGTCGCAGACTTTTTTTTATAAAATTTAAAGAGGATCAATTCCATCATACATTATATTTGCCTAACTTAAACCGTTTACGCAGCGCACGCAACGGAAGCTCTCAAAAAGAATAATTTTTCCCGTTTTTGCAACATTTTTCATTTATGCTCCGCTCCTTTTGGTTGTAGCGTGATGTTATATAGCCTATAGCCTTCCTCAATAAATGGACTATCCAACACAAAAAGAATTTTTCAATTCCAACCAGTAGTTTCTGAGATTAGCGCGTTCAAACAAACAAACAAACAAACAAACAAACTCTTCAGCTTTATATATTAGTATAGATTACCAACATAATTGTTAGTGTCAATTAAATGGAATGAATTGTTATTATACATCAAATTATGCAATGTCATATTCATTTCAGATCTAAAGTTGTTTTCTTCCTATGGCAAACTTTGGCTGTATGGGAATGTGAACATCACAATTTTTCTTAAACTAAGGTTGCATAATGGTCTATAATATTGGAGTAATTCTCCTTTGTTCGCATTACCCCTATTACCAACAAAAATTAGTAGAATTGTATCCTGGTTAAAATTGCATTTTATAATTTTTTTCATTATGTCAAATAAAGAACAACCAGGCATACAGTAGTTCATTATTGAGTGTCCCGGATATTTATTTGTCAACAAGTGGCCTAGATCCTTTCCAATCTCATCACAAAATAAAACTATTTCTTTATTTACACTCTGTTTAGGGAAACAATTAGTGATTGATACTGGCAAACTGGCACAAGACTGCGGTACGGTGGTATCACATATTGTCAATGAATGATCTGGTGTGGGTTCAATAGATGGTGGTTGACAATGTTCACATTTGTTTGTGCTTACCAGCTCATTCATTGCCAATACATACCTATTCCCTCATTTGGTTTTCAGAGGCTGTATATTTGATGGTCATAGAAGTAAGTTCAGATTTTTATCTTTGCAAACTTTGGAGATAAGGTGGGGAAAGGTATTGTTTTACAGTTTTTTTCAAATGTTGAAAACAATGCGGACTAAAAAAAAAACACAGAAAGAGAAAAAGAGAGACAGAGAATATTAACACTGCGGTGTAGAATATTGAAGTTTTAGGTCATCGCCATCTCTTGACAGATAAAGGAAGTAAAGGAACTAATGTATTTTTTTTGATTTCTGAAAAAGTGTGCTATTTAGAGACATAGTTTTATTTTTCCTGTAATCTTTACATAAGCTTCTATCACATATAATTATAATGATATATAATTTCAGATTTTTCTCTATGCAAACTTCGGAGATAAGGGGGGAGAACGGTAATTAAAAAAAAAAAACATCAAAAGTCGAAAACTATGCGGCCTAAAGAGCAAAGAAAAAATGTTTGAGAATGTGCATACCCCACATGCACTAGTAGCCGCATTTCGAATTTTTAAGACCACCTTTCAATCCCTGTTGCAAAAAAAACAAAAACTTTTTGTTTCTTTCTTATTTGCAAAATAGTTAGGCAAACGTCAGCTAAAACTGTTCTAAATTTCAAGTTGATAGCATCTATAGTTCTTGAGATATTCAGCTGTGACAGACAGACAGACAGACTGAGTCACACCATAAGGGTTCCTTTTTACCATTTTGGTACGGAACCCTAAAACCATCTAAGAGTTTCGGTTCCATGACATTAAAATGTTCTGTGGTGTACCTACTGTCATAATTAAGTTTAAAAACCGGCCAAGTACGAGTCAGACCACGCACCATGAAGGGTTCCGTAGTCGAGACGAATTAATCGCAAGAATAAACTTAACTTTGTAGTTGAAATACATAATTATTCTCCCATACATTCCAACTGATAATGTAAGTTGGTTGACTATTACTCGTTATCTTGTAAAGTCTACTTTTCTGCGATAGTTTTCCTTTTAACTTCGTTCTTTATACTACTGCTGTCATATTATTCACTTATCCAGATACAACCATTTAGCTGGCAGTGGGGGGTCACTTGACTCTAACAAAAATTAGCACTTACTTTAAAGATTAATATTACGCAAACGGATCCCTGAATCGAATAATTGTTTTCACAGACCCGCAATATTTTTGAACGGCCTATCCAGCGATATCCCCATCATGAAATAGACAAGAGAAGAAAAAAAAACGTCCCCTCTTTACGTACAAAGGAAGTAGGCCAAATTTTTTTTTTAAAGGATTTATTTTACTCTTTAACGGCGTGATTAATATGTGTACCCATGCCTAATTATAGCTTTCTAGTACTAAGAGTCTCTTAGCGCTAAGCCGCGGAAAGACAGACCGACAGACTGACGGACATGTCGAAACTATATCTAAGGGTTCCTCGTTGACTAACCAGTAAGTAACTATAATTACCTACTACAACTTATTACTTATAATAGGGAGCCATTCAACTTCTGATTGTTATATACCAGTTCTTGACACAAAATGCATTCATTGGTAACAGATAAAACTGATTACGATATACTAACATTCTATGTTATGAATTTGTGATATTTATGATTAAGTAATATAATATTCTGAAATAATAGGTGTGTACCTACTTTTTATAGAAAGTTTCAATATCTTGAAATCCGGTGAAGTTATAAATATAATTTAAAATTATCGACTATTATCCTTAAAGGCTCGTACAGACTCGCGCGATATCGCGGGCGCGACAGGCACCTATAAAGAAATTGTGCTAATAGTGTCGTGTCGCGCCCGCGATATCGCACTAGTCTGTACGAGCCTTCATTCCTTTTTAAAACTCGAATCAGTATTACCAGTCATATAATTATGTTACAATTATTGCATGTGATTGGCATTATTATCTACTGATAAGATGCTTTATAAAAATGTCGATGATAAAAAAATGACTTGGTAATGTGGGTATTTTAATCATGTAAGGGTGTGTACCTACTTATGAATATTATGTGCTGATAAGTTTTCAGTACAGATAAGTTTTTATTTCACAATAATGTAAAGTAAATTATTGTATTACATAACTGCTCAGGAAATATTTATATCATGTTTAAAAACTAATACATATTATATGCACTTGTAATGCTGAACAGTTTATTTACCTTTTGTGTGGAGCGAGTTCTGTCTGTGTTGCTGATGGAGCAGGGAGTTGCAAGTAAACACAATTTAGTTTAAAAAAAAACACTTTTTATTCAACAGTTGTCGAGACCAGCTCGGACACTTAATTGTAAATAGCTGTGCCTGCGCATAAGTCGATAAGTCGTAAATTTCACAATTAAATTGACTACTTAACACTAGAGGATTGTCGCAGACTTGTCAATATTCAATACTTATATTCTAAACTAGTAACGCTAGGGGCTTCCGGCGGGCCGGTTCACAACCATAAATAAATAATAAATTAACTGCGAGTATTACTGGTCCGTGGTACACTCACGAAATAAATTATTGGAATGGAGTGGAATGGATAGGAACTTGTACAAGCGCTCGAGCGCGGGCCTGCCGTCCGGCGGCGTTCACGACACTTCCGTGGCCGCCGTCGTCTCTTCGATGAGGCAGGTGCAGCCCACCGGCACCTTGATGGCCTCCGGCGCGTCCTTCCCCTTGAAGGTGACCTGCACCCAGTCGTAGATCTCGACGCACTCCGTCACGAAGGCGTGGTGGTGCTGCCGGCAGCAGCCGTGCGAGATGTGGTGCTCGCTGCACATCTTGTTGGGACGCGCGGCGCACTTCAGAAACTTGATGCGCTGCGGTATCCGATTCGGGTTGACGTCGATCTTCACTTCGATGGGGCACATGGTTTTGTTGGCGACGTCGGACAGCACGAACTCCTTCTGTGGCCTGGCGAGCACGTATGCGGCCGCCGCGACCAGGACGTACGCAAGTATCAACAGATATCTATCGAGAGACATGTTTGAGTTGTGAGGTGGTTTGGTAGCGACTGGTAACGTGCGCTCTCGAAAAAGCCGTATTGCGAATAGTAGGTGTGGTATAAGACGTCGACTTATATCCCAGAGAATCTCGTTCACCCTTCTCTGCGATGGGGTCTGCGAGTGCCGCGCCGCCCGCCGCGCGCCGCCGCTCTCAGTCGCGTACCAACCGCGGCCGCGGGCGCGTGGCGCTCGCGATATCTTATCAACTCGTGAGCAAGTTGCCGCCGGACGCTCCACTGCGATAAGCTTTGATCGACACGCATTTGTTTTGTTTTGATAGAGTTTCTTAAACTGTGTTGTGAAGTGGAATATTTTTTTTGAACTGCATCCCGCGTGGAGTGACGTGAGACTTTCAGGACGGTGCTGCGGAGGCAGGAATACTTCGGAGTGTTGTATTTTGTTTGGACATGAGTTGGTGTGACAAACAAGAAAAATATTATAATCATTCGCATTCTTCCAGGGGGTGAAAGTAAATTTTTTATTATTATTGATGGGGTTGTGTTTCACGAACAAAGACAAGTTTTAGTGTGGACTAACATTAGTTTCTTTTTGGGTACGTATTGTATTTTTGTATATCTGCTAGATTTTTCTAAGGATTTCAGAATAAGTCAACATAGTTGATAATGAGTTGTTGTCACCGCCTGAAGGGGTGCCAATGATTATGATCGCAATTTCATGTTCGATATTATGTTTATTTATAATGTTAAATGCTTTCACCCTGTTGACTAATCAAGTGATACGTGGTGAGTCGTGGTGTGCAGTCGCTGCGACTACTGACGGCCCACGTGCTAGCAACCGAGTGTAGCCGGCGCCGGAGTTTCGCTGCCTGTGATTGGTCGCCGATCTCATGTAATTACATTATTCCCTGATTGGTCGGCTGTTAACCAATAGTTTGTTATATATTAATCCATGTGAAAGCTAACCAACGTGATAGCGTCCAGAGGTGGAGTCATACACATACATACTGTGTTATATATTATGTTCACCTACCTATAGTGTAGGTACCGACTGCTTTATGAACATTTGGTGATGAATGCTATGTATCACCAAGTCAGTTTTTTTGTCCGTAAACGTATTTTTTTTCCATATTTTTTTCTTAAGGCTCCGTGCACGAAAAACCTCTTTTTTGTCAATTTCTTATCTAGTTGTGAGAAAGCTTTAATAATCGAAACATTAAGTCTGTGTAACTATAAAAGTACATTTTTCGTGGTGCTAAACGAAAAATGTGTGTTTGTAATTAAAAATAAACAATTATTTAAGACTGCAAATGAGGTTATTGCTAGGAATAGACGAGATCCTCATAAACTAGTGTTGAATGATTTACCTAGACTAGCTAAATACAATAATATCTGCTTAGCGATGTGTGTGCGCGTCTATAACAAAATACCAAGGCACTTCAAAACATTAAATATAAGATTATTTAAAATTAAGTTTTATAAATGGTTACTGGAATGTAGTTTTTATAGTTTAAAAGAATTTTTGGATAAAAATGTTGATGTTTTTAAAAATACTGATGGTTGATGTCTTCTTCATCTAACTTTATAATTTTGCATGCTACGTTTTTATGTTTGTACCATATAAATCTGTATTTAACACCATTGTATACCTACCATGTTTTACGCAAATTAATATTTTATTATTATTTAAACCATTCGTGTCAGTCACAGAACCTGTTATTAGTTTCATAATGTTTGCGGTCTCGAAAATATACCTAGTTTATTTGGCCGTTGATTTACTTAATGAAGATTATTGTATGATCAATAAATCAAATTTTGATTATATTTCATGGATAGCTGAAGATTAATGTGTGAAATTTAAAATTCTTGATATGATTTGCTAAATAATAGGAAAAAATATATTACTGACTGGGTTTAACAAATAAAATAAGGTTTTTTCTATATTATTTTTCTGCTATATATTTTGTATGTAAGTTGAAAAAAGCGGTTCAGCCACATGCAAGTAGACCATATAATGATGTTAAAGATATTTTTTAATTTTCAAAATCAAAAGTAGTTTCTTGTAGAAAAATGATCAAACGTCAATCTCGCGTCATTTTTCGGCAACCTAGTTGAGAATATTAGTGATTTACCGTGAATACTTAATTTATTTGAAAAATCCCTTTCAGCCACATGCAGAACAAAGAATGATTCTAATCACAAATAATTATGTTTAAATTATTTTTCCCTTTCTCACAAACAATGAACAAAATTCATCAAAATTAGTCGATTTCGTGCACGGCCCCTTAAGATAAAAAAGAAACGATTTCTTTGTAAACTGTTGAACTTCAAATTCTTATGTACATAGGTACATGTTAATCATTTCGAAAAGCTTTTCAAGTAAGTGATTAATAAAGTTTTTATTGTCAAGGTCAAAAAGTACCTCGTGACATGAAAGGTTTAAAAACCCGCATTTGTCTTAATCATTGAAGTATCTACCTGCAGCTTCAGCTTCTTCGCCCATGTACGACGGTACCCGCGAGAACTGTGATATGTAGGTAAATTACCAACATTTGACAATTTCCCGCGTTGCTGACGTCACGTCGTCGTGAAACAGATGATTTGTATAATTTCCCATCACACGTGGGCACAGGCAGGTATTTCAGTGGGTGTCAACAATTAACTCGTCTGTAAGTAATACTAGCTGCGTCACGCATAACCTCCCGTCAGCGTCCGGAACAACAGTTGGTCAGTCATATCAGCACACACGCCCACACTGCGTAGTACCGTTGTTTGCAGAGCTCGTCTGCCAACACAAAACATCATCGCAATGTAACGGCTACCTGCGGTTCTGAAGGTCACGCCTTCCGGAACTAGACGACTTGTTAATGTTGAGAGGCTTTGAACGAATCTGTTACATAACGCTGATGGGATAACGGTAACTAAATCATTACAAATGCGGGCTAGAAATGTCCGCACGTGCTTGTTTACCACGTAACACTCGTCTATTGATAGGTACTCGATGTCAATACAATCATTTCCTTGCAGATACGTGCAATCGTGCACTCATCACCTGACGCTTACGATATACTGTGTTTGTTGTATGAATGACAATGTCACTTACCTAACTCACTATCCCATCTTAACTATTACCTCTCTTCTGCGGACAGTGTTTTAAGTATTCTCATTAACAAATCAACTTTAACGTTTGTATAACAGCTACTGCTTGTCTACATTGAACTAGAAAGGATAGGAAACTGCTGGAAGTGAAATAGTCCTGCATTATAATAGGGTTTATGATGTATCACTTGATATTGTTTTATTTACAAGGCGCTTTCTGCGAAATATTAGTTTATATTGTAGGTAGATATGCTTTACAAATCATTTGGAGTAAAATGATGTTTTCCAGAATGATAAAAAAATAATAATATTGGTTGTGATTAGGGTTCCCAGATCAATATAATTGGTTTCCGGAGGAAAATCCGGACATTTGTTAAAATTTCCGGACATTTCCTTCTAAAATTTAAATTTCGTGGCATTTTTGTTTCTTAATGTGACTCAATATAATTTAAAAGAAATAACATGTCAAAACTTTTACAAAACTATAATAAAGAGAAAGGTTTGTTGCAAAATATTGTGGGGTGCCTGAAATACAAATAACATAATCATAAATGTACAATCTAGTTGTTGAGTTTTGAATACAAAATAATGTTTTATTTTAACCTTTTTTCGACTATTATTTGGAAATTCCGGACGCTTAAGGATTCCCCCCGCATTCCGGACAATGAGATAAAATTCCGGACTTGTCCGGAAAATTCCGGACGTATGGCAACCCTAGTTGTGATGGATGTAATTTACATGGGACTTTCTTAATATAGGTTCGCATTAGAATGTTATTTTCGCTGGATACAGCGGCAATCGATAGCCAAAAAATATCGATAAAGGCTCGTACAGACTCGCGCGATATTGAGGGCGCGACAGGCACCGACAAAGAAATTCTGGTACTAGTGTCGCGTCGCGCCCGCGATATCGCACTAGTCTGTACGAGCCTTAAGACATAAAATATTAAAATAATATATTCTTCGTTAAATAAATGTCCGACCGATAACAATATAAATGACCTTGTCATTTGAAGCTGAACTAGATCTTATTAGTACAAATGTTTGCCTAGTAACTATGAAATCCCACGCGGCACCTTATCACTATCAATTTAGAACGAATAATAAATAATAATTTAAACAAGCCAGTCAACTCGTCGAGACCGGCGCACGCGTCGCGAACTCGAGTGTGCGAGCGAGACAGCACCACGCGCGCCACTCATTCAAATTAAATCATTCACGATTGCGGGCTCAGTGCATCTCTGTTGATATCTTTTATTCATTTGACCTAGTAACCCACCAGATCTTTGTCTAAACTACTTTCAATGTAGCTAAATCTGAATGACTCGAGAGACGCCTAAGTGTTTCTTATTTAGGTGTAGTCGACCTTCCACGCAGGTTTCTTGACAAGCTCGTTTGATTTGTTCATGATCAACTGAATGTGACGAGCGATTATCAAGTTTGAGCGATGTTTGTTCCACAAGACAATCCGCGTGTGTCCTTTTAGCTAGTTAACTGATAACTTGCAGGAACTGTGTGCGACATACATTTACGTAATCATAAATCTTGTTATAATTAGGGCTTAATTATAATTTGGCTCGCTCTATTTCTATCGAAACACGTGCACCGAACCGCATACAATACAAAATAGAATAGTAATTATGTGCGAGGAGGCGTAGCGTCTCGTAGCACGGCTACGCTGTACAGCTACACCGCCCGCTACGCTGCTACGCGGGAGACAGGGGTGACATTCACGTTATAATTATTATGTAGTACAGTTGCATTGGCAACAATAATTTCATTCCAGCTGATATTATGTCAGGTGCTATACTATCGTGAAAATATGCAAATAATAACTCATTAAAGACTAACTAACAATGTTTAGAGATATGTGAAATAAAAATATTGATTGTAGTGATGTATTCTATTAGAATGTAGGGTAGGCACTATCAAGTCAAAATGATGGCGCTCAACGCGGGACTTTTCGCGAACATCAGTATTTCACTGTCACGATACTGACTCCTACTTCAAAATATTTTAATTTTTGTACTGTACTTAAACAAAACAATGTACTCTTATCTAATACTAATATTACGAATTTTTTATGACCGCAGTTATAAAATGGAAAGACAGTAACGAATAATAAGAATTATAGAACGAATAGTTAATGTGATCTTTTCTTTCTCATAGGAGGCTACAAATTGATTTAAGGCAGGTGAACATCTGTGTCGTGTCCTAGGAGTGAGTGATCCAGAACGCACGCCCATCATCATGAGCGACCTTTGACTGTTCATGTCAGCGGTATGTTTTGCCCCACTATCGAACTGATCTGTGTTTCTCACTGCGTCGGATTGACGTACGACTGTGGTTGGGAGGTGAGTGGGGAGCGTGCCCATGACGCCTCGCGGCACGTGCTCGACATTTAGCGCTAAATACATTACACACGGTAAAAGTCACAGCACAAAGTAAACAAACTATGACGCGTGACAAATACAGCAAATAACACATAACACTTCGGAAACTTTACTACAATACTTTAATGGAATGTCTTATTTACAATTTTCCTGTTGTAATCGAAGTCAATTAATTAATATTATAATTGTAATTGGTTTACCGTATTCATATTATTGTTATTTAACGCCGGAATGTCCTTGGGAATACTGGCAGGCATATTTTAATGACCTACGTACGTAATAGCGTAATTCGAGTAGGACATGCGCTTAATAAACATCTGTGGGTTTTGAAGTGAAACTGAGACATAAGTAGTTCCATGGCTGTTGTCACGTAACATTTTTGATAATGACCTCTGCATGTGGGACACGCGCGGGATTACTGTGACGTCACTGCCCTGTGGGAATCGACAATAAGCCAACGAGTAGTGAATATGAATGAAAAGTACTTGTCTATTGTATCCTCGTCTACATTGCGGTGTTGGCTTGTGGTCTGGAGTAGGTACCTACGATTGTTCCATTGTATATTTACGAGTATTACATTAACGGCTCACGTAATCGTGAATCGATGGCACAGTCGTGTGAAACAGCACCAATCCGCACGATGTGACGGTGATGCTCGCACTCGTATCAGATTGGAATTATTTCTAGTATTTTTTTGTAAAATTATGGAGGTCCTTGAATTTCTGAGATAGTGAAATTGAAAATGGAAGCAATAACCCGCAGTAAATATGATGCCGCTTGGTAAATAGCAATGTCGACTTGTACCTAATGTTCTACCCGCTGCAGGGCATTGGCGTCTCCGTATAGAAAGATGGAGCATTTATTTTAGAGCCAACAAAATGACATTATTAAAATGAAAGACTAATCTAATAAGTAATGTAGAGTTCACAGTTCTAATTAAAACTATTATACATAGACAACAACGAAGCTAGGAAACACTGGCTCGTTCGAGCCTAATTGTGTTTAATAACAGAACTATTAAGAATTTTGATAAATAAATGCTATTACTCACTACAGGAATATTTGGGCGATAATTCTATAATGACTGCTTCAGAAAATTGTACATCGCCTCACCTACTTTGACGTTTTTGAATTTTGTTTGACATTAGCATTAATATGTTATGACATGTAACTTAATCTATTTGACATTGATTGTATTTTTTTGTATTGTTTTGCATGTGCCTATTAATATTAACGATATTACCAAGTAAAAGAAGCTACGCCCTCAAGCAAACTTCAGCAGGTGGTGATGGCTACGTTGGCCCGGAGTCGATGGAGGCAGATTGTCCGCTTAAAGGGGTCCAGTGACCACAACCCCAGTAATGAGGGACCGATTGAAGAAGAAGAGACCTATTAATATTGACTTTATTACTAATGTGAAAGTTTACATAATTCTACCACCTTGTGATACCTATATATAAAAGTTAAATTGTGTTATGAAGTTAAAAAATCGAAAATGTTAGTTAAATATATTTGTACGCCTCTGAGCAAAACATAGAGGATCTACCAATCTGTAACATCTCGCACACTGTTGTAATTTGACATATAAAGCATTCTGATTCTGATTCTGAATAATATCATATAATAGATACAGAATAGGTGAAACCCCGCGGTTTAATCGCGAGGTGTTCGTTTGTCGCGCCCGTGCCGTGGCACGCGCCCTGCCGCCAGTTACTGCTACTTTATCGACTAATTGCTGCGAGTAGCAGTAGCAGGGAGATTTATCATAATAACAATTTTATATAGAATCATCTTACAATTAAGTATGTCGTTACTGAGGGATTTACTCGCGGTTATTATTAAAACCTGTTATGTTATTATTTTAATCTCTTGACCTTTGTAAGTACTTCTCCCGTACGGATAGATTACTGTAACAATCCATTTTATTTAATAACTAAAGCTTATTAACGTTTTACAGAAGAGGGAACGCCGCCTCTCCCGCGCTGTCTGCGCTGTCTGCGCCAACCCCGGGGGGGTTTCCAGTACAAAGGGCGGTGACAACGAGAGCTCCAGCGCCGTCACCGTATTCTTCAGTAATACCGTTGGCTTGAGCTCATATTACCTTCAACGCGGCGTCGTCCAGTAGTACTCCCATGGAGTTGGTAAACATGCTCAATCCGATCCATTGTGCACCAACGTGTAATCCACTGATTACATAATATTGTAAAATTAGCGAACCGCCCCGGCTTGGCACGGGTGGTATATTCGAGTTCTGAGAGTAATCTAACAAAAAGTACTAAAGCTTGCATGAATTCAAGATAGTTTTTCATTGTTATTATTAATTACTTCCTTTTGTTTATTTTTACCTAATATATCTGTAGCTTGGTGCTAAAAGGGCCAAAGTACATTTTTGTGAGAAATGAGATTTTACTGCCAAATTATTGAAAAAGTGATATATTTATGTGCTAAAAGGGCGTAAGTGTAACGACAATCTCTCAAAAGATACAATGTTAAAAAGGCCAATGTGGTGTGTTTCCATACTGTTACATAGATACACATTATTAAGTATTAAAAGGGCTGCGGTAGTACTTAAGCCACTAGAAAATAAGAATAAAACACTACGCTAGTATTAGAGTCGGAACTAAAACGATCAAAGTTAACTCATGCCCTTTTTAATTTTATACATAATTTGCCCTAGTAGCATTTTTGTTGGCGTTTGGTTGGGCCACATACCTCTGAAGGTGGCCCAACTAAATGCCAACTGAAAATTCTACTAGGGTGGAACTAACATAGGATTCTTGTTAGTGCTAAAAGGCTTAAATAGCAAATATTTTCAAAACTACCAATTTTTTCTTGAATAGGAATTTAATTCTTAAATCAACCTACAAATATGTATAAAATAACAGAAAGAGATTTTTGTTATTCTACAATATAACATGTAAATAATAACTATCAATGCTGGTTTGATGTGAAAATGAGGATTATTGATATTGGCCTTTTTAGCACCAGGCCACAGCCGGAACCACAGCACCTATTTGAAAAGTTCCGAAGGATTACCCTCTCGGAGAGAGCGAATTTTGTGAGTTTGTGACATAATATACACAAACCCACAATTTTCGCTCTCTCTGTTTACAATATTATTATAGAATAGAAAAAGCGATATAAGTTTTTAAATTCACAGACGTGATTGCTATCGATATCTCAACACGATAAAAAAAAGAAAATAGATGTTCTCAACTCTTACTTCAAATAACTATTACAAGCGGTCGTTGACGCGAAAAAAAGGTTTTGTTTTATTGTGTTCACTGCCCTGGTAAGCCGAAAAGCGCTAACTCAATCGGAGTAACTTTTGAGGAAATCACGTAAATTATATTTTCGCACCTTCGATAACTTTTTTTTATGTTTAAACTTATTTATACGTATTTTTGACCATAGATATTATTCACATACCCAAATTGTCCATAAATTGTACCATTATGCCTATTTTGTGAGATACCGCTATTATGATGAAAGACTTCAAAAATTGAGATACTGCTTTTAGCCTTAATCTGCTCATAGAACGTTCCATAAAAAAGACAAATTATCATTATTATATTTGATAAAACTACTTACCTAATTATTTTGTAATAATTTATTTTTTATTTTTTAACAACTTTATTAAAAGTAGCATGAAATCACAAAAAATAATTAAAGCAATTATTTCCTTTCTATGAAATAAAATTAATTAAAAGTTGGCAGTCCCCGTCAAAAAGACATCCTATTAGCAGGTATAAAACTGGAAAGAGATTTAATTTGAGTAGTTCCTGCTGGTACTGTTTTTTTAGTTGGGGATGGAATGTTGTCTAATTTTAAGAACGTTGCACCTATAATGCTAGCCGTTATGGGTTCATTATCGAAACCAGTTCTGAAGCTAATATCAAAACTGCTTTAGAAATAGAATTAAGTTGTTATTAACTATTTTTATATTTTTAAGCGTTTTCAGCCTATATATATACGTATATTTGGCTTCAAATCTCTTAATAATTAGGAAAAATTGAGATATAATAAAAACTTCGTTGTGGTTTAATTGTAATATAGCGCTATTGCCTCACAACGCGCCAGCGTGTGGGTGTGCTCTACTCTCGATAGCCACCATGTGACAATTTTCCAACATAAAATGATTCCTATAACCTAAGTTAGATATTAAATCCATACAAAAAGGGATGTCTTCACAATTAGAGACATGAGATTATAATGTGAATGTATTTTTTTTAGTTTGTGAAACCAACATTAATTACATTAATTAGTTATTTGTGCAACAAGAGAGCAAAGCTGGTTTTCGCTGCGAGTGTTGATTTTGAATCCCGAGTAAGCGAAGGATTCAAAGACACGAGATGCAAATAACTTTGGTCTCGTGCTTAACACATACAACTTTTCACCTCAGCAGCGAGAACATTATATATTACCTACCTAGAGGAAAAAAAAGACTACATGTTAAAAAATTTACCACATGTATATTTGTTAAACAAACAATTTAAAATAAGTTAAAAGAAAATTATATTTTTACGGACTAGTGTACTGACATTCTTTTCAAAAATGCAATAAGTTTGGGATAGGATTAAATGTGCACGTCATCTTTTGTCTTTATTTTGGCTTTCAACATTGAGTAAATGCTTCACATTGTAGATGGTTGCCTCGTTTGTGATAATTCTATGAAGTACGATAACAGCACCCTTTGTAAAATTATCATAAGCATTCCATTGCTTAAAAATATCATAAGATTTTAGATATTTTTTGCGAGAATTTTCAGGCAGGAAAATTAATTCTGCATTTATTACATGCTGCTTCAATTCTACCTGTGTTAAATAGCAGACTTCGTCACTGAACTCACTGATATTTATATTTTTATAATACCCAACGTGTATCGAACTTTGTAGCTAGCGTAACAGAAGAAAAACAATAAAAATGTGAATCCCGCTATTTTTTAAAGATGCGTTCTGAAACTGCACCCGCGGTATTCTGTCAATATACACATAAATAATTTTGTCGATACATGACAAACTTCGTATTTAAGAAAATTCTTTATTTAATTATAATAAAATATAATTCGTATACTTATAAAAAATAAAATAAAAATAAAACATTTAAAATCTACAATTTTTTTTTTAACAGATTTGCAATTTGACGGTTATCGTTGTGGCGTTATCAACAACGCCACATGCGAACTACGCATCAAAGACCTGACGTCACAAATCCTGCATCGCGCTATCAGAGTTTACCGCGCGACTAGAATATATACAACATCCCGACATCAACCGTTGGGCAGTTGCCCACCAGACACAATACCCGTCTGGTCGGAGGATCCTCCCTTTAATTTATTTATTAAAACTTTATGCAGAAGTAAAAAGTGTACAAAGGCGGACTTAATGCCTTGGGCATTTTCTACCAGTCTACCTTAGGGTGATGCAGAGATAATACATGGTAGGTGCAATAACAGAAAACAATTTAGAAGAATTTATAACTAAGATACAAGAATAAATACATAGAGTATGAGTGAACTTTACACCCTGTTCCTCATACCTCTAAAACGTTTGGTTCCTTTTTGGGCCTACTAGGTATCGAATTTTAAAATCGATTCGAATCAATTGTTTCTATCTCTCGCTTTTTGTATCGAAGTGAAAGTGACAGAACAAAGTGAAGTTCAAATCTTTGGAATTTTATGAATAGCCCAAGCACTGTCGGGATTAAAAAAAAAAAAAAAAAGTTACTTGTCTCACGGTCGCAGCAAAATCTAATTTTCCTCACTGTCTATAAACAGCTGAACCTGCTTGTTTGAGGTGCTGAGGTGAAAAAAATATATGCACCGCCGCACGGTGGGCTAAAAATCGGCTTCCATAGGTGAGGGATTTCAATTTTCAAGTGCCGGATTTTTTCTGGATTAACTTTTAATAGTCATTACTATTTTAGCCCGTTTATGACACGGTTCCTTTTGGTGTCTAAGAAAATCGATATGTTATTGACCCATATCAAACAAGGCTCGGAAATCACCAATGAAAAAAAAAAAAAAAAAAAGGGCATAATATTTTTCGGTAAATCGGCGACCAAAAACCATAAATAATTAGTACTATAATCACCTGTAAGAATATTCGTGTTTAACTTTCCGTTTAAGAGATAATTAGATTTTTCATGCTACTTTATACAAATTTTTCGTTAAAAAAATATAATTCCTTCTTTTTTGAGCAGAATTAACTCGGGTGTCATTTTTTGTATATATTAATGACTAATAGAAGCTATATCCGGCAAAATATCCTGCACTTGCAAATTAAAATCCCTAAGTCTATGAAAGCCAATTTCAGCCCACAGTGCGCCGTCCGTTGGTCTGTCCGTTATATAGTTAGTCTTCACGTTTTAGAAAAATATACGCTATGGTTTGAACTAAATCCATTTGAATAAGTTTCCATTCATCCTTAGGATGAACTGTGTTGCTTGTTGTTATCGAACTCATAACAGTTTAAAAGTTCTAAAAAAAGGCATTCGCGCTAAATGCATGTAAAAATTTCCTAACAATATTTTTCAAATCTTTTTTTCTTTAAAACTAGAACTTCCTCTATTTTTTACAGTATAATAAAAGCATGTGAGGCGCGCACTTTTGGAATTTCCATTTTTTTGGCTTATACCATTAGATGCGAAATTGTTATAGCTGTTGAATGTTATAAGAAAAACTAAGCGGGCGTATCTCAGAAAGAAAGAAAATACGTTTAATTGCGGCAAACATGACGCAGAGAAAGAACTCGGCTTAGCAGGGCAGGTTAGATATCGGTACCCAGCACGTCTGCGGAGTTTTTCCGAATATTCGTTATTCGTTACCAATATTTATGAGGAAACATTAACATTTTTCATTCATAAACCAAGCTTTCCCTGTTATTAAAGTAAGTCTGTTGTAAGCATAATTTGTATGAATGGAATGTGACAACATAATGAATGTAAACAAACATGCTGCGAATGATTTTCCTTATAGAGTTCAGTTCAGTATTCCCCACGGGACTTGACGCATTCACTGAAATTCCCACGACCTTCTGTAAGGAATTTGAGTGAAAGCGAAAATTCCCTTAAGAACAAAAACAATGAAATCATGTGCAGCGATTAAATTATGACCTGTGGGCTAGTAATTTAGTTAACATTTAGTGCAATTATAATAGGTTTTATGTACTGTAAGTGAATGTAATTCTTATCAGAGGAGCAAATATACTTACCGAGCACGTACAAAGTGTATTTTCTTCAATCATGTTAATAATGGATTGTCGTAGTTGATTTACACAATGTTTTGTGTACCTACCTAAATATGTGACTTATTTGTTTTGCATGTAAAGTTTGTATTTGATAATAAATGGTTTTAATTCTGGTATTTTTTATGTTTTATTACATCCTAAAGTATTTCTGTAAAACCTACAATCAACTGTAATGAGGCGTTCAAACATTGCCAGTCAGTTGGCAGACGCCGATAGTCCGACAAGTCCGACATACGTCCCCACAACACTCACATCACACATCACACTATGTCACATCTCGAGTGTGAATGTAATGCCATCATGAACATTGATATCATTGTGCACACACTACACATACTTACAACTGATCGTAAGTAAGTAAACAATGCATTAGGTTATGCAAGTCGGCAGTTATTCAAGTGAGCGATACTTAGATACACGAGCAAGTACGTTTACTTATGGCTCGGTATCTTTTTCGCCCATGTGGCACTGTGCCATGTTTTCGCGAACAGGGCCTCAAGTCTGCTATTACAATAGTGTCAGAATGGTCTCTTCATTGTGAGTTTTTGACAGATTTGCCATACAAACACTGTCAAATACTCACAATGGCGAGACCATTCTGACACTATTGTAATAGCAGACTTGAGGCCCTGTAAGAGTGACGACGGGCGAAAATGATCATTGAAATGTTATGTACGCGTACTTGCTCGTACGTCTTGTGACTGGCTCGTGGCTAAACTCAAACTCAAATCATTTATTTCAATTAAACCATTTACAGGCACTTTTGAATTGTCAAGGAGTCGGTCAGTAAGAAAAATGAAGCTACATGCCCATTCCAAAGCGAATCGAAATAAATAATAAATTTGATAGTCGTTATGGGTCGTCAGTAGCCCGAAAGTTGATAAGCAGTCTACCAAGTCGGTTAGGCAGTCGCTCCATATAAAATACAGGTATTCAGCTACATCCGGTTAGACTGGCAGCCGACCACAACATGGTTGGGAAAAGGCTAGCCAGATGCTGACTTGCTCACACGTCTATCATCTCGACAGTTTAGATGCAAGAATTACTCTGTTCAATATACGATCATGAATAATGATGATACGAACCCTACGAAACAACCTACGTATTTTTTTAAATTCAACGTTAGACTGAGGTTGATCATGATTAGTCCTCAAAGAAAATCGATAATCGAATACTTTAATTTTGATTTCTTTAATGCCAGAAGAGGTCAAAGATAAACAACTATTTAACTTGTGGCATATTCCAATCGTCATAAAATATCTAATGCATAAAGTAGACCCGCGACTTCATCCGCGTGTAGGTAGTATGTCTTTCATAGTTTTTCAGTATAATAAGTTGCCTATGTCCTCCTACAGGCCCCGGGCTACTGTCCTATCTGCCTTTCATTAAGATCTGTTCAGTGGTTTAAGCTAAAAAGGTAACACAGACGGATAGACAGAGTTACTTTCGCATTTAACCATAATCTCCATACTGTGTAAAGTGATGGAAAGGGTATTACTTAACTCTAAGTAACTTGTACAAAGCACAGATCCGTTCCTGTATGAAGTATTGCAGCCACTTATAGGATGGCTCAGCAAAATACCAACTTGCTGCATTTGACTCTGTGGAACGCAAAGCGAAAAGGCTTACAGGCGACGAAACGTTGGTGGCTACGCTTCACAGCCTGGCTCATCGGCGTAATATTGCTTGCCTGTCGGTCTTCTACAGACTGTACTTCGGAGAGTATGCGCAGGAGCTTCACGATCTGATCTCACCATCTCACTTTTATTACTGGACTACTAGACGTACTGCAGGGTACCATCCGCACTTGGTTGATATCCAGTCGTACTCAGCGATTCTCCTCCACACACAAAGCCGCACAGCCAAAGTGTGGTACTCTCTGCCAGCGTCTGTATTCCCTTCCACACATAACCCGCCTCTGCCTTCAAAGCAAGAGTGAACAGGCATCATCTGGGCACGCTCGTTCCATCATAGATGGGCCCTATTATGAACTCTTATTTCCAGGCAGTTTACAGCGTAAACAGAACTGCCTTGCAATTTCGTATTATGAACTCGTCAAACAAGCCAGTCAGCGGTCACGTGACACCCTGGCCGACTTCTGCCCGAATATTGCCTGGCAATACCGTATTACGAACGTTCGTTTGACATTTCTTTTCATATAACAACTTGTCAAAAAGTAACCTCACAATCCATTCAGTTTACGCTACTTCAGAGGAGCTTTTATTGAATTGTTTTGGGTTTATTTGCCGAAGTTACTCGTGTAATAAATAAATAACAAAAGAAAATATTATGTGCGACGAATATGAACTGTTTGAGTTCCTGCAAAGTGACTTTTCTGATCAAAATAACGAATCTAGGAACAAAAGGAGACGACTTCGTGATCAAATTAAAGACTCCTACAAACAGGCGCGACACGCGACGCGAAACAAAGGCACCACTCGTCGCGCGACACGCGGTTCCTTTGTGTCGCGTCGCGTGTCGCGCCTGTATGTAAGAGCCTTAATGCGTTCGACATGGATGATGTGCAATTCATTGAACAATATGAACTTCAGAAAGTGAGGAGTTGGAGACGACTTCGTGATCAAATTAAAGGCTCCTACAAGCAGGCGCGTTACGACGCGACACAAAGCACCGCTCGTCGCGCGACACGCGGTTCTTTTGTGTCGCGTCGCGTGTCGCGCCTGTATACAAGAGCCTTAATGCGTTCGACATGGATGTTGTGCAATTTATTGATCAATATCAACTTAATCAAGTGAGGAGTTGGAGACGACTTCGTGATCAAATTAAAGGCTCCTAAAGCAGGCGCGACACGCGACGCGACACAAAGGCACCGCTCGTCGCGCGACACTCGGTTCTTTTGTGTCGCGTCGCGTGTAGCGCCTGTATGCAAGAGCCTTAATGCGTTCGACATGGATGCTGTGCAATTCATTGAACGATATCAACTTAATCAAGTGAGGAGTTGAGACATGTCAGGGACTGTCATACAAAATTCACGGATTTATCGGATACAACTTTAAAATAAGTATCATATCTAAGAACTTTCTTACACTGTATAGGAAAATACTCAATAACGAGCTTACGCCATATTTTTGTTAATACCCCGAAAATTCTTACGAATGGAAGTATTAAACAAACAATAAGATAGTGTTCATATTAGTTTGTGAAACAATGAAACAATACTCTTCCATGTGGTCGAATTCCCCGCTGACCTTCAAGTGGAATTCGTTCGGAAACTTAATCTCGCGTTACAATTTACAAACTCAGAAAATTATAATATGAATGAATTATTTAATTAGCATAATATACAGTGCGTTCGTATTTTCACCTATTTTTATACTAAAGTAACTAGATTAATATAAATTGCTTATTTTTATCACAAAATATGTGATTAAATAAAACCGTAACTTACCGATAAATATTTAATTATGTTTCTGAACGTTACGGCAGAGAATTACAAGCCAGCCATAGACAAACTACCCAGCGTGAAGTCGGTTAGAATTAGGAATGTCGTAATACGAAATTTAACCAGCCAGTGAAATGAATTGCCTGGAACTTGCCTGGTTTTTTTAAAGTTCGTAATAGGCCCTGTCTATCGCTTTCCATGAGGCGACCCAAACAACGCAGGCCCAAACAGTAATAAAATAATAAAAAATTGTATGGACGGGTAGTACCTACTTACTTTACTCCGTTATAGTAGGTATCTATCGACCCATACTTGATCATGGAGATGGATAGATCTGTCCTCATTACTTCATTGGTAGTTCTTGGCCGGGCCCCGGCGACCACTAGGATGAGGATAGCTTCCTGGCTCACTAATTAGATCGGTTAGGTAGCCAATGATTTTTATTGATCGATTAGTAAACAATCGTTGAAGATGCAAATTTTTGGATCTACAATAATCAATAGACGAGTGATTATAATTCCACATTTTCCACGTTTATTTGTAAGAAAAATAAAAGAATGAACTGAGAGAAAAAAATTATGAACGGACATGTAAAACAAGACAAAATAATATAGTAGTGTAGGTCGGCGCGCACGCAGCCTTGACAGCGAGCGAGTACCGTTATTCTTGTGATTCATTTTCATTCATTCCTCGCGTGCCAATGCTATTACCAACAACAAAATTTGTACTTTTTGCCTGCGAGCAGATTTAAAGTAAAAACCCACTACCTACGTAGTGCACATGAGTCCCAAAACATTCTTAGAATTTCTTTGTTGCACGGATTTTTTCATTCATGAATTCACATACTCCTATGTTGCACAAGAAACAAGTAACCGTACATAATGTAATGTTTGCCTTACTGATAGTTGAACATCAGCTGACTGATAGTTGCAGCTTTCGTTGAATATTTACTCATAAACTATGCGCAATCTTATGAACAGATGTTTACTTACCAGACATGTCTGGTGACATCGAAAACAATAAAACGTCGGCGCCGGCTGGACAAGTCGACATGTCGTCTATAGAGAAACGTATCGCGGGAAATTTGTCCGTTATTGAATAGATAGATATGTACAAGTAGCAGGCTTGACATTCTTCATGCTGAGGAAAAATAAAAGTTGCAGCATAAGATTCCCTCGTCGAGCTTATGACGTAGTTCGAAGCCAGTCATACGTCATACTTGTAATAATTATGATACGTCAAGAAACTAGTTCGGACCTCAGAGATACATTAAATGTTTATATTGCACGGGAGGAACGTGACCACAGCGGTATCATCGCGTGCCGCCGATTACATTAGCAGGTGCCGCACGTATTACACAACGTACCGTGGCTCTGACTCACTGTACAGTACACATACACACTTCAAACATCGACAAGCAATGTGTTGCCATACTCATATTCGGTGATTTTTTTGTAGATTAACTGATTCATCATCGCGTGGGAATTTCTAAAGAATAAGTCAGTATATATGTAGGTACTTACCTTTTTTGGCAAAAAGTTCCTCTGTTGAGAAAACTAAATAAGAATACGGCTCGACTAACAGTATTTATTATGTACGCTTTAGAATGATTTAATTATTAATTAAATTGTGACGTAGTGCGTCGTCCCGAGTAGCCTAAGGGATGCTACGCGTGCTGCGAATTAGTTACGAGCAACAAAATTGTAACGCTCTGCCTTATCTTATAACTTGGGAGGTAAAATGTTTGTTTTCATTGATTCGCAGACTATACTTTTCACTAAATAAAACGCCAAAAATACAATTATGATGATAATTGCTAAGAGGAACATGGGAAACAAATTTTTGCAATAAAAAAAATATGCTCTCTTTTACAAAATATTCTCAGAGTAAACTCAGCGGAACGACCTTGCCACGCGTCTTCGCCCACGTAACATTCGCTCGCGCATCAGTACGGGCGCGGCGCGGCGCGGGCGCGGCGGGCGTCGTCGCACGCCGCGCGCGGGGCCGTCCCGCGCATGCGCCATCATCGCGTGCCCGCGCACTCACTTAGCAGCTATGCATAAATTATAATTATTTATGATCTCGTTTTATCCTCGACGACTTATCTTGTGGCTGCTCTACGTCAGTCAGTATTTATTTAAATTTAACACACAGCTAAGTAAGTAGGTATTAACCGGCTTATTGAAATAGGTAGATATTAGCGAAACACTTTCATTAGCGATAGTTTATTAACTTATCATTTTACTATAACAGCGGATTGCCAAATATTATATATTAAAATAAACATAATACATAACGAAGGCGCAGAGGGAGCATCATTTATATATATATATATATATATGTATAGATATAGCACTACTATATGAATACTAGCGGCACGCGACTTCGTCCGCATGATATGTCTTGTACCCCCGTTCCCCAATCGAGATATCATCAGAAAAGCCGTTCCATATAAAATGTCTGAGAAAATGAATTTTTCGCATGTTTTAATAGCTATTCTGCTATTCGGAGCGGAGACAAATCCAACAAATCAAAGATCATAAAAATCGGTCCATTCTTGACTTATAAATGGTGTAATTACCCGACTTTGTTTTTATTTAAATCTCATAATGTTATAGTGTTATGTGTAATTTATATTATTACTAGCTTCTGCCCGCGACTTCGTTCGCGTGGAAGTCGTAACACGACACAATATACTAAAATACCAGCCACATTTTAATAAAACTTCCTTGAATACTACGTTTGTAGTTTTGGCCACAGCAGTCAAAATATACAGAGAGTCAGAACTGGTACGAGTAACGCGAGAGCAAGCAACGTACAGCTCCATGTTCTATGGTAAAGGGTTTGGTTTCCGCACTTAGTCCTTCAGGTCGACCATTGTACATGGGCCATGGCGGCCATCAGTGGTTATTCCAATCAGCCCACCATTAGAAGATAATTACGTCTCCCGGTATGTTTAGAACATCTGTAAATCACACAATCGTCTTCTTCAATGTCCTACACACCGCACTGACTTCATTCACTCTTCTTTCTTCATTCAATCTATCTCTCTGTGGAATGCGCTCCCCCAGGAAATCAGGATGGTAACCAACCGATTATCCTTTAAGGTTAAAGTTCGCGAGCACATTCGTAAGAAGCTGGCAGTATCATAACAACGGAAATGTTATCCCATTGTTTGTTTAATTAGTTTTAGTATATTTGTGTATTTATATGTATTTATTTGTTCTTATATTTATATATAATTAGGTATATTTATCTTATTTATAGTTATGGTATAGGTATATCTAAGGATATTCCTATATGTATACAATTATTCCTCCAATTTCATAATTGCACCTACCTCTGTTTGTCTCTGCTCCACCCAAAGGTTGACTGGTAGAAAATGCCTATGGCATTAAGTCCGCCTCTGTACATTTTTTTTGTGCTAAAGTATTAAATAAATAAATAAATAAATAAATAAAAAGATCAGGGTGCCCCGAGGGTCTCTGTTCTAATCTGGGTGACGCCTGTGCATTCAAAGAGCACATGCGCAACGGTTTCCTCAGCCTCCATGCAAGCCCTGCCGCATTGTCCGACTGCTGATTGTCCGATATTGTGTGGAAGTGTTGGCTGTTTTCTAGTGAATTATTGAAAGCCTGTGTTCCTGGATATACACTAATGGCACAACACTGATACATTGAATGTTTCTCATTGTCATTCTTACAGATTATTCCTGACGAACAGCTATCACTATTATAATATAACAGTACATTGTAAATGTTAACACACGGGAAGTCAAGTATAAGTCCCCGCTTTGAGGAGTGGCTAGAGAGGCGCCACGGCGTCCTTACCTTCCGCCTGACGCAGGTCCTAACCGGACACGGTTGTTTCGGGAGATCCTTGTTTAGGATAAGGCGGGAGGAAACGCCCGGGTGTTACCACTGTGTGGATTGCCCGGAGGACATGGTAGAGCATACGGTGGAGGCCTGCCCGGCTTGGGTAGAGCACCGCCGTGTCCTCACGGAGGCGATCGGTGGCGACGATCTCTCGCGTCCGGTCCTGGTCCAGGCCATGATACGGAGCGAGAGTGCATGGGAGGCCGTCAAGGAGGAGGCGGCACGCGTGAGGGAGAGAGGGGTGGAATGGTATTTTTTTTTGGTCAAAAGTCGAAAAAATGCGCCCTAAAATTTTTTTTGAGAATGTGCAAATAGCGCTCTTTCATACGATACCCCATATTAATTCGACTGTTGTCATCTCAGTATCATTCTTAAGAACTGTATGGGATAAGTTTTTTTCGATTTCTGACTTTTCTAGTACTCAAACCTCAGTTGATCCTGTAAAGTTTTTTGATCCTCGTAAGAAACAGGATCGATTGGCATCAAAAAACTTTTTTGTGTAAATTGCCCATTTTCTTGCTGACTGTACATTTTTTTCAAAATCTGTGAATGCAGATCAATTTTTTTCTAAAAGTTAAAGATAGTCTTATAAGACCATTTTCTTGTAGCGACCACGGTTAAGGTACCTGCCCTTATGGACCCTTCTCAAAACATAATGCAATACTGCTCATCCCTCATAGCAAATAGTATGATAATTTATACGTAGTAATTTGACCAGACCTATAGGGAATATCTATGCAAAATTTGAACAAAATCGGTCTGGTAGTTTTTGCGTTTACCTGGAGCATACATTCAGACAAACAGACAAAAATTCTAAAAACTATATTTTCGGCATCAGAATCATTTCCAGACCTCGTAGCAATTATTTTTTTTCAAAAATATTCAATGTATAGTTTTGACTTCGCTACGATTTTATTATATGTATAGATATAGATATAGATTGTATCGTTTTGTAGGTCATTAATTGTTCATGAGCAACTCCAGTCGAGTTTGAGATGTTACTGGTTGAGTTCATTTAACAAATAAAATAATATTGACATACAAACATAGATGAAGCGATGTGAATCCCCGAGCTGCAATATGTAATATGAGTCAATGCGATCAAACAAGTTTGTCTAGGTGATTAAATGCGTTTTTTTAATGAATGAACATAAATAAATATTTAAGTTGATAGAAACAATATTAAAATTTAGTTGAATAGTTTGACGATATCTGGTAAGATATCATAATGCAGGGCGCAACATGAATTGCGTGAATGTCCGACTGCTCGGTCATTAGGGACCGCAGCGAGCGACTGCGTATTATTGGAAAAAAGTCAGCTTTTACAACTCAGACACCAGCACAGCGACGCGTGCCCGCAGCACACCCCCGCGAGCAGCCACTTATCTACGGGGTTTACCTACAATTATTCTGCTGTCAAGCTAATTCAAACATATAATTTGTATTTGACAAAAAAAGTTGTGGTTTTTTGTAAGCTTACGCGCACTTTTCGAGGTTAGGTGGAAAGTGTTGTTGTGTTGTGATTAATGGTTTAGTATGACGTCACGGCGAGACGTGCTTGCGCAGACGACAGGTCGCGCGTGGTCGGCGCTCGCGCCGCCTGGCACGGGACAGAGGTGGCGGTTGGAGGAAGTGGCTTGTGACTCAGTATCGGACGAATCTCCACACTCAAAACCTATACATAGGTATCCAAACAAACAGAGCATGCGTGTGAACTGAACACTCGGCAACCGGTCACTGTTATTTTGTTTAACTTCTTTTGGTTATTGCTTTACAGTAAAATAGATTAGCTAATAGCACGGCGCGACATGACACAGACATCGTTACTCTAATGATTAACGATATCAATTGATATGCTCCCGTCAAGCAGCAGTAGAGAAGAAAATACAAAGAAAAAATATTCGACCGTTTGAAGTAGGGCAGATCGACCAGCTACATAATGAATGCTGATCGACTCCATCTCTACTAGGCTAAAGCAGCGCAGAAATGATAAAGTGACTATAGACTGTACGAGTACTTTACCAACCCTATATTGTACAGTTACACACGACCACCCAGATTCCAAATAAATAACAATCTGCGGGCTGCAGGCCATACAAATATTGCATCGCATGAGCGCAGCGATTCGGTGGATGACAATATAAATGACTGTTCAATGACTACCTCGAACAGGAGGAGCTACTTGTTCCTGCTCCGGACTACTCACTCCTGACTCGTAGTCACACCAGTTATCACATCGGAGGTGTAGTGGAAGATGCGTTGCAACATACTTAGCTCGCTCATGAGTGAGAAAAATTAAGTGGCTACCAGTGAGCGTCAATCAATATACCTATTGTGATGATATTTACTAATGTTTAAGTTTTGGCAGAGGTCGCACCGTAAGTAATGAATGGCATACTTAGAATAATTACTTTTAAATGTTAACCAAGTGTGAAGTGAGGTTGTGGTTAAGTTGTTAACTAAATAAAGTAGGAAACTGTGCTGAGAGCGAACAGTTGAAGCTTTATTCGATAGTATATTTTGTTTTTTTACCTTACAAGACAAGAGACTAAAACAGTTGGTTCTAGTCACTCTGTTTATGGTCAGTCCTATGGAGAAAACATTGTTGCAGGATGTCTAGCATTCACCATAATTATTGAGCTTTCTGTGATTGAAAGACGTCTTGTACTCCTATGGTAAGTAAGTCTTCTAGCTGTCCGACGAGTTCGCGATCGTTGTCATTAATGAATACTGTGTAGTTACCGCTTTGCATGGTTTTGTGGTTGTGTGTTAACCGCATCAACCGCAGAGGTGCCACCTTCGTTAGGATAACTATTCACTGACCGAATGAAGCGACCACACGCAAAAATTAGTGATGATAACCGCACTACATCCGGGACGTTACTTAGGTACCTTTCACTGATACATACGCTTGTCTTACTTATACAATCATCGGACAAACCAAAACCTAGATAATATGCATTTTGAATGCCTTCGTAATGTCGACGCTCTGCTGCTTTATGCTATAAGGAGGGATTGTAGAGCTTTGCTACTACGCTGCAGTTCGAATAATGCCCTACGTGGAATGTAGAACAGCTCAACGATAAATGTGGACTGCTGCTGCTACGATCTGCTTCTGCATTGCTGCTGAGGGCAATACCCTATGAGTAATAGACCACTGCTACTGCTATGAATGTGGACAACTGCTGCTCTCATGTACTGCTACGCTGTTGCTTCGGATAAGGCCGATAATATAAGGAATGAATAACCGTTAGCCGCTCAAGGTACTAAGACCTGCGGTACGCGATCAATAACAATTGATATGTTATCTAAGCTATCGCAAAAATTCTGAAATACTCCATCTCGATTTATTACACCTTATGACACCTGTGCACCGCAATTTGTAGTCACCTTAGGCATAATATGTAATTATAGTAATTAACAAATAACAAGAGTAACCTATATATTTATTTTGGTTTACCACAATCCACAGACACAAAATAAGTTAATTAATCTTTGTTTTTTTTTTGCATAAGGAAATAGTTGTTAGATTCATATCAGCTTATACTCATTCTTGCGGTCGTTACTTCTATTAACTATAAGGAAAGCTATTCAATGTTAATTGTTAAGTCATTTACAAAATGTATTATGCCAAAGTTATCCTTCTGTGATTTTCTTTACGTCATTTCGTCTTAACTGACGTCCATGTGGATTACCAAAAGATTAAGTTACTAAGATGTGTCATGGAGGAAAAGTAAGCACAAACCATGGTTATGATGTCACGTAACGGTACCTCTCAGGTGGTTAAGGATGATTATACCAAAAAAAACCTTTATACGTAATAGGTATTAGGTACCAAATTTTTATTTTATTGTTGTTTCGTGGAAGAACTCCATAGTATGTTATTGTTATTTTAGTTTCTATAACGTATTTTGTAATAATAATAATAATAACCCCACCGCCGTATCTCTACGTTGACGTCGTGGTGGGGCTTGCGCGCTCCGAACTTTAGGTCTGTGCCGGTAGAGTTTACTTTCCTGGAACATGTCTAGGGTGAGGAGCCAGACCAAGAGAGATACAGAAACCCGCAGGGCAGCATGTGGCGAGCTGTTGGGCAGTTGCGATCCCACGGACCCTATCTCCCGGGAGAAGTCATGTTCCTCACCTCTGGCTTGCCTTTATGGGCCGGCTGGAGTGAACACTGACGAGGAACTGAGCTCCCACCTCATTCTTGCCTTTATTGGCCGGCTTGAGTGGAGATTCGCAAGAGCAAACGTGCTCGGAGGAAGGAAGTATTCCAGTAAGTGCTTGTAGGGATCTTGACCATCTTCCGGGCTCTGGGATTGTTCTGAGAGCCTTGGAATACCTCTCCACTCCTCGAGCACCTCAGGACATGTTGCCCCCTTGTCGCTACGTCACTATGTGCTAGCGACCGTTTTCGGGGGCCCATTATTGAGTGTGCAAGTCACCCCCTGCCATTTTATCCGTGTATATTAAAACATTGATCAGGCAGGGGCCATAGTCCGTCCATAGTTTTTGGTAACCAGTCCATTATAACCACCCAAACCCATAGTCCAATATCTTTGTTTCCATATCCTGCAATAGTCCGACACCAACCGGGGGTTGTTCTTGGGTGCACTAGCATAGTGCGTACAGGGATAATCGTCGGTTGGTGCCTCATTTAATTAAAAAGTGTCTAACGGGCCTCTGCGCGTTGGCTTCGGCCCCACGTACGCCTTCCAAAGGTCCGGGGCCCCAGGGTCCCGAGATATGTAGATATATATAAATAAAATAATAATAATAATACTTATAAAACAAAATAATAAAAAAGAAAAAAAAAAAACATAATAATAATACGCGATATTGAGCTTTCAGGAGTACTGATGCACGTGCACCTCGCGGGCCATACCGGGCCCCGAGCCCAGTGTCAGCTTTTGTCATAATACCTACGCTACTAAGGTTACGAAGAACAAACTTCAGGGGAGCGCGTAGTATTTACTCATGGAAATGAGCAACTTTTACTAAAGGGCTAACTCTGAAATATAAAGAAAAAAAAAACTGCTATTCCATAGAATAGTGCAATACTAAGACCTGTGTTCACCAACATTCAAACCACCGGTTAGGTATTTAAACAGTTGGTTTATGTCAAATTTCCTATGAAATTTTGAGTAAACAACTGATTAAATATCTAAACAGTTGATTAAAATGTTGGTGAACACAGGCCTTACACTATCAAAATGTTTGTCCCTCGTTTAACGTTTTTAAAAAAATATTTTGTATACCAGAGTACTTTACAGTTTTTGTTATTGTCCATTAAACATCCCATGACACTGTTTGCGGATGACAGTACGATAACTATACCATGCCATAATAAGAATACATATGAATCTGACATAAAAAATACATTAGTTGAAGCGGTAACGTGGCTGAATAATAATAAGTTAAAAATTAATATAAATAAAACTTAGATTATGCACTTTAGCCAAGGATCATCATTATTCTCTAGTCTTGACATCGAATTTAATAATAATAAAATACAGACAGCTAGTACTACAAAAATTTTAGGCCTAACAATCGACAGAAGCTTAAATTGGAAAGCGCATATTGAGGCTCTAGCCAAAAGAATAAGTAGTGGTGCATATGCGTTATATAAATTATCACGTACTCTAAATATAGAAGCGCTATTAACGGCCTACTATGGTTTAGTTGAATCCCTCATTAGATATGGTGTTATCTTCTGGGGTAACTCTACCGATAGGGATATGATCTTTAAAAGACAGAAGTACTGCGTAAGATCTATGTTTAATCTTAAGAGGCCGTGCACGAAATCGACTGATTTTGATCAATTTTGTTCATTGGTTGCGAGAAAGAGAAAAATAATTTAAACAAAATTATTTGAGATTTGAAAAGTCGTGTTCTTTGTTTTGCATGTGGATGAAAAGGATTTTTCAAATAAATTAAGTATTCACGGTAAATCACTAATATTTGCAACAAGTTTTCCGAAAAATGACGCGAGACTGACATTTGATCATCATTCTACAAGAAACTACTTTTGATTTTGAACATTAAAAAATATAATTAACATCATATGCTTATTTTTTTGTTTTAAACCCCGTCAGTAATATATTTTTTCCTATTATTTGGCAAATCATATCAAGAAATTTTAAAATCACAAATTAGTCTTCAGCTATCCTTAAAATATAATCAAAATTTTATTTAATGATTATACAATATCTTCATTAAGTAAATCCATGGCGAAATAAACTATATTTTGGAGAGTACAAAAATTATGAAACTATTAAAAGCTGCTGTGACTGACACGAATGGTATAGCACCATGAAAACTGTACTTTTATAGTTACACAGACTTAATGTTTCGATTATTTCAAGTTTTCTCACAATTAGATAAGAAATTGCCAAAAGAGAATTTTTTTCGTGCACGGACCCTTAAAACTACCGATAGCTGTAAAAATTATTTCACTAAATATCAAATATTAACATTACCTTCACTTTATATATTAGAAATAGTAATGTTTGTAAAGGCAAATCCACATTTGTTTCCTCGTATGGCAGACAAATTTCCAAGAAATAGACGTGATGATAGCAAAATATGTGTACATAAATCGAAAACTGCACTTATGCGCGAAAGTGTTTTTTGTATGGCACCAATTATCTATAACAAATTGCCCAAAAGTTGGAAAGAGCTAAACCTACCTATACCTAAACTTAAACACACAATGAAATTGTTATTGGCACAAAAAGCATATTATAGTATTACAGAATTTTTGAATGACTCATGGTGATTAGTATAAACAAATAAATAAGTATAACTAAGATTAGGTATAGTAGCTATGGTCAGGTAGTAGTGAAGAACTTAAATATACCTTTATTATAAGTAAGTGAATGCCTATAAAAAGTGATATAAATCGTTATTGTGATAATTGTAATCTGTAATATTGGACAAGGAAAATAATTAATAAATAATTGGATAATGTAAATATAAGAATAATAATATAATATGTATAAGTGTAATAGTTAAAAATCATTAATTTATTATTAATAATTGTACAAATATATTTGCATGCCATGAGAAATGGCAGATATGTCAGGAGCCACTCTTATTTCAAGATCTTGCATGCACGTATTTATTTTAATTCTGTATGTATACACATGTTCGAGCAAATCAAATTTCTTTCTTTCTTCTTTCTTTCTTTCTTGTCTTCGAAGGACACTGCTCCATTTTATACTGCCGACAAATTACTTTGTAGTTTAGCAGATGTCATGAAAACAAAAAACAGGCAAAAACCATATTACATTTAAAAATATCACAATATACTGCAACAGAATAGAATAAAATGTCAATGCAATCAAAATAAACGAATGAGGAGGTACAAATTCTAAGATCCCAGAATTGAAATAAAAAAAATATATTTCACTACTCTCCTCCAGGAGAGTCGTAGAGAAACTAGTACAGTTCGCAAAATAAGAGCACACAATACACGATCGTCATTCCGACCTCGCCGCCGAGGCCCCACGCGAAATCCCCGACTAACGAAATGTCCTCCCCGACCCTTGACTGTAAGTGAAGCGCCAGCACGCGTTTTAGCTGAGCAGCATGTAATCCAAAACCCCCACGATAATAATCAAAATACTGATTTTATCCAGCCACCGTCGGTCCCTTGCCACCCTCCCTCCGACTCAGCTGCCCTAAGCCGAGGTTCGTACCCCACAGGGGGTGCCCTTAGCGAGCAGCAGTCGTTTAGTTTATAGTTTTTACGCCCTGGCTGGAGGCATTAAGTTTCGTTAGGAGCTTAAGGCAGCCACAGGAAAGTCCGGTTAAAGAGTCGGAACCTTAGTGGTTACACTCTGAGATGCCCTAGTAAAAAAAAAAAAAAAAAGACTGCTGTCAGTCGGCGGCCGTCACTTGAAGAAGCAAGAATAAAGAAGAAGTACCTCGACCACTGGTTTCATTCGAAGAGTCCCCCTACAACCACACTAGTATTTTTAACTTTACATTTTTTTTTCAGTCTCGGCAAAGAGTTTTTCTATAAACAATGAATATTTTAGTTAATAAATATACAATTTTAGGTTACGAGGAGGTTAATCTCTTAACCTCCTCGTCTCAGACGACTTAAACTTAATCAGCAAGAGTTCTGTCATTCAAATTTATAGAGTAACTAGCTTTTGCCCGCGGCTTCGCCTGCGTGGATGTCGGTTATATCGCGTAAAAAAGTAGCCTATGTCCTTCTCCGTATTCCAGGCTATATCTCTGCCAAATTTTATGACGATCGGTTCAGCGGTTTAGGCGTGAAAATGTAACATACAGACAGACAGACAGAGTTACTTTCACATTTATAATATTACTAGTATATTAGTATTAGTATATTAGTATTAGTATGGATGATGAAAAGATCATGTATTACGACGACCAATCATCAAGAACTATTTTATCACTGACTAGCTACGCCCCGCGATTACACCCACTCGAGATTCCTACAGGAACCGTGAATTCAACTGCCATTAAAAATATCCTACGCCAGACAGTAAAAGTGTAGCTTTTGATAAATGAAAGATTTGTTGTATTCGGATCGAGATTTCCAGAGATAACCTTTTACAAACTCACAAAAAAGCTTTACGTCTAACTGTATCTTATGGAAGTACGATGAGCTCTTTTCCCCACTAGGAAAGACCAACGATAGATCATGCAATATCGATTGCGGATGAAGTTGAAGTAGTGTCAGGTTGTAGCGGTATCCCGGGCAGCGCGCAGTGGGGCTGCATCCGCGACGCGCGTGCGTCACTCGCGCCACTTTCACTCGCAGGCGAGGCGTCCTCTTTCACCGCGGCCTTGACCTCACACATCCGTGCACAGCGACCTAAACAGATTACTTCATTTTATTCGTTAATTTTGTTAGTGTTTAGATTAAGGTAAAAATCTATGTAGGGTGATGATGTTAATCATGGGGCAGTTATGATAATCTATCTAAATCATCATCATTCAAAATTACCATAATCGGCAGGACAGATATCATAATTAAAATTCATAAAAACTATGTCAAAATAAAAGATTCTGCCAAAAATTCATTAATAGTGTAGCATGCTTTGTTATTTAGAAATGACTAGTCGTTTTTTCAACTGTCCATTATTAAGCTGCCTCTAACTTTTTGGTAACTTATTATAGGAAGAGATGGTGCATAAACCGTGATAATATTCATCAAAATTACATTATAGACTTAGGCACTTATTAAATCATCATTATTCATTAAAGATTAGGTATCATTACAATTCAGCAAGCATATTTTTAGATAAAATTAAATGTCAAAGTAGTCATTAAATAAATTAGTCAATAAAAATATGAATTACTGTCATTATTTCAATTCCAAATTGCAATCATTCCACAAAATACAATACGTTCACAATAACATATCAATAAAATAATATAAGTGTAACATCGTCATCTCAAAAACGAGGAAAAGTTGTCCTCTTTCATAAACTCTCCTATACTGTACTGTCTGTCAGTTAGTAAACTCTTCAATTTACTTTTAAGAGCAGATATACATATGTAACGTTCTCCATGATTTGGGTAATTTATTAAAGATAGTCGGACCCATGCAAAAGATGCTCTTACGCATAAGAGTGGTTTTAGCGCCGTGACCACAGAGTTTGAAGTTATCGCGTCTATTTCTAGGGACAGCATCAGACAAAAGTTGAAATAAATGAGTATTTGATTTAATGAACATTACTGTTTCCAGGATATATAATGAGGGCAATGTCAATATCTTACATTCTATAAAATAAGATTTACAGCTGTCCGTTGTTTGCAGTCTAAACATCGATCTAATGCACCTTTTCTGCGCCCGAAACGCTATTTCATTGTCCGTGCTATTCCCCCAGAAGATGACTCCATATCGAAGAATTGATTCGGCTAAACCATGGTAAGCAGTAATTATCGCATCTGTGTTGAAAACCACAGTAAGCTGTTTCAGAGCGTCGGCTGCACTACTCAACTTTTTACTGAGTGCCTCTATTTGAGGTTTCTATCATTATTAGCCCCAGAAATTTTGTTGTGTCAGCTTCATTGATATTTAAATTATCAAATTGAATATTAAGATTGTTGATTGCTTGTGTACGTTGTCTAAAGTGCATTACGTTAGTCTTTTTAAAATTAATTATTAAATTATTATCATTTAGGTAACCAATTTATAATAGATATTAACGAATTATTAATGTCATGTTCATATGTGTTTATGTCATTACAAGCTATTGTCATAGTGCAATTGTCAGCAAAAAGTTTCATCGGTTGTTCAGTTACTTTAGGCAAGTCATTTATATACAGGATGAACAACGGAGGCCCCAATACACTGCCTTGAGGTACTCCGTACATAACTTCGCGTTCCTTTGAATCATCAATCATCTTGAACTTTCTTCACGTTTACTTTTTTTATTTATTGCACTGATTTCTGTAACTTGTTTACGATTATAAAGATATGATTTAATTAAATCTAAAACGTTGCCTCTAATACCATAGGTTTCAAGTTTTCCTGCCAGGGAATTATAGTGGACGCAGTCAAAGGCCTGTGTCATGTCGCAGAATATGGCACAGACTGGTGTTCTCTTATCTACATTCAGCATGACATTATGTAGAAACTCATAAATAGCTAAATTTATACTTTTATTTTTACGAAATCCCTTTTGTTCGTCACTTAATATATTATATTTTTCTAAATAGGTATTCATTTCACCACATATATATTTTTCGTACACCTTAGACAAAACTGGTATAAGCGCGATCGGTCTGTAATTTATCATTAATTCGTGATTATCTTTCATATATAGCGGTTTCATTATAGACTTCTTTAATGCATCAGGAAATATACCTGCACTTATGCAAAGATTAACAATGAAACACAGATGAGTACATATTTCAAATGCAACTGCTTTTAATATTTTTGTGGCAATACCATCGTAGCCAACGCTGTTCGTGTTTTTTAGCTTCATTATAATATTTAGTATATAATAGGGCGTAGACGGAGCCATAAACATAGACTGTGCTCTGCCAAGAATTAATGACGTTGAGTTTGTTCCCTTGGAATCTTCCCGCTTTGTACTTAGTAGGTTAATATCAGCAGTATGTATGTGCAGCTCGCATACAAGGCTGTGTTTGAAGACATTGTTAGGTTAAACTTGTAATTGTGGTGCAATGAGCATGCAACTCTGTTCCAAAGGTAGGCGAAAACGTCTTCCTTTTGCACTTCCGGGCTTTTACCTACTTTTCTAAGAATCAGTCTCAGAAGTTTAAGATCTTAAGTTTCTGTTTTTTTGAAGTGAAAATTTCTTGAGGCGCGTTGAGGGATTTTTGGTAGGGGAAAAACTTATGGGTTCGCGATCGTCACCGAACGCTTTCCATGAGCTATATGTATACTGTGTATATATATGTACTTTTTGTGTGAACAAAAATCATGGAACTCGCGTCATCGTCACCGAACGTTTTCCATGAGCTATTTGTATACTGTGTATGTATGTGTACTTTTAGGGTGAACAAAAATCATGGAACTGACGTCATCGTCACCGAATGCTTGAAATTAATAATTTAATAGCTCGACGATACAATTCACAAATTACTTAGTTTTCACTTCTATCGGCAGTCCCCGAAGACTGCACTGATTTTTTTTTAAATTACCATCCTCGGAAAAAACTAGACGGATACAACCCTGATATAGATCCACTTTTCCCCAATCAAACGGATCCGATCGAAATGAAAGCAATTAAATTGGGATAATGTTATGAAACATTTACGGCGGCGGCGCGGCGTAACAGATATCGTAGTGGCAAGTGTGACGCGCACACATTGTGCAACCTCCGGTGCCGCCTCACAGTGGAACGAATGTATGGGAGCGGTTGGACGTAGACATGTCCGAAAAATAAGAGTAAAATTATGACAAACTAATGATGCCATCTTATTCGATTACTTAATGCCTTCATAAATTGTGGTGATGAATTTCTTCATAACTCCCATATTTCGGGAGTAATTTGAGAAAATGTGAAATTTTACTATGAAAATGAGTGTATCGAGCTCTCTCCCTCCTGATTCCGGGCTTGTTTCAAGTAGCGGTCTCTAATATCGTAATGCTATTACTAAGAGCTATATTTAATACTAAGACACATAGTGCGCCAAATGTGCACTTTCTGGGATAAAAGGAAATGAAAATTTAAAAAAAAAAAACGTTTTTTCCCCATTTGTATTTACTTTAAACCGCAGACAGACTTATTAAGAGGTCTATAAATATATTATATATATACAGAAATATATATTAACAAAAATATTCACAAGAACTGATGAGAGTATGACTTTTAAGTAAGTTGATAATAAATTACCTAGTTTCATTAAAAGTACAATAAATAATTAAGATGTAAGCTCTAATTTACTAAGTTACACATTTTAAAACAATAACATCATTTAATTATCTTCGTCATCATCATCATCATCAATTAATTCAAATTCAGAATCGATGTCCGCTAAATCATTTATGTTAACAAATTCGATATCACTTTTCTCAGAATCCGTAAGCTCATAAAATTCCTTAAAAGAAGATTTTTTTACAAACTTATTTCCTTTTGGACGGATACTTGTAACAAGTGGATCAGAAGACAGTAAAAGATTGTGCATAATATCTTCATTGCATGAGATACTGCTATGCTTTCGAGAATGCCCCTCTCTATATTTTCTAAAATCTTTATTTCTAGCCTCAGATGCCTCTTCGGATAGAAAACCAATGGGCACAATTGACATGTTCTGAACTATGTCTGGCCCATGCATTAAAATTTTATGAAGTGAAGAAGGCATATAATACCATGGGTATAACTCCACGTAAAGCTTAGCAGTATCAAAGCAGAACTCTCGGAATTTAGTTACGTTGATCTTCTCTCCTGATGAAATACACTGCAAGATCACACAGATTTTTCTTAAAAGCATAGCATCTATTCCGGTCAGTTCAGCAGATTTAGTGTAGTTTTCAAAAAATCTCCTTGCCGAGTTGCCATTGTTGGTGGATCCACTGCCTTGTTTCACAACATCGAGAAGTAAGCCCGTTTCTCTTCTTACAGCCTCTTGAACTCTTTTCTTCCTGTCATCAACTTGCCTTTTTGCTATATCACCCCTTACTTGCCATGATTTTATGTCTAATTTGTAGGAAATGTGTAATAAGCATTCCATTGAGCGAATCCAAGCGTGAAGGGTGCTTAAGCTATATTTATACATGTCCTCGTTTGCGTGTTTATCTTTGATTAACTCTAAATTATTCATTTCTTTAGGACAAGCCTTGCATATGTCACACACTGAAGCTGCTGTATTGGATATAATGGAATGAATTTTACCATCAATCATTGTCAACAGCAGTTGGTGTTTGACACTAATTCCATCAGTGATGGTGGATGGAGTTAAGGCTTCAATCTCTGCTTCGATTTCAGCCATCTCTCTCTGCACATTTTCTTTGGTTTCCTTTATAAACTTAAACAATATTGGCCGGCAAAATGAAGTGGAAGATGGTCGCTCGTTTTCCCAAATTGTTACACCTTTTGAGACGAGCCGCAGTGGTACAAGACTAATCATAAAATTACTAGCAAGATCGATTTGCTCATCTTCACTCGTCCTTTGATGATAAATGCTTTGGCTAGATGATCCGTCAAAACCCCATTTGCTGGTCAATACGAGCTGTTGATTGGGATCAACAGGGGTTTCTAACGACCTAATAAGTCTTCTTGAGGTTAAATCCATCAAGGCTTGTAATTTGATTTTTGCAGAGCTCTCTGTAACTGTGAGATCTTCTTTGGCCGGATAGCACTTAATTTTTTCTTTAACCAACATGTAGTAACTCGGGTATTGAAGAGCTCCTTCTTGAGTGTTGAAATCCCGAAGAGTGTTATAGCGCCATTTCGATAAGTTCATCGATACATAAAGAGCCAATGCCTTCAAAGGGGATATTTCCCGTACCTGAATTGATTTACCTTCAATGAAGGCTTTGATTTTTGAGGCCTCTTCTGGATTCTCCGTCAAGTATTTCATAACATAAGCTGTATCGCTTTGTCCTGCCTTTTGAAGCGCCCTTTCGGCCGAAAACATAATTTCAGCGCTGCTACTGCTGCATGAAAGACTATCTTCAGTGCGTCTTCTTTTTTGCCGGTTACTAAGGTCCTCAAAAGATTTACGAGGACTAGGATGTGTACAAGTTGAAGCATCAGATTTAGCAGGAGAAATTATGGGCTCGATGACGTCACTTATATTTTCTGTAGAAGGTTCCATATTTTCATTCTGTAATTCCGGCCATTGAATTGCAGCCTGTAGCCAAATCTCATGTTTCTTCCGAAACTTATCTGTGCTTCTTCCAGACTGTGTCCATTTTGCATAAATGCGGTAGCAAAATCGACGACACCAGTCTTTTAAACTTGTTTCAGCACTTTCACATAACTGAACACAACTGTTATCTTTTAAAACACTGAACAAATAGTTAAAGTCGCGTAAATCTTTATGTGCGCATGCGCATAAAGCAACGTGAATATCAAGATTTGTATTAAAATTTGGAAAATACATTGCGAGATTAGCTTGGATACAACGAGGTGTAAATCAACACTGATTTTAAAGTTACTAATAGTGACCTATTTATATAAAATCCAGGTATCCCAGGTATCCTTTGTTAAATATTGCAAGGTAATTAGTTATTGTGATAATTAGTAAATGATGCATGCTAAATTAGTGTATTAAGAGCCATTTAGTAATTAAATAATAGCAATGTTCTTATCAGTAATCATTAGTGCATCAGTTTTATATGTAAACCTTAAGTCCCTAATTATATATCCTAATTAGCTTATATCTTCTCTAATTGGCTGCTCAGAAATGTTATTGTAATAAGGTAAACCTTTAGAAAAACGGTTTTAATCAACAAAATAAACAAAAAATAAAAAAATTGTGTTATAAAATAAACATCACTCTTTATCCCAGAAAGTGCACATTTGGCGCACTATGTGTCTTAGTATTAAATATAGCTCTTAGTATTAGCATTATGATATTAGAGACCGCTACTTGAAACAAGCCCGGAATCAGGAGGGAGAGAGCTCGATACACTCATTTTCATAGTAAAATTTCACATTTTCTCAAATTACTCCCGAAATATGGGAGTTATGAAGAAATTCATCACCACAAGTTATGAAGGCATTAAGTAATCGAATAAGATGGCACCATTAGTTTGGCATAATTTTACTCTTTTTTTTCGGACATGTCTACGTCCAACCGCTCCCATACATTCGTTCCACTGTGCGCCTCCGCGAGCTCGCAGGTAACGGTACCGCTGACCTTCAGGCTGTCTCCGCGGTCTATGGCAGGCTTCACTGCTCTTTTCAAGAAATATATGTGTAATCTCTGCGCACGGAAATTCCCTAAATTTTGGAAATTGATGAATCAGAATTTGTCAGACTGTGATGCAACTATCCTTTTAATCTTTTAGAAAAACAGAATTTTCCGTGGGCGACAACAAACCTTATGACTTTACTTATTTATTTAACCATTTACATGTAAACAGACAAGAAAAGAACAGAAAAAATTCATACGAAGGTGATACTTATTTCTAAAGAAATTTCTTCCAGCAGACCTGCGATAGGAAAGTAGATAAAGAGACACCGTGTGTAAGAGAAGAGAAAACAAAACACATTAAATCATATAAGTACCTATATCTGTGTTGGATTTATTAAGTTACGCTTACGCTTACGTGCTCTTGGGTGTTTTCAGTGGTCAACACGCAGTGCGTAAATCTGTAGGTAACATAAATTTTTAAATTTGATTTAGAACGTAAACGAAACGTTATGGTCGTGGAACCTAAACATCGCAGCTACGCAAATCAGCGTACAAGCACAAACACTGCAGATGTTCTCACGTGTAGCACGGTCAGTGTCCCAGTGGGGCCCGCGTCACCACATCCGCAGCTCGCCCGCGTCCGACACTCGTACGTGACGTACACATACGTTCAACTCGGGCAAGACACCATCATTGCGTTTGGTCTACTTTTCAGTAGCTCTCAAGTTGACGCAAGTGTTTGAACTGGCGGCGCGATCACAAGCGACGGCTCAGTGTGGGCCTCTGCCGTGCCCAGCGATGTGATGCGTGCGTGACGCAGTGCGCGTCGGCGTGACGTGCGCAGCCGCACGCAGGGCCCGCCACATGCGCGAGCGACTATGCTCTATAAACAAGTATTTGGTTGGTAAACAAACTGTTCCTGTGGTAAATCCGCATCCTTCTCACACGTGTGATGCATTCAGCAAACTCAAATATATACGAGTAAATAACTCAGATTCAGTTGGAATTTATCTAGAAGCACGTCATTAGGTTCCTTGGAAGTCAGTGTCAGTAACTATCTACGACTGTGATTTCTTGTAATTCAATGCCATATCCGGAACCTCGTCGGGGTTTCATTATATATCAGTTATCTGTAAAATCGGTATTTTTTATAAAAATCTGTTTTGCGGACACAGCTGATATTACGTGTTAAAAATAATCTTACATTAATGCAATCTACATATAAATATTATGAAAGAATATTTGTATATAGGTGTGTATCTACAGTCATACAGGAAGATAAACACAGGAAGTAGGAAACTATCCAATTGCCATCTATCGGGCGCATCACACTGAAAGAAATAACTAGCCGAACTAATTAAGTTACATCAAAAATAACTCAACTTTAGTTATGAGGAAATAAACTTTGCTTAAATTAAGAAAACTGATTTTGTAGTGTGCAAAACAGGGTTTTGTACTCGTAACATCTAGTTCGCAAGTCACTATTTTTGTGTAAACAGTAACCAAAACTTTTGTTACAGTTATGCAAACATTTCTTTCAGTGCATCCACGTGAGCTCCCCAGAGATAATCAAGTATAATGCTTGTGAGCACAGTATCTGTATCGCTTTAATCGATTACCAACGTGTATTCGGTCCGCCGCCATCCACAACTGGAAGCGTGGAAAGGCATTTTTTGTACTAATAATTAATAACATCATAATTAATTCATTTGTACATAGATACTATTAGCCACTACAAAAAACGGCTTTCCATCCAAAACCATATTATGCTAAAAAATATCTGCAAATCACATCATTCGGTAAAAATTCGGACGTGTTGTTGGAGTATTCCAATTTTTTGAGCATTGAATCATGCAATGCATAGGTGCTCAAACGGGAATACTTCGTGTTGTTCGATATTTACCTACAGAAAGTGCTAATGTTTAATCAATATTTTGATCGAAAGTTCTGACAGTAACAATGAAGTACATTATTTTTAGGCATGGTAACATGAATGTGGGCCCAAAGTTCTATTGAATTAAACAAAGGAGAAGAAATTATGAGTAATGAAATAGTAAGTTAGTCGAAGGTTAAAACTATGCATCGTACAGAAACGGAGAGCTTTAGCCCTGTTCCGGCAGATCCGGCTAAATACTGTTACCGAACTTCGAGTAAGTGCGTTATTTCAAACAGAGCGATATACGAGTCATAGCCATAGCGCTATGCTAGACGGTCCATAGCAACAGTGTTGGTAAAACTCATAGGACCCATCGTTAAGAGTCTGCAAGCATGTCGACACAGTCCCGCTTGTTAATACGGTCGCTTCTACAGTAGTAGGTACTGGCTATGAATGCTATGATTGGTATGGTCGGGTGTGTGCATGTGCTGCGGGTCACGGCGGGGGCGGCGCGCAGCGGTCACAGACCTCCGGCGATGTGGGACTTGTCAATGACGAGCCCTCTCCAAGTCTCGACAATCATAGAGTAAATTTCGGGCCACCCATCGCGTCGCATCCCGTCGCTCGCCCGCGCTATAACTTCGTTATCGCTTAGCTTTCTTTCTGACTTTTGTTCTTTTCGCTTGGCTCCTAAGATCATAGCGTGATGTTATATAGCCTATAGCCTTCCTCGATAAATGGGCTATCCAACACTAAAATTATTTTTATATTCGAACCAGTATCTAGTGCCTGAGATTAGCGCGTTCAACCAAACAAACAAACTCTTCAGATCTATAATATATGTAGCTGACCCGCGCAATTTCGTCTGCGTCACCTAGGAGAGAGAGTGGTTTAAGTAATGAATTTTCTACTTATTTTGTTACGGAGTTATTTTAAAATTATGATATTTCCTAATATATTGATTGAAATCAAGTGATGTCAAGGACAATTTTGTTTACATTTAAATACTTGTGATTAATAATATGTTTATTTGGATAAGGATTAATATAATGTTGATAAAACTCCTTCGCAAATAATGCATTAATTTCGAACAAATTTGATTACCATAAAAAAAGTTATAGTGAGTCAATCTTAAAAGATAGACATATGCTGTTGCGGACTTTTTTTAGAACTTTTAAAGAGGAACAATTCCATCATACATGATATTTGCGTAACTCAAACTGTTTACGCAGGGCACGCAACGGAAGCTCTCAAAAAGGAATAATTTTTCCCGTTTTTGCAACATTTTTAATTAATGCTCCGCTCCTATTGGATGTACCGTGATGTTTTATAGCCTATAATATTCCTTGGTAAATAGACTATCAAACACAAATATATTTTTTTAATTCCAACCAGAAGTTCCTGAGATTAGCACGTTCAAACAAACAAACAAACTCTTCAGCTTTATGGGGTTTATATTTATATACTAGCTTCTGCCCGCGACTTCGTCCGCGTGAAATTTCGGCCCACCCATCGCGTCGTATTCGCATACCGTCGCTCGCCCGCACTAAAACTTCGTTATCGCTTAGCGTTCTTTCTGACTTTTGTTCTTTTCGCTTGGCTTCTAAGGATCGTAGCGTAGATATATAGCCAATAGCCTTCCTCGATAAATGGGCAATCCAACACTAAAATATTTTTTCAATTCAAACCAGTAGTTCCTGAGATTGGCGCGTTCAACCAAACAAACAAACTCTTCAGCTTTATCCATACTAATATTATAAATGTGAAAGTAACTCTGTCTGTCTGTCTGTCTGTCTGTATGTCTGTATGTCTGACTGTCTGTCTGTATGTCTGTCTGTCTGTCTGTCTGTCTGTTGTTATGTTACGTTTTCACGCCTAAATCGCTGAACCGATCGTCATGAAATTTGGCATAGATATAACCTGGGATATGGAGAAGGACAGAGGCTACTTTTTTACGCGATAACCGAAATCCACGCGGGCGGAGCCACGGGCAAAAGCTAGCAAATTATATAGCTGACCCGCGCAACTTCGTCTGCGTCACCTACTCGTAAGAGAGAGAGTGGTTTAAGTAATTAATTTTCTACTTATTTTCTTGCGGAGTTATTTTAAAATTATGATATCTCCTAAGATTTTGATTGAAATCAAGTGATGTCAAGGACAATTTTGTTTACATTTAAATACTTGTGATTAATAACATATTTATTTGGATAAGGATTAATATTATGTTGATAAACTCCTTCGCAAATAATGAATTAATTTCTAAAAAATTTGATTACCATAAAAAAAGGTTATAGTGAGTCAATCTTAAAAGGTAGACATATGCTTTCGCGGACTTTTTTTTAGAAATTTTAAAGAGGAACAATTCCATAATACATGATATTTGCGTAACTTAAACCGTTTATGCAGCGCACGCAATGGAAGTTCTCAAAAAGGATTTTTTTTTCCCGTTTTTGCAACATTTTTCATTGTAGCGTAATGTTATATAGCCTAAGTATAATATTCCTCAATAAATGGACTATCCAACACAAAAAGATTTTTTCAATTCCAACCAGTAGTTCCTGAGATTAGCGCGTTCAAACAAACAAACAAACAAACTCTTCAGCTTTATAATATTAGTATAGATATTTATATTATTATAAACGCTGCTTGAAGTTAAGTAATGATTAGCGAATGTTTAACCATATATTTCTGACGTTTGAACGTCGCTTAACTTTAAGCAACGTTTATGAATATACCCCAAAATTTGTATAGAAGTATAGATTAGAAAGAATGGAATTAAATGCAATTTAACGTGTCGTTTTAAAATGTTACAATTAACATGTTAAAATATTTGTATGTCCATGGCGAAACATGTAAAATCATAATTCTATTAATAAGACTTTAATGAGTATACGGCTACAAATCAAGTTATATTTTCCAGTATAATTTGATCTCGCATTGTATAGGATTTCCGTACAATGAGAGGTCAGTTTGTACTGGAACTTTATAGCTTGTTATGTAGCCGTGCGTATCATGTTTTAAAGCAAATACTTACATGTATTCTATTATATTCTATACTACTGCAATGATGGACTACTTAAAATTAATCGCACAGAGCAATGAAGCATGGCACATTAAGGAGTAGGCCTATCCTTAGCAGGGGTGGTACAAGGTTGTCGATTATGATGATGGTGAAGTAGTGACGTACGATGAGTCTAGCGTGCGTGAGAGTACCCTCTCGTGTTTATACAATATTGAATTTACCCTTCAGAACGAAACAATGAGGACTTATCGGATATCAGACGGAGTTACTATAAAGTCGTCCTGCACTCTCATGAGTTACCCTATTCATGAACAACATGAACCTTGATCAGATATAATTATTCTATGTACCTACGCTAATATTTAGCACGGGCGTGTCACATAGACGATGATGTTGCACAGACCGTGATAATTCCTGCGAAAACATTGGCGAGGCGTCGGGAAATACCACCGATTCCTCATAATTAGCTTGTTATGTTAATTCAATATCATAATGTTGTTCAAGATTAGAGCTTAGGTAAATAAAGCAGTTTCCAGCCAAAACATTTGTCAATATTGACTTTTGCCACCTAACGTAGATAATACGTAGAGTTTAAGTTTGTTTTTAAGAGTTGGAAAACAAACAGATAATAATAATAATAAATCTTTATTACTAGAAGGATGGTTACAATAAATCTCCTTAAAAACAAATTTGGTCTTATACAATGTGCAGTAACTTAGGTGTCAAAGGAGTGCTTTGGCACTCGTACTAGGATTACCCTGTATCACGAATGCCATCACCTTCCTCCGGACCAACTAGAATAGTTCTATAAACAATTTAATTTGGAATAAATTCTGACAAAAATAATAATTAATTTATACTTATTATACAATACGAATAAGAATATAAACAAAAGAAGTATGTGTGTGTGTGTGGGTATGCATATGTATGGGTGTGTGTGTGCATATGTATGTGTTTGAGGGTGTGTTAGGCTGTGTGTGTGTATTTGGTAGTGTGTGTCCAGAAGTCCAGACGGTATGAGTGAGTAAGCGTTGGTGAAACAATCAGTTAACCCTCCAATTGTAAAAGTCTCTCAGATTCTTCGTAGGTGAGACCTTTTAGCCAGTCACTTACAGCGTTCTTGCATTGCTGTCGGGTAAGTAAGCAAATATTTAGAACAGCGTTGAGCTTATTGTAAACCCTTGAACCTAGTATCCAATAATGTCGCTGAGCAAGAGCAGTTCTATGTCTTTCCGTGCTACACAATCTCGTTCTTTTGCGCTTACCTTCTAACTTCTCTAAAACAAACAGATGTAGAACATTAATTAATATTTTTCTTAGATGAACACTTTATTCAAGTCAGTTCCATTTAGGAATGAAATAATATTTCTCGCTGGAAAAAAATAGTAAGAAAATGTAAAAAAAGAAAAAACTTACCTTACTGGGAAGTTAAGTCTATTTGGTAGACTAAGACTCCAGCGTTGGATGCAACTGACGCAGTACTGAAAGCTCCAGCCGAGAGACAGCTAATAAATGATGGTCTCCGACTTGATAGAGAGTTAGCACATAAATGAATAAGCCAATCAATAAGACAACACCTGTTATCACGTTGCAACCAGAGCATTTCACCCTGTTACCGTTAGTCATACTAACACAACCAAGTGAAAATACTGGCGGAACCTTTGATTGAAAAAAAAAAAAAAAAAAATGTACAGCAGACCTCTGAGAATTTATTCATGAATGGCACAAATATTTGAATGACTTTAAAAGGATAGCAATAAATCTTTTCTACGATCCTTTTGACGTAGATCTGTCAGTTGCTGGAATCAATGAACGTATACAGCGGAAAAAGGTGTCGTAAAAGTGTCGCTAGCGCCGGCGTTTAGTACGTCATACCCACGCTTGTACCGCCGCCGCGCCGTGCGTCCCTAAGCCGCCTTCTGAGTCGATACTACTGAGAAATTGCGGTAGATCCACGCCGTGAAGATAATAAATACTAAGGAGCAGCATCCGCTCGAGGGATATTTAAGTATTGTAAAAAAAATATCTGCAATTCTGGAAGGGTCTGGAATTTCGGATATTTACAATATGTATAATACCGGAAAGGTCCGTTTAGAATTGAAGTGCAAAGTTGGTTATTAGTCACCGGACGAAGACGTGTGCAAAACCAAATAAAAATAATTTGTAAGATACACTGAATAACAGTAAAATGTTGCGACGTAGATATGACTACAATATAATAATGATACAATTATATTTAAACACGTTTCATTCGTTAAAATGCCTCCAGAGCTTCATGCCCTTGAATACCAAAATCTCCCTTGCTCAAACACTCATACAACCCATCATTGACTATGCTGATGCCTGTTGTTTGGATGCCACTGAGGAGCTTTTAAATAAACTTGAGCGTTTGCAAAATATATGTATTCGTTTTGTTTTTAACCTTAAAAAGTATGATCACGTTTCTATTTATCGCAAGATACTCAAGTGGCTCCCTATTCGACTTCGCAGGAACACTCGAATATTGTGTCTGCTGTTTAACATCCTTCACAACCCTAAAACGCCATCCTATCTGCGACAACGCTTTTCCTACGATCGTCCTTCGGATGCACCTTGCAGGTCGCATCTTAGAAATCTCCTTAGACTCCCTCCCCACTCATCCGACTTCTACTCCTACTCATTCACTGTGCACGTGGCTCGGTTGTGGAATTCACTGCCACCTGACATTAGGGACTGCCAAACTGTTGCAGCCTTTAAAAGAAGAGTAAAAGATCACTATCTTTCCACTTCGCCATAGTTGCATATTATTATGTATTTATTATTTTCCACTACATTTGTAACGGAAAGCACCATAATTCGAGCTTAAAATGAATTATATATGTCGTCAAATCATTGAAATGTATCGATTGTTCCGTGGAGACGAATATTCTAATATAAATTGCTTAAATAGCATTATATACTGATGAAAATGATCGATATCTCAGAACTGTAAAGAGATAGCGTAATTTGAACACTGCCATTAGCTTAGTTGGAGCATTTACCCCCTAATTACCTATTTTATATAACAGTATATACCCCCGGGGTACCGATTAAAGTAAAATCCATTGTGTCGGAAAGTAAACAGTGTTATGTACCATTTTCATACTGCGTAGAACCACGTCTCCCGTACCCCTCCTACGTCTAAGGAGAGCTAACTGCGCAATACCCCGCAGACACCCGTTCCCCTTCAACACCCCCTCATCAGGTAGGAATGTTTGTAACTGGTGAGTTTCATTGAATATACGACCAAGAGTCACCCGCAACTTGTGATCATGGGTAAAACCTATAAAGGGAACCCGAGCAAGTTGATTTTTGTAGTACATTGGTAGTTCAGTAGTAGTACATCAGTAGTACATCAGTAATACATCAAGTAAATCTCTCAATAGCAATAATCTCTCCGTACGATTCAGTTGCTCTCCACATATATTCGAGAATTAGTCGCTCCGCGCTTAGATAGTTTTAATAAAGTCAGTTTAAGTTAGCCAATAATTTCAGTTTAAGGTAGTTTCTAGATATTCTATTAGTTCGTAAGTGCTGATTTATATATTGTGACTCTATTTTTGTTGACTGTAATTATCGTGTGTTATTTTATTGATTATACAAGTGTTTAATCTGACAGTGTGGTTTTCACTGGTTACGAGTAAGTGCGTTGGTAACCTTTCGACACCCCCGCCTACAACACCTGACTCCCCGAATATCTTACATTTTGGTCCTTACGAGCCGGATAAGGTTTACAAGTAACCATGAGTCAGAGGAGCACCATCACCACACGCAGCAGGCTGCGAAAGCTGGCTGAAGAGCAGAGCGCACGCAGAATTGATGACCCAGTATCGGACTCCGGGTTGCAGTCTGAAAGGGCACCGGGTTCACCGTCTGTCGCACCGACCATGGCGTCAACGTCTGCCCTCAACATCCCCCTGACGGGTGGTCGAGTAATCGACTACAGTGCTGGAAGTACGTCAGAGGGACCCCAGGGAGGACAGGCAGTAGCAAGAGGTCGCCATACGTCGCCGCGAAGCAGAACGTCATCAAAAGCTAGCCGCAAGAGCGTCGAGTATATAAGGAAACGCATACAGTATGAAGCTGAAAAGGAGCTAGTACAGCTGAAAGAAAACCTTCTCAAGAAAAGGATGGAAGCTGATATTGCAGAGATAGAAGCAGCTGCCGAGAGTGACGACTCAAATACGGAAGCAGGGACGGCACAGCGCGTAGAGCAGTGGATAGACACAACGCCTCAGGTAACGCAACAACAAACAGTGTTGCACCAGTCAGGCCCAGTGTTGTGTCAATCGGATGCAGTGTTGTGTACCCCGTCAGCAGCGCGCGCGCCTACGGAAATGGCCGCGCCCCGTAACCCACCCGTGAGTCAAAGGCAGCTCAATGTAAGTACGCTTGAAAGTAATATAAATGTATACCGTGATAATGTGTCGCATGTAATAGGTCCGTCTGTGTCAGTACCGTTTTCGAATCTAACGGTACCTATGGCCCAGACGCATACGCCAGTGTCTCAGGATAGAGTAACGTTCCATTTACCTGACAGGTATCCCGTCTTTACCACCCCGGTCGCAAGTGTACCTCGAGTTTCGATACCCGAGTCGGATACACGGCGGCAGAAAAATTACGGGGCGGATGATAAAGAAAGACGAAGGGAAATGTCGGGCGATAGGGACAGCAAGATAGACAGATTGGCAGAGGCTATTACTAGTATGTCGCGACCGCGTCCGGTACCTAGACAGGCGTACGAGCTACCCCATTTTAGCGGTGACCCAGCTGAATGGATTTCTTATAAGAATATGTATTGGGACACAGCCGAACAGTATAATTTTAGAACGCATGAAAACTTAGCCCGGCTTAAGACGTCATTGCATGGCGACGCGAAGACCTCAGTTGAGGACCTACTACGGTCAGGTACAGATCCTTCCGAAATAATGCGCGCACTAGATGAGGAGTTCGGTCATCCGACGTTAATATTACAAAGTGCACTCAAGAAAATTAGGGATCTACCTAGGATAACTGAGAGTGGCCGTGAGTTAAGGCAGTTCACGTCTACAATAAGGAATGTTGTGTCCCTACTTAAAAACATTAGAGCCGACGGGTATATAAATAATCCGCAATTAGTTAGTGAGATAGTTAACAAATTAACTCCAATACAGCGCGCGCAATACGGCGATTTTGCTATGGGTATAGATAGCTCACAGGGGGTGGACCTAAGAGTGTCACCGGACCTAGAATTAATGTCACACTTCTTAAAACATTTAACTCGCTCGACTTCATATTACGTTCAAGCCAGTATGTTCGAAGCTAGTCCAGCCAAGCCACCTGTGAGGCAACAAAAGCAAGCCGCGCGCTCAAGTAATAATAAAGTACCGCCGGCTCAGCGGGTACATACGCATAGTGACGAGTCTAGTGTACCTAAAGAATGCCTAATTTGCAAAAAGGAACATGCCATTGAACACTGCGACGCATTCGGTAAATTAAGCATGCAACAACGATGGGACACAATTAAAGAGAAAAATACATGTTTCAAATGTTTAGTTAGTAAACACCCTAAGAGGTTTTGCCGCGCCAAAAGGTGCGAGAAATGTGGCTACAGCCATCATATTTTATTGCATGCAGATAAACAGAACAAAGACAGCAATAAACCAGAGGCCGGCAAAACAGTTAGTGAAAAAACGGAAAGCGTCACTAACATAGGGGAATGGCGAGCTACGGCTCTATTAAAAATAATTCCAATTGGAATAACCTATGACAATGGAACGCATCATAAATGTTACGCGCTACTAGACGACGGGGCAACAGTATCACTGATCGACAGCGCTATAGCTTCAGACCTAGCGGGCCCCCGCATACCTCTTACATTAAAAACAGCGGGTGGCTACGGAGTCACTGATTTAACTTCGCGAGCGGTACAAGCACGGATCACAGGGCGAAACGGACAACAACATGAAATCAAATGCCGTACCATGGTCAACATGAATTTGCCAATACAAACTGTGTCCGCTGCTATGCTGAACGATAACGCTCACCTCCGGGACTTGGGTTGCGTGGAGATGAGGGGCGCTAAGCCGATGTTGTTGCTTGGGCAGGATAACTGGCAGCTTTTGGTCAGTCAGGACATCCGACATGGACGATCCGGTAAACCAGTTGCCTCCCTCACGAAGCTAGGTTGGGTCGTACACGGACCATTCGATAGTGCTAACGATGTTAACGATCAGTCAGTAAATTTTGTGACAGTTCCCCTGCCTGATCTGCATGACCTAGTCAAAGCTCAGTTCGAGCTAGAAGCTATAGGTATTTCGCAAAACGCTCATAAAAATAAAAATAATGAAAGAGCGTTAGAAATCCTAGATAATACTAGCCGCCGCGTACCTAATAGTTCACAATGGGAAGTAGGGCTATTAAGGAAACATGATGATGTGGAATTGCCTAATAATTATAATCAGGCTGTCATGGTAATAGGGAAAGCGCGTGTAGCACCTCAAAAGGTGATATCTATCCCTAGGCTCGAGCTACAAGCGGCCTTGTTAGCCTGCCGACTAGCAGACACGGCCGAGAAAGAGCTAGGGCTATCTATAAAACGTAAATTTTACTGGACAGACAGTAAAACGGTTCTTAGATGGATAAACTCTGACGCCCATGAGTTTCAGAGATTCGTATCACATAGACTGGCCGAGATTGATAAATTATCGGACCGAGGCAATTGGCGCTGGGTGCCATCGGAGGATAACCCTGCTGACAGAGCGACCAGATTGTCTTGGCCCGATAACCATGCGGTGTGGCTTTCTGGCCCCCCTTTTCTATGTGATCCACAGGAGCGGTGGCCGGTGTGTCATGAGGCTGAAGCGGCGGAAGCGGACCTCGAGCGCATTCAGCGGGTCCACGCTACATCAGCGCCGATGGCGCCACTCCTTCTCTACGAGCGCTATTCTTCGTGGACGCGCATACAGCGCGTTATGTCACGCGTGCTAATATTCATCGGCCGATGTCGTAAGCATCGGTCAACAGCAGAGCTACAGCGTCCCGACCTGGAAGAAGCTCACAACTGCCTTATGCGGTTGTGCCAAGAAGACAGCTTCCGGGATGAGCGGGCCGCCATACTAGAAGGCCTGCCCGTCCCCAACAACAGCAGCATCAAGGCCCTAGACCCGATGATAACCGAGGACGGCTTGCTTCGGGTGAGGGGACGCCTGAGTGCCTGCGAGGTGCTCACCTTCGGGGAAAGGCACCCGATAATATTAGAGGGACGCCACCCTCTAACGCGAAAGTTGATCGCATTTTACCATGGGATGGCTTTACACGCCAACCATGAGACCGTCGTCAACAACCTTCGTGAAAAGTACTGGATCACAAGGGTAAGAACCTCAGTAAAAGCGGTGGTTGCCCAGTGCCAATTATGTCGTGTTTCCAGAGCTAAACCAGCCCCGCCCAAGATGGGCGATCTTCCGCTGGCGAGAGTCGAGACCTCGCGACGAGCCTTTGTCCGAGTGGGCGTCGACTACTTCGGCCCGATGGAGGTAGCAATTGGGCGGCGCCGCGAAAAGCGGTGGGGTGCCTTGTTCACCTGCCTCACCACACGCGCCGTCCACCTCGAGTTGGCCGCCTCATTGAGCGCCGACTCCGCCATACTAGCCTTGCGGCGCCTTATTGCGCGCCGCGGGCAACCAGCGCATCTGTACTCAGATCAGGGTACCAATTTCATTGGAGCCAACACCGAACTACGAGCAGCCCTGAAGGACCTTAACCACGGTCTAGTCAGGGCCGAAGCCATCAACCGAGGCATCGAGTGGCACTTCAATCCCCCGGCAGCCCCACACATGGGCGGCTGCTGGGAGCGCCTGGTGCGTTCCATAAAAAACGCACTCCGAAGCACGCTCAAGGAACGTGCTCCCCGAGAGGAGGTGTTGTATACCCTCCTCACCGAGGCCGAGCTGATTGTAAACAGCCGGCCTCTAACTTATGTCTACGACGACCACGACCAGCCTGTGGTCCTGACACCTAACCATCTACTCCTGGGCACTGCGTCCGGGAGTACTCCGTTCCTGCCGGGAGACTTCGAGGACGTCGATTCGCGCCGGCAATGGCGGCGCGTGAACGCGCTCGCCGACATGTTCTGGCGGCGCTGGCTACGAGAGTACCTCCCAACGCTGCAACGTCGTGACAAATGGATTAACAACGTACCCAATGTGCGGGTCAACGACGTAGTTGTGATTATAGACAATAATAAGGACAGGAATGTATGGACAAAAGGTGTAATTAAGAATGTATATTACGGCAATGACGGTATTGTTCGTGTAGTCGACATTAGGACGTTAAATGGGGTCCTGCGTCGGCCCGTAGCAAAGATTATCGTGCTTCCCACCGACCAAATATGATGTAATGCGGTTGAACCCTTTTACAGGGGGTGGAATGTAACGGAAAGCACCATAATTCGAGCTTAAAATGAATTATATATGTCGTCAAATCATTGAAATGTATCGATTGTTCCGTGGAGACGAATATTCTAATATAAATTGCTTAAATAGCATTATATACTGATGAAAATGATCGATATCTCAGAACTGTAAAGAGATAGCGTAATTTGAACACTGCCATTAGCTTAGTTGGAGCATTTACCCCCTAATTACCTATTTTATATAACAGTATATACCCCCGGGGTACCGATTAAAGTAAAATCCATTGTGTCGGAAAGTAAACAGTGTTATGTACCATTTTCATACTGCGTAGAACCACGTCTCCCGTACCCCTCCTACGTCTAAGGAGAGCTAACTGCGCAATACCCCGCAGACACCCGTTCCCCTTCAACACCCCCTCATCAGGTAGGAATGTTTGTAACTGGTGAGTTTCATTGAATATACGACCAAGAGTCACCCGCAACTTGTGATCATGGGTAAAACCTATAAAGGGAACCCGAGCAAGTTGATTTTTGTAGTACATTGGTAGTTCAGTAGTAGTACATCAGTAGTACATCAGTAATACATCAAGTAAATCTCTCAATAGCAATAATCTCTCCGTACGATTCAGTTGCTCTCCACATATATTCGAGAATTAGTCGCTCCGCGCTTAGATAGTTTTAATAAAGTCAGTTTAAGTTAGCCAATAATTTCAGTTTAAGGTAGTTTCTAGATATTCTATTAGTTCGTAAGTGCTGATTTATATATTGTGACTCTATTTTTGTTGACTGTAATTATCGTGTGTTATTTTATTGATTATACAAGTGTTTAATCTGACAGTGTGGTTTTCACTGGTTACGAGTAAGTGCGTTGGTAACCTTTCGACACCCCCGCCTACAACACCTGACTCCCCGAATATCTTACAACATTGTAGTTCTAAGTATATATTTGAGTGATATTTATTTTAGAAGTATGTATGTAAGTATTTTCTTTTATTGTATGCTTATAAGTATTTATATTAGTGTATAGCTATTTTGATTTTATGTATATATTTTTTTTTCTCTTCTACAGTTACACACGTTGTCTACATCTCTATATCTATCGCAGGTATGCTGGAAAAGATTTCATTAGAAATAAGCATCACCTTTGTACGTATTTTTCTGTTCCTTTCTTCTTGTCTGTTTATATGTGTGTACATAAAAATAAATAAATAAAAATCTAGCCAAGAGCGAGTTAAACTCGCGCACCGGTTCCGTACCATCAAAAATCATCAAGAAAAATTACATTAGTTCCACTGTCGGCTAAGAAATGGCGCTGACCTAAAACTGCAATATTAAAAAAGTGTGCTACTTAGAGACATCGTTTTATTTTTCCTGTAATCTCAAACTTCTATCACATAATTTCATATCAGAATAATTTCAGATTTATCTCTATACAAACTTCGGAGATAAGGGGAACGGTATTTTTTCTTAAATTTTTCGTTAGTAGTCGAAAACAACGAGGCCAGAAAAAAAAATTAAAAATATGCAAATAGCGCTCTTTCACATGATACCCCACATGCCCTAGTAGCCCCACTTTGAATTGTTAAGAAAAAAAATTTTGCACATGGACTGTACGTCCATATGCAAAAAAAAATCTTTCTTATTTGCAAAATAGTTGGGCAAAAGTCATCTAAAACTATTCCAAATTTAAAGAAAAAAGAAAGAAAAAGTATTTATTGTGACTCGCACGGGAAGATTACAAACTAAACACAAAAGTATAAAAATTAAAAACAGAGTCCTGTACGAGGCCAAAAGGCAGCATCTCAGCATGATGCTGCGAACTTTAAAAATAAGTGCCGCAGCGCTGGTATTGTGGTAGAGATAAGAGGGGGATAGGGGCTGGGATTCTGTGATGTCACCGGCAGATACAGAAATATAAATAACTAGCTTTTGCCCGCGGTTCCGCCCGCTTAGATGTCGGTTATCGCGTAAAAAAGTAGCCTATGTCCGTCTCCATATCCCAGGCTACATCTCTGCCAAATTTCATGACGATCGGTTCAGCGGTTTAAGCGTGAAAATGTAACATACAGACAGACAGACAGAGTTACTTTCACATTTATAATATTAGTATTAGTATGGATTATCAATAAATAGATATAATCGTGTAATATATTTATTGCTTCCACATGTGAACTTAGGTGGTATGTTTTACAAAAATATGATCATTGTGAACCCTGTCGGGTACAGCAAAAGTAGGAGAGAGGAAGAGGGCTTTTATTTGACTACTTAGTTGTTATAATAATAATAAATAGGTAGGTATTGTGATTATTTTCATACAACACGTTATTTAAAATTTGTCATTTAAGTATTCATTGATATTGTAATAGCATTTAGATAATAGTTTTTATTTTTTAATTTGATTATGAATGTATAAAGTTTTTGTTCTTCTTTAATTGTTTCTGGTAATTTATTATATATTTTAATTGACATGACTAGTGCACTTGTTGACTGCATTTTTAGCTTAGAGCCTGGTAAGTTTAACCTATTTTTATGGCGCAGTATATATTTTGACTGTATGTTTTCTCTTGTCGTGTAAAAGTGTTGGTAATTACGAACAAATTTGCATATTTCTAGAATGCAGGTGAGGGTTAGTATCTTATGTTCTTGTAAATGAGGTTTGCAGCTGTCGGTGTCTGCTATAGTTGATAGCGTTAGTAGTTCTTGAGATATCCAGCCGTGACAGACGGACAGACAGAGTGAGTCGCACCATAAGTCCTTTTTACCATTTTGGTACCAAACCCAAAAAATCGGAGTGTGACTGTGACGTGGACACGGCCGTGTGTTTTATGTGAACATATACGAGTACGTAGCGGGTAATATTTTAATTTGAGCGACATTTTTGAACCTTTAGCTATAGAGTGGTGTTTTTAAATTTTGGATGTAGATGATAGATATGAAGCTGCAACACCGAGCTATATCCCCTGATTTTCTTATTATCAATTATTTGAATTGCCTCCCACTACGGAAGCAAATTTAAAGTTGTCCACGTCATAAAAAAAACAAAAACAATTTCGATACCATTTTTATGCAAAACAAAACACATAACGAAATAACTATAAAGATGATGCTCTAATCAAAGCTTGTTGGTCCTTTAACAGCGACCAAACTCTGATTTTATTATTTTATTTATTTATTTAACAATTTATGTACACACATATAAACAGACAAGAAGAAAGGAACAGAAAAATACGTACAAAGGTGATGCTTATTTCGAATGAAATCTCTTCCAGCATACCTGCGATAGGAAAGTAGATATAGAGATGTAGACAACGTGTGTAAGTGTAGAAGAGAAAAAATGAAATAAAAAAATATACATAAAATCAAAATAGCTATACACTAATATAAATACTTATAAACATACAATAAGAGAATATACTTACATACATACTTCTAAAATAAATATCACTCAAATATATACTTAGAACTACAATGTAGTGGAAAATAATAAATACATAATAATATGCAACTATGACGAAGTAGAAAACCTTTACTCTTCTTTTAAAGGCTGCAACAGTTTGGCAGTCCCTAATGTCAGGTGGCAGTGAATTCCACAACCGAGCCGCGTGCACAGTGAATGAGTAGGAGTAGAAGTCGGATGAGCGGGGAGGGAGTCTAAGGAGATTTCTAAGATGCGACCTGCAAGGTGCATCCGAAGGACGATCGTAGGAAAAGCGTTGTCGCAGATAGGATGGCGTTTTAGGGTTGTGAAGGATGTTAAATAGCAGACACAATATTCGAGTGTTCCTGCGAAGTCGAATAGGGAGCCACTTGAGTATCTTGCGATAGATAGAAACGAATACATATATTTTGTAAACGCTCAAGTTTATTTAAAAGCTCCTCAGTGGCATCCAAACAACAGGCATCAGCGTAGTCAATGATGGGTTGTATGAGAGTTTGAGCAACGGAGATTTTGGTATTCAAGGGCAAGCAGCTCTGGAGGCATTTTAACGAATGGAACGTGTAGTGCACTTTGCGACTGACTTGAGCAACATGGGCAGTCCACGATAGGTAAGAATCCATGGTCACCCCCAGGTTTTTAACCGTGTTTGCGTATTCAATCTGAACTCCATTCAGACAGAGTGGAGACAGCGACGCAACATCAAGCCTTTTCCGTATATACCTGCCACCGATAACTATGGCCTGGGATTTCTTAGGGTTGATTTGCAGTCCAAAAGACCGCGACCACTCGCTAATAGATGGTGACCAGGGGCTGATGATGGAGGACTGGACAAAATGGTCCCCACGCCCAATAAAAACCAAACATATGTCATTAGATAGGCATTTTAATAAAGAGCAATAACTACTATGTCGGTTCTTTTCAAATCGCTGTGCGAAAAAAGTTATGGCGATGTTCCGTAGGACGTACCTGGACGGTAGATAACGGAATACTTGAATAGTAAGTCACTTCTAGAGGTCTTAGTTTGAATATTCGCAAATGTATGCATTCCAATGATAACAAAATGGTATGGTACCATCGAGCTGGTCAGATGATAGGCCTGGACGCTAGATAACGGAATATGGCAGAGGTCTTTTTTTTAAATTAATCGACGAAAAATTTTAACTCAGGGGTGTTCAAAATCATGTACTCATGGTTACAGTTTGCGCACTGGTTAAAATTGTATCCTGTATATCTATCTATACATATAATAAAATCGTAGCGAAGTCAAAACGGTACATTGAATATTTTTGAAAAAAATATAGTTTTTAGAATTTTTGTCTGTTTGTCTGAATGTATGTTCCAGGTAAACGCAAAAACTACCGGACCGATTTTGTTCAAATTTTGCATAGAAATTCCCTATAGGTCTGGTCAAATTACTACTTATAAATTATTACGCTATTTGCTATCCATCTCAAAACATAATGCAATACTGCTCATCCCCCATGAGCAGTATTGCATTATGTTTAGAGATGGGTCCATAAGGGCAGGTACCTTAACCGTGGTCGCTACAAGAAAATGGTCTTAAGAGACTATCCTTAACTTTTAGAAAAAAAAATATCTGTATTAACAGATTTTGTAAAAAATGTACGGTCAGCAAGAAAATGGGCAATTTTCACAAAAAAGTTTTTTGATGCCAATCGATCCTGTTTCTTACGAGGATCAAAAAACTCTATGGGACCAACAGGTTTGAGTACTAGAAAAGTCAGAAATCGAAAAAAAGTTTTCCCATACAGGTCGTAGGTGAGACTGAGATGAGAACGAACACAATGTATCAGTGTAGGATGCCAACAGTCGAATTTCCATTACTACTTCGCTGTGTTGAATAGGAAACGAATTTATCAGATAGTTACATATTTAATCTTTTAAATGATTATCATACCTTATGGATCTAAGCAGTCAATTATGATATATTATGCTATTTCAGGCAACTTTCAACAAAGCGATGCAAATCTGATTTCGATTCCAAAGAATTGATATTTATGTGCTTCTTTTTAGGGATCCGTACCAAATTGGTAAAAAAGAACGCTTATGGTGCGACTCAGTCTGTCTGTCCGTTTGTCTGTCACAGCTAGGTATCTCAAGAACTACTAATGCTATCAACTTGAAATTTGGAATAATTTTAGATGACGTTTGCCCAACTATGTTGCAAATAAGAAAGTTTTTTTTTTTTTGCAACTGGGACGTAACTGGGTGTCTTAAAAAATCGAAGTGGGACTACTAGGGTATGTGGGGTATCGTATGAAAGAGCGCTATTTGTACATACTCATACATTTTTTTAGGACCCATTTTTTCGACTTTTGACAAAAAAAATAAAAACCATTCCCCCCCCATATCTCCGTTGTTTGCATAGAAAAAATCTGAAATTATTTTATGGGATAGTAGTTTATGTAAAGATTACAGGAAAAATAAAACGATTTCTCTAAATAACACACTTTTCAGAAATCATCAATAAAAATTATTATAGATGGCGCTGACCTAAAACTGCAATATTGTACATCGCAGTGTTAAAATTCTCTGATGAATATTGACCTCGCCGATGAAAATTTAAAAACATTTCACGGTTCACAACCAAAATGTCCTCCTTCCTACCTACTCGTAGATTGCTTTGGGTTAAGCACAGTAAGTTGTAGTTTTTTTCTGGGCACATAACTATTTAGGTACTAATACGAATAAAGCTATACATATGATGATTATTGGCGATTATTATGATGATTATTATGATGGTACGGAACCTTCGGGGCGTGAGTCCGACTCGCCCTTGACCGGTTTTTTTTAATAATAATAATAATTTATTTGCAATTAGTATTGGTACAGTGTTGGTCTTAAAGTCAGTAATTAAGTTCCTAATACATAGTCAGACATTTGACATGCAAAACATTACAATGTATTTTAGAGTGTTATATTTATGTCTAATGGCATGCTTTAAATGCTAATTTCTATTATTCATTAATTTTACAGTACAGTCAATATTAATTATTAATTATAGTCACATTAATTTAAAACAGATTAGTTAACATTATTTATAAATTCATTTATAGAATAAAATCGTTTTTCCAGCAGCCATAATTTCAACTTTACAAAAAATAAATTATTAGGTAACTCTTTAAAGTTATTTGGTATTTTATTATAGATAAGTCCACACATATGATAAGAGTTCTTTTTATACAGAGAAGTCCTTGGTGCCCTAGGCAGAACTACTGTATCTGGATCTCTTACTTTTCGAGGACAACGGTCTTGAGCTTTTTTAAACAGGTCAAATTGCTGTAAAACAATGGTTTACAAGATTCCCATGGTGGTATGCCACAAATGGCTCGAATACACTTTTTTTGTACCCTAAAGTCTTTATCTGCGTCTGTTGAGTTACCCCATAGTATAAGGCCATATTGTAGAGACGATGCAACGCAGCCGTGATACGCTGTCAGCATCGTACTCTGCGACGAGGTCTTTCGGAGTGTGTAGAGAACATAAACGAATTTGTTTAATTTGTTGCATACTTTTTCTATGTGTGGTTTCCAGGAGAAGTAGCCATCCAATGCAACTCCCAGAAAAATAGTTTCCTCTGCCTCTAATAGAGGTTGTCCATTATAATTAATGTTAAGTTTTTCTCGTTTACGACCATATGTCATAAATTGGTCAATTTTTGTTTTATTTATATTTACATGCAAATTGTTAAATCTTAACCAAGAAATTGTTGATTCAATTGTATTATTAATGTCAATTCTGTAATTATTAATGTCAGTATTACTTGGTGATGTCATAATAAACGAAATGTCATCCGCAAATAATGTGCATGGATTGGGTATGTTTTCAGAAAGATCGTTGATATATAATAAAAATAAAGGGGGACCCAAAACGCTCCCTTGTGGTACACCTGAGTTGTTGAATTTTGTAAGGGACCTAATTCCCTCCAGTTCTTTATTCTCAGTCATACTTACAATCTCTACACATTGCTTTCTACCCAGTAGGTAGGTTTCAAGATACTAAGGGCTGGACCTCGAATACCATATCGCTCCAACTTCGAAAGTAACAATCTATGTGACACAAAGTCAAAAGCTTTCGACATGTCGAAGAAGATAACAGATACCCGGTTTCCTATGTCTACTTCATCAATTATATTTTTTACAAGATTGAAGGTGGTCGATTTCCTTTTTTGAAACCAGTATTGTTATTTCTTAAGAATCTGATGTTTCTCAATAAATTCTAAGAGACGGTGTTGCATAGCTTTTTCTTTAATTATTGTTTTTTTAACATTTTGTTACTGTAATTGTGATAGTTCGAAGAACTTTATAGGATTTTTTTTTGTGTGGGAAATTATCAAATAACTTCTCCCGCCCTGGGGGGAGCGGGAGGGCGTGTCAGACTTTTACTGACTAAAACCCACCTGTGTTACTTCGGTTGCCTTTGTGCCAGGGCCACGGTATCCCTTTCGGAAAAACCCGCAGGCAGGCAGGCATTGGTCCTAGCGGAACACGTCACAGTTCGTGCTGACATCTATTTCTGGCACGCGTAGAACACAACGCGCCGTCAACCTGGGCCTGTTCCTTACCAGACGGCGAGCTGCCCATTGCTCGCCGTCCGCAAGCCCGCGCCTACGGTGGCCGGGAATCGCCAATTGATTCCCGCCGCCCAGGGCGTCTTCTGCGGCGACTAGGGGCGTGAGGGCGCACAGACTACCTCTCCCTCACGCGTTCCGCCTCCTCCTTCGCAGGCATTACTGCTTCGCAAAAGGAGTTTACGGTCTCCCATGCACTCGCTCCGTACCATGGACCATTACGGGACACTGCACGCTAAACAAACAATTTCACACAATAGAAATATCGGACAATCCTCTGTGCAGGGCTTGCATGGAGGCTGACGAAACCGCCGCGCATGTACTCTTTGAATGCACAGGCGTCACCCAGATTAGAACAGAGACCCTCGGGGCACCCTGATCTTTCACAGATGTTCTAAACATACCGGGAGACGTAATTAACTTCTGGAGGGAGGTGGGCTGGTTGGAATAACCACTGATGGCCGCCATGGCCTATGTACAATGGTCCACCTGAAGGACTAAGTGCGGAAACCAAACCCTTTACCATAGAACATAGAACTGTACGTCGCTTGCTCCCGCGTCACCAGTCCTGACTCTCTGTATACTTTGACTGCTGTGACCAAAACTACAAACGTAGTGTTCAGGGCAGTTTTATTAAAATGTGGCTGGTATTTTAGTATATTATGGTGTTTTACGACTTCCATGCGAACGAAGTCGCGGGCAGAAGCTAGTAAATAAATAAATAAGCCAAAATATTAACCAGGGAGAAAATATAGGAATACTTTTGTAAGCAATGAACGCCAACGACCACGAGTAATTAGCTTCACTGTGGTACAAATACGTACAGCTTCGCAGACATCGGCGAGGCACGTGTCGATCCTAGTATGTTTACTATTAATATAATATTATAAAGTTTAAATAGTAAGAAATAAAAGTAAAATTTTAAATTTTAAAAACCCCCTACTCAAACGAAACAATACTAAAAAATAAAATAATACTTTTTTTAAAGATGCGTTCTGAATCTGCACCCGCGGTAATCTGTCACAATATTAAAGATTGTTAAAACTATAAATAATTATGTCAATACATAATAAACTTCCTATTTTGTTCATCAACATTTTCATTATTTGATTATAAAAAAATATGATTCGAATACTTATTTAGAAAAAAATATAATAATTACATTTAAAACCTTATTAGATGATGTGAAATTTTACGTTTATCGATAATCGAATGTTTTATTGTTTGTTTTCTTTAAAAAATACCTAAGTTAGCGCAACGCCGAAATATAAGAGGGCTTTTCGGACTAAACAACCCAAAATGAATGGGACACAGACGAGGTGTTGAATAGCCCTCATAAAACCATTCAGCTTTCGTTCCATTCATCTCGCTTCCCAGCAGCGTGTGACTCACACATCTCGATTACCGTTTCTGGTTTCGCCACTCAGTGCAATTCGGTAACATGCAATTTCTTGACGCACGACATAGCTTTATTTGCTCTTTGGGATCTCCGCACAATCTCCGAATATATTGACAGTGGAGCCGGTTTATCGATCATCGAGCGTCACTAATCTACGAGTGTAATGTCTTTTGGCAAAATTTGTCGTAAAACCAGCACGAGCGCGAATTCTAATTCGCTTGTAAGCGGCCTTCTGCGAAACATTAGCACTGGCTCACCAGTCGCCGCTCTTACGTCTTGTTATTAAAACTAATTAGAGTTATTTAAAGATTACTCACTGTTTGATTGGAAAATTGGCTTTCACGCAGTATGCGCGGGGCATCGACCGTAGGGCTGGTACGACGTATGTGGACCTGTTCAGCTCATTGACTAATGGCTTAAGAATGCTTCTAAGAAACAAAAGGTGCACCAAAAAAACAGTGCGGTATGTCGACGTCAATGGGCGAAGAAAGCTTTGCTGCACCGATCATAGGGTTTTTGTACAGATTAAGGATGCGACAGAAACCTCCCGGAATGTTGTGAAATAATTCTTGAAATGGTTAATGAGTTGCCTAAATAATGATAGTGCTGAGATTTGGGTGGTATTTTGAACATGGTGAGTAATCGTACGGTGTCACGTAGGCACAGCGTGGTCTTGGTTTTAGTATTCGCCACCAGTTGTGGTGCGTGTGCTCGTGTGCTGCGTGAATATTTAATTAATTTGATTCTATAATGCAAACTGCAGACTGCGGTTAGGTTAGGTTTGTCCAAAGCTCTTAAGGCTTCATCATGAAAGCTTTGACCTGACTACGAATGAATGCTTACGCTATCTACACGTGTAACATACATAACAAGATGTATATCGAAACAGCTTCAATTCTGGTTTCAAAATAGGTTCTTCCTATCAAAACAATATACCAAAATACCTATTGGCCGAATCAATAAAAAGCAATCATAAATGTGTTAAGTAGTTATCATTTTTCTCTTACTTATGTAGGAGGTTTTTGTGTCGCTTTAATTAGCACTCTATCTATGTATAAGATTAGCACTCTATCTATAAGCTACACTAAAAAAGCAGTGGACTAAAAGTTTATATAATGTGTCCTTCTAGAAAGTTTGTCTCTGTAACAGCTGGTTCAACCCTTGACCCAATATTTAGATTAGAAGGCACATGTGGCGAAAGGAGTCCAACAGGCAGGAGCCCTTTAGAGAATAACAATCAAATATCGTTACACTGTGTTAGGCACCTTGGAAGGATAAAAAGTTTTCAATTATACTATCGTATTCACAAACATCATTTTGTAACAGATTAATCAATTTACTTCTGCAATTGAATTCCTCCCTCAGTTGAATGCATAGTTATTCATCGTCCAATTTCACAATAGGCCTTCGAACTTTCAGCATTCTCGTAATATGTTCCGGAGCGTCCCACGTGACAGGAGGTCATTGTAACTGTAGGTATTTATAGGTCAGTGTTCTCGGTCAAGTGCCAATCAGTACTCTCTGCGTTTAAATTGAGGCCATTGTTACGTTACTATGTTCTTGAATGGATTTGTAAATGTGTGTTAGTGCGAGCAGTTGCAAAGGCGCCCAGTTGGGTCAACTGTTATGTGACTTGCATCGTAGACTGTATGATCGGAACAGGATAATGTTCAGATGACGCGGGTGCCTCGGTTTGTGACTGTGAAGCTTACGTTGTCTGACGTAGTGTATCTATTAAATAATTTGTGGTTTTGCTTTAATCATGACATCTTGCCCCATTGACGCACGGGAATATGTAGTTACCTAATTATCGAATTATTCGTAATCTTTCGCAATCCTTGTTTAGTGAATCACATACTAATTGGTAGTATTGGTAGTTTCCATTCCTGTTGCAATCCCGTTGGCTAAAGGCGCAGGCAATCCTGTTCAACAGGTTATGTTACTGTTAAGATTCCAGTTATCTCAAGTCATTTTATGTGTCTTATCATATAGTTTTATTGGCGGATTCACTTTGCTTCTCTTCTTTTAGTTTTATTTCATCTGCATTATTTTTTAATTACCTGTTGTTAAATTAAATCGTCTCTTTTTACACTTTGAGCGTCTTGTTCTTAGCCGGCAACGACTTTTTATAACTCCTTCCGACTGTATTTTACTCTATTCATAAAATGCTAATGATGCGGTAGGTACTGATAATAAAGCTCAATGGGATTCTCAACAAAGATTGAAATAGTATTAATTCTTATTAATTACATAATGAAGATTTAATAAAATGCCATAACATGCTATCTGACAACATGACATTATCATTCTTGTGTCTTCGTAACTGACCACACACGGATAAACAAGACGCAAACGGTAAACCAGTCTAAACCATAGAACTATTATTTTATTATCGTACATGTTTCCACATTAGCATGCAACGGGTGTCAATATACATAAATAAACGTGCTTCTCGCGATATCGAGGTAGTTCTCGTCTTTACATAAATAAATAAAACTGGTGTTGAGCCCGTCAGTGGTGGCTTCGGTGACGTGTGGTCGTTCTGTTTGACGTCACTGTTGGCACCGCGTACGCGGCTGGCTTACGTTGGTTGGTCATGGGTATGGTCGAGTGCGCCAACTGGGGCTTCCCTGGACCAATATCAAAAACAAAATCAAATAACTCTTCCCACGCTCAGTTTTACCTTCAGTTCCATTTTAATATGTGATCGTGAGACCAAACCTAAAAAAATATATCTGATTACATGATGGATTTTTCCGATGGCGATTCTTTCCTGAGGATACATTGGGTAACCAGCACAAATAATGATAGCACAAACCGCTTCAGAACAAAATTAACGATCATTGTATATCATCAGCAGATTATTGATGAATCTTGAAAATATTGGAACTTTATCACGTCAAATATATTATTACTATTGTAATAATACTCGTTATTAAAACTACTTTAATTCGAGCTTTACAACCAGTTGTTTGTGTTCTATACTCGTACAGTGACAAACGACTACACACTAATGTAGTAAGCTTAAGCTGTCCATTTCTTGTAGGTTACTTTAAATTTGGGCAATGTACTTGCGCCGACCAGTGCACGTACGTACCGCGCACCACGGAATGACATGCTACAGAAGAACCATTAGAAAACAGAACTAAGATTTAGAAATAGAATTATTTATGAATTGTAACAGTATTGATATTCTTTGTATAACTGAACATTGGCTTAAAAGCCATCAATTCTTGTTCAATTTTAATAATCACCGGGTTGGTAGTTCGTTCAGCAGAGTAAATGCTATACATGGTGGCTCATTAATTTTAGTAAGTAACCAGCTTAAATTTAAAGACCGTAAAGATATTGTGAGCCTATCTGTTGAGCGGATAGTTGAAATAGCCTGTATAGAATTGGAGCAGTTTATTGTATTAAGTGTGTACAGACTTCCTTCAGGATTGTATGACTGCTTTGAAAAGGTAATGGATGAAGTGTTACACAAGATTTGTAACTCGAACAAGTCCATTATCACTTGCGGTGATTTTAATGTTAATTTATTAGAAAAATCAAGTTCTTGTAGTCAAATAATAAGTCTGTTTCAGTCCCACGATATTGTACACCTATTTTTGGAGCCCACAAGAATAACCTCTACTAGCGCCACATGCCTAGATAACATTTATACTGATATTATACCAAGCCACAAAGAAATTATAAATTTACTAGATTCTGATCATTGCGGGCAACGGATTACTATTATAAACCAAAATAACAAAACAGGATATAACTGTTAACCCCAAAACTGCAAGTCTCTTGGAAGCTTTTAAAGTTACACTCATTAAAAAATTACCAGCCAAAGCTGGTAATTTCACTATTAATAATATTCCAAGTCGTTTTAATAACATTACTATTGTTTTTAATCATCGAACTCAAATAACGCGACTTGGCCGTACAACAAACTTTTTAAAATAATTTTGAATAATTTCTAGCATATAAATTAAATTCAGCGGTATTTACACAAGTCCTTTTATTGTACAGCTCATAAAGCCGTGTATAGCTATGTACAGCGTGAATAGACAAATCTATTCACGCTGATCCTATTCATCTATATGATGTTTTTTTTTTATATATACTGTAAACAATTTAATTCAAAGTTTATTCCCAAGACTATCTCGGTTAATAGTAACGCATCTTTCAGTGATTGGGCTACCATTGGTATTCATAAAAGTAGAACACGGCTTTATGAGCTGTCATTGCATGTGCATTTTTGTCAGCGATGTAATCCCCCAACTTATAATATGCTTGGCCTCATAGTGTGCGTTTTATACAAGTTTTAAATTTTGTTTCGTTCAATTGGAGTATGTGGGGAGGTGTTTTATTGTAACATTTTAAACAGTGCCCCATGAAGGATGAGTCTACTTTAGCCAGTCTGAAACCTGGTTGAACTAATTGGTCCCTATTTCTTGTACTATAATTGTGTCTTTCACCTCTTTTACTGAAAATATTTACATTTTTCCTTACGTACATGATGTTTTCATAGATGTATTGACAAGGTACCGTCATGACGTTAATATCTTTAAACAGTTCCCTTAGAGAATCGCGCCTGCGGAGGCCATATATTGCTCTGATGGCTCTTTTCTGTAGAATAAAAATAGATTCGATATCTGCAGCCCGTCCCCATAGTAAAATACCGTAAGACATGATACTATGAAAGTAACTAAAATAGTTTAGCCTAGCGGTATCTTCATCAGTAAATTGACGGATTTTTCTCACAGCATATGCTGCTAAACTTAGCCGCCCTGCAAGAGATGTTAAATGACCCCATTGCAGCCTTGAGTCGAGCGTGATCCCTAGGAAAACAGTTTTATCGACGAATTCTAGTTTCTCCCTATTCAATACTATGTCACAATCACTACTTTTAACATTCGGTAAAGCAAATCTTATGCATTTAGTTTTGTCTCCCAACAATGGGAGTCCCACAGGGCTCAATTCCTGGTCCTTTCTTGTTTCTTATTTATATTAATGACTTGCCTTACCTCATAAAGGATAATCATGAAATAGTGTTGTTTGCGGATGATACTTCACTTTTGTTTAAACTTAAACGTCAGGAGCTGGTTACTGACGATGTAAATAGCGCGATCTCAAAAGTAGTTCACTGGTTCGATGTTAATAATTTACTTCTTAATGAAAAAAAAAAAAAAAAAAAAACAAATGCATTAAGTTTACGTTAGGCAGGTGAAAACTAATGTGTTGATAAAGGGCGAAGAATTGAATCCTGAAGAACCACAGTATTCTTGGGCTTAACTTTGGATGCTAAGTTTCAGTGGGGCCCACATATAGATAAATTGTCTAAGAAGCTGAGCTCCGCAGCATACGCTGTTAGAAAAATTCGTAATTTAACTGACATAGAGACAGCCCGTTTAGTGTACTTTAGTTATTTTCATAGTCTAATGTCGTACGGTATTCTGTTGTGGGGAAATGCTACCGACGTTCAGTCTATCTTTGTTTTGCAGAAAAGAGCTGTTCGATCAATTTATAAATTAAGTTCGAAACACTCTCTCGGAGAGAAATTTAAGGAAATGAATGTTATGACTGTGCCTTCTCAGTACATTTTTGAAAATCTTTTGTATGCCCATAAAAACATAAAATTGTTAAAAAGAAAGAAAAGAAAGAAAGAAAAAACGTTTATTTGTGGTAAACATGGCGCAAAAAAAGAACACAACACAAAAAAATTAGTTTGGGGTAAAAAAATACAGTGATATCCATAATATAAATACTAGGAACAAACACATGTTTGTTGTACCTAGAACACGGCTCAAGAAAAAAGGTGGTTCGTTCAGATGTCAATTTATACGCTTTTATAATAAACTTCCAAAACACGTTCAAGATCTATGCATTAATAAATTCAAATCATTCATTAAACGTAAGTTGTGCTAGAAAGCCTTTTGTACCATTAAAGATTATATTGAGGACAAAAAGGCTCGGGATTGAGCTTACGGACTAGGTAAACTTACGCTCAGTTTAGTCAAATCTTATTTAAATGATAGACAACAGCAAGTTCAAATAAATGGAGTCAATTCACTCGGCTTAAGAGTAAAAATGGGTGCCACAAGGCTCGATATTGGGTCCTTTCCTCTTTTTAGTATATATTAATGATCTGGCCCATTTATTAAAAAACCAACCACAAATGGTGTTATTTGCTGACGATACTTCCTTAATTTTTAAGATAAATAGACGTGCATCAAATCTTGACGACGTAAATAACGCCCTATTGCAGGTCCAAAATTGGTTCACTGCTAATAACTTAGTATTAAATGGGAAAAAAACTAAATGCATAAGATTTGCTTTACCGAATGTTAAAAGTAGTGATTGTGACATAGTATTGAATAGGGAGAAACTAGAATTCGTCGTTAAAACTGTTTTCCTAGGGATCACGCTCGACTCAAGGCTGCAATGGGGTCCTCATTTAACATCTCTTGCAGGGCGGCTAAGTTCAGCAGCATATGCTGTGAGAAAAATCCGTCAATTTACTGATGTAGATACCGCGAGGCTAGTCTATTTTAGTTACTTTCGTAGTATCATGTCCTACGGTATTTTACTATGGGGACGGGCTGCAGATATCGAATCTATTTTTATTCTACAGAAAAGAGCCATCAGAGCAATATATGGCCTCCGCAGGCGCGATTCTCTAAGGGAACTGTTTAAAGATATTAACGTCATGACGGTACCTTGTCAATACATCTATGAAAACATCATGTACGTAAGGAAAAATGTAAATATTTTCAGTAAAAGAGGTGAAAGACACAATTATAGTACAAGAAATAGGGACCAATTAGTTCAACCAGGTTTCAGACTGGCTAAAGTAGACTCATCCTTCATGGGGTACTGTTTAAAATGTTACAATAAAACACCTCCCCACATACTCCAATTGAACGAAACAAAATTTAAAACTTGTATAAAACGCACACTATGCAGCCAAGCATATTATAAGTTGGGGGATTACATCGCTGACAAAAATGCTTGGCTCAATGCTGGTCCTGCTCCATAAGGGCGCATAAACTAATTGATTAGCATTTGAAAATATTATTGGAGCTGCTGAAGATTGTAAGACAATTTTTGCATTGTATAAACTCAATCTCCTTGAATTATATAATTGCATAGCACAGGTGTGAGTACTATGTACTATAGAGCTACCATTTACCGGGTAATATGTCTTTCATTGACTTGAATGTGCCCTGGCGGCTGAGAGTATGTCATGCTCACTCAAATGTCTCGCTGGTGGTGGCGTGTGTGTTGGATCATTAAGTTCCCTTCAAAATGGTTGAGCTAAATGGTGCTGATCCATGCGTCATGTTCGTGAACGGGCGCCGTCAGTTGGGACTGGTCATCTCTTAGCTGCCACGGCTTATTTTAATTTTTGAATTGTTTCTATTACGGACGCTTCTAACGTGCACGTCTTTCTACATTGTTCTCACATGTATAACTTCAACATGAATGATGTAACCCATATTTTGTAACAATATTTTGTTTTAAAAGAGTGTACATGGAGTTTCTTGTTGTGTCGTAAAGTGTATCTTGTTTGTGTTTCTCCAACTGTAAATCAGTCAATTTCAACAACGATTTTTTACCTAATTTCCATGGACATTTTCATTTTCAGGTTTTGTAAAAAACTTTAATAATAAAGCGCAACATATCCACATTTTATATACATTTTCTAAAAGGGGATTATATAATTATATTACTTATAGAGTTATTTGGACCACCGAAATTGGCGAGCCACAGAAATTTTATTATTGCCACCGAAATTGTATTGGTGACATCGAATCATTTTAATAAGCATTTATAACGTGGTGTACACATGGCCACAAATCAAGCTGTACGTTTCCGGTATAAGCTGATCTTGCATTGAATAGGATTTCCGTACAATGAGAGATCACCTTATACTGGAAAGGTAAAGCTTGAAATGTAGCTGTGCGTACTATTGCTTAAATCAGTCTTTCAAAATTAGCAATCAAGCAAGGAACTGATTATGTTTTTTACCCTATGATGGGGTAAAATTTACTTATATTTATCAAACTTATATTAACAACCTACACAAATTGTAACAAAACTAAAAAAAAATATTATCACTGCAAAAACAGTACAGTTTTAACTTAATAATATTAATAACAGAACTAATATCAAATCCTAGGAATGAAATAACAAATTCTGATTAGCATATGATTAATTTGAAATTAGTAAAAAAATCCTAAACAAATTAAGTACTTAAATATTTGTGGACATAATACAGTTAAGTTTAGTTCTCAAAATCAAACAACACTTTTTATAATATTTTCTTATTATCAGAATCTTAAAACCCTATAAGTATTTTTTTTCTTTACACGGTAATCGGCGGTTAGCATAAATTTTGATACCTTGTAAGTATCAAAATGACAAATTAACAACTAATTTAATAATCATAAGAGCAGCTCAATAAAAGCCATCGCTCTGAAGATAAACTATAAGAAAATAATGATGTTAGACATAAATGAACTTTTAGGTAACTAAGATATTAAGAAATATTATTATTATTATTTTTATGTTTTTGACATATCTCGGGACCATGTGGTCCCGGGCCTTTGGAAGGCGTACGAGGGGCCGAAGCCAACTCGCAGAGGCCCGTTACACGCTTGTAAAGAAATGAGGCACCAACCGACGATTATCCCTGTACGCACTATGCAAGTGCACCCAAGGACAACCCCCGGTTGGTGTAGGACTATAGCAGGATATGGAAACAAAGATATTGGACTATGGGTTTGGGTGGTTAAAATGGACTGGTTACCTAAAACTATGGAAGGACTATGGCCCCTGCCTGATCAATGTTTTTTTACACACGGATAAAATGGCAGAGGGTGACTTGCACACTCAATAATGGGCCCCCGAAAACGCTCGCTAGCACAAAGTGACGTAGCGCCAAGGGGGCAACATGTCCTGAGGTGCTCGAGGAGTGGAGAGGTATTCCAAGGCTCTTAGAACAATTCCAGAGCCCGGAAGATGGTCAAGATCCCTACAAGCACTTACTGGAATACTTCCTTCCTCCGAGCACGTTTGCTCTTGCGAATCTCCACTCAAGCCGGCCAATAAAGGCAAGAATGAGGTGGGAGCTCAGTTCCTCGTCAGTGTTCACTCCAGCCGGCCAATAAAGGCAAGCCAGAGATGAGGAACATGACTTCTCCCGGGAGATAGGGTCCGTGGGGTCGCAACTGCCCAACAGCTCGCCACATGCTGCATGCTGGTTTCTGTATCTCTCTTGGTCTGGCTCCTCACCCTAGACATGTTCCAGTAAAGTAAACTTTACCGGCACAGACCTAGAGTTCAGAGCACGCAAGCCCCACCACGACGTCAACGTAGAGATACGGCGTATTATTATTATTATTATTTTTTTAAAACGTTGCCCCACACTAGGAATTTCTCCTGTATCGTGGGTGCGTTTACAAACATTTAAACTCACATACACAAACAGCCAGACCCGGAACAACTAATTGTAGGTCATACAAATATTTGTTCCGTGCGGGAATTGAACCCGCGACACGCAGCGCACAGCATTTAAAAAATAATCACTAACATGACGAAAATCTTCAGGAAATATTTTCATCATCACTATTAAAAATATTAAAATTATTTCTTGTAACAAATTCTTTGGAATATTCAATGTGAGAATCATTATCATTCTGAATGTTTTTTTTTTAATTTCGATTTTATATCACCGTTAATATTTTCAAAAATGAGGCTGATGGAACTAGATTGTCATAGTCTATATTGTCCAAGTCGTGTGAAGCGTCAGCTGATTTGATGGTCTTATCTTGAGGTATGTTCTTGGTTTTAAAGTAAAATAATTCAGATCCTTTAAATCTGTGAATTGTTGATGGCTTTAAACTGGAATCTGATTGTGATGCAGGTGGAACGACCGTTGCATTATCCAGGATTTCAATAGGCAATACATAGAAACCTAAATGTTTTCCGTGAATGCATTTTATAGGATTGTAAAGACAGTTTTCATCAGTGCATGACAGTGATCGCATTGCAAGAGCTTTGTATGTTTGTCCGATGGCTTTTTCCGATGATTTTTAAAAGAGTAACCGTGGAGTTTCTTGCTGGCTCTTCTCCATAGGAAACGACTAATTGGAACCGTGCACATAGCTTACCTTTCATAAGTGCCCATGTAGGTATATGTGAAATAAAATATATATATATTTTTTTTTACTTTGATAACGTTCTCGATCTTTCCTACACGACTTCTCAGCTTTGACAGAGTCACTTTTCATTTTTCTCTTCTTTTTTCCCTGCAATCCTCTTCTTTTTTAACCTTTCTTGACTATCTTTTTTCTTTTTTGGATTCCTAAAATAAAAGAGGTATTTAAAATACTATTGAGTCAATTTAAACTCTCACATTTGATTATGAAAGGAGGCATGAGCAAAATAATGGGATATAAGAGACTATAATGGATTGGATAATGCTATCTCTGTGTAATCTATAACTAGGTTTGTTAAATGAGTTCTGTCAAAGTAATTTCGGCATAACAAATATTGTTTCTTTTCAAAAACCTTCATTAACATTAATACAATAATTGACAGGTACAATTTCTGTGGAGTCGTGTAATTTCCGTGGACACCCAGATGCTACGGAAACCACAGAAATTGGCCCACAGAAATTGAAAACGTGGCTATTTTTTTTAATTACAAGACTTCTATCAAGGCTATGACTATTGTTTTCTGTAATCTTAAATGTGTACCAAAGCATGCATAAAAGTGATACCTTTATTTCTTGAAAAAATGCTTTTAAAACCTGATCACCGAAATTGCAAAATTTCGTTCCGAGTAAACTAAAATCACGTACTTACATTTTTGGCCGGAAGACATGGCGATATGGTGCACTACCGTTCTCACTGTGCGTAAGCGCAAGGTTGTCTCTTGCCGGGCAGGGATTTATTGTTCGTTTAAACTCATTGGTGGAAGCTCAGGACGGCGAAACAAATGACCATAGAAATTAGTAATTTCGCTCGGACAAAACTACCGTTGACATGTGCTCATTAACTGTGAGTCTAAACATTCAAAAATAATTAGCTTCTTGTAGGTCAATTATTACTTAACGCAATGAAAATACTTTTTCCTATATATGTTGGAGATTATCTTCCTGAGAGGTAAATGCTGTGTATGAAAGTGATTGTGGACAAGACACAGAAATTGATAATTCATCATTTACTGTTTTTCTTAAAAAGTAATAGTCTTATAAACATCATTTAAGTGGCTTCGTTTAGATTCATGTCTCTTTAATACTAAGAAAAAAAATCGTTGCATTATTTGTAAAGCAGCACTGCGTTTTCAGCCTAGACGCGTAAATTTTTCGCCTGAGAAATTCACTCAAATGTAAGTTGGTTGACTATTACTTGTTAACTTGTAAAGCCTTTATACTTTTCTGAGATAGTTTTCCTTTTAACTTCGTTATATATACTACTTCCGTGATTTTTTTCATATGTTTCTTTAGAACTGTGAGCGTACACTCGTCATTTTGCTTGTAGTGCTTTTCAATTTTTTCATCAATAAAGAGGATATTTCTGTGCCTTACACCTGTGTATCGGGAAAGAAGGCATTTTGATCGATCCACTCTCTTTAACTGGAGGGATTGATTTAGAGCATGTGTATATTGACGATAAGCGCCGAGCTTTGGGTAGTGTTTTATTATACGCGACAGAGTCCTAGCGGGAATCTACATTTCTCGCGATAAGATTTTTTTATGTTACAGTATTTATGGCCAGACTAGTTTATGATATATTTATTTGAAAGTTATGTACCAAAGTCATTAAGAGATACCTACAATATAATATCTTTGGAAATAGAACATGTGTAATCCAAAACTAATTTAGGATACAAAGAACCGTTTCTAATCTTTATGACCATTTTGAGTCACTGATACCTAATGCCCTAATGTTTTTCTTGTTTTAAAATTTCACGATTTTTTCGACCTCATAACATTCATAACATATTCTATTCCAAAAATCCAAAATGAGTTATGAGTGATATTTAAATGATCACGTACGCCAAAAGATTACTCATTACTTAACATAACTTGATGGACGAGTATCGCGTATTAAGGCTCGTACAGACACGTGCGATATCGCGGGCGCGACAGGCACCGACAAAGAAATTGTGCTACTAGTGTCGCGTCGCGCCCGCGATATCGCACTAGTCTGTACAAGCCTTTATGAGTTAATTCAAAACTGGATCTTGCATGGGTCGGTCAATGGTCAAAGACCGATAAAAGAAAAAAAAATATTGGACTGAGGAGAATTACGACTTATTGGAGCTCTTCAAGATAAGATAAACTGCTGTTCTATACAACATCTTTGCAACCAATATCTACGAAACATGTGAGTTTGTTTTCATGAACCTGAAGCAGTATAAGTATGAAAAACAGGAGCTTTGTTTCTTGAGGTGGAGTTGAGTTTGGGGTCACCATATCATCTAACATATTAAGGTGCTTTAAGTTAGCACGTTTTGTATCATAAGATTGCTGACGATCATTAAATTTCTCCGAACCGTGAATAAGTGGGTATTCCACCCGTGCTGCCTAGTGCCTATTTACTACATTGTAATACATTAGTATGTACGTCATGTTTCGTTTACTATTCCATTGAAGGTGTAGGCCGGAATGGTCCTGACCAAATTCACAAGCAAAAAAAAAAACTACTTGGAACTGGACTCTTAACAAGTGAAATCTAGCACTATTTTCCAGGGGGGCCTGGCCCCTGAGATGCGGTGGCCGATGAAGTCGAGTCAGTGAGCACAATTAGCACCATAATTCCTAACTAGCTTTACACTCCTATGTACCTTGTCGCTGTAACGTAACGTCATGTTTGAACAATGAAATGTGAACTGCGACACGAGTTACCTCTATTTATTGATTCAGCATTTTCAGAAATCCTTGGCGAACCAGATACAGTAGTCTTAAATTTTCTACTACTACTAGCTTATCTCTCGGTTGAATATTAATATTTGATTGATCTTGTTTTTGTATGAAGTTATTTAAGTGTCCAGCCTAGAATTTCGAATAGGCAAGGCTACAGGCTAGAATTCGATCTACGTATTGGAATGGGCATCTAGCTTCAACTTTCTGACTAACTGACCGTCTCTTTGACAATGCAAAAGTGCCTGTAAATGGTTTAATTGAAATAAATGCTTTGAGTTTGAGTTTAATTTTAATATGAAATCTACGTGAAACGATGTTACGGCTTTCTTCCTTTTGGGTTTGTCGTAAAATACATAGTTGCATCATGCAATTTCTGAAAAGTACTCAATATTAATTAATATTGTGAAACAAAACGTTGCAGCATTGGTTCTCTGTTATGATTATTAAATGAGTTGAACCAACTACGTATTTACCGTGCAGGTAATACATAAATAAAACAGCATATTGATTTATATACGTAGTTTAATGTAAGTCTTTTCCTCAATGGTTTTATGAATGAATTGTGGTTCAATGGTATTATAAATTTATGTAGGTAAATAATTAATGTTAAATACATTGCAGCAATGCACAGTTATTTTGATTTGAACATTTCTCAAGTAGGTTAATAATTTTATTTATTTATTTAAACTTCCCGCACCCAATAAGATACAAAGGCGGACTTAATGCTTTTGGCATTCCCTACTAGTCAACCAACGGTGGTGAAGACATAAGAAGGCAGGAGCTCTGTTTGAGAGGAATTAATAATAATAAAAAAACATAATAACATAAAAATCAAGTATCTTGACTTAGCACACGAGGTTGTCGACATGTGGGCGTGGACTCTGCAATCATTGTAGCGGTAATCGTAACGGGTAATAGCCTAATAGCGCCTCGATCCACACCTCAGAAGGCTCTCATTGCGCGGCTGGGTCTCCTGTACACCTGGACACGGCACGCTTAGTGAGGAGGTTCCTCTCTCTAGAGCCCTGACCACCGGCAGCTTGGACCCTGTTTTCTGATGCCGATGGGCCGCAATTTTTTTTTTATATTCTTTTTTAATTTAAATAAAAAAAAATATAAATGTAATTAATAATGTATATAATATATAATAATAATAATGTATATAATAATAATGTAAATGTAAATAATAATAATATAATGCATTATAAATGAAATAGGTACACGGGTACATAATAGGTTAAAACATAATTATTATTATACTTTAAGGGAAACAGGTAATTGAATTGGAGTTTTAAATGATTATTAATATTTAGAGTATAAATTAAGATTGATTGAGGAATATTAGACTAAATATTATCGCAACATACTATCGCAACCTATCTTGTCCCGATCGGCAGTCGTACTCAGAGCTTCTCCCCCACGTATATTATGCACGCAGCCAAAGTGTGGATGCCAGCGTCTGTGTTATTCCACCTTTAACCCGTCAGCCTTCAAACCAAGAGTGAATAGGCATCTGCTGGGCACGTTCCATCGTAGACCACATGCATCGCTTTCTGTCAGGCGAGACGATCGATGTCAACAACATTGTAGGCAAAAAACTAATAGTTAAAGAGGCAGTACTTAGTTACAATTTAACCAACAATAAGATATTAATATTCTCTACAGAACGCGCAAACGTGTTTCTATGGCTTTAGAATTGTTGTGCCTTGCTTCAAACTATCGAAGCAAGGCACAACAAGGATAAACGGATAATGGAAGATCGTATTACTTAGGTGCTTAGCAGCAATGGAAGTGTTGCATTACACCCATCCGACCACGAAACGTGACGTAACAGAATAATGTATTTACAGTTTTAGTACATAAAAAATCGGCTTCTTAGAGCGTGGTCTCTGCCACTCGTAGGTAGGTATCTGTATATGATCATCTTTTTCTAAAGCTCGCTATGTTATTACATCCGGATACTGTAGCGACTGTTGCAAGTGACGTACTGCGAGGACTCAGCTGCACTCGCCTCGGAGTGTCGCGGAGCGGCGGGCGACGCAGCGCCGCGGGCGCAGACCGCGCGGCGCCCGTCGGACACCGCGCCGCGCCGCCGCCGCCGTCGCCGCGCATGCGCCACGCACCGCCACACCTTACTACGCAGAAACACCGGCACTATGTTTGTGGGTGTGGATCAGGTGGCAAGTTAAAAAGTCACACCCTTAGATGCATGCTTAGGTACCGCATCACACAGTTACCTACTGGGCGGATACTATTTAATAAGTACACAAGATTATGAAATAATACCTATAATTAGGTATTAATGATTATTAACGGTTTACGGTAAAAAGAATACAATTATTCACAATATTTTTATTTCTATACGTTTTTTTTTGTGATTTAAAAGTCAACGTATCATGTCTCACGTGTTGTATGAGTAATGTAATTATTATGTTTTTTGCATCAGTCGGACGATTGTGCAGCGAACCGGGACTGAAGGGTCGCGCGATCGGCTCCCACACTGGTCAGCCGACGGGTGGGGGAGTGGGCTGATGTGGCGCTACGGCCTTCACTGCCAAGAGAAATTTAATTACACTTTGTGGAAATCACATACATTCATTAATTAAGTACATCAGAAATGGCGTTGCTTTCGAAGCGACGTGCGACTCACTGTTTTTTCGCTTCCTTCGATCGTCTGTCAATACTCGAGAGTGTACAAACGTACACTGAAAATATAACAAGTAGTAGTGGTATCTACGTATTCATACACGAAATATTTTAAGAGAAACATCTATAGGTGGTAAAAATGCCATAGTAGCGAAAAAAAAATATCTAAGTGTTTTATATTTTTACATAATTATTATAATTTTAAAATTGCTTGAGACATTTTGCAAAAATACCTTTACTTTATACTTATTTTATAAATGACCCGCCAGGACGCGGCGACGGTGGCGGCACGAGCGCGGTGCCTTTTGATAATTAATCATCATACCAAGTAATTTTAAATTATTTATTTTTTTAAATAATATACTCAGATAAAAATAAAAATAAACTAATTTGAATTTATAGAATTGACGTTTAATTTGTCAAATAACAACGTTTTAGCCGTAAAACTAAAAACTTAACAAACGGTCTCGTCTACTCGGCTACGACGCGTGGTTTACGCGGTTGCGGTATTGCGGCTATGTGCTCATAATATATACAACTATGACGTTGGTATAGCGTCTACGAAGTCGGATCTACGCGGTTCCGAAGCGGGGTCTACGCCGCCGCCGCCGCTGCGGTATATGACCTACGCGGCCACGACGAGGCGTCCACGCGGTTATGCTAAGACAGTCGACAAACAGACGTGTAAGACAGTCGTAAAATATTCTGATGACAGATCAGTGTGAACTTAGCAACACAACTTGGCCCATTCTAGGCCGGCCATATTATAATTTTGGTCGCATAATACGTAAAGCTATGTAATTTAATTCTATTTAACATTCGTAGCAAACGATAAATATTTTGGTATTAAAGTGTTGCTGGCACATCGAGCTGTGTCGTAAATGTCACATTATGCGCGTGAGTCGACGATGAACTATGTCTATTACTCATCGAAGCACCTGTTCTCATCTGACCACATTCATGTAAAGCTTAAGAAGGACTGAACGCCGTATGAATTTAGAAGTGCTAGTTAAAAGATGTGAATACCTAAATTAATTCGTATAAGAATATCACTAGAACATCACGATCACTGTGCCGTATAATTGTTTTCGATATGTCCCTAGTATAGTATAATCCCTAGAACACAAATAAAAACGTACTGTATCCACGTGTTTTAGAATTGAATGTGGTGCAGACTTTCTGGTAAGAAAAACATGTAAACTTTAACTGATATTTCTGTTTTAGTTTGTTTTGCATGACTTAATGATGCAAGGCTTAAAAACAAAATAAAGTGAATTGAAATGCAACTTCTAAGTAGTGGCTGATTTATGTCACATTTAATGCAGTGGCAATCCTTAATAAATAAATATTGATTTAAGTATCGTTTTCTAGGTAACGAAAGCCATCTTTTATACATACAGGGAGGCCCATTAAAGGAAACCCAAAGCAAAATTTTAGAAGCCTCTCTCCAAGAGCTTCCCAAAACACCCTCATGTATGTTCAGCGATTATTTATAGTTTAGGAGCTTAAAGGCTTTGGATAAATGATTAAATCGAACTAACATCACCTTCACTAGAAGAAGTGGTCTTTGTCCCGACTGATCATCGGCCCGACCGCGATACTCAGTATTATCATAAATAATTACACACATTTTGCACTTTGGACCTACACGACGATGGCAAGTTAATGTCCATGTTATTGATCGACTTTCAAAACCAAAACATTCTATTGCTTTACATAAAGTCAAAGTCAAAGTCAAATAATTTATTTCAAATAGGCACGAAGATGCACTTTTGAACGTCAAAAATTACATGAATAGTTAATTGATTCTAGTTGCGCCTTCCAAAATGTAGTTATGTATGGAGAAGAATGGGCAAGAAACTCCATACTTACTCTTTTAAAATGTTAACAATAGTTTGTATACATTAATTAATATTTATAGGTGAAGACTATGTACCTAGAATAAAAAATATAAAAATTTCATCAAAATTACTTACCACAATTGGTAAAAAGAATGAAAAGTGAAGTAATAACAGAAAAATTAATAAATGCGATAGGTACATGGTGCTCACATATTTACAAACATTGTATATGTTTTCCCAAAAAAATAAAAAATAAAAACAACATATAATAAGTCAGTGTGTGAGTTAAAATATGAATCACAGAAAATAAAATTAATATCATAAAAATTATAAATTATACAGTTAAATTAGCAACCAGTTTGATTTTGTCTAGACTCTAAATTGTCCTATGGAGCAGGACCAGCATGTTTCCAAGCATTCTTATCTTGGATATAATCCTCTAATTTGTAATATGCTTGTTTACAAAGTGTACTTTTAATATGAGTTTTAAATTTTCTTTCATTTAATTGTAATATATCAGAAGGTATTTTATTGTAACATTTAACACAGTACCCCATAAAAGATGTATGTACCTTAGATAATCTGAAAAATGGTTGATCTATTTTATCTTTATTTCTAGTATTAAAATTATGCCTATCACTGATTTTATTAAAAATATGTAGATTTTTTCTTACATACATAATATTTTCATAAATGAATTGGCAAGGTACCGTCATTATATTAATCGTTTTAAATAGTTCTCTAAGAGATTCGCGGCGATGTAGATTATAAATGGCTCTGACAGCCCTCTTTTGTAAAATAAAAATGGATTCAATGTCAGCAGCCCGACCCCACAGTAAAATGCCATACGACATAATGCTATGGAAGTAGCTAAAATAAACTAAACGCGCGGTTTCTATATCTGTTAACTGTCTTATCTTTCGAACAGCATACGCGGCCGAGCTTAGCCGCCCCGCAAGAGATGTTATATGAGGTCCCCATTGTAATTACTCATCTAGCGTGATTCCTAGAAAAACCGTTTGATTAATAAATTCCAGTTTTTCTCCGTTCAATATGATTTCACATTCGCTACTTCTAACATTAGGTAACTTAAATCGAATGCATTTGGATTTTTTATTATTTAGTGTTATTTACAGTAAACCAATTTTGGACAATATTACATAATACGTGTAACACTCACCCATTGATCAGAAAGGCTGATAATAGGACAATGGATATACGAATAAGATAGTGGAAATGTCCATACAACTTTGATTTAATTGAGAATGAGTACTTAGTAAATAAATCTGATGTCTGAATGTTTGTTGGGACAACATTATTACGAAATAAGAAGCGATTTCCATAATATAAATACACGTAGTAAACATGAAATTGTGATACCCAAATTCAGATTAACTAAAACTAGCAAGTCATTTCTTATAAACAGTATCCGCTTTTATAACAAGTTGCCAAAGTCGGTTACAGATCTTAGCGACGGAAAGTTCAAAACCCACATCAAACGTGTCCTTATCAAAAAAGCATATTATAAGATAAAAGACTACGTTGAAGACAAGGAAGTTTGGCAATAATTCCTTCTGCACATGTGGCTTCCCTGGTACCTCATAAACAACATAACTATGTCAATGTCTATTAACTGCTCCCAAGTAACGATGTTCATTTAGAATTTTTTATTTTTTTTTATTTTACATACTTCCTTGACATAATCTTTTCATTATTTGACATTATTTACTTACAAATCGAATTCCAATTCTTTATTAGTGGCTTTTGTGGACATGATATTTATTCAGATATGTTACTGTAGTTGTAATTGCAATCATGTCATTAATATTTTATATACTTAGATTATTTTATATTTTGTGAATGTGAGAACGTTGTAGGCCTAGTAGAGTGTAGATTTGTTGGCGGTTTTCTATTTTGTTAAGTACCTGGTAATTGTTGAAAGGCCTACACTGTCCTCCCATACCTATTACTTATCACTGTTATTTAATGATATTGTAAAGCCAATTATTTTTAAAAGAGTAACCGTGGAGTTTCTTGCCGGCTCTTCTCCATAGGAAACGACTAACTCGAACCGTGCACCTAGCTTCTGACGTTTCATAAGTGCCCATGTAGGTTTATGTGAAATAAAATATTTTGATTTTGATTTGATTTTTTGATTTTGAAATAATTTAGTTAATATCATATAAGTGCTGTACAAACTGTCTGTGAGTGATATTATGTTTGAGACCATGATTCACCTGCCGTCATCTGAGGTAAACTAGTGTCAAGGCCGTTTTTTCTGAAGGTCTATGATTACTGCTTCATGATGACTCGTGACATAATACGAAGAGAGCTGATGTCCATAGGGCTATTATTGCGCATAATTCGACAAGCGTTCGGGAAATCGAGGATTGCGATATGATTCCTGAAGAAAACGTAACAGAATACCATCAACAATGTGACTAGAAACTGCCAGAATGGACTTTACGAAAAAAAAAAGAACCGTTTTTAAACAATAGTTTTCTCCAAAATTCATTCTAAATCAAATTAGAATGATTTTAATGAATTCGAACTGACCATTTTCTTGACAATCCATAATCCTGTAACTAAATGGTTACATTGAAAGAAATGCTTTGTATTTGATTCTATTTCGTTTCGTTCTATAATCATATTAAATTTTTTGATGAGTAAGTCTGACATAATCCGTCGCATTGCCAGTTACGACGTTACGCATAGACGCATAGATAAGTTGAATGTTGAGCACTGTCTCCCAAAGTCGTACTAAAACATCCGCTGACGTAGGTACAACCTTCGTCCCTACAGGGTTATTGGGTTTTATAAAAATAACAAACAATCGTCTATCAAAAACTGGTAAAAAAACTGCTACAAAACTGGTACAGCAACGCGTTGTTAAACCAGTTTCCCATCGAACAGAACCTGTCCATGTGCGGGGGACCAGCGTATACCATGACCCGCGAGTTACCCAGCAACACGCCCTAACAACATAATCTACAATAACAAACGATAATATATTATTGAATATAATGACGTATCTGTTATCTATCACTGCATCACACATAATTACTATTACGTTTAAAGCCGTCACAGATATTTTTTTAAATCTTTTTATAGAACTCCGTGCGAAATAAACGCGATGGGGCAAAAACTGTAATTACAGCTCCGTCATGACTGACGCGTAGAAGCCGTGACGATGACGCCGGCGCGGCGGCGGCGTGGTAAGAAGTCATGACGATTCAACGTTAATATGTTGATTGATTTTGAGGGGTTTCGTCATTGACGTGTTCTAGAGGCCCGTTTGCATTAGTTTACTGTTTTTGTTCGATACCATAATAAACAAACGCTTCATAAACAGTTTTGTTTTAAGCTATTGCATAGCTTCTATCGCGGGCCTTGAGCGCGGGGACCGAATCCAGAAATTCCGTAACGAAAAAACCTCACGCTCCCCACTCCGACGGTTTTACAACACCAGTACCCTCTAGTGATCTCATAATTTCTGGCAGTTCTTTTTTCTGTGTACTGCGTATATTATTCTTATAAATATTAGTTTATAAAATTATGATCTTCACAAAAAGTGATTGTTGATAGTGGGGTTTGAACTCACGACCAGTCGATTACTAGTACATTCAGTTCCCCTGTTGCACCGCAAGGCTACAATGACTTAATTAAAACTTGCCAAATAGTTGATACCATTCCAGTTGAACAATTTTTAAACTTGACTAGACGGTTGGAAATGATTCATGTACATGGAATTTTTTCGCTGTCAAAACAGTTTGTCACTCTTTTTTTATTTAAAATTACTTTAGGTTCAACACTTTCGTCTATTTTAAAGTTGTTATTATGCTTATATTTGAATAGTATTTGACTTTGTTTACGTAGTTATACACTTTTACGACGTTCAGCACTTATTTATTTTGTTTTTAAGCTATTGCATAGCTTCTATCGCGGGCCTTGAGCGCGGGGACCGAATCCAGAAATTCCGTAACGAAAAAAAAAAAAAAAATAATATCAAAGAAAAAGAAATACTGCATAAATAAAATAAATAAATAATTATAATTGCATAAGTTAATACAAAATGCTATGCAATAGCTTTACCGCGGCAGTCCCCGAGTGCCACACGTCTTTTTTAATTTATTAATCGTCATAAGTGTCCGGTTGATGGTTGATTAAATGTAGCCCGCGATTGTAAATTGTAATGGAAAACATATGTACGTCCACTTATTCCTATCAACCTGTTACACAAGCAGTCATAATGGGGAAGTTCAGAAGTACCCGGGGTGTCAGCAGAGTCAAATGAGCCGATATGATTGTGATGCAAACATTTAGTACTTGGTCGTCGTCGCGCGTCGGTTGTAAATGTGCTGATGAAGGCGAATTTTCCATTCAGTCTGCAGCCACCTAATTGTTTGTTGTTTAATTATTTTATAAGTACATTAATAATATTAGTTATTACTTTGTTAATAATAGTAATATAGTAAGAAAGTTAGTAATGAATAAGTAGTAAATCCAAATTAATTCAAACATTATTCCAATCCAAATTTGAGTAAATTTAGGTAAGTGTTTAGATAAGTATTAGAAATAATCAAATTACAAAATCAAATAAATTATACATTCAAATTCTTATTAGCAATTATTATTACATTGTACATTTCTCTGCGGCATGTGTAGCCAAGTCAGAGGCCCATGGGCGGCATATAAACTTTGACTCATTAACCACACGAAAAGAAGAAGAAGAAGTACATAAATTCATATCATAACATCACGCCTGTATTCCCCGACGGCTTGGGCAGAGCTCCCTATAGTACCTACACCCACATTTTGCAGTGTGTGTGTTGTGTTTAATACACTTCATTTAAAATATTAAGTAATCGACTGAGTTTTATAAATTAGACCGTTTAAAATACAGTTTTAAGAAAATATTAAAGTTATCAGTTAGAAGTCAATTACACAAGGTTAGTTCAGATTTTCACAATGACTTGCTAAAAGTTAAATGTGCCTACGGTGACTCAGCCGGTAAGTATGTTAGAGTTTACTATAATAATTGCGATAGTGTGCAAAAGGTTGGCTATTGGCACACCACACACGGTTCACAGAGGAATCTCGACAAATCCGTCTTTGTCCTGCCTCATGTGTCCTTATAGGCAAAACAAACGCCTTATAGGCAGAATAGTCCTGCCAGGATCAAGTATTTATCGATGGGCAAAGTTTGTTGTATAGCTGATTTCCAGGATGTGCAATTGGGGCTTTTTAATAATACTCTAGTATTAGCTGCACCCCGTGGTGTCACCAGCATAAGTCTCGAATCCGTGGGAATATTGTGATAAAAAGTATTATATGTGTTAATCCAGGTTGCAAACTATCTGTGCGCCAAATTTCGTCCAAATCCGTTCAGCCGTTTTTTCGTGATTGAGTAACAAACATCCATCCATTCTCACAAATTTTCGCGTTTATAATAATAATTAGTAGGATAGGTAGTAGGATACTCTGCCTACGCTGGACATTGTACACCTTAAAATATTGATCATTTATAATAGTCTGTTCTCCTGATAAATATACAGCATCATTGGTAAAATATTATACTAAGAACCTCTCCGGTCTTTAACACAACAACTTTTGTTCTATGACTTTTAATAATTCATTAGATTTTAATTTATTAAAAAAGATAGATTGTAAATGATAATTGATTTTACTTCTGTAAGTAGGTTTTTACAAACACTTTTACACGTCAATCATATTTTAAAACTAGATGAGGTCGGCGTTTCGTATCTGACTACTCTGAGAAAAAAGACCGAAACAAACTCAGAGATCACAGTCTCTTTTAAAGTCCAGACATAATCTTGGTCAAATCATGTGAAGACCATGTAGATTGGTGTCTGAAATGGTCTTTTGAAGAAAGAACCACACAGATTGAGTGGACCTATCCATTCAGTGCACGCATTTGTCAGTAATCGTGCAGCTCAACTCAGAACATAAGGAGCTCAACGATTCGACGAACAATACCAAAGAAAGGACATTTGGGCAGGCCGCATAAATTACTCAAACTGCCATACCATGATCAGAAAAAAAAAAAATAAACTGAGAAGAAAAAAATAAAAATAAAGACCCACATAGTCTTCACATTCACAATACTTAAAATAAATTAGGAACAAATGCTCTACCGTATTACACGGTTGCACGTTGTTGCGCCGAATTCAAACGTGGAAGAACATCCTTCAAAGATGACCCTCGCTCGGGACGCCCTACGACAGCAGTGACCGGAGAAATGGTTAAAAAAGTCGAAAAAATTGTTTTAGTAGATCGTCGTGTCACGGTATGTTTTATTTTTGAAGGAACAAAGATTTTAACCGGTATGCATAGCATCTTACATGAACGCTTTGGGATGAAAACAGTGTCCTCGCGTTGGGTACCCAGAATGCTTACAAATGCGCAAAAACAAACGAGACTTAATATTTCCAGAGGCTCTTTGGAACTGTTGCAACAAAATCCTGATCGTTATTCGGCTCGATTTATAACAATGGGCGAAACGTGGCTTCACCATTACGATCCCGAAACAAAGTTACAGTCATGACATGGAAAAGACCATATCGACGCCCCCAAGGAATAAACCTGTATTAGACTATTACTGACTTTTTACTGTTATACGATTTATGGTATCTTTGGGTCGGGATACACCTTTGAATTTTTTTTCAATTTTTTCTACGGTAATTTCCATCGGTTTTCCTTATAACACCTTTGTTCTTTGGAAATTTTCCATTTTTTGTTTACTAGAAAAATAACGAAATACATTATTACAAATTAAATTCTGTGGCTACATTTCGGTAAAGTAATATTACTGTAAAATATTTCAGCAAAATTTCTGGTTAACGCGATTACAGGTTTATTATCGTAAATTATTATTATTATTTTATATATGTACGTTTATATATCTCGGGAACCTAGGGTCCCGGACCTTTGGAAGGCGTACGAGGGGCCGAAGCCAACTCGCAGAGGCCCCTTAGACAATTTTAAATGGAATGAGGCACCAACCGACGACTATCCCTGTACGCACTATGCAAGTGCACCCAAGGACAACCCCCGGTTGGTGTAGGACTATTGTAGGATATGGAAACAAAGATATTGGACTATGGGTTTGGGTGATTAAAATGGACTGGTTACCTAAAACTATGGAAGGACTATGGCCCCTGCCTGATCAATGTTTTATTGTACACGGATAAAATGGCAGGGGGTGACTTGCACACTCATTATTCGTAAAGTGATCGTTTCAACAGTAGGTAGGTATGAACTATAATCAGCCTCGCAAGTGCAGTGAAGGTGTGCCAAGCTAATTGTAAACGTGGGTTTTATAGCAGCATGACTGGGCAGAATTGGTTGCGTGTCACAAACACGAGCTATTAGGTAAAGTATGTTTGTTAGTCAATGACCCGCAAAATAATTGCTTCACAGTAAAATACAAATACAATAAATTAATTTTATAATACTAATGCAATGCAAATAAAACACATACTTAATCAATAAAATTGAAGTGTCTGTTTATAATTTCAAAATAACAGCTTTTACTAAATGCATATGAAAGTACGTATAAGTAAACCACGGTACGCCGAAACGGTCCTTAAAAAAATGTCTGTTTGTTCCGGCTAATCTCCGAAACGTCTCTGGGCCGATTTTGACGGACTTTTAATGGATAGATAGCTGATGGTATAAGGAGTAACTCAGGCTACTTTTATTTTAGAAAAGGCCACACGGGCGAAGCCGCGGGTAGCAGCTAGTTACAATGATATCCCGTCAGGTTTTGAAAGAGAGTCCAATTTAAGGCTCGTAAAGACTAGTGCGATATCGCGGGCGCGACGCGACAACTATTAGCACAATTTCTTTGTCGCTGCCTGTCGCGCCCGCGATATCGCGCGAGTCTGTACGAGCCTTTAATGTTGTCAAATAAATGATGTCGACTTAATTTTGTCACAGATATTTCGCCCAACCAATTAAAACAAACATGACAGTTTTCAGCAGACATATTTTTAGGAACCGGATGTTCAAAATCAAAATCAAAATATTTTATTTCACATAAACCTACATGGGCACTTATGAAACGTCAGAAGCTAGGTGCACGGTTCCAATTAGTCGTTTCCTATGGAGAAGAGCCGGCAAGAAACTCCACGGTTACTCTTTAAAAATAATTGGCTTTACAATATTATCAAATAACAGTGATAATAGGTATGGGAGGACAGTGTAGGCCTTTCAACAATTACCAGGTACTTAACAAAATAGCAAACCGCCAACAAATCTACACTCTACTAGGCCTACAACGTTCTCACATTCACAAAATATTAAATAATCTAAGTATATAAAAGATTAATGACATGATTGCAATTACAACTACAGTAACATATCTGAATAAATATCATGTCTACAAAAGCCACTAATAAAGAATTTGAATTCGATTTGTAGGTAAATAATGTTAAATAATAAAAAGATTATGTCAAGGAAGTATGTAAAAAAATAATTAAAAATTCTAAATAAACATCGTTATTTAGAGCAGTTAATAGACATTGACATAGTTATGTTGTTTATGAGGTACCAGGGAAGCCACATGTGCAGAAGGAATTATTGCCAAACTTCCTTGTCTTCAACGTAGTCTTTTATCTTATAATATGCTTTTTTGATAAGGACACGTTTGATGTGGGTATGGAACTTGAACGGCTCAATCAGGAATAGACCAGAGTTGATATTTTTTTAAACAAAAAAAAAAAAAAAAAAACAAAAAAAAAATTGTAGGATGAAACCCATTGGAAAAGGAAGAGAATATACTTAACAAAAATTAAAGGAAAAATAATTTACGGGCGATCTGAGGTCGAGAAATGGAAGAGGGGTTTTAAGGGTAAAAAACGATTTATCTCGATTTCCGGCAAAACTACAAGTTTTATGGAAAAAATAATAAATGGCAAAGTTCTAGGTAATAAACAGATCTGCAACTTTTGTATTTACACTTTTTTCAAATAACCTCAAAACTTATGTGAAAAATTCAAATAAGCAAATTTTTGGTTTTTCATTTTTATCTAGATAAAAATAAAAAACCAAAAACTTAACTTTTTTTGCATAAAACTTGTAATTTTGCCGGAAATCGAGATAAACAGTTTTTACACTTAACCCCCCCCCCCTCTTCCACTTCCCGACCTCAGATCGCCCGTAAATTATTTTTCCTTCAATTTTTAGGATTCCGTAAAAAAGGAAAAAACGGAACCCTTATAGGATCACTCGTGTGTCTGTCTGTCTGTCTGTCCCTCTGTCACAGCCAAATTGCTCCGAATATTTATTACTAAAATTATTCAATGAATAAAATAACGATGAAAAAATCTGTATCTCTCTGGCTTTGGAAGTGTACGTACGATCAAACTGAAAATATACTTACTATCTTAAAGTAATGATGCAACTAATTGTCGGCTTTATAAACCTACTAAGGACACCATAATTTGAATCTACTAGCAATATCTATTTAATTTTCTACACACCCTCTCACACACATACACTCACCTCCCACACCTTACACACCCAGAGGACACCAACCCTTTCATTCTTTTAGAGTAATTAAGTTGTATTTTAATATAAATTGTTTCCTTTTGTACGTTGGCTCATACCTGCATATTTTATCTAGTACGAGGGCTTGAGGCGCTGCATGCTGAAATACAGGCTATAAACCTAGTTCGGCAGCAGATGCTAATATTAGACACAATTATAACTGTTTTACGTTTAAGAATAAGTATAAGTAGCTAAGACAAATTGTGTAACATGTATATTATTTTTGGTCTAATAAATATTATTATTATTTTTAAATGTCTTTGACTTATCTCGGGACACTGGGGCCCCGGACCTTTGGAAGGCGTACGAGGGGCCGAAGCCAACGCGCAGAGGCCCGTTAGACACTTTTTAATTAAATGAGGCACCAACCGACGATTATCCCTGTACGCACTATGCTAGTGCACCCAAGAACAACCCCCGGTTGGTGTCGGACTATTGCAGGATATGGAAACAAAGATATTGGACTATGGGTTTGGGTGGTTAAAATGGACTGGTTACCTAAAACTATGGCCTGATCTATGTTCATGTATGGGCCTGCGTCGCCTGAAAATAAATGGATTTATTTATTATTTATTTTGTTATACACGGATAAAATGGCAGGGGGTGACTTGCCTGCCGGGTCAGCGGGATTGTCCGAAAGGGGTACCGCTGTCCCGGAACATAAAGCGCCAAGGAAGGAACACGGGTGGGTTTTAGTCAGTAAGAGTCTGACACTCCCTTTCGCTCCAGCCAGAGCGGGAGGGGTCATTTGACGATTTCCCATCCTGAAAAAAAAAAGGGGGTGACTTGCACACTCAATAATGGGCCCACGAAAACGGTCGCTAGTTACATAAGGACGTAGTGACAAGGGGGCAACATATCCTGAGGTGCTCGAGGAGTGGAGAGGTATTCCACGGCTCTCAGAACAATCCCAGAGCCCGGAAGATGGTCAAGATCCCTACAAGCACTTACTGGAATACTTCCTTCTTCCGAGCACGTTTGCTCTTGCGAATCTCCACTCAAGCCGGCCAATAAAGGCAAGAATGAGGTGGGAGCTCAGTTCCTCGTCAGTGCTCACTCCAGCCGGCCAATAAAAGCAAGCCAGAGATGAGGAACATGACTTCTCCCAGGAGATAGGGTCCGTGGGGTCGCAACTGCCCAACAGCTCGCCACATGCTGCCCTGCGGGTTTCTGTATCTCTCTTGGTCTGGCTCCTCACCCTAGACCTGTTCCGGGAAATTAAACTCTACCGGCACAGACCTAGAGTTCGGAGCGCGCAAGCCCCACCACGACGTCAACGTAGAGATACGGCGGTGGAGTTATTATTATTATTATTAATGTAATGGACCGAATAAGTTGAAATTTGGTATACATATCAATTTGAGTGACCCAAATATGGACGTGAACCGTAAGTAAATGAATTTAGAATATTGAGGTCAGTTTTGGGGGGCAAACAAGAAAATAAAAATAAAAAGTTTTGCAAACTGTACCATGTGATTGACATATGTTATACATGTGCCCATTCTTCTCCATACGAAACTACATAGTTTAAGTACACACATAATCAGACAGTAAGAAAGGAACAGAAGACTTTAGGCTCGCGGTACGTGCACGAAGACTACGACTTACAGTCACTGTAAATTGTCTGAATGATTAATGTAATTATTAATATTAACGAAATGAAAAACTGCAAGGACTACATGTTTCTTCACTAAATAAAATGATCGGTGAAAAATTTGTTAAAAAGCTTTTGAAAGAGCTGAGTAAAAAATTATTACAAGAATAGCTACAAATGGTCTCACGAAGAATAGAGACGTTTTTAGGATTCACCATGACTAGGTAAATTAGCATCCGTGTTCCATCATATTCTATCACATTTAATGACGTCACCGATGCCTTCTTGTTAGGGGTGTTACATCATACTATGTCCGGGTCGTCACATTCGATTTGGCAGTATTTTTTGAATAGGAAAGCCGACCCCAAGAAGATTATTACACATATTCGGCTTTTATTCGGCTCGTGCCGATGCCGAACTCCGTTCTCATCAGTGATCTGCCCTCGCTTAATCATGTCTGGGTCTGCTCGGCGCAATGCAAGGTAAACCGACAGGTTTTTTCCGTACATACAATATGTAAAAAAAACCCTGTTTGATCCGTGAGGGTGTTTTAAAGTATCGTGCTAAGAGTGATATTTATGCAGTGGTAATATTCCCTGCTGTTTAACCTTTATTATCAACCGGCTTATCGAACAACTGAGCGGTACACATGTCGGCTGCCACATTGACGGAACGTGTGTCAACAATATAAGCTATGCAGACGACATGGTGCTTCTCAGTCTGTCAATAGGTGGGTTGAAGAAATTTATCGACCTGCGAGGCCTATGCGGACAAGCATGGCTTAATATACAATTCGAAAAACAGTGAGCTTTTTGCTTCTTGTATTTAAAGCACCTAAGCAGCAGCCGCGCAGTGTTCCGCCCATAAGTCTCAACGACGCGACATAGCAATAAAGATAGCATGGCGTTGTCTGTGAGGAGCATAATAATATGCTTGCCCGCAGGTTTGCTCGTTTTATTACAGAAGTTACCCATTTTAAGGCGTTCGGTCAATGGTTTTACACGAGGTGCCTGTGGGTGTCATATTCATATTCATTTTTTTGCGTTCCACGAGGTAAAAAAGACACACACGCGCCGAGCCTACAACGTCCTGCGCGTTCAATTTAATAATGCTTTTAGGATGCTGTTGGGACTGCCAAAGGTTTGTAGCACTTCGGGAATGTTCGCGGAGGCTCGCACAGATGGTTTTCATGTCATCATGCGTAAGAGAGCGGCCTCCTTACTACAGCGCCAGCATGGTAGTGACAACAGCATTCTTAAAATGATTGCTTCCAGAGCGGACTGTCCCTTTCAGGGACACTGGGTGGAACTTTGCGAAAGCTAACAATACTAACTTATTTAAGCACTATTGTTAGTAACACCAAACTACTAACAAAATTGTGGACAAAGTTATGGTCTGAAATAAACTTTTATTTAATGTAATTTATTTTTAAATAACCCGTTTTTTTTTTAATGAGGAATTTTACCTGGCTGGGCTGTACCCACATGGGGTGCGGTCGGCCGTCGTCTTGTAGTGAGTGTCTACAAGTCATAACTCCACCTACCACCTCTACATACCTCTACTGAAATTGGGGTACGTTGGTGAAAAACGTGGATCTTAAATAGTAATAACTTTTAATCTATGTAAATAAAAATGAAATGCTCTTCGTAGGTAAGTGCATCACTTAAGAATGGCTGGATCACAATTTTTTGTTTTGAAATTCGATTTGTTTTTTTTTTATTGATTTAAAATTTCCGTAATTGTCCGAAAACCCTAAGCCTATTTTCGGAAATCGACCAGTAAAAGAGGCAATTAAGTCTTTTGGGGTGGAATTCACTGCGTGTCTGGATTAAGTCAAAATTAATCTAAACATTAAGGGGTTTATTTATAAACGCTGCTTAAAGTTAAGTAACGATTAGCGACTGTTTAACCAGACATTTTTGACGTTTGAATGTCACTTGACTTTAAGTAACGTTTATGAATAAGCCCCTAACTGATGAAACACAAGGTCAAAGATTTTTTTTTTTATCAACCTCTTTTTGGGTTAAAAGGGAGGAACAGTTTATATGAACATTTTATTTTTCCTTTGATCAATAAATTAAATAATAAGTTATCAATTAATCAATAAATCTATATCTATACTAATCTATATATCTATATTCTATATACTAATATATAAAGCTGAAGAGTTTGTTTGTTTGTTTGTTTGAACGCGCTAATCTCAGGAACTGCTGGTTGGAATTGAAAAATTATTTTTGTGTTAGTTAGTCCATTTATTGAGGAATATTATAGGCTATATAACATCACGCTACAACCAAAAGGAGCGGAGCATAAATGAAAAATGTTGCAAAAACGGGAAAAATTATTCCTTTTTGAGAGCTTCCGTTGCGTGCGCTGCGTAAACTCATTCTACTCCACCGAGAGTGACGAGACGAACGGAGTGAGCCGATGGAACGGAAGGTGGAGTAGAATGCCCAATAATATACTACTGGTTTAAGTTACGCAAATATCATGTATAATGGAATTGTTCCTCTTTAAATTTTCTAAAAAAAAGTCCGCGACAGCATATGTCTATCTTTTAAGATTGACTCACTATAACCTTTTTTATGGTAATCAAATTTGTTCGAAATGAATGCATTATTTGCGAAGGAGTTTTCATAAACATGGTATTAATCCTTATCCAAATAAATACGTTATTCATCACAAGTATTTAATTTTGAACAAAGTTGCCCTTACATCATTTAATTTCAATGAATATCTTAGGAGATTTAACTGTTTTATAATAACTCCGCAGCAAAATAATGATCAACTCTGCGAGGTAGTCTATTCTAAAGCTGAAGAGTTAGTTTTTAGGGTTCCGTACCCAAAGGGTAAAATGGGACCCTATTACTAAAACTCCGCTGTCCGTCTGTCTGTCCGTCTGTCACCAGGCTGTATCTCATGAACCGTGATAGTTAAACAGTTGAAATTTTCACAAATTATGTATTTCTGTTGCCGCTATAACAACAAATACTAAAAAATAGAAAAAAATATATTTAAGGGGGCTCCCATACAACAGACATGATTTTTTTGCCGTTTTTTTTGCTCCGCCCGCGTGGATGTCGGTTATCGCGTAAAAAAGTAGCCTAAGTCCTTTTCCATATGCCAGGCTATATCTTTGCCAAATTTCATGACGATCGGTTCAGCGGTTTAGGCGTCAAAACGTAACATACACACAGACAGACAGACAAATAGACAGACAGACAGAGTTACTTTCACATTTATAATCGCGTCGAATGAAGCTGCTCATATAATAATGATCGAACTTCACGTAGGGTAAGTTCGTTTGATCATTAATTAGTAAGGATAAGGATTTGTATGGATGGTACGGAACCCTTTGTGCGCGAGTCCGACTCGCACTTGGCCGGTTTTTGTTTTTTGAACGCGTTAATCTCTGGAACTGCGAGTTGGATTTGAAAAAATCTTTTTGCATTTTACAGCCCAATTCTTGAGGAAGAATAACATTCCTATTAACTAGAACACCATATTTTTTTAAATGAAAGTTTATGCGAAAGCGAAGTAAAAGCACGGGCAGGCAATGTGTTGCGACGGGGTGGGTCGGGGGAACAAGAAATTTAACGCGGACGAAGTCGCGGGCAGAAACTAGTTAATAATAAGTAAAAGGATCTTAATCATTTATTTTCCAAAACTGCCGTTTAAAAGATGGAGGGGGTATAAAATGTTGTAGGAGAAAATACGAAATCCAGGCGGGCGAAGTCGCGGGCAGTGTCTAAACATATTCGATTTTGCCGAACGGCTGTGCCGAAGCGTGCCTACCCAAGCACGTGTGCACTACCCCTGACAACACAAACAGAGATGAGTATTCAGCGATCGGAATGTCGGTGTGATGTTAAAAATAGTACCTAGTGCAGGTCATTGTGGAGGAAATCCTCCGGGGGTTCTTGAAGCTGACGTCTTTTTACGTTTCGTTGTCGACATACAGAAATACTAGCAATTATAAGTGAATAATAATTGTTCCTAGTTAAGATGACCATAAAAGGCGAACACAAAAGTAAAATAACACTCATAACATCATGCCTGTAATCCTCGAAGGGTTAGGCAGAGGTATACCTCTGGTACCACACACATAGCTGGCGAATTGAGTGTGGAGTATAGATGTACATATACCCCACACACATTTCGCCAGCTATGTTTACGTCCTATGTAACAGAAAAGAAAAAAATAACGGGAATGTAAAATATAACCAAATATACAGTGTGGCGATTAGGTTATCACATTAATTGAAACCACGTATTCTACATTACGTATTTTAAACATACACAATTAAAATAATTAAGAACAATCAATTTAACATTCTAGCCATGGGACCTTTTTTTTCGTTTTAGTATTTAACAACACTAAACTTAATTTGTAATTAGATGAGTTACTAAATAACAATACCATAAAGTTTGTGTGGAATTGTCGATATCATCGCCACTCGCTTGTCTAGTGCCTTATTATCAAAGGTGGTTTATTTCGTGCCAATTTTTACGCCATTTATTTTTGAAAAATTCAGTTTCCTATTTTTAGTCAGACTGTTTATTTTATTCTGTTAACAGAATGATAACAACTTGTAATAACCGCTGTACTATTAAATGTGATAACCTAATCGCCACTCTGTACTAACTAGCAGGTAGCAGAAGAATGCATTCTTCTGCTACCTGCTAGTTATTAATACAGCCATAGTTCAAAGATGTCATGGCTGAACTGCTAATCTATATGAACTTGCAATTGACAAGGCCCACTCTAGAAATAGGAAAAAAAAAAAAGATTTTATACCTATTGCAATTCGCTTTTGATATGACATCCCTATTCGGACCCCAACACGCCGACCTCACACACTCTCAATCCCACATGGCTCAATGACTCAATCTCACGGACTGCCGGAAGTGCCGGGTCGCTATCTCCGGCTGGGTCCCATGCTTTCGCTCGGAGTCACTCGTCTGTCTGCTGGTGAGGAGTGACTCAGCACTGTCAACCTCAACGCGGATCTCCCACAAGTTCCACAACGCACCTGATCTATTTTCCATTCCCGAAGCGTAACACAGCTGACAATACTGCATCAATGCGTGACTCTAGGGTTACCGCGTTTTGCAATTTGATCCATGATAGTATTCTCTATTATCATATACTAGCTTTTGCCCGTGGCTTCGCACGCGTGAATGTCGGAAAATATCCTATGAGAACGTACTACCGGGACTAAAATTACCCTATGTGCTATTTATTTATTTATGTATATATACTTTATTGTACAACACATGTGATTACACATTACAAAAGGGAAAAAAAAATAATAATATTAGCTACACAAAAAAAATATAACATACAATGGGCCGCCTTATCGCTTACTGCGATCTCTTTCAGGCAACCTTGGCATAGGCAGTGGTTTTAAAATGGACATAAAATGGGGTTGTCATTGGTACAGATAAAAAGTATAAAAGTAGAATATACTATAATAAACTAGCTTTTGCCCGCGGCTCCGCCCGCGTGGATGTCGGTTACCGCGTAAAAAAGTAGCCTATGTCCTTTTCCATATCCCAGGCTATATCTCTGCCAAATTTCATGATGATCGGTTCAGCGGTTTAGGCGTGAAAACGTAACATACAGATAGATAGACAGACAGACAGACAGACAGAGTTACTTTCACATTTATAATATTAGTATGGATACATACATACTAACTATTTATGCAACGAAAATAAATGAAAACTATAGATTATTACAGTTAGCAACGAGAACAAAATCGCAACGACAAGTAATTCCTTCACGAGTCTTTTAAAACGATTTTAATCCAGGTTATAAACTATCTGAGTACCAAATTTCATTCAAATCGATTCAGACGTTTTTGCGCCAATCTGGACAGACAAACGGATAAAAATTCTGAAACTATAATTATTTTCACTCTCTATACATTAGCAATTACTTTATTCAAAAATATTTAATATACAGTTTTAACTTCGGTACTATTTTATGGTATACTAGCTTCTGCCCGCGACTTCGATCACGTGGAAGTCGTAAAAAGCCAGCCACATTTTGATAATACTTCCCTGAACACTACGATTGTAGAAAAAAGTTGTAAATAAGAGAGAGAAGTTTGTAAATACAGAGGGTCAGGACTGGTGACGCGGGACCAAGCGACGTACAGTTCTATGTTCTATTGTAAAGGGTTTGGTTTCCACACTTAGTCCTTCAGGTGGACCATTGTAAATGGGCCATGGCGGCCATCAGTGGTTATTCCAACCAGCCCTCCTCCCTCCAGAAGTTAATTACGTCTCCCGGTATGTTTAGAACATCTGTGAAAGATCAGGGTGCCCCGAGGGTCTCTGTTCTAATCTGGGTGACGCCTATGCATTCAAAGAGCACATGCGCGACGGCTTCCTCAGCCTCCATGCAAGCCCTGCACAGAGGATTGTCCGTTCTGCCTCACTTAACAAACACAAGACTTCCACACAATATACTGTGTGGAAGTGTTTGTACGGCGAGGAGATGATGATGATGATGGTCCCCGTCACCAGGCGCAGGCCGGTCCTGTCCAGGCGTAATAAACGCCTGGTTAGCCTACCATCTAAGGATGACAAAGCCTCCCTGGACTGTCTGCAGCCCGGTGTCGAGGACCACCAGCTCTTTTCTAGTGAATTAATGAAGACCAGATTATTCCTGACGAACACCTGTCACTAAAATAATATAACAGAACATTGTATTTGTTAACACATGGGATTTCTGATTAACAGTCACCTAACCATAGATATTTATTTTTATCATAATCTTAAACGACAGAAGAGGTCTAACTTAATTATCCCGGACACCTGAATCGAGTCATCTTGCATATTTTTGTTGAAAGATCTCTATCTTTTTTAAATAATGGAAGTAAAAAAAAGTGTTTTTGAAGCCAGTCACTCACTATCATTTCCGTTTGCCATTGTTCCAAATTTTAACAATGGCAAAGGAAAGTAAAAAATTTGAAGATAACAGTGGTATACATAGAGAAAACGTTTATTTAGTAGCCTCCAAGAATATTTACAAAGGCCGGCGTGCAATTTGGCATGGAATTAACTAATGCCAGTATGACGTGCTGTGGAATGTTCTCCCATGCTTCCAAAATTGCAGGTATTCTCGAACAATTATAGCAGTGTGACTGTGCACCCTTGCGCCAAAATCATTATCACGCACAAAAATTAAATCCTGGCCCACAAACTCAGCTTACGGCATTACTTGAGCCTCTAGGCATTGACGAATGAATCGGTCGCTATTCAAGGTCGGTTTCTATTAGTGGTGAATGCGTGGTCTCGTCACAACCTCAAGGCCAGTTTTTCCTTCATTGGAAATTCCACTCCAGACTGTCCATGACCCGCCGCATAACTCACCTTTTCTTCAATGCAATATTGCTGAAAACGTTCTCCCTGTCTTTGATAGACTTTCCTACGTCCATCAATGCCATACAGCATAATATTGGTTTCATCCGTAAAATAAACCTGGCTCCATTAACGTTGAGTCCAATGCAAATGGTCGCGTGCAAACTGTAGGCGCGCCATTCTGTGAGCTTGTGTCAGTTTGGTCATTGGCTGACTTATGAAGTTTCAGGCCACGTTTTTTGAATCTCCTTCTAACAGTTCGAGCGCAAATGGTCAGTCCATGAAAGTATCTAAGGTGTTCTTGGACCTGTACTAAGGTCAGGTGACGAATACGCAGGCTGGTGGTAAAGATAAACCGATTATGTCGTACTGTAGTGACCCGATTTCGTGGTACTCCTGTACGGCGCACGACGGCGCCAGTCTCCAGGTATCGATGGTAAATTCTTTGAACGCCATAATGACTTACGTGAAGTTCTGCGCTTACGTTTCGCTGAATAAGCCTTCAGCTTGCGCGGCTACTTCAGGTGCAGTATCCGTAATTTGAACGACAAATGGATTTAAAAAAATTGGGGTGTGGCTGTGACGTGAACACGGCCGTGTGTTTTACGTGAACACGTATACGTAACGGGTAATATTTTAATACTCATTAAAACCATACTTTGTAAACAAGCATATTACGAATTAGAGGATTATATCCAAGACTAGCTTCTGCCCGCGACTTCGTCCGCGTTAAATTTCTTGTTCCCCCGACCCACCCAGTCGCAACACATTGCCTGCCCGTGATTTTACTACATTTTCGCATAAACTTTCATAAAAAAAAATTGTGTCCTAGTTAATAGGAATGTTATTCTTCCTCAAGAATTGGGCTGTAAAATGCATAAAGATTTTTTCAAATCCAACTCGCAGTTCCAGAGATTAGCGCGTTCAAAAAACTAAAAACCGGCCAAGTGCGAGTCGGACTCGCGCACAAAGGGTTCCGTACCATCCATACAAATCCTTACTAATATTATAAATGTGAAAGTAACTCGGTCTGTCTGTCTATCTGTCTGTCTGTCTGTCTGTATGTTACGTTTGCACGCCTAAACCGCTGAACCGATCGACATGAAACTTGGCAGGAATATAGCCTTGGATATAGAGAAGGATATAGGCTACTTTTTTACGCGATAACCGACATCCACGCGGGCGGAGCAAAAAAAACGGCAAAAAAATCATGTCCGTTGTATGGGAGCCCCCCTTAAATATTTTTTTCTTCTGTTTTTTAGTTTTGTTGTTATAGCGGCAACATAAATACATCATCTGTGAAAATTTCAACTGTCTAACTATCACGGTTCATGAGATACAGCCTGGTCAAACTCAAACTCAAACTCAAACTCAAACACAAAGCATTTATTTCAAATAAACCAATTACAGGTACTTTTGAATTGTCAAGCAAGGGGTCGGTCAGTCAGAAAGATGAAGCTAGTTGCCCATTCCAAAGCGTAGTAGGTTCCTATGGAGAAGAACGGACAAGAAACTCCATGGACACTCTTTTAAAATATTGTTACAAAATATGGGTTACATCATTCATGTTGAAGTTATACATGTGAGAACAATGTAGAAAGACGTGCACGTTAGAAGCGTCCGTAATAGAAACAATTCACAAAAATTAAAATAAGCCGTGGCAGCTAAGAGATGACCAGTCCCAACTGACGGCGCCCGTTCACGAACATGACGCATGGATCAGCACCATTTAGCTCAACCATTTTGAAGGGAACTTAATGATCCAACACACACGCCACCACCAGCGAGACATTTGAGTGAGCATGACATACTCTCAGCCGCCAGGGCACATTCAAGTCAATAAAAGACATATTACCCGGTAAATGGTAGCTCTATAGTACATAGTACTCACACCTGTGCTATGCAATTATATAATTCAAGGACATTGAGTTTATACAATGCAAAAATAGTTTACAATCTTCAGCAGCTCCAATAATATTTTCAAATGCTAATCAATTAGTTTATGCGCCCTTATGGAGCAGGACCAGCATTGAGCCAAGCATTTTTGTCAGCGATGTAATCCCCCAATTTATAATATGCTTGGCTGCATAGTGTGCGTTTTATACAAGTTTTAAATTTTGTTTCGTTCAATTGGAGTATGTGGGGAGGTATTTTATTGTAACATTTTAAACAGTACCCCATGAAGGATGAGTCTACTTTAGCCAGTCTGAAACCTGGTTGAACTAATTGGTCCCTATTTCTGGTACTATAATTGTGTCTTTCACCTCTTTTACTGAAAATATTTACATTTTTCCTTACGTACATGATGTTTTCATAGATGTATTGACAAGGTACCGTCATGACGTTAATATCTTTAAACAGTTCCCTTAGAGAATCGCGCCTGCGGAGGCCATATATTGCTCTGATGGCTCTTTTCTGTAGAATAAAAATAGATTCGATATCTGCAGCCCGTCCCCATAGTAAAATACCGTAAGACATGATACTATGAAAGTAACTAAAATAGACTAGCCTAGCGGTATCTACATCAGTAAATTGACGGATTTTTCTCACAGCATATGCTGCTGAACTTAGCCGCCCTGCAAGAGATGTTAAATGAGGACCCCATTGCAGCCTTGAGTCGAGCGTGATCCCTAGGAAAACAGTTTTATCGACGAATTCTAGTTTCTCCCTATTCAATACTATGTCACAATCACTACTTTTAACATTCGGTAAAGCAAATCTTATGCATTTAGTTTTTTTCCCATTTAATACTAAATTATTAGCAGTGAACCAATTTTGGACCTGCAATAGGGCGTTATTTACGTCGTCAAGATTTGATGCACGTCTATTTATCTTAAAAATTAAGGAAGTATCGTCAGCAAATAACACCATTTGTGGTTGGTTTTTTAATAAATGGGCTAGATCATTAATATATACTAAAAAGAGGAAAGGACCCAATATCGAGCCTTGTGGCACACCCATTTTTACTCTTAAGCCGAGTGAATTGACTCCATTTATTTGAACTTGCTGTTGTCTATCATTTAAATAAGATTTTACTAAACTGAGCGCAAGTTTACCTAGTCCGTAATGCTCCAGTTTCAAGAGTAAGGTTTCGTGATTTACGCAGTCAAATGCCTTAGAGAGGTCACAAAAGATTCCTATGGCATCTTGGGCCTCCTCCCATGCTGTAAATATGTGTCTTAATAAGGTGACACCGGCGTCAGTCGTACAACGTCCTTTGGTGAAACCATATTGCTGATCGTGTAAGATATGGTTGGTGTTAAAATGATTAAGCATTTGATTGAGCATCACCTTTTCGAACACCTTGCTGAATACCGGCAACACGGATACTGGTCTATAATTGTTAGTGTTTTTACTGTCCCCCGATTTAAAAAGTGGTATAACCTTACTGTATTTCATTAAATCCGGGAAGACTCCTTGATCCACACACAAATTAAATATTAAAGCTAAGTATGGTGCTATAGTCTCGATTATAGATGTACAAACTTTGATAGACATTCCCCATAGATCTTCGGTTAATTTGATTTTGATTTGCCGAAAAGCTTTTATAACTATCATAGGGTTTATATGTTTAAATTGAAATTCAACCGGGCAGCCTGGAACGTTCGCTCTTAATAAACCAATTGAGACATCGGGTGAGGAATTTAAAGATTCCGTCGTTCTAGATGGTATATCAGTAAAGAAATGTACAAATTCATGAGCTACTTCTAAATTGGAGCTTATGGCGCCACGTGAAGTCTCCAATGTGAAATCTGTGTTTCGTATTTTCTTTCTATTGGATTCATTATTTATAACTTTCCAAACTGTTTTGGTGACAGACGGACAGACAGACAGACAGACAGACGGACAGCGGAGTTTTAGTAATAGGGTACCATTTTACCCTTTGGGTACGGAACCCTAAAAACTAACTCTTCAGCTTTAGAATAGACTACCTCGCAGAGTTGATCATTATTTTGCTGCGGAGTTATTATAAAACAGTTAAATCTCCTAAGATATTCATTGAAATTAAATGATTTAAGGGCAACTTTGTTCAAAATTAAATACTTGTGATGAATAACGTATTTATTTGGATAAGGATTAATACGAGTAGGTACCATGTTTATGAAAACTCTTTCGCAAATAATGCATTAATTTCGAACAAATTTGACTACCATAAAGAAGGTTATAGAGAGTCAATCTTAAAAGTTAGACATATGCTGTCGCGGACTTTTTTTTAGAATTTTTAAAGAGGAACAATTCCATAATACATGATATTTGCGTAACTTAAATCGTTTACGCAGCGCACGCAACGGAAGCTCTCAAAAAGGAATATTTTTTGCCGTTTTTGCAACATTTTTCATTTATGCTCCGCTCCTATTGATCGTAGCGTAATGTTATATAGCCTATAATATTCCTCAATAAATGGACTATCCAACACAAAAATATTTTTTCAATTCCAACCAGTAGTTCCTGAGATTAGCGCGTTCAAACAAACAAACAAACTCTTCTGCTTTATATATTAGTATAGATATAGATATGTAGCTGCAACACCAAACTGTAATCCTCCGATTTTCTTATCATCAGTAATTTGATTTACCTCCCACTATGGAAGCAAATTTAAAGAAGTATTCACGTGAATAAAGAAAAACAATTTCGATACTATTTTTATGCAAAACAAAACACAACGAAATAACTACCTATTAACATAAAGATGCTCTAATCAAAGCTTCTTGTTCCTTTAACAACTACCAAACTCCTATTTTCTTCACTTTTTCGAATTCGTGAATTCAAATATGGGACAATGGTGATACCCAATTGATGGCCATTATGTCAGTTTCAAAACTGCATAAAAACTTGTTTACTGACTTATCATTATTTAGATGTTTTAGGTCTCTAAACATAAAAATGCACGGTGGATTGATTTTAGAGTCCGGGAGTATTATGCTGTGTATGTTCTTCGAACTACAATTACAGTAACAACATGTAAAAAAGAAGCACAAAAAATATAAATTCTTGGGAATCGAAAACAGATTTGCATTGCTTTGTTAAAAAGTTGACTGAAATAGCATAATTCTGTCATAATTGACTGCTTAGGTCCTTACAGGTATGATAATCATTAAAAAGATTAAGTCTGTAACTATCTGCGATATTCGTTTCCTATTCAACCTAGCGAAGTAATGGAATAATTCGACTGTTGTCATACACTGGTATATTGTATTCGCTCTCATCTCAGTATCATTCCTACGAATTGTATGGGTAAAGTTTTTTCGCGATTTCTGACTTTTCAAGTGCTCAAACCTCTGTTCGTCGTTTCGTTTGATCTTTGTAAAAAACAGGATCGATTAGTACCAAAAAACTTTTTTATAAATTGCCCATTTACTTGCCGACTAATTTTTATTTCAAAATTTTTTCAAAATCTGTGAATGCACATCAATTTTTTTCTAAAAGCTAAGGATAGTTTTTTAAGACCGTTTTCTTGTAGCGACCACGGTTAAAGTACCTGCCCTTATTGACCCATCTCAAAACATAATACAATACTGCACATCCCTCATAGCAAATAACGTGATAATTTATGCCCTACAGTTTGATTAGACCTATAGGGAATATTTATGCAAAATTTGAACAAAATCCATTCGGTAGTTTTTGCGTGATGCTGGAACATACATCACACAAACAGACAAAAGTTCTAAAATTTATATTTTCGGCATCAGAATCATTCCCAGACCTCGTGGCAATATAATTTATTTTTAAAAATAATTACATACCTACCAACTAAATAACAATATGTAATAAACTAAACTAAATAAAACTAATAACAAAATAAACTAAAACATGGCGTCGAAAAATTCCTCAGCATCGCTGTCGAGTGGTAATGTACCCAAGAGACTGGCAGCTTTGCCACGTTGTATGGCAACGCTTAGCCTCTGGCCAAGCCAGTCCTTGGGTCACGGGAAGTGTCAACCAGCCTTTTGGAGATTTTACTAAATAAAACATGAGCACTGGGACCCCACGGCCCGAGGGTTTCAACCTCAAACGGCTCGAAAATATAGTTACCGGTAAGGTCACTATACTTTCGCCGCTTGAGGTTTTCAGCAGCCGCAGCAGCAGCGCCAGCACAGTTCGCCGAGCCAGGAAGATGGAATGGCGCAAGAGTATCGACACAAGTTGCGTCCCACACTAAAGGCCTACCCACCTTCCATGGAAATAAAGACATACCGTCCGGTCTCTTGCCATCGTCGCGAGCCAAGCCAATGGGTTCTAATACAGCTGGAACGCCGACGGAGACAAGAGCTCGACGGATGATGTCATTAATGTTTGCGTGCCGCGTTAAGCGACCCGCACTTCGGCTGCAGGACAGGCCGTGGTGTCCTAGGCTGTTGACAACTTCGCCACAGTGACAGCGATGAGGAGAACAACAAGGAGCTCCTAGTCGTAGGGAAGCAGCGAGGCGGAAAGTAGTGTCGTCGAACAAAGTGCCTAGATATTCGACGATGGTAGTGCATGAAGCCAAAGACCCGACTCCCATCTACCCACAGCCAGCAGGCGCGCACGGTCCGCAGAAGTAGCAGACGTGTCAAGTAAATTGTGCTGTACTACCCTACAGAGCGGCTCATCCTAGTCTTTGGGAAGATGGATTGTCGGGTGGATCTGATTTCGGGCAAGCGAGTCTCCAGGCATCAATTGCCTCGGTGAAGCATGGCACATACGTGGCAATTACTTTTTTTTCAAAAATATTTATGTACAGTTTTGACTTCGCTACGATTTTGTTAAATCAGTGTTTGGTTTTGTAAAACGATAATGAATAAAGCTCCATTTTAACGGTGCAAGTTTCTGGAACGTTCAAGAGCAATAATCGCATGCTATAGAGCACGTATAAAAGCAAAAAGGAAAAAAGAAAGACAGAAAGTGAAAGCCGCAGGAATCCGCTGGATGCGGGAAGCACAGAACCGGTCGAAGTGGCGGTGCTCGGGGGAGACCTATGTCCAGCAGTGGACGTCTTTCGGCTGAAATGATGATGATGATGATAAAGCACGTTTAATTATTTTCATTCAAGAATTGCATGCAAGTGTTTACACGTGTGCGATTTCCATAAAACGGCATACAATAATTGAATAATTGAATTTGCCATTCAGTAATTGCATGCGATGTCAGTTTTTAAATTAAGTGAATTATTGCAAGGTGATTATTGCATGCAAGTTTTACCTCGTCTAAACTCAGTTTTACGTCCTTGTACAATTAATTCGAGTATGGCCCGCATTTAAAAAGGGCGCTACCATATAGGTATTTCATTCAATTTTATTAAACGTCTTCTAAGATTTTTTTACTTGTTTCATACTAGAATTGAATGCGATTTTACTGTAAATGCTGTTTACACCTATTAATACCAGTTTTGAACGGCAATAACTTGCCCGTATCGAGCAACAATTGTACGTGTTGTTTAAACGGTGCCAGTCAATTGTTGCTTCAATTTTATGGTATAGGTACCAGAGACATTAAACTTCCACCGTGAAAATGTGTCTGTTTTGCGGCACTATACATATGTGTGTCAAAACAGCAAAAAAAAAGGTTTACAACATGACGGTAAATCCGTTTTTCCACTTGACTCTGAGGTACAGTATGATGAAAAAAATCAAAAAAAAAAATACAGACAGACGTCTAAATAAGGTAATGTTTGTTTAGCTTACACTCTGATTTCTAACCTCAAGACGTCACTAAAATAACACCGAGTCAGCAGTGACTCGGTGTTACCGATGGTGTTCGTGATGACCCTAGTAGAAGTATCGCCGCCCACCGCGCTTGACGCATCAGTATTTGCGCGAAATCTCCGGTATGATCTAGGCAAAGCCGCCGCCGAGTGACACAGCCATTGTTCCTTCACATATCATACCGATACAACAATTTACATGTATCTTCATAATTTCTGTTATCAAGTTCAAGTTGATCTAATTTGTCATGTCAATGGACCTTACTTTTCTGGCCGACAAAAGCTTTATTGACGACGTCACAGTCTTCACTCAAACTAGAATTCCGTATACCACACGAAATACGGCACATAACAGCGTGTATTTGACGATTATCTTCCTACGAAACTGTCGTACCTAATTGGGAAGAGTTTGAAGTAAGCTGTCATTCCACCTGATGCTAGGGATTGCCCTGTTGACACGTCACTTCAAGCTTTAAGCTTTCACGGTGAGATATTTACAGAATAAACCGGCATTCTTTCTGATTATAAAGTGTAAGTAATTAAATATTTCTTGTCCCAGACCTATTCATTCACATATCTATTTACAATGTTGTATGTATTAACTATTGTTATTTATAACGTTGCAATTTGCGTCATAGACTGAGAGTCATGTTTAATGTATTATCGTGGAAGTTGGAACTGACTCCGTGATAACGCAGTAGACAGCCGCCAGACGAACATGAATAGTACACAGCCTTCATCGAAATATATGTAATCGTGTGAAGAGAAATCTGTCCTGCAGCAATTCGATTTAAGGCTAAAGAACTGTCACAATTCATCTAGATAAGGAACAGTAAGATTTTTGTCAAGAAGGACGAAAGTAGTTTACACCCAAAAAAGTCTGGGGCGGAGTACTTACAGACATAACCAGACAGCTGCAATCACGGTGAATTTAAGTACCTACGAGCTCGAAAGCGATTGTGAAGTTGTCTGAGTTTCAATAGATGTAAAAAAACTCGAACAGAAAAACGAAATCAATTTAATGCTAATATGTTGCACCTCCTCATATTCAAAACACATAATATACCACTACATCGATACCGCGAATAAAAACTTATAGACACCAAAAATCGGTATCGTACAAAGGGCTTATTCCACAAATCCCCCCTGAAAATCCCCCTTAGGAAGAAAAGTGGAATCTGAAAACAGTATAGAATTCACCCCTGATAATCCCGCTAAGGGGGGAAAACTAGAATTGAAAAAACAAAAAATTACGTATTCCAAGATCCCCTGAAAGTGTTTATTTTACATTAGGGTTCATTTTTTTCCACTGAGGGGGATTCTCTCAGGGGGGATTAGTAGAATAAGCCCGTACAAAGATGCATAGGGATACGCGTGAAAACATAACATTTTTCTGTCGCGCAGTTGGGTAATAAACAGAGGTTCCTAATGACCGCCGATTTTATTGTGACAGTCACTCGCATTATCATAATGTACAAGTATCACGAGGGCTGGACTGGCCGAGCTGCAATTTTCAAATCCTTCTCGGGATAATACTACTGGATGTTGATTCAACCCCAAGTTGGACATTCACCTACGTAGGTATGTACATATGTAGTATGTAGGTAAATACCGCAGCAAAATTTTATTAATTCTCAGATTTTTATGACTGATATACAGTTTTCGGCAATTTCTCCTTACCTCTATTAGTATGCCACATATGTACGACGTTATCAAGTGTTTCCACAGAATCACCTGAGTTTGTTCGCATTACGGCCGTGACGTTATCAAGGCTCACCCACTCTCTGCGGTTACATTTACATGAAGTTCTCCACAGATATGGGTCGCACCTCTACCATACAGGCACGTAGCAACAAAGCACAACACTAAACTACATAAAATCCTATCTACATTACTTTGTCTCATTAGCTTTATTTGTGGAAGCGCTTCAAGAGTCAGCAATGGAACCCTATTTCATTTTACGAGTTAAAGTTTTCGGAAACTGCAACAGTATCACAATCCTGCTCGAAGTTCGCCTTTAGAAGCTGGCTGCATATCCGGCGGACATTCCATGAATGCATGTCTCGATTGTTACGGCACTACTGCGCAGTAAGTATGTGAGATGTGTTATGTAACAGGGAGCAATGTGCCAATGGATGGTGCAGGAGAAGGTAGCCTGGAGGGAGTGCAGGTCGTGGGAGCCCGCGAGTGTGACGCACCGGAAGCCCTACGCATTCCGCTGGGCGGCGCACGGCGACGCGGCGCAAAAGCAAAAGCAAATATGGCGTGCGCGGGATTGTGTGCGCTAGGAACAGGTTGTATACGTATAGGTCACCTACCTCTGCCTGTGAGAGACCGCTATTTGTAAACACTTGTCGTAGAACGCGTAAGATTCTGAAAGTTAATCTCAAGGCTACTCGGTGACCCTAGTTCGGAGATTGACACAAGTTTTTTCGCCCTATTACAAACATTCCAAAGTCTTGTGTGAGGTAACTTTTTGTTTTGTTCTCAAGAAATACTCCTCCTTAATATTTGATCCTTTCTCTATCTCGGGAAAACGCAGATAATATTCTGTTTACAATACAGCTAAGGGGTCTAAGAACGAGCTTCTCTCAAAGATATTATGCATTACTAGGTTTCCAGCTACATTATAATAAAACTAATCGCACAACCACGATCTATCTCCTAACAAAACAAAAAACTTTTAACTAACGCATCCATTTTTTTTTAAATTATGGTTATTACACCTTAAGTAGGTGTAGTTTTCATTTAAATTAAGTTTTAGGGTTTTTTATTTAAAAAAAAAACGGATTATTCCAAAAGTAGGTGATGGTGGTAGTGGGGTAGGTGGTAGGAGGTGGTGGGGAGGTGAAGGTGGTCGATGTTATGTTATGTAGGTGAAATCTCGATCTCGAAAACGAGATCTGGTGTGACCAATCTAGATACGAGACTTAGCACGCGAGATCTCGAATGCTCGAGATTGCATTCCGTAATAATTCTTCTTCTTTTTCTTCTTCACATTCCATTCGCGTCAACAAACTACCGACGGAAGGCTTCTGACGTAGCGCAGCATGCTTCAATAATCTGCCCTCTCACTTTAACATAGATCGTAGATTTAGAACCAGCCCTAGCACGTTAACATGAACTATAAATATAGAATACTTTGTTATAGACCGCAATGAGTAGCATTATTCATTTTTATTTTATTTTATTTTATTTATTTGGCTCACCAACAATTGAATACACCGATACAAAGTTAAGAAATACATCCAATAGACTTATAGACTAGTGTACCAATTTCTTACAGGTAAGCACATCATGCATAAATAATTTGTTGATTGAAATTGTGCACCTACTTAAAATTAGATGAGTTCTTATACTCACCGAACATAAGAATGTTTTCCAAAATAAAATCCAAATTAAAATCAAAAATCCAAATTAAAATCATAATTAAAATCACATAAAATCAAATTAAAATCAAAATTAAAAATACAATTAAAATCCAAACTAAAAACAAAATTGAAATCATAATATAATTAGAATCAAAATCAATACTGCAATTAAAATCATAATCAACACGGCAATTAAAATCAAAATCAGCGCTAAAATTAAAATCAAAATTAAATTTACACTAAAATTATAAAATTATTTATACTAAAATTATTTTACAAATTTTTGTTCATGATTAAATAACATGTAACAGATGTGTGCATTCTCTTTCTTTTTAGCACAATTACTTAACCGAAACGATTATTAGATACTAATTAATTAAAGATTATAGAACTTTCAATATACATATAATGGATTATAGTTAGTTGCCCCTTCCGAAAGGTAGTTTAATTACATAATTATACTTGTCGGAGACGGATTGTATCCAGTACGCCAGCACCATCTAGTCGCTTTCGATGGAGTTATTGGAGTTCGCGCCAACGAGTCTTGACTAATCGGGACGCCAGTGCTGTTTAGCGGCGCATGACAGAGTCTACAACATAACGTTCGACCGGTGGCAAGTGATCGCCGCACAGACAAAAAGTGGAGTTCATCGGTGGGGTCAAGCAGTGAAGACGTCTAGAAACTGTTGCGCGTTTGGTATAGTTATGTCGTATTCCAACATTAGTTACTTTGCATAACTATTACTGTATAGAATCAAGTTCTTCTAACTGAACAGACAGATGTGCTGCTGGAGAGTTTGTTCCACTACTTCTTTTTTCCAGCTAAAGCACTAGGAACTGGTGAACGTCCGGGCGTTTTGGGGGACTATCTTATGTAATTTTGATTCTCAGATTAGATTGAGTAAATGACTTTTGAGTTTAATCCGGTTTTTCTATTGCGCAATAACCAACACTACCCACAGTAATTAAAATATGGCTGATGATATCAAGAGAAACCTACCGTTCTCCGACATACTTATTTTGTGAAGACGATGCACCTAGACTTAAATTACTACATCACAATTGCAATAGTTAAAAATAATTAAAAACGAAGTAATGACAAATAACATATTTTGGAAACAAACTAAACAAATTAGTATTTCGATTTTTTTTTGTTTTTTAAATAATGATATCATGAACCTCCATGATCATTATCGTGATATCATTTTAACTAATTTAATGCCATGCCATGCCATGTATTTAGCCATTTCGCATAATTGCGGGTGATGTAAACATGGTGATGACTCCATCAGTCTATCATATGATAGCCAGTCAGTCAAATCGATACAATATTTTCAACAAAAAAGGCCGAACAGTGCCGCGTGCTCAATATAATCTTACATTTAATTACCTTTACATGAATTGCTCTAAAACGTTCTTTTAATAGTGAGATCAGCTTTTTTTTGGAAACTGATCTTCCTTTATTTTCATAGGGGATGAGGCGAAGGCAAGCCTTGAGAAAATGTAGATAACGAATAGATTACCTACCTACGTGTAAGGAGGCAGCAGCATCCTCCGCTCTACTAACAACATGCTATGCTATGCCTATGTACCGACCGACCGGCAAGGGTTGTGATCATAGCAATATTCCCTTAAAGGGAAGAAGAATAACACATGTGTATAATAAAAACCGGCCAAGTGTGAGTCGGACACGAAGGATTCCGTACCGTATTAAGATCGAGCAAAAACCGCCGAAAAAATATGTTTCTTGTGTTGGGACTTTATTAATTTTTTATTCTTTTTTGCAACAGCGGCAATAGAAATACACAATATCTGTGAAAACTTCAACTGTCTACCTATTACGATTTATGAGACACCGACAACACAGGCCTGCTGACAAACAGACGGACGAACAACGGAGGCTTCGTAACAGGGTTCCAAGCCAACAGCCAAAAGTTACCAGATACTGACTTAAATCACAAAGAACCGACATTTAACCACGTTTTCACTACGCCTTCGCACTGCTCTTGCACACTAATACAGAGTTATGTGAGAAATTACAATAATCTCATCTGAATTCACCTTCACCGTGGCCATCAGCGTGGGCCAGTGTGTGGGCCCTCCACACGTGCTCTTCGAGCCCTACGTGACGCGGCGCACGCGGTGCCCTTAAAGAGACGAGGCATTCTACCTGTTTTACTACCAGACCGTCTGATGCGGGTTCAAAGCCCTTAATTATCGGAATTATCGGTTATTGGATAAAAAACAAAAAAATTCGATTTTAAAATGCTGCCTTGTTTCCACCGCCTTGCCTTTTATAGAAGACTAGCTGACCCAACAGACTTCGTTCTGTCAAAAGCTATGTGACTGTGGCAGTTTGTCTACGCGCAAAGGAAATACTGTAGTAGTGGAGTTCCACTACTCTACCCTACCATATCCTACCCTACCTACCTACCTACCCTACCCTACCCTACCCTAACTACCTACCTACCTACGCTACCCTACCCTACCCTAACTACCTACCTATCTACGCTACCCTACCCTACCCTACCCTACTCTACATACCTACCAACTTACCCTACCCTACTTACCCTACCAACCTACCCTACCCTACTTACCCTACCAACCTACCCTACCCTACCCTACTTACCCTACCAACCTACCCTACCCTACCCTATCTACCTACCCTACCCAACCCTACCTTTTTTTTTTTTTTACGCTGAGAAATGCATTACGCATGTCCGCTCGTCGGGGGACGAGACGGGGTATGTGGGACTCCTTGCCAAAATGGCAGTATACCCACTAAAACTCAGCGGAGTTCCCTCATCGCCTTGATGGGAGGGTCATGGGAAACCGGCACAGCCTTTACGTCCACAACCCTCCCGGCGCATGCCCGCCTAGCTGGCGGGCCCTGCATGCCCCTCCGCCTGGGGGCGATATGGGAATGACCGGGAACACCAGGCCATTCCCGTCCGACACTGGTGGAGGCCTGTGCAATACAGGCAAGGGTGCCCCCGCACCTGTTGCCTGCTGGCCTCCACCTGGGACCCCGCGCCAGACGACCCCGCGTCCAGGCGCCCCTGGTCCCCCGCGACGGGTCCGGTCAGTGGCCCCGCCGCCTACCACTTTTCGGCCGCAGAGGATAGGGAGAGCGGCTAACGCAATACCGGCACTCCTCTTCCTCTGCGGCCCCACCGCGTCCGCCATTCAACGGTGGCGGCCCCGTCAAGGCCGCGGAAGGTAGGGAGAACGGCTCACCGCAATACCGGCACTCCTTTCCCACCGCGGCCTCCCACACTCAGCCGCGATGCCGCCCATTCGACATCGCGGCCCGCCTCAGTTGCGATGTTGCCAAAGCGGCACCGCAACCTACGGCCGCTACGTCGTCGGCTTAGCCGCAAAAGCCCTGACGAGCGGCCCCCTCCTCGGGTTCCTCTTAGCTTCACCGTGGCCCTCCAAGCCACGGCTACTGAGCCCCCCCGCCTCGAAAATGCGGGAACCCACCGGGGGGGTACCCAACCCTACCTTTTTTTTTTTTTTTTTTTTTTTTTTTTTTTTTTGACGCTGAGAAATGCATTACGCACGCCCGCTCGTCGGGGGACGAGACGGGGTATGTGGGACTCCCTGCCAAAATGGCAGTATACCCACTAAAACTCAGCGGAGTTCCCACATCGCCTTGATGGGAGGGTCATGGGAAACCGGCACAGCCTTTACGTCCACAACCCTCCCGGCGCATGCCCGCCTAGCTGGCGGGCCCCGCATGCCCCTCCGCCTGGGGGCGATATGGGAATGACCGGGAACACCTGGCCATTCCCGTCCGACACTGGTGGAGGCCTGTGCAATACAGGCAAGGGTGCCCCCGCACCTGTTGCCTGCTGGCCTCCACCTGGGACCCCGCGCCAGACGACCCCGCGTCCAGGCGCCCCTGGTCCCCCGCGACGGGTCAGGTCAGTGGCCCCGCCGCCTACCACTTTTCGGCCGCAGAGGATAGGGAGAGCGGCTAACGCAATACCGGCTCCGACTCCTCTTCCTCTGCGGCCCCACCGCGTCCGCCATTCAACGGTGGCGGCCCCGTCAAGGCCGCGGAAGGTAGGGAGAACGGCTCACCGCAATACCGGCACTCCTTTCCCACCGCGGCCTCCCACACTCAGCCGCGATGCCGCCCATTCGACATCGCGGCCCGCCTCAGTTGCGATGTTGCCAAAGCGGCACCGCAACCTACGGCCGCTACGTCGTCGGCTTAGCCGCAAAAGCCCTGACGAGCGGCCCCCTCCTCGGGTTCCTCTTAGCTTCACCGTGGCCCTCCAAGCCACGGCTACTGAGCCCCCCCGCCTCGAAAATGCGGGAACCCACCGGGGGGGTACCCAACCCTACCTATCCTATCCTACCCTACCCTACCCTACCCTACCTTAAACCATAAAAATAAAAAAAGATAAAAACCTATTATAACACGTACCAAATGATGACTGACACGTTATGTCAAATGCCATAAAGTTCATTAGAAGATAGTTAAATAAGATCACATTAGAAAAGCTAATAATACCTATAGTCGTTTTCTTAATTATTTTTTTACTTTTTTTATAAAAGAACCTTCTCCTGACAATAGCAAAAAACAACAAAAAAATAATTAGCGAAATCGGTCCAGCCGTTCACGCGTGATGCCGTGACCAAGGGAAATAGGGATTCATTTTTGGATAAAAAGATGGTTAACTAGGGATGGGCTTGATTAGTCTATTGAACTGATTTAGGTAGGCACATGTATTACTTAGTAAGGTAGGATAGACTAGCCGGTAAGGAAATAAATTACTGCCTCGATTCTGCAAAACCCTTTTTAACCCTTGAGTAAGTAATTGATGATCAACTGTATTTTTATACAGTTGATCATCTAAATCAATTAAAAATAAATTCAACCAAGCAGTCAGTCAGGAAACACATATATTGATGAAAACTGACAGTATTGCTTCAGACTTTGATAAGGTGATAATAATAGTTTTGTTCACTTTACGCTACCTACAGGCAGGTACGAGTACATCGAGCACAGAATCTTTGGAAAAATAATGCAATACTCATTATTTACTTAGCTTTTATTTAATGTGTCAAAAAGCGTAGGTGTTCCGTAGACAGTCGACGGCCATGATTAAGTAAAAGTATTGCACCGCCATATATCACCAGCAGTGCTGCGCACGCGCCGGTCGGCACGCAGCGATGCATTCTTTTTAAATACATTGTTTTGGGGCTTATGATAAAGGTAAAAGTCTACTGACAAGTTTTAGGGATCTATAAATGTTTGTTAAGTAAGTAGGCAACAATTATCATTGATTTGCTTATAATGTAGGTATACAGATAAGATGTAATTTTTATAATTAGTCCCGATACATTTTACCTTATACCTATACACAATTTTCAAACATTAGAATTTATATAAATATAGAATTGAATTAATTTTATTACTACAATATTATAAATCTTTTCCAAGTTGCTATACACATATTTTTTTTTTTTAAACAGTAGTTTGTTCGGTCAATCGATTGATTGTCATCCTGATTTCCTGGGGGAGCGCATTTCACAGAGAGATAGACTGAATGACGAAGTAAGAGTGAATGAAGTCTGTGTGGTGAGTGGAACATTGAAGAAGACTATTGTGAGATGAATGTAGATTTCTATTGAGATTGGCGCAAATGTTCTGAAAGTGGAGTGCTAGATAACGAAGGGAAGATGAAGAGTCAAGAAATGAAAACAAGGTGATCAGCGCCCTTTGCTCTCTGCGCTTGGCGTATTTTGGAAAAATAATGCAATACTATTGAAAACGAATCAAATGCAGTTATTGAGAAGACGGTTAAGTTTGTCGAGGAGATCAATTAATTCTGTATTCAGGTCATAGTGGATGATCGCACTAAACAATCGAATTTAATATAATATTACTTGTGAGATACATAGTTTTTAATAAAAAATAAAATAAAAAAAGATCAATTGTGTTTAGCGCGATTGCCAAGTCAATCTATTTATTTAAAACATAAAAGATTTTTAACATAAAAGATGCCAGTACATGCCTGTCCTTGACCTAGGTTCAAAGTTATAAATTAAATATACTAAACAACCATTTAAAAGACTTTTGAGAATTCAATGCTAAGACGTACGGACTCATTCATTTTTCCTCGTAAATCAAAATCAAAATATTTTATTTCACATAAACCTACATGGGCACTTATGAAACGTCAGAAGCTAGGTGCACGGTTCCAATTAGTCGTTTCCTATGGAGAAGAGCCGGCAAGAAACTCCACGGTTACTCTTTTAAAAATAATTGGCTTTACAATATTATCAAATAACAGTGATAATAGGTATGGGAGGACAGTGTAGACCTTTCAACAATTACCAGGTATTACAAAATAGAAAAGTGCCAACAAATCTACACTCTACTAGGCCTACAACGTTCTCACATTCACAAAATAGAAAATAATATATGTATATAAAAGATTAATGACATGATTGCAATTACAACTACAGTAACATATCCGTATAAAATCTATCCCATTTTATTCTATGTATGAAAACTCCTAGCTACTAAACTTTTTAAATTGACTTATTAATTTAAAACTAAACTGCAAAACAAAATGATCGAGCTCGTAAACAAAAGTCACGACCGCGTAAAACAAAAGATGCCTATGCAAAAGATTTAATTTTATCATAATTATAGCCTCTGAAAATGCGGCATGTTTATCAACTGTATTGAAATAGTACATTGTGATAAGTAGGTTATTGGAAACGAGCTGTCATTAACAAGCCCGAGCCGAAGGCGAAGGTTTCTAATGACACGAGTTTGCCATAACCTACACACCCGTGTATCACACGACGTTTTTCAATACAGTTATGGGAAATAGTGAAAAACATTTTTTTTTTAAATGATCAATTTATTACACAAATTAAAAATTTCAGAAAATGTCGTGTTTTTGCAACTGGTTTTTTTTTACAACGAAAATCGCCTATACAGCCTATTCGATTTTTGACAAATTATGATGTGAAAATAATTAAATTAAAACTGGTAATTAAATATATTAAACAACCATTTAAAAGACTTATGAGAATTCAATGCTAAGACGTACGGACTCATTAATTTTTCCTCGTATAAAATCTATCCCATTTTATTCTATGTATGAAAACTCCTTGAGACTAAGCTTTTTAAATTGACATATACATTTAAAACTAAACTGCAAAACAAAATGATCGAGCTCGTAAACAAAAGTCACGACCGCGTAAAACAAAAGATGCCTGTGCAAAATATTTAATTTTCGAATCATATACATATATAGCCTCTGAAAGTACGCCATGTTTAACAACTGTATTGAAAACGTTTTTTCCAATATAATTGTTAAACATGGCGTTCTTTCACGGACGGAAGGACGGACACATATGCGTACATCCATGTTGAACTGAGAACTTCCTTTTTTTGAAGTTGGTTAATGAAACACGATTGTAAAATGTGTTATTAATTATACTGTGAAATAAATACATAGATGAATACATAGCATGTATTTTTTTTAAGTTGGTTAATAATAATTACTGTGACTTACGGACGGACGGATAGACGAACATGGCGAAACTATAAGGTTCTTTGTTTTACTATATCACAAATAGAAAAGATCTTACTAAGACGGCATACAAACCCATTAGAATCGTTATTAGAATCGTTCGGCAAAAAATTCGGCATTAGAATCGTTCCCAGACCTCGAACAGTTACATAAAAAAAAAAACAATTCATAGTTTTGACTTCGCTATGATTTTATTATAATTATGTATATTATCTTTGCGTCTGGGAAGCACTGTATGCGTACTCTATATCCACACGATCCATACTCGTAAGAATACACACGATGACACGTTGTTCAATGATGATGTAACGTTATATGAGTAAAGAGGCCGTTCCCAAACTGATACTGAATTCATCTGTTCTCCCAATCTCAATGGGTGACACACGGGATACTCTGTGACATCACAAGACAGGCACTAGTCAGTCAGCGAATACTAAACTAATTGCTTGTGTCTTCGCCGAAGCGTTGAGTGAGTGTTCAATTAGGGATCACACCATGTGTGACGTATACTAGGTACATATGTATGTAGACAGGAGTGACTAGTGACTGGTCCCGTGACTCACCCAGGAGCGGGGGATACCGTCCAGATATCGTTTTTCTTTCATAACAATTAAAGATAGGGTGCCCACATCGTGTTCTATTCTGTTTCGGTTAAAGATTATTTCTGTTTTATTTTTAACCAACTTCAAAAAAGGAGGAGGTTCTATGTTCGACTGTATATATATATTTTTTTTAATGTATGTTCACCGATTTCTCCGTCAATTATGGACCGACTTTCAAAATTCTTTTTTTATTCGAAAGAGTGCACTTCCGAGGTGGTCCCAGGATCTGATGATGGGATCCATGAGAAATTGAGGGAACTCCTCAAATATTATAGGCATACATATAGCGATTTTTGTATTTCATCAAAAAAGTGACAAATAGAAACTTTTTAACAAAAAAAAAAAAAAAACACTTAAAAAACACTACAAATTGAAAAATAACGTTGATTTCGGAAGTCGGTGGCAAAAAACTAAAATACAGATCCAAGACACCGACTTCCGAAATTAAAGTTATTTTTCACTTTTCAGTGTTTTTTTAAGTCGGTTTTTGCTTTTAAATTCAGAATTTCTTAACATCGATCGTCTTGTGGTTCAATAAAAAAAAACCTGCCAAGTGCATGTCGGACCAAGAACAAATAACTTACATTAATTTTAATTTAATAATAATTTTATTTAATCAAATAACAATGTTAACATTAAATTAATAATATCGTATGCAGGTACACTTGACTTATGCTAGTTAACAAGACAGGTAGGTGTTGCAACCAGCACCCTTACTAAGTTATATAATAACTTGTATTAAGGGCACTGGTACATACATCCCATACATATTTCAGTTTCTCAAAAAAATTGCAGGCAGAACAAGTGTTAAAATAGAAACTATAAAAACTAGAGTTAACATATTATATATTATAACCATAATTGCAGAATTCGAAATTGCAACTGTAAATATAAGTTTGTACGCACAATATTGGCAGATTTACCATGGTTATTTTGAGACCATAGACTTCTTATAGGTTTTCCTGTAATCTATAAGTATAAAACTATTTTTTGAATTTTTTAATTATAAACACAATCCAGCATTGCATAAATGTAAGCGGGGATACCCTTTATGCCGAGACTTTCATTTAGGTAAATGAGGTTTTGTTTTAAGTTTTGTTTACTTTTTATTTTTTCAAGGTTTTCTTGCTTGAGTATAGTTTTCATTGTACTTTCTGGTATATTGGCGTATGTTAGCTGACGTAATGTTAATTACTTTGCATACCAAATATTGTATAGAATCAAGATTTTATATATGAACCGACAGCTGTACTGCTGGGAAGTGTATTGCGCCACTTCTTCTTCCCAGCTAAAGCACTAGGAAGTGGTGAAGGGTGGGCGTTTTGGGGACTGTCTTATGTAATTTTGACGTTCGAAAAGTGCTGATTCTCAGCCTAATTTGAATATATGATTTTTGAATTTGAATTTGATGCGTGTATTTTGGTGATTTTTCTTACGGTATCTAATAACAAAAAAAAAACTTTAATTTTGGAAATTGGTGTCTTTGGTTCCGTATTTTTGTTTTTTGCCACAGACTTCCAAAATTAAAGTAAAATTTTTTTCTTTCACCGTTTAGTTGTGACAGTAAATCTTATAACATGATGAACATACACCGAGTGGATTTAATACCAGCTAAATTAAATTTATTAATAAAAAACAGCTAATCCACTCTAAAGTTTAATATCTACTGTTCAAAACTGTATAGGACAGCTTTAAATTTTTTCGCGATTTCAAAGCTGGTCCCATAGTAAAAGTTATTCAGTTCGATAGTCTAAAGCACCTCTTAAAGTATGAAAGTGAGAACCTCCTCATTTTTTTGAAGTCGGTTAAAGATCATTTATAGCCAGAGTGCATCTCATGACAATTCCAATAAGCCCAAACACGGCTAGAATACATTGTTTTATTACGGAGTTCCGTTGCCTACCTTCCGGCTTCATCATCAGATTAGTTTGATGGTACCATTTTGATCAGCATTTATTTAAATTTACTTCGTCATAGTCGCTTAACTATCTTAATCGAGATATCTTATCGCTACCCGTGAAATACGTATCATTGACGAGTTCCGGTGGCCACCTGTGGTCTTCTTCATCAGCTCCGGTCCACCAGATGATACTTTCTCAATGCAAATGCTTCATTTGTTAATGAAAATATAAAAATCGCTATATGAATGCCTATAAAATTTGAGGAGTTCCCTCAATTCCTCATGGATCCCAACATCAGAACTGGATTTTGAAAAAATGAAAAAATGGGACCAATCTGGAAGTTTATCCTTTCAAATAAAAAATAATAATTTTCCAAATCAGTTCATAAACGACGGCGTTCTGAAGTCACAAATATTAAAAAAAAAAAAAAAAACAACCGAATTGAGAACTTCCTCCTTTTTGTGAAGTCGTTTAAAACAAATTATAGTATATTGCCGGTAACGCCTCTGATATACCTGTTCTATAGTCAGTCAGGAATATCCAGCAGCAACCAACATTGTAGTCACTTCTCTCCACGTAACGGGCCCAGACGAAGCCGTAGGTACCTACCTAAATCCCGGGGCAACGATGCGTGACGTCACGGGATGTGATTCACTGTTGTTTCGGCGCACAAACTGACGAGATCTTTCTGAATGACTGCCAAAACGGAGTTCGGAAATACTATACAGACTCATAACTAGAGATCGGATATTCGGATGCATATTTACCTAGAGTTATTTTTGCTATGAAATAATGGAAGCGGCTTCTTAAAATATATTTTTTGTAACAAAAATCCCGGGATGCCAGGAACACCGGGAATGCATAACTAGTGGGGTGTATAGTATGGAAGCGACTTCTAAAAAACATTTATAAAAATTTAAAAAAAACTCTTGTATTCTTGGATTGCATAACTCTTCAGATGCATATCTATTTAAAATAAATGTGTAACCCCCGATGATGAAGTATTTGTATGTAGGATGTAATAAGAGGGGTGGTGTGTGTTAGTTAAAACAAAAAAAAAAAAAAAAAAAAGACGTGTGGCACTCGGGGACTGCCGCGGTAAAGCTATTGCATAGCATTTTGTATCAACTTATGCAATTATAATTATTTATTTATTTTATTTATGCAGTATTTCTTTTTCTTTGATATACTTTCTTTGATATACGGTATTCTGGATTCGGTCCCCGCGCTCAAGGCCCGCGATAGAAGCTATGCAATAGCTTAAAAACAAAATAAATAAGTGCTGAACGTCGTAAAAGTGTATAACTACGTAAACAAAGTCAAATACTATTCAAATATAAGCATAATAACAACTTTAAAATAGACGAAAGTGTTGAACCTAAAGTAATTTTAAATAAAAAAAGAGTGACAAACTGTTTTGACAGCGAAAAAATTCCATGTACATGAGTCATTTCCAACCGTCTAGTCCAGTTTAAAAATTGTTCAACTGGAATGGTATCAACTATTTGGCAAGCTTTAATTAAGTCATTGTAGCCTTGCGGTGCAACAGGGGAACTGAATATACTCATAATCGACTGGTCGCGAGTTCAAACCCCACTATCAACAATCACTTTTTGTGAAGATCATAATTTTATAAACTAATATTTATAAGAATAAAATACGCAGTACACAGAAAAAAGGAACTGCCAGAAATTATTAGATCACTAGAGGGTACGGTGTAGTAAAATAACCGTCGGAGTGGGGAGCGTGAGGTTTTTTCGTAACGGAATCGCGCTCAAGGCCCGCGATAGAAGCTATGCAATAGCTTAAAAAATAACAATTTTTTTTTTAATGTTTACTTGATCAATAGTATTCTTAGCTATGATTTAAGAAAATCGGTTCTGCTGTTTGAAGATTATCAGCTCTTTTCTAGTTGATGAATGGATGGAAGCATCTTCCACAAAAGAGAAATTTTGTATTCTGTTACTTCAATAATAATTTATTGCTGTTGGTGTTCTTTGGTAAATAAATACTTAAATAAACAGTGAAAAAAGGTTACCTACATATTTGAAAAAGAGGTGTTTTTTTTAAATACAATATAAATATTATACACATGAATGATGCAATAAAGAAAGGTTGTATACCTATATTAATGGAAAATTTATGTCGTAACGTAACGAGTCATAATGTGGGAAAGTGATCAGGTAAGCAATCGTTATGGATGACTACATGCCCCTATGTCATTTTAATATGTTTTCCCTAGAATTTAAACAAAACAATGTTGTGAAATTGACAGTCATGATGACGCTAGTTATTTTTATTACGTTTACAGTTAGTGCATTCATAAGTACCTAGGTACATACGTACTTAGGTATAGTAGAGTAAGGAAAGTCACAACACGCAGGTGCTGTTGCATGCTCACATTCACCTATTGCTTGTGGTTTAGCAAAGTAAACACTTCAAATTCCTAATATTATCATTATTTTGTGGGTTGATTGTCAGCATAGGCGTATATAGGGGGGGCCGGATGGGCCGTGCCCAGCCCAGAAGGGTCTGGCGTCCACGCCACCCCAGGATATTTGGTTACCGATTCGAAATTATAGGCTGAACACTTAAATAACTTCACACAAAAACAAGTTCAATCAAATAAATAATCTGCAATCGAGAAATAAAGTAGTTTAGTAGAAAACTACAGACATCTTACTGTATCATCTGACTTCAAACTGTATCTGGTACGCCAAGGTTTGCTTTTAAGAGGCCACCGTGCAAATGCTGATCCAAAAAATAGAGGTAACTTTTTTAGAAATTATCAACTGTTTGCTAAATACGATTAAACATTTTCCAAACATTTATATTGACAACGAAATTATATTGGGCGTCCACAATGCTTCATCAGCCACCGCATCTCAGAGGCCCCCCTTGGAAAATAGCACTAGATACGCCAATTATTGTCAGTCAGGCAGACAAGCAATCAGTCAATGAACTGCTTTATATCTAAACTAACATAGATTCGTACAATATGTTTGTCAAATAGTCCGTTCATGAACTGCTCATGTTTGGTCAGATCATTAAGCGAAACCGGGTATAACATTCTTCTTTTTTAACACCGCTAAAAATATTTCAAAAATTATTAAATAACTAGCTGACCCGACAGACTTCGTTCTGTCAAAAGCTATAGTATAAACTCCACTACTCTACCCTACCCTACCTACCTACCTACCTACCTAACTACCTACTCTACCCTACCCTACCCTACCCTACCTACCTACCTACCTACCTACCTACCTACCCTACTCTACGCTACCCTACCTACCTACTTACCTATCCTACCCTACCCTACCTACCTACCTACCTACCTACCTACCCTACCCTACCCTACCCTACCCTATCTACCTACCTACCTACTCTACCCTACCCTAATTTTTCGTAAAAACCATAAAAAAAAAACGTTGCTATAAACCTCACGGAGCCCGAGACCTTTCCAACGAATGCAAAACCGTGGAAATCGGTTCGTGCGTTCTGGAGTTATAGCGTCAGGAAGGAAAACCCGACTTATTTTTATATAGTAGACTAGCTTTTGCCCGCGGCTTCGCCCGCGTGGATGTCGGTTATCGCATAAAAAAGTACCCTATGTCCTTCTCCATATCCCAGGCTATATCTCAAAATCCTAACTTAATATTAATTTTAATGTGATTCACTATGTGAATAGAAACCGAAACAAATAATATAATAAAAGTACTTATGTTCTGAAAGTGAATGAGTCTTTACCTAAAGATAACAAACACAAAATCAAAATACGAAATTTCACTCAAATTCTTAAAGCAATCAATTGTACCAAATTACAACACGAAATAGAAGTGCGACACAAATAATAATTTTAAAATAATTCACGTAAGTACCATCAATGTGAAAACAAAACGAAATCTTACGAAATGTCGCATGATACACCGTTTGTGCTGATAAAACGCTAGAAATATCTCATGAACACCATTGGTGCATAACTTTTCTCAGGGTCACGTTCGCAATTGGACGAAATATTTGACATTTATTTTGTACTTGCAACACGATCTGGCTGTAGAATTCGATTAATCGACTAATACTTGACCGGTTGACATTTTAGCGGGAACATCACTAAACGAACGAAAAAAAAAGAAAACAAAATACGTCTGTACTCTGTGGTCGTGTGGTGGCGGTGTGGCGCGGTGCTTAATGTAAACATTCATCAAGGTTGTACGTGCGTAAAGTAATGGATTCAATGTGAAAACGGTTTAACCTGAGAAGAATCTTATACAGAATTACTGAGAAATAAGTGTAGATTTCGTTCTGAGTGTTAGTTTATCAAAAAGTGATAAATATGTCAGTGAAAAAGTAACGAAAGTTATGGAATGCACAAATTTTGATCATAAGGCCGCCGTGTTTAGTAATGTTTTTATGATAAATATTCTTGTATACTGTTTGAAATACACATAAGTAGCTAGCTTATTTATCTACGAACATAATTTGGCTAATAGCTACTGATATTATAGCGTATTGTTATCGTAATCGTATTTCCAAGAGTAAAATTCGGCAAACAAATACCTACAAAAAGACAATAAAATGGATATAGTATAGTCTTAAGAGATAGACATATGCCATCGCAGACTTTTTTGAAGACCTTTATAAGATACATAATTCCACCGTACATTATTTTGTTATATCTCAAAGGGTTTAGACAGCGTTTTCGTTGAAAGCTCTCAGACGGCTTATTTTTTTCCGACACCTCCAACAAATATCGTTAATTCATACAGAAATGCATACAAAAAGTTAACAAATTATATACTAAAACCTTCCTAGAGAACCAAGCTATCCATTGGTGAAAACAGCATGAGAATCGGTGCAGCAGTTTTTGAGTTTATCGCGAACAGACAGACAGACAGACGCGGCGGAGGACTTTGTTTTATAATATGTAGTGATTTGGCACGTTACACACGATGACACGAGTCACGCGGGTCACTTATGGTCGGAAACCTGGGATACCCTCTGACTATGACGTACAATGTGTTGATGAAAGATTCACTGTTATTTTACAGTTAGGCCTCGTACACACGGGCCATTTATTACCGCGACGATTTTTATCGCGCACTAAATTTTCAACGCACTACTTACCGCCGAGAGTTGCTAATCCAACAGTGCGCTTTTTTGACGCGCTGGGATGCGCTCTGTTGGATTCTCGATGCTCGGCTCAACACCGAGAGTTGATAATCCAGTGATAAATAAATCGTCCGGGTGTACGAGTGCTTACCCTCGAGTCTCGACGGAGAAAGGTCACGCGTTGCCTAATTGAATGAGTGTGTGGGTTTCCTGGCAACCTCAAGTCACGTCCACATTTAGTCATAGCAGTTAGGAATTTATACGAATCTCATGCATTTATAAACTCTTGGTAACTTACCTACATATACCCCTAAACCTAAAACAACTTTCATCTGTGAGGTATTCAAACTTTGATATTGTCCACGTGGCAAATACGAAAAGCAGTAGCAAATTTTTTCACTATCTTGTCATTGCAACATTTATCAATTCTGAGTACTTGTAGACATGGCTCAACTCAAACTCAAACTTAAAGCATTTATTTCAAATAAACCATTTACAGGCCCTTTTGAATTGTCAAGGGGTCGGTCAGTAAGAAAGATGAAGCTAGTTGCCCATTCCAAAGCGTAGTAGGTTCCTATGGAGAAGAACGGACAAGAAACTCCATGGACACTCTTTTAAAACAAAATATTGTTACAAAATATTTGTTACATGATTCATGTTGAAATTATACCTACATTTTTCTCAGTAAAATGATAAAAACAAAAAACAATTCAAAAATTAAAATAAGCCGAGATAAGAGATGACCAGTCTGCTGAAAATATTATTGTGGTGAAAAAGCAAGATCCTCCGGAAACAAAAAAAGATCGAGCAATATACATAATGTATAGGCAATAGACACAAGAAATTTAAGATGCGTGATAGAGCTGGTCAGTATCATACAAACAGTTATGAGAATCTCGAATGAGAAAGGTAAAAGGTTTACTTGATGTTATAAACCTATAAGCTGAGTATGAACAAACAATTTTTTTAGCCTTCAACTTACAGACTGAAAAATTGTAGTAAGCCATGACTAATACCATTAAAATGTAGGTACGGTCTGGTGTCAGACTCAACGAAATTCCAATTTCAGTTCAATGTCTTTAAACCCATCAATCACAGCCTCACGCACAAAATTCTAAAGAAACTGATGAATAAATAAACCCTTCAGATTTTTAGATGGGGTTTGGGTCAGGATCAGGGTTTTCTGAATACAGTGAGACACCACACGATTGCAAGATGGACGACGATTTTATTGGGAATATAATTTTATATTGACAGTGGCGCCACGGCGCATATCGGCTAATATGAAAACAATATTTGTTGCATTCATAGATAAATAGATTTAACATAAATGGGCGCATTCATTTTAATACAGATAATTATATCCAAAGCTCATTAGAAAGGCTTTGACTTGGGGAACATCGTTAAGATCGGGCCATTTCTGCGTATCGGAAATGGCTCACAATTTTTTTGATAAACGCACTGATTTGGATGCGTACGTTAGATATGCGTTCTGGGAAAGGTTGCGCAGACAGAGTTACCTAGTGGTGATGACAGGAATTTCAGAGGATGCTGGGATAACGGGGATACTACGTGTAGAAAAGAAAAGTAAGTACATAGCATTAATGTAAGATTGTACGCATGTTGTATGCATTTCTGCATAATATTATATTAAATATATATTATATATATTTCAAAAAATAATCTAATGATAACCTTTCAATTGCGAAGTTAAAGAACGATTATTCTTAATCGTGTCTCTGGTTCTTTGCGCAGCATTTTTGTGGTCCGTCGTTTGCAATTTATAATCAGTGCTTCAGTGCAGTCGTCAGGCTGTACGCGAGATATTGGATAACAGGTACAATTAAATTGATGATGCACTTGCGGGATGACGCTCTGACCAAGTATCGTAAAACGAAATCCGAGTCCAAAAAAGCATACTACAAGCAGCTGAAATCTCTGGTGATAGTTTCCATATTTAATGAAAAGGTTGCATATTTCAAGTTCAACATTAATAACCAAATCAAAGATCCTAAAACATTATGGAAAAATTTAAAAAACACTGTTTTACCCAAGAAGCAAATTGATGACCTTCCTACTAACTTCAGAGATCCAAATCAAGTCAATTATCATTTTTTGAGTGTTCCTGGTAACCCTGTCTGCAATATTTCACAGCGCGCTTTCTTTGAGTCTCATCGTTATGGTGATGATAGCTTTGCATTTGCATTGCAACCAGTAACTGCTGATCAGATTCTGCGGTACTTCCGCCAACTAAAATCTAACGCTGAAGGCTGTGATGGGGTGACCCTCAATATGCTTTTGCTGACACTCCCACAAACACTTAATGCCATCACCAGCATTGTGAATAACTCGATTCTTTCAGCAACATTCCCTGACATCTGGAAAATTGCTATCGTTAAGCCATTACCTAAAAAAACAAATCCGACTGACCTAAAAGACCTTAGGCCTATTAGTATTCTGCCTTGCCTTTCTAAAATTGCTGAAAAGGCAGTATGCCAGCAGCTATCAAAATATCTAGAAGATAAACACATTCTGCCTGAGCTACAATCGGGCTTTCGCAAACAGCGTGGTACTTCTACGGCTCTTTTGGACGTGACAGATAACATCTTGTCAGCACAGGATAAGGGCCTATGCACAATTCTTGTCCTACTTGATTTTTCGCGAGCTTTCGACTGCATAAATATAGATTTGTTTTTGTCAAAGCTTAACTACTATGGATTTGACCAAAACACGATACACTGGTTCCAAAACTATCTCACCAACCGTCGGCAGCGTGTAGAAATACGACTGAGCGATGGCTCATCTCTTGTATCATCACTCACTTCTGTTTACAGGGGAGTCCCGCAAGGCACAATACTGGGCCCCATCATCTTTATTTTGTATTGTGCAGATATCATAAATTCCCTGAAGCGATGTAGGTACCATATTTATGCTGATGACGTACAAGTATATATCTCCTTTAAGCCAAGTGACTATGACATCGCGATCAAGGATCTAAACGATGATCTTGAGAGGATAGCATGTTGGGCTGAAAATAACGGTTTGGTACTTAACCCCACTAAAACCAAATACATGCTGTTTGGAACCAAGAACCAAATCAATGCGGTGCCAGCAACGCTCAACGTTACCCTGCTGGGTGAGTCGGTCAGTCGAGTCGGTGAGGCACGTAATCTGGGTCTGAACATGGACGCTGGGTTGAGATACGAAACACACGTGGCAGAGTCAGTACGCACTTGTTTCTACCGGCTTAAGGTCCTTTATAAAATAAGGCCTTATCTTTCGGAGGAGTTGCGGATCCAGCTGGTTGAGTCACTCGTGCTATCCAACCTAAACTATGCGGACACAGTTATTGGCCCTCGACTACTGGCAAGAACTGAACGACTGATCCAGAGAGTGCAAAACGCCTGCGCTCGATTCTGCTTCTCAATCCCACCAAGAAGTCACGTAACGCCATTCTTGAATAAGCACTCTATTCTCAAGATGAAGTCACGGCGTAAGTTGCACTTAGCGTGCCTACTATTTGGAGTCATAAAGTACAAGCAGCCGACCTACCTGTATAATAAACTGAGCTGGATCGCAAGTAGAAGAGAATGCGCAAGTAGGCAGTGCTCGCAGCAACTCTCCACTCAATCGCACAAGACGGCTGCTTTCAGGGGAAGTTTTAGGTACGCCGCATCAAAATGCTGGAACAATATTCCTCCGCCGATAAGGAATCTTAAATATCTTGGTACCTTCAGAGTTCGACTGCGGCAGTTTCTTATCGCCTCGCAGAAAAAACTGGGTATGACTGTTTCGAACACATCCATTATATAACTGGCTGTCGTGTTCTTCCCGAATCAATCTGTCGTTTAGCGTAACTCGTGGTCACAAACCTGTGAACAAAGGGGTACTTACCTAGTAGGTAATTCAATAGGTTTTGTTTATTTTTTTTTGTTGGATAATAGGTATAATACAGATGTTATTTACCTATATTTATTTATTGTAAACATACTTTAGTCTAGCCAAATTGTTATTTTATTCGCACCTACGTCACTATAAATAATTTAAGATTATTCATATTTCGTAATCACATCACACTATAGTGTGATGTGATACGATTACATTTACACATATTAATTCACATAATCACATTATACATTTATAACTTTTATAATCAAGTAATATAAAAACAATCAGCACATCAACGAACGAGAACTTTTCTTAATGCGAAACTTACTGCAGAATCCATAGTTGCGGGTATACTTGCATAATCCGCGCCTGTCACAATCACAACACCAATTTATTTTATATCGTCAGCTCGACGTCCGTGTGTCACTGCAGGGATCCAGCAGAATATCAGCGTCAGGTATATCTGCCTGACACATGCTGAGCTGGACTCCCATTTGGTGCAACCTTGAGACGCACACCGCACCTTGTATATTCGTTATTTAATAGAATTATGTCATGTTTGTCTGTTTAATAATATTCATGAATTTTTTTACCGTTTGTGCTCTTGTGTGTTGTGCTATGTCTTTTGTGTGCACTGAATAAATGTTTTATCTATCTATCTATCTATCTATCTATATTATACTAAATGATAGGACCTGTGCTTGGTCCTGAAACTATTCTTAGATTCGGTGAAGAGAAAGTTTAGTCATTGTACCTTTCGATGCAGTTTCAGTTCGAAAAGAACTCAAGGGATGGTATGTATTGTAAACCAATGCATGATGAAAGTAGGTAATTTTTTTAATGCCTAAGAAAAACGTAATAATTCAAACTCAAACTCAAATCATTTATTTCAATTAATCCATTTACAGGCACTTTTGAATTGTCAAGGTGTCGGTCAGTAAGAAAAATGAACCTACATGCCCATTCCAAAGCGTAGTAGGTACCTATGGAGAAGAACGGGCAAGAAACTCCATGGACACTCTTTCAAATTAAATTGTTACAAAAATTGATATATTAATTTATATTGATATATTATAGAAATTGATACATCTATAATGTTGAATTTATAACTAAATGTGAGAACGATTTAAAAAAAAAAAATATATATATACGTTAAAAGCGTCCAGAATATGTACAAAAATAGAAACAAAAAAAAAACACGAAAAATTAAATTATTAAAATAACCCGTGGCAGCTAAGAGATGACCAGTCCCAACTGACGGCGCCCGTTCACGAACATGACGAATGGATTAGCACCATTCAGCTCAACCATTTTTAAGGGAGCTAAATGATCCAACACACGCGCCACCATTAGCGAGACATCTTAGTGAGCATGACATACTCTCAGCAGCCAGGACACATTCAAGTCAATGAAAGACATAATTACCTGGTCAATGGTAGCTCTATAGTACATACGAGTTGTACTCACACCTGTGCTATGCAATTATATAATACAAAGGAGATTGAGTTTATAAAATGCAAAGATAGTCTTACAATCTTCAGCAGCTCCAACATAATTTTCAAATGTTAATCAATTAGTTGTGGTTGTGGAGCAGGACCAGCATTCAGCCAAGCATTTTTAACACCGATGTAAGCCCCCAACTTATAATATGCCTGCCTGCATAGTATGCGTTTTATACAAGATTTAAATTTAGTCTCATTCAGTTGAAGTATTATATGTGGGGAGAACTTTTATTGTAACATTTTAAACAGTACCTCATGAAAGATGAGTCTACTTTAGCCAGTCTGAAACATGGTTGAGCTAAGAGGTCTCTATTTCTAGTACTATAATTATGTCTTTCACCTCTTTTCCTAAAAAGATGTAAATTTTTCCTTACGTACATGATGTTTTCGTAGATATATTGACAAGGTACCGTCATGATGCTAATATCCTTAAACAGTTGGTTTTTTTCCCACTTAATACTAAATTATTAGCAGTAAACCAATTTTGGACCTGCAGTAGAGCGTTATTTACGTCTTCAAAATTTGTAGCACGTCTTGCCTTAAATATTAAGGAAGTATCGTCAGCAAATAACACCTTATGTGGTTGATTTTTAATTAATGGAGTATATCCATACTAATTATAAATGTGAAAGTAACTCTGTCTGTCTGTCTGTATGTTACCTTTTCACGCCTAAACCGCTGAACCGATCGTCATGAAATTTGGCAGAGATATAGTCTGAGATATGGAGACGGACATAGGTTACTTTTTTTACGCGATAACCGATATCTACGCGGGTGGAGCCGCGGGCAAAAACTGGTCATTTATATACACTAAAAAAGGAAAGGACCCAATATCGAGGCTTTTGGAACACCCATTTCAACTTTTAAACCGAGTGAATTGATGCCATTTATTTGAACTTGCTACTGTCTATTATTTAAATAAGATTTTAATAAACTAAGCGCAAGTTTTCCAAGTCCGTTATGCTCAAGTTTCAAAAGTAAGGTTTCGTGGTCAACGCAATCAAATGCCTTGGAGAGGTCACAAAAGATTTTTATGGCTTCTTGGGCCTCGTCCCACGCGTTAAAAATGTGTCTTAATAATGTTACACCGGCGTCGTTCGTGCAACGTCCTTTGGTGAAACCATACTGTTGTTCGTGAAGGATTTTATTCGTGTTAAAATGATTGAGCATTTGATTAAGCATTAGCTTTTCAAACACTTTACTGAAAATCGGCAACACGGATACTGGTCTATAATTATCAGTGTTTTTACTGTCCCCGGATTTGAAAAGTGGTATTACCTTACTGTATTTCACTAAATCCGAGAAGACTCCTTGATCTACACACAAATTACATATTAAGGAGATATACATATATCAATTATAGAGATGTACAGACTTTAATGGACATTCCCCAAAGATCTTCGGTTAATTTGATCGTGATTTGCTTAAAAGCTTTTATTACTGTTATGGGGTTAATATGCTTAAAGTTAAATTCAATCGGGCAGGCTGGAATTCTGTGCTGAAACGTTCGCCTTTACTAAATCAAAAGAGAGTGATGGCAAGGAATTTAAGGTTTCAGTCGTTTTAAGTGGGATACTGGTAAAGAAATTTACAAATTCTTACGCAACTACTTTGTTATCGTAAATGAGACCACATGACGTCTCCAGTGTATAATCAGAATTATGCTTTTTGTTCCTATTTGTTTCATTATTAATAATTTTCCAAACCATTTTTATTTTATTGTCTGCTGATTTAACCTTGTTGCTAATGAATAAGGCTTTAGCTGCCTTACAAGTGTTCTTAAAAATTCTAGAGTAAGTAGCAACATACTTGTTAAAAGTTTTTGTGTTAATATCTATCTATAGTAATATATAATCTACACTAATATATAAAGCTGAAGAGTTTGTTTGTTTGTTTGTTTGAACGCGCTAATCTCAGGAACTAGTGGTTGGAATTGAAAAATTCTTTTGTGTTGGATAGACTATTTATTGAGGAATATTATAGGCTATATAACATCACGCTACAACCAAAAGGAGCGGAGTGAAAAATGTTGCAAAAACGGCAAAAAATATTCCTTTTTGAGAGCTTCCGTTGCGTGCGCTGCGTAAACGATTTAAGTTACGCAAATATCATGTATTATGGAATTGTTCCTCTTTAAAAGTTCTAAAAAAAAATCGCGACAGCATATGTCTATCTTTTAAGATTGACTCACTATAACCTTTTTTATGGTAATCAAATTTGTTCGAAATTAATGCATTATTTGCGAAGGAGTTTTCATAAACATGGTATTAATCCTTATCCAAATAAATACGTTATGCATCACAAGTATTTAATTTTGAACAAAGTTGCCCTTACATCATTTAATTTCAATGAATATCTTAGGAGATATAACTGTTTTATAATAACTCCGCAGCAAAATAATGATCAACTCTGCGAGGTAGTCTATTCTAAAGCTGAAGAGTTAATTTTTAGGGTTCCATACCCAAAGGGTAAAATGGGACCCTATTACTAAAACTTCGCTGTCCGTCTGTCTGTCTGTCTGTCCGTCTGTCCGTCTGTCACCAGGCTGTATCTCATGAACCGTGATAGTTAAACAGTTGAAATTTTCACATATGATGTATTTCTATTGCCGCTATAACAACAAATACTAAAAAACAGAAAAAAAAAATAAGTGGGGCTCCCATACAACGGACATGATTTTTTTGCCGTTTTTTTGCTCCGCCCGCGTGGATGTCGGTTATCGCGTAAAAAAGTAGCCTATGTTCTTCTCTATATCCCAGGTCGATCGGTTCAGCGGTTTAGTCGTGAAAACGTAACATACAGACAGACAGACATACAGACAGAGCTACTTTCACATTTATAATATACAGACAAATAGACAGACAGAGTTACTTTCACATTTATAATATTAGTAAGGATAAGGATTTGTATGGATGGTACGGAACCCTTCGTGCGCGAGTCTGACTCGCACTTGGCCGGTTTTTTGTTTTTTGAACGCGCTAATCTCTGGAACTGCGAGTTAGATTTGAAAAAATCTTTTTGCATTTTACAGCCCAATTCTTGAGGTAGAATTACATTCCTATTAACTAGAACACCATTTTTTTTTCATGAAAGTTTATGCGAAAACCTAGTAAAAGCACGGGCAGGCAATGTGTTGCGACGGGGTGGGTCGGGGAACAAGAAATTTAACGCGGACGAAGTCGCGGGCAGAAGCTAGTAGTTAATATAAGGCTTAAGGCCATACAGCTCGAAAAGTCTTTCCCTACTTTTCCTGAGTCCTTTAGTTGCCCAGTCACTAAATAAAATCAAAATGGAAGGTCCATACAAGTCTTTCTAAAATTCAGCAACAATATAATAGGGCGATCAAAAAAGGCTATTAAATATATCCGTGAAAAACTTCCCAGAAAAGGTTCGTATACCCCACAGCTTGCGCCAACGCAGGCTGTGGGGGGCGTCTGATCTGGCTGATGGGATACCAGGAATCAACGCATAGCAATTTTTGGAAAATGTTAGGTACCTACTTATTATCTCTTTGGCGGTTTATAAATCTCGTGCGGCTTAGCATTCGTCTTTTAATTTAAAAGCTCACACGCGCAGACGCATTGATAGCGATTTTCGGTTATTTTTTTAGAACAATAATTCTTTTATGTGTGCAAAATAAAATTGGCCTCTGTAATATTGGGATGCCATTGCTATAAAATCAAAAAGAAAAAAAAAAAATGTTTTGCAACGTACCTACTTTAGTTACGTTCCTAATTATTTACAATATTAGGTAAGTTATTTCATATACAATGCTGCAAAGTTCTTTATTGGCGCGACTACTTGTATGGAAACAAGCGAAGGATTCTAGGATTAGAATCCTAAGCGTAGCGAGGGTTTCAAAGGTACGAGACGCATAATAACTTTGCTGCCGAGCGAAACACACAACTTTTCACTTCACTACAGCGAGTAAAATGCTAGGTGCAAGAAAAACAGCTTCTTCATCTTTTCGTTTCGACGGTACATCTATAGTATACATGTATCCAAACAGTATAGATTCTATAGTGTTTGGGCCTAGTAGGTGGTCACATTTATTGCGGAATCAGAGACGTTGTTCACGTTAAGGGTGTAGGTGAACGGACAATTGGGACACATGCAGATAGGACATAGCCTGTTCAGGAGCACCGCACTCGCATTGAATGTTAGGTGAATCGACTATGCCCCACTTCGCCAGATTATGTTTGCAGCAGCCCTTGAGTACGCAATCGTTTCAGAGCTTTCCAAATAGGCCAGGCCACTGCAGTTCACAACCGCGAGGCAGGTGTTCTTGGTGATCTACGGAGTGTTGAGGTGGTGGATACCTCTCTTCCCACAATTTACTTCTCTCTTTGTGCGTCCTGTCTTTGATAGCCTGTGTGGACCGTAAGAAGCTCCTGCGACTTTTTAGTCCACCCGGAGTAGTCGTGTAGTCGTAGCCCTCTACGACTACACGACTACTCCGGATCTCGAGAATCGGATTCTTGGTTCTTTTTTTCCAGCGCGCATCCGACATCCCTTCGTACGGCAGGTGGTACTATACCTGCTAGAGCTTACAGAGTGTAGTTGGTTTCAAGCAGCCCGATATTAACCGACACGTCTCATTTCGGGCAACGTCTACCTGCTTGGCGTGAGCGGATCGATGCTACACTGGACACGAAAATTTGCCAGCGGAAAAGCATAGAGACTTGCCAGTTGGTGGAAATTAGGCGCCGACGTAGCAAATTATTACGGGTCCCGACCTTCTGCTTTGATTTGTGGCAGTGTGGCTTATAGTTTAAGGCTCTATCCAACGTCACACCTAGATATTTGGGATTCGAGCAGTGTTCAAACTCAAGGTCTTCGCCACGTGATGTTATGCAACCGATTTGAGTTCCTGTTGCAGAGATGGAATGAGCAGGACTGCGTCTTGGACGGGTTCGGCCGGAGAGCATTATTTATTGTCATAATATTCACCCAGTAAGTCGAGAGCCAATGTCAATTTGTGCTGTACGTCATTGAAAGTAGCTGATTGTGTCCCTAGAGCTAAGTCAACCACGTACAGGAAGCGCTCAGTGTGTTGTGTGATAGGCTGATCGTTGGTATACAGAATGGAATTTTATAACCTCATCTGGAGGGAAAGAACTCCAAATACTGGAGATAGCAAATTTTACTCAAAGGAAATATTCCTTTATTTTTAAAAAGAGACAAATCTGCATTCAAAGATTCTTGAAAATTCGCTTGCCACAGTCGGGAATGGAACCGGCAAAAATCCGTAAAAATAACATCCTGTACTTTTATGGCATCAATCGATAGGGTTAATCATAAGGGTCAAATCTCTCTAACAATCATAATAAATTAAATGAAAGGAAGAGTGTTCGTTACATAGGTATGTAACGAGCACTCGTACACCGCGGTAAGCATTGTGTCATGTCCATTATTAAGGGGGTTATTTATAAACGCTGCTTAAAGTTAAGTAATGATTAGCGGCTGTATAACCATACATTTTTGACGTTTGAACGTCACTTAACTTTAAGCAACGTTTATGAATAAACCCCTAAATGTTTATGCGTCTCACACTTCCCGCAATCTGTCTATCTATAGGTACTTACTCCAAAATGTTCAAATAAGCCGCTAAATGGTGCCATTACCACAACATCCGGATACATAATATTTTTGAGTGTTTTTGCTTGAAAGAACCAAAACTAGACAGTCCCTCAGACAGACTATGCGGAACAACGGAAGTTCTCCACACCAATTAGGAATGCTGACGTTTGTCATTTAGGACCTATCGATATAAGCGAACATGACATGAAAGTATCTTTTCATTTCTTATACTCGGAAAGTACGTTTGAAGTTACCTGATCAGAGGGATGAAAACAGTACTTTTCGTTCCGGGGGAAACGATTAGCCCTGCTGTCAAAAATGTATAAACTATGCAATAATACCAACCTATAACTGTCCCACTGCTGGGGCAAAGGCCTCTTCTCATACAGAGAAGGCACGAGCATTGATCACCACGCTTGCTCAAGACGGGTTGGCGATTTCAGACTTATATTAACTATAAGTCCAGGTTTCCTCACGATGTTTTTCCTTCACCGATGACAGTAAATGTGATAATATTTTTTAATTACTATGTTACGCCGCTTACTTATAATTTATTTTTCACTAAATTATTGTTTTATATATTTTATTACATAGATTTAAACTAAATATTAACCATCATCAATGATAAAAAATACTGGCTGGTAGAATGCCACAGAAAAATAAACATAAAAAGGCGAGAAAGCGGCAATTCGATCTTCAGTTGTTTTGTAGAGTGCTAATCTATACTAATATACTAATATATAAAGCTGAAGAGTTTGTTTGTTTGTTTGTTTGAACGCGCTAATCACAGGAACTGCTGCTTGGCTTTTTGTGTTGGATAGCCCATTTATTGAGGAATATTATAGGCTATATAACATCACGCTACGACTAATAGGAGCGGAGCATAAATGAAAAATGTTGGGAAAAAATATTCCTTTTTGAGAGCTTCCGTTGCGTGCGCTGCATAAACGGTTTAAGTTACGCAAATATCATGTATGATGGAATTGTTCCTCTTTAAAAGTTCTAAAAAAAAGTCCGCGACAGCATAATGTCTATCTTTTAAGATTGACTCACTATAACCTTTTTTTATGGAAATAATTTTTTTTCGAAATTAATTCATTATTTGCGAAGGAGTTTTATCAACATAATATTAATCCTTATCCAAATAAATATGTTATTAATCACAAGTATTTAAATGTAAACAAAATTATCCTTGACGTCATTTGATTTCAATCAACATCTTAGGAGATATCATAATTTTAAAATAACTCCGCAACAAAATAAGTAGAAAATTCATTACTTAAACCACTATCTCGCTTACGAGTAGGTGACGCAGACGAAGTTGCGCGGGTCAGCTATATAATTTGCTAGCTTTTGCCCGCGGCTCTGCCCGCGTGGATGTCGGTTATCGCGTAAAAAAGTAGCCTATGTCCTTCTCCATATCCCAGGTTATATCTCTACCAAATTTCATGACGATCGGTTCAGCGGTTTAGGCGTGAAAACAGACAGACAGAGTTACTTTCACATTTATAATATTAGTATGGATAAAGCTGAAGAGTTTGTTTGTTGGGTTGAACGCGCCAATCACAGGAACTACTGGTTCGAATTGAAAAAATATTTTAGTGTTGGATAGCCCATTTATCGAGGAAGGAATAGGTGCTATTATTGATCGAAGCTATAGGCTATATAAATCATGCTATGATCCTTAGGAGCCAAGCGAAAAGAACAAAACGCTAAGCGATAACGAAGTTATAGCGCGGGCGAGCGACGGGATGCGACGCGATGGGTGGCCCGAAATTTCACGTCGCGGGCAGAAGCTAGTCATACATATACAGATATTTGTATAAAATGAGGTCTGATGACTTCAGATTTGTATTTGTTTAACTAATCATGTTTTTATTCACTTTCCTCATATTCGAAATGAAAAGCAGTGTTTACCTCGGGTAAAAGAACCTATTTAGGCACTCGTACTATTTATTGGCCCTACCTACACAGGTCCCTTTCATCACTTTTATAACAATCTACTATTTCACAAGGTTTTTTGAAAACCAAACCTTTATAGTGACATATATTAAATATGAAAATATCGTGGCATATGTTATAAACTCAATTGAAACACAACACGGTAGATCGTAAATGAATAACAAAGGTTAACAAGTTGTTTAACGTTTAACCTACTCAAAAGCACGGTAAAAGCGAATTTTGACATCTTTGCCTACATACCTAATCTAGTAAACTGATTATTACCGTTAGCTTTCAAAATGCGTAACTAAGTAAAACTTAGCCCAGAATTATACTCTAACTTCTATGAATTAATTACATGTTGCATGTAAAATTCGAAAACACTGTTGACTGCGGCAAAAAACAAAAGGTAATCGCGGCTATTAGCCGTACACTATGGTCGTTAGTAAATCGCGGACAAAGCGGACCATGGGACGCTAGTTAGTCGTGGACAAGGCGGAGGATTCCCCATAAAATCAGCGATTGTCTGCGAATCAATTACCACGATAGGACAACGGTAGACAATGACTCTGATCAACCGGAAAATTATCGGAAAGTACGCGTAGGTACTCCTTAACATGGCGTGAACTTTTAGTTGCTTAGCAGCTGAAACCATTCGTAAGTGATAGATCCGAAACGGATAACGATTCATATCTACAGTTAGGTTCTATTTATTTTACACAACCGTAAGAATTGAGGAAATCTTAAATGGTCAACCACAAAAACCATGTACAACCGTGCAACCCTATCAACAATCCCTATAATTTTCTTCAATCCCTATCGTTCCGCTCATCACGCAGGAAGTAGATTTTGATCTAAACGAAACATGCTGAACGATTACAGGCTGCCTGAAACCGACGCCACTGCCGGTCATCACACTTTATACCGTGACTATGTCATAGCACCACCACAAGTCCGAAGAGAAGTCGCAAGCGCACTGGAGAAACACAAACAGGACTCTGATACTAGACACCCATTATCTGGCGCACAACTACCAATGCAACGGCTAAAATGCAGGCGCAGCTTCTTAAAATCGACATCGTCTTCACCAGGAAACCCGGCTGATGCCCGTTGCAAACTGTGGCAGGATACTCTTCCTCCTCCTACCTACTATCTACCAACAACGGAGCATCTCCCTGCAGGGTGTAACCTTTTTGGTCCACTTGGAAGTCCCTGAACCGTCTCCGGACACAAGTGGGAAAATGTAACACCAACCTGGCAAAGTCTACCTCGACGGAATGGCAGCAAGGTGTGGATGTGGAGCTGTGTCGCAAATTATGATCCACCTCCTTTCCTGCCCTCTGTGTCCCAAAACATGCAGCTAAAGTGAACTCTGCGATGCCACTGACGACGGCGTGGAAGTGGCGAAGTTTTCGGCCAAAGAGATCAATCAATCAATCAATCTTTATTTGTGAACACAGGTATTACAATAAAGGTCTTATGTTGTTTTGTTACATTTTAGTTGAGCTCTATGTCCTACCAATGAAATTGGTGTACAAATATATAATTTTATTAGTAATAGGTCTGAAGCTACACAATACAAAGTCACGTTCGAGTAAATAATGGCAATAAAATTTATTGTTAATAAATAATTAATCAATTATAATTTACTTTTACATGTATGTCAATAGAAAATCTAATAAAGGGCTAGTAATGTCATATTTCATCATATTGTCAATTAAATATAATTAATAAATAATAAAAAAAAATGAAAAATTAAAAAAAATATAATATTTATTTTTATTTTTTTATATATTTTATAATATAATTATTAATAAATAATTAATCTGTTATGGTTTATTTTTACTTGCATGTCAATGGTAAATTATAGTAATGTCATATTTTATCATTTAAAAATTCTTCGGTAATGTAATAACGTCTTATCTATTACGAAACAAATACAATTTACTTTTGAATTTGCGGACATTCATTCATTCATTCATTTATTTATTCATTAACAATTAACATTGTGTTGAACATTACATATTAAATAAAATTATCACATGCAGAGACAAAACATTCAAAAGCCTAATTAAAATTGAAGTGAACAGTTAGTTCAAGAGTCCGATTAATTTAAAATATGTCAACAAATAAATACAATGTCAAATTTATATCAGTAGGTAATTATGTAAAATTCAATGTCAAGAAAATTTAAACAATTGAGGGTATACATTCATAAAGGTCCTAGTGTTAAGTCAAAAGATAATTTATCATATATTTTATATTTTTCAATGCTATTAGAATAGGTGACTATTATAATGATAAATATACATTTTATCGTTTATCATTTGACATATATTCTGATACCGAGTATAAACATTTTTCCAATAAGAAGGCTTTTAATTTAGTTTTAAATGAGTGAGAGCTATAAATTAATAATTTTAAATCAGTCGGTAACCTATTAAATAACTCGACTGCTTGATATCTGGAACAATGCTTAGCTATGTTAAAATTTGGTGCCTTTTTGTCTTTGAAATCCTTCCTTCTTGTGCTTTCCCTTATCTTACGTTCCTCTTGTGTTTCATACTCATAAATATACTTAGCAAAGAGATTTAGGATTACTAATATATATAAACTAGGTACTGTTAAAATGTCTAATTCTTTAAAGTGCTCTCTACATGAGTCTCTTTGTGAGATCCTTACTATGCTCCTTATGGCCCGTTTCTGTAAAATAAACGCTTTCTGACAGTTATAACTATAGCTGTTTCCCCATAGCATTATGCTGTATCATAACCTAGATTCTACCAGCGCGTAATATATAGCCTTTAGTTGCTTTAGATCCAACATATCTCTAAGGCTCCTGAGTGCATAGCATGCTGATGAAATTGAAGAGTCAATAGCAGCTAGCTCCTGTTTCCAATTTAAATGCACATCTATGTTAATCCCAAAAAATTTGACTTTGTCCACTAATTCAATCTTGTATCCTTTGATTTGTACATCTAAATTGTCATTATGGCGAGTTGTAGTCTTAAATAAAATGATGTTAGTTTTACTTGTGTTTAGAAAAAGTTTATTGGCTGTAAACCAATCGCAGAGATTTTGTAGGCTTTTATTTACATTTTTGGTCAATTCTTTTAAGTCATTCGCCCCAATTATTATATTTGTATCATCTGCAAAGACAACAAGTTTTACATCAGGCTGAACATAATGCATAAAGTTTAGCAAGTCATTTGTGAATAAAATAAATAGTATTGGTCCCAAAATGGAGCCTTGGGGCACACCACGTTTTATATTTGTAATTTTAGACGTGTATATGACTTCATGATTACTTTCATCGATGCTTTTAATTTCTACAAACATTCATCTATTTTGTAAGTAGGATCTTAAAAGTTGTAAGGACTTGCCTCTGATACCATAAAATTCAAGTTTAGTTAGTAGTAAATCATAATCAATCGTATCAAAAGCGGAGCTAAGGTCGATGAATAGCCCTGCCACTTTCATTTTGTCGTTTAATTTATCAATTACGTCATTTATGAGAGTGTTTATAGAATCTGAGCAACCGATGCCTTTTGATATCCAAATTGTCTAAAATTAATTATTTTATTTACATTTAAATGTACCATTAGTCTCGTTTTAATTATTTTTTCAAATATTTTTGATAAGGTTGGCAAAAGGGGTATAAGGTCGGTAATTTTTTGGATCAGTCTTAATAACTTTTTTGAATATGGGAACTACTTTAGCCAATTTTAACTGGTCTGGAAAGACAGACTCTTCGAAACATTTATAAAAAAAATCTGAAAGAGGGAATGCCAAAGAGTCTATATTCTCCTTTAAAATTGATATTGGTAAATCATCAAAACCACATGATTTTTTATTGGACATTTTACTGATAATCTTAGTAATTTCAGATTACTCAATCATTATCTCAAACTCAAGATCTGAAATATGTACTATCGTGCCAGCGACACAAAGAAGAAGACGACTTTTCTTATGATCGTTAAAATCAAAGTCAAAGTAATTTATTTGCCAAAAACACGGTAGTAGGATTTTCATACATCTATAAGTAATGAATTTCAGGAGATTTAAGTACCCCACACATACAGTACATAAAGAATTGTCATTACTTACGATTAGACAATTGTTTATAAAAACTTCGATCCTACAGCAACACTCCCTTACAACAACCAAGCATAGAAAGGATTTAGTGTATTGTATTCCTAGAACCAAAACGGTATTCGCTAGCAAATTTTTTGACCACATCGGACCTCATTTGTATAATCAGTTGTCTGGGAGTTTGAGGTTACGTGATTTGTCATCTATAATTGCAAAAAGATTTTAAATGAATTTCTACTTCAGATTAATTATGTTAACACAGAAAAGCTATTGGTAAGTCTATCATAAATACAAACACATAGCTCATATTCACACATATTCAGTCACACACACCAATACATCAACACACAACATCATACAAACATCACAGCAACATATGCTTAAAAAAAAAATTGTCTAAATATTTTGCATATACTTAATAATTTTTAGTTTAACCCTTCTTATGAATGTATTAATTAAGATCGAACACCTGCTAAATGTCTCGAAATATTGTGTTCACTATAAAGTGCTTATGTGTGTGATTATTGGAGAACGAGGAAGACTGACCTGACGTGATACAGTTTCCACTAGTACGGAGGTCAGTGTGAATTACTCTCTAACAACCATATTTCTACGTACGACATGAGATCTTATTTTATTTTTAATTATTTGTATTTTTTTTCCTTCATTTATTTATACGTATAAATTGTTATTCTTAAGGGTGTTATTGCGATGCTGGAAATAAATGTTACTATTTTTTTATTGTTTTTTATTCTTCAGGTCCAACTTTTATAAACCCGTTATTTTTCGAAATCAGAATATCATTATCAATAGTGGGTAATTTTGAGATAACCGGTTAACATGCAATAACAATTTAACATAAAACATGAATTTGGAAAATCCTCATAATTTCTACCTACAAACGCTAGTTCAAACTATACCGCCAGTATATTAATCAGGTACAGGAAGATAATGAGTAGACAATTATTGTAGCACAACATTTTCCTTAAAGGGCCGTGATTATAAATAGTGTACCTATTATATAAATGTCGTAATTATAATAATACGACACAGATACGTAACTAGTTGTCCACATATAGAACAGTTACATTATGCAAGGTAGGCAAGGTGAGCGAGTATGCGCCGGCGCAGGCACGCGACACACGCGCGACGTCACGCGGCCTTGTCCTTGCGAAGACCGCGCGGTGCCGCTAACCGCGTCTGATAACACCATTTCGCATTTTAAATTCCTAAGTTCCTGACTGACAGAAAGCTGGTCAATATACCTACAATTAAGGCAGTTTAGTTTTTAATCGTTTAAATTTTTTCAAAACAATAACTTATGTTGGAAAGTTAAGAAAGTCCGGACGGCAGGCCAAAAATCCGGTTGGTACCTAACCCGACGTGACCCGCAATTATTGACGGACAGGTACCTACAACACTGACTGATGGTAATACCGGCCGGGAAAACGATCAACGCATAACTTACATCATGTTTCAAAATATTGTAGGTAACATATATAATCACCTACCTGCAAGCTTGCGCGCGTGCGCGGGAATCCCACTCACATTTTCCGTTTCATACCTACTTTCATAAAAGTTTATCTTTATATTATAATAACTAACTTTTGCCCGCAACTCCGCCCGCGTGGATGTCAGTTATCGCGTTAAAAGTACCTAGCCTAGGTCCTTCATATCCCAGGCTATATCCCTGCCAAATTTCATGACGATCGGTTCAGCGTTTTAGGCATGAAAACGTAACAGACAGACAGACAGAGTTACTTTCACATTTATAATATTAAGTATGGATTCTTCTATACGTGTGTTTGTCACCTAATTCCTCCTAAACGGCTGGACATTAGGGGGTTTATTCATAAACCTTGCTTAAAGTTAAGTGACGTTCAAACGTCAAAAATGTATGGTTAAACAGTCGCTAATCATTACTTAACTTTAAGCAGCGTTTATAAATAAACTCCTAGAAAATTAGTGTGTATATTTGAGTGGGTCCCTGGATGGTTTCAAAATGCAATTGGACCAGGTAAATAGCGCTGTTCGAACAGGACAACGTCTATCAGCTAGTCCGCTAGTAGTACATAAATTCCTTAAGTTGTTTATGTAAGAAAAACATATATTCTGGTTTCTGTGATATTTCAGTAATTAAATATATATTTATTTTACGATAATTTATTTATACAAATAAACAAAATTGAAGTATCTGTTTGTAATGTCAAAATAGCAGCTTTTTACTAAATGTAATAAAAGTATATATGGTATTTATTACAAAAACATTTTTTTTTGTCTGTCCGTTTGTTTGTTTTGTCAAATCTCCGAAACGGCTGGAACCATTTTGACGGGACTTTCACTGGCAGATAGCTGGTATTATAATGTTGATGGTTACTTTTATTTTAGAAAAAGTCAAGCGGGTGAAGCTGCGGGCATCAGTTAGTATCTTCTATATATAATTACCAGACCAAGAGCAAAGTTTACAAGGTGTCATTGATGAGTTTGAAGTTATTTCATCTGATAGGGTTGGTCTCGGAAAAACCACATGCTTTCTCATAAACATACCTATTCCAAATTCAAGTTGCTTTGTGTCTGTGACCGCTGTGCTCTTCAAAAGTGCAAAATGGATTGTGATGCGTTATTCATCATCATTTAGAGAATTTACTCTGGACGGTTTATGTGTAGATAAAATAATATTTAACTAATAAGTTATTTTTTCACCATCATCATCATTTCAGCCGAAAGACGTCCACTGCTGGACATAAGCCTCACCCAATCGGGGGGGTTTGCCATAATCGCCACGTTTGGCAGGCGGGTTGGCGATCGCAGTATGGTGTTAAAAATGCATAGAGAACGCTGCTATTAAATTCCTTAATCGTCTTTTACGACACCCACGGGAGGAAATGGGGTGGTGCTATTCTTTACGTCCGGTACCACACGGAAACATTTTTTTTAACAATTTATTTTATATTTATTTAATACTAGCTTTTGCCCGCGGCTTCGCCCGCGTGGAGGTCGGAAATTATCCCACGGGAACGTACTGTCGGGATAAAAAGTATACTATGTCCCATAACAATACCTATGCAAAGTAATTTTAATAAAATAGGTATATCTCGACCTGAGACGCATAAGGTCGAATTTCGAGATCAGAGCAAAATAGCTTTAATAGTCAGCTGAAACCAGTATCTCGCGCTCTTTCTAAGCATATAACAATCTTAATTCTATCTCTTTTAGTTCTGATAATAATACAAATGCATAAGGTCGAATCTGTCGATTTTTTTAATTTATATCGTGGAATAAGGCTTAATAGCAACTACAGTATTTATGCTTAAAAATTTGGTTTAATTAGAAGGTCGAACATTGACTTCAGCTTTTATGCTTTTAAATAATTTTACGCGTAAGGAAGGGACTACTTTGTCATTCGACTTTATCGTACAAGGATTGCTGGTAAAAATAATACGTATTGTCATATAGAACTATAAGCCTCTTGAAATTATATAATCAGATGTCGTACCTTGAGATATAGTGTTATGCCTCGAAAATTTTATTTATTTGGTTAAGGTCTACAAACAAAATTAGTCCATATGCCTTTAAAAATTGCTACTTTATCGTTGTACAGAAATGCCTATGTAAAGAAGAAACACTATTCCATTGACTTCGTGACCGTACACCTACGCGATAGAATGACATCGGTCATTATCGCCGGTCACTCGGCTGTTTTCGGCGCCACGGTGGCTTGAACTATCAGCGCATAACACCGAGCGCATGCCGCGTGCGTTTTGTTTACAAGTTATTGTTTAATCATTCTAAGTAAAGGTACTATTTGGAACCGAGCTTCCAACTGCAACTGCCGAACAGCACGTACAGCGACTGCCGCAGCTGCACTACTGGTTTGTTTGTATTTATATGAAATGGCTTCCAAGCGCTGCGAAGCCATTTCATATAAATACATACAAACCATCGGCCGATTGCATGCAGTCGCTGCACGTGCTGTGCGGCAGTTGCAGTTGGCAGCTCGGTTCCAAATAGTACCTTTAAGTGTTAATATTTCTGATGCTACTATGAATGAAGATACAGTTAACTCAAACGGAATTCTGGTGGCAGATATGAATGGGAATGTTTATATATCAGGTATGTCTACTACGCGAGTTAAAACGTGTGAGCTTAAAATAAAATTAATTGATCCGAACCGTACAGTGCAACTGCGATCGTATAGGATGTCCATTCATGTCATGACCGTGTTCGGAAGATACCCGAGGGCCAAGTAACAATTGAGATTGTAGACGAAATAGACTATGAGTTGGCATCACTTTAGTTTGTGTAAACAGCAGGTTCTCGGTTTAGTGGGTCGGAGACTGTACCAGAGTATCGTAGCCGTAGCTCGTAAAAATCGGTATCTGCTCATTGATTGAAATCGTCTGCTCAATGAGTAGTCCGAGGGTAAGCGTTATGCGGTAGCTCTGGATGGTATAGTCGGGTTTTCCCTAGAAGCAATTACCATAGAGTCAAGGGTTGACTCGGTATTCCCGTAGGGAATAGTGTGTGATTGTTGTTGACCATGAATGAGATACCTGAGGTTGTGTTTTCTTTGATTAATTTCATGTGAAATCGTTGTGCTTGGTCTCGGTAATCTCGAAACTAGATAATTCCGAAGCTATAATAGAATCTTAGGAATGATCAATTAGTATGGTCTCTTCTACTGTTGTGGGAGATGATCTGTGATGCGCTGCAGGAATCTCACCTGCTTTAGTGGGTGACGATTTAGACCAGTATGTTTGAACTGTAGGGGTTTTCTGTTGTACAGAAATACCTAGACCAGTGATATTAAAATTTGCTATGTAGCGATGATGACCATGTGAATTAATGAAAGTCTTTTCAAAATAATCGAAATAATGGTTATCTTTGCGAATTCAGACTTAGATCGGTAGTTCAAAGATCCGTTTAAGGTGGCGAAAGTTTTGGATGGTGATCGCTATACGCTAAAAGCTTTAAATTCTAACGTACTTACAAATACGTTCACGATGGGCTACGAAAAATGCCAGTAGGTCATTTACCAATCGAAGTAGACGATCACAGTGGTGACGAGCAAGCCTGAGTTATGAGAAGTATACGAGTGACCGGTTACATCCACTCCCCCGATCCTTTGTACGGTCGACTGCAAAAATCCATGGACAGTACAGAAACAAAATCGTGTGAAGCGAAAAGCGAAAGCTAGTTCTATTTTCGAATATTTGAACTCAAACATTCACTGGAAAATAGACACTAAGGTATCCATGCAATTTTGCAGGTGAGTGTACCTAGTAAGCTTGATCCATGCTTGTCAGATGATAATGATGTTAAGCTTTGGTAGCAGTTTCTAAATTAATTAGAAAGCTTAGCAGTGTGCGTATGTGAACTATCCGAGCGTGTGTGTGTGATGACTACAGTTTTATGTAAGCGTGGTGGCTGCATAAGCTCTATGTATATTGTCTTAACGGCGTGGTGGCTGTTAAGTTCTTAAGCTGTCTGATCGGCGAGGTGGCCAATAAGACTGTGTAGATATGGATTGTCTAAAAAGGCGAGGAGGCCATTAAGACGAAGCTCTATGTATGTTGTCTTAACGGAGTGGTGGCTGTTAAGTTCTTAAGCTATCTGATCGGCGAAGTGGCCAATTAGACTGTGTAGATACGGATTGTCTATAAAGGCGAGGAGGCCATTTAGACAGTAGTATTGGTGGTCTGAAGGGCGAGGAGACTCTTTTGATACTGTGACTGTGCACGAAACCATTCATAGAGAATTCATATCCTTTGAGTGAAAAAGATGATTGTTAATGTGGATAGAGATGGTATATGGCTCTGGTTGATTATTTTAGTTATGACTAACCAAAGTTTTTTTAGTTAATTTAGAAGTATTATTTTGTTAAAACAATAAAACGATTGAGGACTAAAGTTTTCTGATTTCAAAAGTTGGAAGCCGTAAATGGTCAGAATTGGCCGAGTGGTACAGATACTGTTGTTGATATTTTGGTTGCAGGTTAACACACGAGGACGTGTGCTAGCAGGATGGCCATGTCGGAGACGAGTCTGTTGTATCCGGTACGCCAGCGTCATCTAGTTGCGTTCGATGGAGTTATTGTAGTTAGCGCCAACGATTCTTGACTAATCGGGACGCTAGCGCTGCCTAGCAGCGCATGACGGAGTCACAGCATAACGTTCGACTGGCAGCAAGTGTCCGCCGCACAGTGGACAAGTGAAGTTCATCGGTGGCGGTCAAGCAGTGAAGACGTCAAGGAATTGTTGCGCGTTCGGTATAGTTGTGTCGTGTACCAATATTAATTACTTTGCATACCCATTACTGTATAGAATCAAGTTCTTCTAACTGAACAGACAGATGTGCTGCTGGGGAGTTTGTTCCGCTACTTCTTCTTCCCAGCTATAGCACTAGGAAGTGGTTGAAGGGATGGGCGTTTTGGGGGAGCTATCTTATGTAATCTTTAAAGTAGAACTCGAGTAAATGACTTTTGATTTGAGTTTAATTCAGTTTTTATATTGCGCAATAACCAACACTACCCACAGTACGCCCACAGTAGTTGAAGTATGGCTGATGATAACGAGAGAAACTTACCCTTCTCCGACATATTTTTTTTTTTTTGTACTTGTATATTAGTCATTATATTATTTACAAAAAATAAATGTACCTATTCAATAACATACCTACCAACTCAATAATATAATAACCTAATTAGTTTAGGTTATTATATTATTAAGTTGGTGGGTATAAAACTAATAACAAAATAAACTAAAATATGGCGTCGAAAATACCTTCGCATCGTCGACTGGTAATGTACCCAAAAGACTGGCAGTATTGCCACGTTGTATGGCAATGCTTAGCCTCTAGCCAAGGTAAAAGCCAGCCCTTGGGTCACAGGAAGTGTCAACCAGCCTTTTGGAGATTTCACTGAAAAAAACATGAACACTGGAACCCCATGGCCCGAGGGTTTCAACTCCAAACGGCTCGAAAATATAGTTACCGATAAGGTTACTATACTTTCGCCGCTTGAGGTTTTCAGCAGCCGCAGCAGCAGCACCAGAACAGCACGCTGAGCCAGGAAGATGGGATGGCGTAAAAGTATCGACAGACGTTGCGTCCCACACTAAAGGCCTACCCACCTTCCAAGGAGATAAAGACATGCCGTCCGGTCTCTTGCCATCGTCGCGTGCCAAGCCATTGGGTTCTAATACAGCTGGAACGCCGACGGAGACAAGAGCTCGTTGGACAATGTCATTAATGATTGCGTGCCGTGCTAAGCGACCCGCACTTCGGCTGCGGGACAGGCCGTGGTGTCCTAGGCTGTTGACAACCTCGCCAGTTACAGCGATAATATACAAATATTATTAAGTAAATCAAGAAAAAAAAAGTTAATCTTAATTTTTAAACAATATGAGAAAATAAAGATGAGTATTAAACTTTATTTCCCATGGGTCTTCCAATCGGGTTAAAACGGTTGACAAATTGGAGAATAAACTATAATAGCAATATATTTTAGTAGACAATTGACATTGTTGTCGATAGCCTACGTTAGTGCGGATCTGCATAAGCACATCACTAGCTCGCAGCAAGATACAGCGGCCGTACTATTCGATGCATCCGCATAAATAAAGTATCGTTTTGTGATTTTTACATTGCTTGTCCAGTCACTTAGCGACATACTTAGGTAGTCGTTAAGGAGCAACGTATTTACTGCAAAAATATTACAGCCACTGTGATAGTTGAAAACAAGAACAACGTAGTAAAAGCAAGACCAATTTTACGATTTGTTGTTTTTCATGATTTTAAAGACAAATATAGTTAAATACTTGTACTAACTTATGGTAAGTGATTCCATGATGTACAAACATTTTGTTTTGACTTCGGTTTTTACATGAAACCACTGAACAGCACGGCATTCTTATAGCTTGTCACGATCATGGTCGAAAGCGCACTAGTTAGCGGAAACCGCCATTTGCATAAGCAATGAGCATTTGATCATTGCGCGCGGACAAAGACACGCCCTCTTGCCACTTCTCCTGTTTTTTTATATTTCTATATCAATCCAAGAACGTAAAAGAACATTGAGGTACGTTTCTTCACATCTTTTGCAGTAGGTAGTCTAGTCATCTTATTAATGTTTACGTTAGGTTGTCCCTTAGAACATTGATTTCTATAGTCCATCCTCTCTCTTACTCCTACAACTAATAGCTAAATCTAAATCTCAATCACGCGTGGTCAGATTTCAACCTTTTTTTCGTGACATTGTCTACATATGACTGTCATTCCCAAAAGTAAGTAAGCTCCTCTGACTCTCTATACCCTTTCAGACCACTAAAGAATTCCACCGAGTATATAAATCATGATGATCATATTAATCATCATCATCAATCCAATCATTCATTTGATCGGTATGTACCTACCTACGATTATTGACAGTGTTCTCGAAAACGACCGCGGTATCACTAAATATCCTAAAGCCCATTTTCAGCAATGACGTAGAAACGTTTGCATACGAGTATTGGAGCTAAATCTAAAATTAGTACGTCATAAATGAATTGTTGGAACTACCTAGAGGTGTGGCGAATAGCCTTCTATAGATTTTGTGGTTGTATTGTAGTCGATAACGTTTAGCATTGATGCCATGCGGTGTCAGTTAATTCGTCACAATCGTGGGACAGGTGATGAACCGTTTCCCTCGTGTTCAAGGTTCAGTTGAAAGCCCTGTGACGTCAGCAGCGGTGACGACTGCTTGCACTGGTGTGAGTCAATTATGCAGGTAAGTAGATTGAACATTGCGCAGGTCGCGGATACTGCGCGCGAGCCCACACAGTGCCGTAGCGATGCGATGATCGGAACTGTAGCATCGTATCTGGGATATGCGGTCAGTGCGAAAAATCATTTTATTAAGGTATTATTCAAAACATTAAATACTCGTATTTGTTTATTCATGTAAAGAAAACGAATAAAGACAAATCGCATCATGATAACTAAAAGTATTATTTTGAAGATATGGAAACAGCACAAGTTAATAAACTTTATTAACTTAGCTTCGCATGCACTACAACCCACTAAATACATTTAGCGCTAAACGATAGTCATCCTGTCTCTGTGCTCATCATGTGAACACAGAGACAGGATGATTTTTTAAATAAATTTAACGCTAAATATTTTTAGTGATTTGTGGTGCAATTGGGGCTTAGTATGTTAGTTGTAACTTAGTTATGACATTAGCATAACATCACGCCTTTTATCCCCGAAGGGTTAGACAGAGGTGTACCCACATTTCGCCAGTTATGTATAAGCCTATTGAGCAATTCCTAGTGGAATAAAATAACCCAATAACACTGCCTGGGAACCTTTGCACCTGGGAATCGAACCTCTGAACCTCATGCTCAGCAGTAGCGCTTGCGACCACTAGACAAACGAGGCAGCCTGACTGCTAGTCAGTCTGACTTAAGTATGACTGTCGTATTTTGTGGATAGGTGACAACCAGACGTTACACTTTCATTACAACATTCTCTTGCTGCCAAAGCAGTGCGATGGTACAACGTGCAGTGATACATTTCACATTTACTGCTACCTCTTTTCATAAGTTATTCGTGTCGGAACAACATACCTCCGGCGCTTTGAACCCTGGCCTCCCCTATACCTACGTATTTCATAAAAACATCATGCATAACTTGCAATTTACTTGTTATTTACATATATTTCCCGCACACTTTTTCGCTTTCCTTGTTAGATCAACAAATATCTCACGAACGAGACCCACAACGTACACACAGCCTCAATGACGCCCGTCCGTTCCCCATTACGCCCATATGCTGTACCTACCTGCAAGCATGCGGAACGGAATAACACTTACTCTAGTTTACCGGAGTATGTTGTAATTACTCATCAATTGGCATGTTGTATGAAATATTTAATTCATTGTGGAATTTTTGCAATATGTGAATATAGGGAAAGTTACATGTGTCAGTCAGACGCAAGAGAAATGTGTGGTGACGTCATACACATTTACCTATAGAAAAAGGGCATGTGAGTCGCCTTTTCTTCAATACAACTCAATACTTTATTTACATTACACAATGCGTACTTAGGTCGTAAATTATGTGATCATTATGGACCCTGTCGCGCACAGCGAAATAGTACAAGAGAGGAAGTTTTTTTTTTGTGGTCTCATGTTTCATGCATGGTGCTACAGAGACCATTGCATATCAAGGAGTAGACCGGGGGCGCGATAATGGTAGGTTATACGTGTCCATAAGATATGGAAGGATTATTAGAGCCGTACCGGATATGCGTCCTAAACATATCCAAACATCCGGATGTGAGGCACGATGTCTAATAAAAGAAGTAAATATTAAAGTATATCTATAGCATAGCTCGCAAATGCAACAACGCTGTGATTCTCCGTTATCAGTGGCGCGTGCTAGCAGTGGAAATGCCGCAGGCAGGAATCTCGTGTCCGCGCGGGCGGCGGTACAGAAGGCTCGCAGGGAAATCCGCGCACGCGTCGCCATCGAAAAACCCTCGCGGTTTTTCCGACTTATTGATCCTTCTATTGACCAGAAAATTACGCCAGCATTAGTTGTTTGTAAACATTGCGCGCTGATTAGACGCTATGGTGTAATACCGACTAGGTGGGCTTGAAACTCGTAATAAGTAGGTAGGTACGAGTATGTTAAGAAAGCTTTTTGTTTAAGGTTATGTAATTATTTCTGTAGGTACGCTTTTATAGTTGACTTTAAATTCGTGCTACGGCACGTTATGTAGCACATTATACGTAGCACCTAACATATACAATCCATTCAGTCATTCATCATTATGTAGTGCTCGATAGTTTTATAACTAATATATGTAAATAATGAATTGCTTAAACAGTCTTTTCTTCTTTTTTTCTCTCTTTTATTTTTTAAAAAACGTTACCCCACACTAGGCATTTCTCCTGTATTGTGGGTGCGTTTACAAACATTTAAACTCACATACACAAACAAACAGACCCGCAACAACTACGTGTAGGTCATACAAATATTTGTTGCGTGCTGGAATCGAACCCGCGACACGCAGCGCAGCAGAAATCGCTTAACCACTGCGCCAACCGTGCCGTCAAACCACCACGCGCTCTCAGTGGACTAAAAACCTAGGAATTTTAATAATTTTGCATAAAATAGTCAATTTAAATGAAAATTAACTAGACTAGAAGAAAGTTCACATCAATTCATTTCGGAGACCTGTTCTCCTAGTAAGGTAGGGGCAGAGCCTCGCTAAGTGGGAGAAAGAAAAAGTGTGACTAAGTGAGTGAATTACTAATAGACAAGATCGTGAAGATTACAGTGGAAACTACACGAATACTTGGAGCTCGCGTGACATAACCGACTCACCCCTGATAGTGTACCTATGCGTTTGTTGATTTCGCGAACACCATCGGTTACTCACGACTATATTAACAAGGTTATTGTGTCATTCTCATTCATATTGTTAACACCATTTGGTACACTAATTCGATTGTCCACACTAGATAGATCGTAAGATGGAGGCAAAAATTGATAGCATGTCAAATTAATATGATGTAAATAAACATTTCTTGAAAAATAAAACGTGCCCTATGTGTTTGCATGCATAAAAGTATCTGCATAGGAACGGCTCCGACAAAAATCTGAGCTATAAACACTATCGAAGAGTTTAACTTTATTGCAAAAACCGGAAATGATTATCAGCAGTCGACATCGCTGTCCCCGATTCAAACGAGGCGGCACGTGTAACTGCAAATTCAGGGTACAGCCAATAAAATGCATCCACACAAAAACTTAATGATCCAATCTCGCGCTAAATCGAGGGCGGGGCGCGGGAGTGGCGCGGTTTGCATTATTCGCGGCGCCAGCGCGCGTTGACCCCGGGAAACACTGAAGTTTACTGTAACATCGATTACTTCGATTAGACGCCAGTTTCACACGGTTATAACTTGATACGGGCGATTAGGATTTAATTTTGTTTTATTTTTGCATGATGTTGGCGCCGAGAGCAGCTAAGTAACTGTGCGATGTAATCTTCATTATTTTATAGTTAATTAAGTTGATGAAGGTACAGTGTAACCTGGATAAGTGGGATCTCAAGGGAGTAAGTAGAATTATTTATCACTTAATGAAGCTTTTCATTTATCCAGTTTCCCAAATAGTCAGGTTTCAAATGACAGTTGTATTATTTACAGAAACCCCGCTGAAACAGGTTTAGGGTTCCGTAGTCAACAAGGAACCCTTATAGTTCCGTCATGTCCGTCTGTCTGTCCACCCACGGCTTAACTCAGAGACTATTAGTACTAAAAATATGTAATTTGGCATGAGTATACGTATTAATCACGCCGACAAAGTGGTAAAATAACATTTTGAAATACATTTTTTTAGGGTACTACACGTTAAGTGGGGATGATATTTTTTTTTCTCGTCTATCCTATGGTGTGGGGTATCGTTGGATAGGCCGTTCAAAAAGTTTACGGATTTGCGAAAACAATTTTTAATATTAAGCTTTTAAGTGCTAATTTTTCAATCGGGCCACAACAATTGTGTACCTACCGATTTAGGAAATTCTTTTTTCATTTCAATTTGTCAATTATTGACGAAAATATCGATGTACACAATTGATGACTTCCCTAATGATGACACTGACTGATTGACATGCTACTCGTATTATTCCATTTGACTTTTTTTTTATTACTGAAGGTATCATTGTTGACATTTTGTATTATTAAATTTTCTTAATTGTTATTAAAATTATAATATCAGTAAATTTAATAATAATATGATTAGCATGCCCATGTAACAGTAGAACGTGGAAGACTATTATAATAAAACATCTATGTGCAAACCCATGTTTGCAAACCAATAAATAATTTGATTTCATGAATATACACAAAAAATAAAAAATAAAATAACAGACGAACATAGAATCTCCTCCTTTTTCGAAGTTGGTTAAAATTACAAAATAATATTAGTTGTCTTACATAAACAAGCTATTGAACTTATACGGCCTTATTTATAAAAATCTCGCTAATCACTGATTAGCCACTGTTTAGCTAACTAAGGCCTGTGTTCACCAACATTTAAACCAACTGTTTAGATATTTAATCAGTTGTTTACTCAAAATTTCATAGGAAATTTGACATAAACCAACTGTTTTAATACCTAACCGGTGGTTTGAACGTTGGTGAACACAGGCCTAATTGGTTAGCTCTTAATCAATGATTAACTTTTCTTTATTTATAAACGCTAATTAGCAGATGATTAGTTGCGAAACGAAATAAAGGTGAAATTATGCGTTCGGCACAGATTATAATCAAAATAGTCGCCTAAAAAACATAATTTTAAGAATAAAGCCGTCAAAACCACGATTTTTGTATCTGCCGTGACTTTGACAGAAAAAGTCAAAAAAAATATCGGAAAATTTGAAATTGAATAAAATAATTTATTATGTTTATTTCATCGTGTTTGCGGTGGTAGCATTGAAAATAATAAGCTCCAATAATTGGAGTAACCAGGAAAAGGTATTTATCTTTGAATTTATGTCTACTTATTAATGTTAACTGACCAAATGAATGTTAAAGCAGTAGCCTATAATAGCTATGTATTTTCATGTCCTATACGCTTGTTAACACGAATATACTCTTTAAGAAGTGTATGTAGGTACATGTGTCTATTTTATATTACTTACTAGTGCTTTTGCACCGGGGTTTCAGTGTCCTTTAATAACAATTATTATTCTTGTTTACAGATACAAGTTTGACTGCTGCTATAAAAGCCACTAGCACCAATACTATTATTCAACCTCGCATAGACGGCAAGGGAGTTATAGACCATGCTACGTAAAAAAGATGAGGAATGAGAGTGGCATGACAAAATAATGGCACACGTCTTTGGAGGAAGAATATAGGAAATGAATTTAAAACAAAAATGTGACTTTATTGTGTATCAAAATAAATTGTTTTCTATAAAATGTCTCTTGTTATTTGTGTGTGACTGCCATGACGTGGCTTTTCTTTAGTTCTGGGCCTTAGAACTGGCGCTATAAGATGAGGGGCACATGGGATAACACACTGGATAATCACTATCCCCGATGAGCTTCCTCATGAACTCATTCTCATCAAACCTCCTGAGCACCTACTGAGCCTCCTCTTGATTGAGTTTTCCCAATAAATCCTTTCGTCATTTGTACTTCGAATGAAGAATATGTAACAGGTAATCACTCTCGTAGCGTATTTAAACGAGCTTTGCAGGTCTTCTTCCGCCTACTACCCGCCGCCGTTTCAAAATTATTCAATTCTTCTACGTCGTTTTGGAAATCCCGTAAAATATTGTTGAAACCCATATTTAATATAGCACAACTCGATATTAGGAACAAAATAACTTCGAAACCAATTCGAAACACAAAAATCTATTGAATCGAACAGCTGATTCAAGTAAAATCCGCCATCTTGCCTCTTAGCATCCTCTTAACAGGGCACCAGTGGTGTTTAATTCTGACAGCTACTAATCAATTGCTTAGCAACCTCTTAGCGCTAAATAGCGTTTATGAATAAAAATTTTGCTAATCAGTTGCTTAGCAAATTATTAAAATTTAAGAGGCGTTTATGAATAAGACTGTATCCCAATAGGTGCATTTGTTCAATTGTTTCGATATTTGCGCAAATACCGAAACAATTGAACAAATGCATTCTCAGTTATAAAGGTATTCCCAGTAAGCAGAGTTATTTCAAAGCAAAAGTGTCGGGACCTCATTTTAACCATTTTCGCCGTCATCCACTTATTCCATCACACGACACGATATAAGTACATAAACACATTCAGTGCATCGTCCACATTTTCAGGAACATAAATTATTATTAAATAATGCACTCCATATATGACATGGTTCTTCAACATTAGAAAAAACCGAACTTGCGACGCACTGACATCAATTTTATTTATTGTTGCTTTTGTGAGTGGGGTAGAACTGACAGTTCGTCAATAGACCACAGATCATAATTATCTTGTAGGGTAGGCAGCGAATTTAGTGGCACACGACTAGTAACGACCCTGTCATTCCTGGATCTTTGACAGACGTTACGGGTCGTCAGAAGCCCAAAAGTCTGACAGCCAGTCTTACCAAGGGGTATCGTGTTACCCAGTTACTGGGTTGTGGAGGTCAGATAGGCAGTCGCTCCATGTAAAATACTGGTATTCAGCTGCATCCGGTTAGACTGGAAGCCGACCCCAACATAGTTGGGAAAAGGCTAGGCAGATTGATTGACTAGTAACGACCCGTGGTCACGACTACAATAGGGAACCTTACGTCCTCGAAAAGGCCTAGAAGCACCTTTGCACTATAGCAAAAATGTAATAATAAAAAAGTGAAAGTTCAACAATTTTAATTTAATTTTTTCTTTCTTTTCTTCTTTCCTTCTAATGATTTTTTCATTTAAATCACATGCACAGACCCATCCAAGGAGATAAGTCACATGTCTACCTAAATTTACAAAAAATAAAATGACTTTTAAACAATTATAAACAAATGACAAATGTTTATAATACAATACCTCTTTCAATTATTATTTGTGTAAAATCTATCAAGCCTTCAGCATGTTTCGAGGGCGTATATAGAATCCCACATACAAAAATACCAACATCATAGATACACAATTAAACAAAACCGGTAACCAATATAACACTGTGAGGTGGGCAGGAGCATACTCGGATATGTACAGGCTAGAGGGCGGAGTGAGGCAAGGGGGTCTGACCTCGCCCAAGTTGTTTAATATCTATATGAATAAGCTGATCGAGGAACTCAGCAGCACTGGCATCGGATGCACAGTAGATGGTGTTTCGTTTAACAACATCAGTTATGCTGACGATATGGTGCTGCTGAATTCGTCGATCAGTGCTCTCAGGAAGCTATTAAATATATGTGAGTCCTATGCTGGAGCTCATGGACTAAGGTATAATGCCAAGAAAAGCGAGCTATTAGTTTTTATGGCACAAAACAAGACCTATGAATTGGTACCACCAGTCTTGCTATGTGGTGCAACTCTTAACAGAGTAAAGCAGTTTAAGTACCTTGGTCACTGGGGAGAGGATGGCACTGATAACTGTGATATGGAGAGAGAGCGCAGGGCATTGGCCGTTCGATGCAACATGCTGGCCCGCAGACTTGCAAAGTGCGACAATAATGTCAAGATAACACTATTTAGGGCATATTGCCAGGCTTTTTATACCTACAGTCTGTGGACCACATACACGCAAAAAACGTATAATGCCCTGCGTGTGCAATACAACAATGCTTTTAGGATACTGTTGTCACTGCCACGTTTCTGTAGCGCGTCAGGGATGTTCGCAGCAGCGCGTACAGATGATTTCTTTGCGATCATGCGTAAAAGATCTGCATCACTACTGCGTCGGATGCGAGACAGTGACAACAGTCTCCTGAGCATTGTTGCCAGTAAGTCTGAAGGCCACCTGATGGGGCATCTGTGCGCAGTGCATGTACTGTTGCCTGTTGTCTCCGGAAGATGGCAGTATAGATATTATGTTCCTTAGGCTGTGTTGTATTGTTATTGTTGTTTATAATTTGTTTATGTTTGTATGTATGTATGTTTGTGTCTTAATTAATTTAGTCTAACATAGTTTAAGTAATACTAACAAATTATGGGTACGAGTACTGTGCCTGAATTAAAGATGAATAAAAAATAAAATAAAACATAACCCTGTCTTTACTGTCGCGTTGTCAATAGCACCAGAACCTAAAATTCATACTACCGGATCACTAAACCATAAACAATCTCGGACGACCATTGTTGTTCCTATCTTTGGCTGAAAACCTGTCGGTCGATTCTGTAAAAGTCTCACCGTAAAAATATACGTGAAATGAGCGTGAAGTCATCCTACCTGACGACTCGAAGTGAGTTCAAAGTGAGCTGTCAATCTCCAGATGCCAGCGTCAGGTACGCTAAGGTGGGTAGGTAACCTAAGTTTTCATGGCACGGTGAGATTTTTATAGAATAGCGCTACAGAACTGACTGTAGCGTAATTATTAAATATGTATGTATTGTTCATTTTTAAATTAAATTAAATACATTTATTTAATAATCACATTCGTACAAAAACCGGCAAAGTTTTGTCCGACCACGCACAATGAAGGGTTGCATAGTTGGGATGAATTTATCCCAAGAACTAAGTTAACATTGTAGTTGAAAAACATGTTCTCCCATATGATCCAACTACAAATAGGGTAAAAGTGGGATGGTTGCCCCACATTTTGATATTGATTTTTTTTTCCTAGAAAATAAAATATATTTAAACAGATTTTTCAATAGAATCGTACATTGGCCTATTATTTATTATATTTTAAAAATAAATTTAATGCAGCTATCGCTTGTATAAAAAAAATTATTAAAAAATTACAGCACTAGTTCTGAGTATAGATGCCTCTTATATGGGTTAGATGCCCCGGTGCTGTTGTCACTATGAGGATAGTTGCCCTTAAGTATAAATCAAAGCATATTTATAATTGGCAAGTTTTATTTTAATATTTAGCAATGGCACATTACACTTTGGTTTTAATTTTCATATTCTTACATTAAACAGCTTCAGAAAAAAAAATCTTTTTCACTTTGGTTTATTCTACTTCTTCACTTTGATATATTCTACTTCTTCACTTTGATATATTGTACTTCTTCACTTTGGTTTATTTTACTTCTTCACCTTGGTTTGAATTTTCATATTTTTTGTTGTTACATAAATCAGCTTCAGAAAAAAAAAGTACTTCTTTAGTTTATTTTACTTCTTCACTTTGTTTTAATTTTCATATTCTTAGTTCTTACATCAATCAGCTTCAGAAGAAAAAATTACTTCTTCATTTAACTTTGTTTTCTTTCTCACTTTGGTATATTTACTTCTTCACTTTGGTTTATTTTACTTCTTCACTCTGGTTTTAATTTTCATATTTTTAGTTCTTACATTAATCAGCTTCAGAAAAAAAAGTAATTCTACGGTTCAGTCTACGTTGTTATTTTCGTATTCATTCTTTTAATCCTACCGCATTCATTGCAATAGTCGCCGTACATGGTACAATCCTCATGTAGCCATTTTTTACACATAACACATTGTATCCAATCTGCAGTTGATTTAGTCTTTTTATATTCTTCAAAGCATTCTTTGCATTCCGAATCATTGTATGCGTCTGACTCGGATTCATCCGAATTACTTGAGATCGACATTTCATCACTGGATTCCTTGAGTTCTATTCGTCTTTTCTTAATAATTTTTGCTGGAACTTTACTCTGAACCTTAGCTTGAGATCTTCGATTTTTTTTGTACAGATCAGCTTCACCTGGTCGACCCTGGTCGATGTCTGAATCAGTTTCATTAGAAATATCCGAGATTGTCATTTCATCACTTGAATCCCTGATTTCTTTTCTTTTCTTAAAACATTTGGCTGGAACTTTTTTTGGAAACTTGACAGGTCTTAACACTTTTTTCTGAACATCAGCTTTAGCTGTTCGACATTTATTTTTACAACGTATTCCTGGAGTAGCTTTACCTTTAACTTTAGATTTCTTCGCTTCAATATTTTCTTTTGTATTTAAAATTGCAGCTGATTGTTTTCCCCTCTTATGAAATGGAACCGGAACAATTGGCACCGGCGAACATTCTTGCAAATATTTGCTTGGTGTTTCTAGTTCATCAATGTTAATAATGTTATTATTCTGTGAAAGAATTGATGGGCTTGAATTAGAAAGTCTCCTATCTGGTTGATCCGTATTACAAGAAGAAATGTTGGATAGATTACGGCCGACTCCCAGAGTTTGTACATTGGATGGACCTGGTTTCTGCTCAAGAGCTTCTTCATTTCTATAAAAAATATCCATGTAAATAGGAGTAATGTTAGAAAGGGCTCGATCAACTACAGGAGTTGATCTATTAAATGAATATTGTTCCTGTTCTGGAGCATCATTTTGAACTGCATTTTCTTCTGTAGACCTTTGATTACTCGAAGAAATGTCAGATATTGCAAAAAAGATCTCTGGAACTGCTGAAGGATTGAAAGGGTAAATACCACAAGTCCTAAATCCCGAAATCGCATTAGAACTCGTGGCCGCTCGGATCCACGCATTCCCAATAAGTTTTCCTGCAACTAATCGATTAATCTTTCGTTCCTTGTGTGACACTATCCAATTTCTTGTTTCAGCTGCAAAGAATGTTTTAAAAGGCTTAAAGAAACTGCGATCCAGTGGTTGCAGGGCTTGAGTGGTGAGGCTGGGTAGACAAAATAAAATTATATCATTTTCTTCAGCAGTTTGAAGCATATCTATTGCATTTGTGTGAGAAGAATGACCATCCAGAAGCAAAATAATCTTTCCTATTGGTTTTTTGGGTACAAGATGTTCCTTCAGCCACTTGTGGAATAATTCAGCATTCACGTACGCGGATTTTCTATTCATATAGACTTCTGATCCGGGTGGGAGCCCATCCTGAAATTCTGGTTTCTTGTTTACTCCTTTGATGATGACTACTGGGGGGAGAAAGTTCCCTACAGCATTACAGCAAGCTATTACCGATAGAGTTTCACCTTTTTCACCAGAAGTAATAGAATGGACTACTCTTGCGCCTCTTGTAGCAATAACTTTTCCCGTAGAGTTATTTAACTGGACACCTGTCTCATCTATATTGTAAATCCTATCCGGTTTATCCAGCAAATCATGCTCTGTCATCACTTTAAGCAGTAGTTCAAACATTTTGTTAACTTCATCTCGATTTAATCCCTGTGCTCTTGCAACTGATAAGCCTTCTGCCTGACGAATACTTAGCTCTGTATTACGTTCTAAAAATGATCTTAACCAATGCGGCCCAGCCTTTCGAGTTTCCTTATCAAAATTGGTTTCTTTACCCAGTTTCTCAGCGAACTCGAATGCCAATCTTCGTATCATGTCTCGGGTTGGAGGGAAACCAGCTTTTTCTAATTTCTGTATGTGGCTCACCAAACGTTTTTCGTTTGCAAAATCAAGAAGTGGGTGTTTTCCTATAAAAAAAAACAATGTTAGCAATAATATGATGATTTCATTACTTGGGTTAACTTAAATTTGATCATAGAACTTTCTTACCTAATGTCTGTTTTTCAGTATTTTTGTTTGCGAATCTTCTCCTTAATGTTCTCGATGGAATCCCATATCTACGAGATATTTCGTTGCTACCAAGAATGCCTCTCGAAATTTCATCCATTGCAGCTATTAATGCCTCTTGCGTCCATTCAGCTCGTGGACGAACTCCAACCTTTCTTATATATTTGCGAGGCATTTCTGAAAAGAAAAAATGGGAACATGCACAACGCAACACAACAGCACAACATCAACTTAAGCCATAGGGGATAGATGCCCCTAAGGGCATCTACACTCATAAAAAATGAGGCGTCTATCCTTTTCAATAGGGATAGATGCCCTGATAAAAAATAAAAAATCCCTTTACAAAAATGACAAAACTTTTTATTGACGGTAATATTCAAACTATACACTTGCAAATAACAATAAAATAATATCACTTACCTTTGAAAATCAAAAGTTCCACGCGTTTGTAAAACAATTGAATCCGTAATCCGCAATCTTTGTGAGCGAGCCCCTCGAACTTTCTCCATGAACACACAACACGTCCGATCAGAGCGGTTGCCGCTTGCACACTAGCGGGGTGGGGGGTGTTCTTTGCTTATAAGTATTAACTGCGACAATAATACGTTTACAACTCACAATTTGAATTTTGGGGCATCTATCCTCCAAGGGCAACTATCCCACTTTTACCCTAAGTTTGTACGCACAATATTGGGAGATTTACCATGTTATTTTAAGAACATAGACTTCGAGGTTTACTGTAATCTATAAGTATAGAACTATTTCTGTATTTTTTCATAATTTTAGAGTTAATAGTTTCGGAGATAAGGAGCTGGGGGGAATGGTCAATTTTCATTTATATCTGGAATAACTTTAAAACCATTTATTTTAAAATTATAAAAAAAAATATATACTTGAGACTCTCACAGTGCACCCTTTCATTTGTTATGATACACGATACAGTGAGCAATACTTTTTTTTTATTTACTTTTTTATCTTCCAAAAGTGACCCTCATAATCTAGTACATTGTGATACAAGGTTATTGCAAACGAGCTGTCATTAACAAGCCTGAGCCGAAGGCGAGGGTTTTTATTGAAACGAGTTTGCAACAACCTACACACCCGTGTATCACACGACGTTTTTCAACACAGTTGTGGGAAATAGTAAAAAATAAATCAAAGAATTTGGTAAATATGAAAAATTAAAATTTTCTGAAAATGTTTGACAAATGTTGATGTGAAAATAATTAAATTAAAACAAATAATTAAATATATTAAACAACCATTTAAAAGACTTTTGAGAATTCAATGCTATGACGTACGGACTCATTAATTTTTCCTCGTATAAAATCTATCCCATTTTATTCTATGTATGAAAACTCCTTGTTACTAAACTTTTTAAATTGTCTTATAAAAAAACTAAACAACAAAACAAAATGATCGAGCTCGTAAACAAAAGTCACGACCGCGTAACAGAAAGATGCCTATGCAAAAGATTCAATTTTCGAATCATAATTAAAGCCTCTGAAAGTACGCCATGTTTAACAACTGTATTGGAAAATTCATTTAATTAATACGTCCGTGTTTGGGTCACAGAAATTGATAGCTGAACCAAATTTCAACTTAATCGGTCCATTAGATTCAGAGCAAATTAGCTGTGACAGACGGACGAACAGACAGACCAGACACGCGAGTTATCCTATAAGGGTTCCGTTTTTTCCTTTTGAGGTACGGCACTCTAAAAAATAACAATTTTATTGTTAGGTACATCTTGTTTTTATGTACGAGTCTAAGCAAATAAATTTTACATAACTACTTTACTTATCATGAAGTTAAGGCTCTTCTTTCATCTATGGTTACAACGCTACAAGGTACTTGTCGTGCGTGACCAAAGCTTGTTATAATAAAATAATATCTGTGACAATCATGGAATAGGGATGATTACTGGGTAAAAAAAAAAGAAAAACTGTTTAGTCCGTCAATCAGATAATAGAAAAACATCAGACACGTATTTTTTGCTTTATCATATTAATAAAAAATGACTTAGATAAAACACATTAAACTTGGGGAGTGGGGGCTTGTTACGTCACAGCTCAGTATAAAATCAACTGAGAAGTGACGTCATGCCACATTTGAACTCAATGTATCGCCGTAATGTTTTGATTACGTAAAAAAAGAAAAAATACGTGTCCAATATTTTTTAATAACCTACATGACGGACAAAAAAATATTTTTTTAGTCATCATCCCTATTAGTCGGTACCTACTAAGTATTTATTTTTAAGGTCCTTGGTGACAATTTCACAAATTTTCTCCAATAATCCTTGTAGCACTCTATATATTTAGGTGACTGGGAATGAGATATCCCGTGTTTGAACAATTTGCTGTTATTGAACTATTTAAGTGATAGCCGTTAAAACACAAACATTGATGTAGGTATTATAGGTAGGTAAGGTAAGTAAAAGTAGCAAAAGAGAAGACAGCTTACACGAGTTTTGGCGTCAAATCTGTGCCAAACAATAATCAGGACACCAATTAACACAAAACAGATACAGCCATCCGTCAAGCGATGCGGTCAAGCGAACTATGGTATACTCCAGCATAAACAGCTTTAAATTAATTTTGACCACAGAACCGCTTTAAGTATTACATGCTAGTTAGTTGACAGATGATGATGTGCCGTTCTTTCCATGGTGCCGTTATTAAGTCCGTCTTATTAACTCAATTGTTTTGGGGAATACCGTAACGTTAAGTGTAATCGGTCACGGAACTACTGAATCGATCTGCGACCGATAGTTGCTGTGGACATTGTAGAGTCGATTTGTTATGGTCATGGAGGTGACGCTGCGTCTGCGAGCTGACGAGGGTCATTATACAAGTTATTGTCACATCATCCGTCTAGCCTAGTCCAGCAATACGGTCTAACTTGATGCGACTAACGCAAACGTCGCAAGTGAGATCTAAGTAATTTCCTAGGTATCAATATTTTACACAAAGCTACTTCTATTGTGACTTTCACGATAAAATCTGAAAATTATTTCAACAGTTCCCATAGAGTTTTTCCACATCATTTAAACTATGCTTCCCGAAAATTGCCTTGGTATTTCAGATGGCGATTGGTCATGGTCAGCTTTCCAACAGGTATAAAAGTACCTAACTTAAAAATTGTATTGTTCAAAATACTGTTTCAATTTCCTACTAGGTACATTTATTCAAAAACAAAAATAAGAAACAGGAACTTGAGAAGGATCTTACCCTTACACACATTCCAAAATTTAATATTGACGGTTGATAGATGTTTAATTATTTATCGATCCTTGGGCACCACTGGGCTGCTAAAATCCCAGACTCTTCACATCAGATCCCGGATCTGGGGGAGTCTGACGTCAATGGACCATCTGTCCGCATTGCCAACGTTTTCCTTCATACAAACTATTATGATATAACGCCAGCCATCTTTGCTAACAGCTGGGAGGATTGTCTATACTGTAAAATAAAAGATAACTCATTAAAATTTGATCTTAAAAGTTTAACGTTCTCTTTAAGTTCTAATGATAAGTTCATTAGAACTAATACCTACCTGTCAAGTCAACGTTCCAAACACTAATATTGAAACCTAGTCTGAATTTCCAGTGTTTCCGGGAAAATCACTAAATTGGTGGAAACAAACAGCTTCAATTTTTTTTTGTTTTTGCGGAAAGTTAAAATCCTCGCAGTAAGTATTTCCGCACAAACAAAGCTCGTATTAACCGAGCGAAGTTAACGTTAATAGTTAGCACCATACGAGTATTCGTTGAACAGCGACTGCGAACAACCATGTCTTTGCCTGTGTTTTAATAAACAACCATCACTATTACCGATTCGTTCAACTTACCAGTGCATGAGTGGTTAGATATCAACCATCGGTGCTAAGGGTCGGTACCCGGATCTAGCCATATTTATCTGCCCTATTTAAAGATTGCTTGGTCGACACGTGAAGCATCACTGACGTCACGGAAGATCCTTGGGGTTACGATGTGAAGCCTTCATTTGTTTATATATTTTATTATGTTACAGCTGAAGTTGGAAAGCCGTAAAGACTTACTTTGACTGTTTACATACAGTCAAAGTGAGTCTTTACTACGTAGCGTTGAATAAAAGAGTGTAGAAGAGACAAGCTCGGGTCGTGCAGCGGCTAGGCCCCTGGGGCCAATAAAGGCTCGCTCAGACTTTGACATTTCGATTAACTAAAACTAGCAAGTCATTTCTTACTTATAAACAGTATCCGCTTTTATAACAAGTTGCCAAAGTCGGTTACAGAACTTAGCGAAGGAACGATCAAAACCCATATCAAACGTATCCTTATCAAAAAAGCATATTATAAGATAAAAGACTATGTTGAAGACAAGGAAGTTTGGCAACAATTCCTTCTGCACATGTGGCTTCCCTGGTACCTCATAAACGGCATAATTGTGTAAATGTCTATTAACTGCTCCCAAATAACGATGCTTATTTAGATTTTTATTTTTTTACATACTTCCTTGACATAATCTTTTCATTATTTATCTACAAATCGAATTACAATTCTTTATTCGTGGCTTTTGTGGACGAGATATTTATTCAGATTTGTTACTGTAGTTGTAATTTTATATAGATTCTTTTCTATTTTGTGAATGTGAGAACGTTGTAGGCCTAGTAGAGTGTAGATTTGTTGGCACTTTTCTATTTTGTTAAGTACCTGATAATTGTTGGAAGGCCTACACTGTCCTCCCATATCTATTAACACTGTTATTTGAATATATTGTAAAGGCCAATTATTTTTAAAAGAGTAACCGTAGAGTTTCTTACCGGCTCTTCTCCATAGGAAACGACTAATTGGAACCGTGCACCTAGCGTTTGTTTCTGACGTTTCATAAGTGCCCGTAGAGGTTTATGTGAAATAAAATGATTTGATTTGATTGACTGGCGCGATATGGCGGGCACGACAAGGGTGGCGCTGTCTGTCGCGCCGGCGATATCGCGCCAGTCTGTGCGAGCCTTAAGGGGTTCCACGATGTACTTTAGGAAGACGTCTTAATGAAACGGTGTCTCTTTTATGAAAGGAATGTTGTATTGTATTGGAATCATTCTATAATAACAACTGAAGAACTATTTCATCAATAAAAAGCTGTTGTGATGTTATTACTGATTAGAGCGCAAGATTAGGACTTTCGACGCTAAATGTGAACAAAAAACCGTCAGTCATGGGACTGCACATCAGAAGTGAAAACTTCTTAGCTTCACAAATGAGGAGCGTGACGGTCACGTGAATTCAGTGCTTTTTCTCCATCCCAAAAGCCCAACGTGCGTAAAGAAGTTTTCACTTCAAACATCTGTTGAAGTTTACCGGTAACATGTACGAAGTTATGAACACATTAAATATGTCGTGTTTTTGATCATAAATTATCTCGGCAACGGCTGATTGGGTGATAAGTGATGCAATAACTGCAAGCCCGGGCAAGCCATGTGACACAATGAAAGATGAGCGAGGTGACATCAGTCTTTACCCATCCACATCAGGGTCACCTTCCATCTGGAGCGGCTGCTAACTTCCGCAGCCCTTTCAATAAGGGGTAACAATGGCTTCCTGGTTGGAAGATTTTTGAGACAGAGGGCTAGTAACTTATGGCAACCAGGGAGACCTAACGTTCACTCGAAGTACTCGTAGGTACATAATTATCATCTTATTAATAACTAGCTTTTGTCCGCGGCTCCGCCCGCGTAGATGTCGGTTATCGCGTGAAAAAGTAGCCTATGTCCTTCTCCATATCCCAGGCTATATCTCTGCCAAATTTCATGACGATCGGTTCAGCGGTTTAGGCGTGAAAACGTAACATACAGACAGAGAGACAGACAGACAGACAGAGTTACTTTCACGTTTATAATATTAGTGTGGATGGATAATAACGTCCTTTACGATAAAAACATATCTCCTGTTTTCTAAAAGTTTTAGGTAAGTAGTTTAAAATTTCGTCTCTTCATTACCTGATTTAGCAAAAGCCTGTTAACGATTCATAAACTACCTACAAATTTAGTTTTTCCGATAGATGGTTTACAAAACTACTTTTTCACTTCTCATACTCTAAAAGTACGCCTTTAAAGCCCTACGAAGCAGGACCAAAGAGTATATATAATAACTATAAAGGAAGCAACTATAAAGGGAGCAGCAGTGCTATTCTGAAACCATCTCACCGTGAAAACTTAGGTGAAGTGAGCTTGACGTGAGCTGTAATTCCACCTAATGCTTGGGATTGACACTGTTGACAGCTCACTCCACGCTCACTTCACCTTAGTTTTCACGGTGAGATAGTTACAGAATAGCACTGCAGGACTAAAGTGACCACTTTAGTCTGAGTGAAAAGTAATTCGATTTTGTATTTCCTTCATGTGACATAGACAAACTCAAACAGCCAGTAAATATACTATTATCTGTGGAGTGTGGACCGTTTGCATTACGAAAATGTTGAGAGTTTTAGTTCCATGGTTTTTCCGCAAAGAAGGTGGAGCCATGTGTTTTAAATTGTTAATCTGTTACTGGTTTAGAAGAAAAAACTGACCGCAATTTTTTTTGAATTTTTGTCGAATGTAAATTTGTTCCACCTCTGGTATATTATGGCTTCGTTTAGTCCCTTATACCTCATAGTATACTATTTGGCTATGCTACGAAAAAAAAGTAAAACTGAATACAGCTTTCTTGACTTTCAGCTAGCACATATCAAGGAAATATCAACAAATAAGTAGGTACCTACATACGTACAAGTAGGTATCTACTAGGTACCTATACGTAAAAAACAGTTCCGTGTCAGCAAAAAGTGAAGTTAATTGACATACCTACCGATTTATTTTGCGGTTTATAACCATAATTTTCATAAACATAGGTACTTTTAAGAATTACCGTTTTAATTATCTGTTTATATTTAAAAAAGGCGTTAAAGTCCGCGAAGAATATTTATAGTTTTTATTATAGCTTGACCATGACTTGACTATTTCAATATGTGATACGAACGAGATCGTTGGCCCGGATTTTTGATGACAAACACGTGGATACCTAGGTACTTTTCGAGTTTTCGTTTGGCCGTAGAGTAGGTATCTTATTTGCTGTTAAAACTATTAAATTATAATTACCTATACAGTACTACTTACTCAGAAAGTGTTTCTACCCGAGCTTTAACCAAAGATTTGGGTTTTTCCGAATGAACTTTCCAATAGCCTTGGCTTTCACAGTTTCACTGGAAACTTCGAAGGAAGTTTGTGAAGGTAAAAGATATCTTAGAATAATCTGAGCGCCGAGGAGTTCGAAGTAGGTAGCTAGTTAGCGCTATACTGTTACATATTTATGAAAGAGCATTGAACGTTTATTATGATGTCTGGGGTTATAGCTTCGAATTTCCTTCCTATTATTTTAATAAAACCCGAAATCAGTCCTAAAGATTGCTGTCATTTATGGTAGTATTTTAAATAATATCCTCAAAAAGTAATTTTACCTGCTGTCTTCAAGCATTCTCAAAACCAAACCAAAAAGCTAATTATAAAAATGATAGTTAAAATTAATCGCACGATCCCTCAACCCACTTGACTAGTGACACAACAGCAGTGGGTCACCTGCATTCCGTTCATCGACCACATCACCACGCGATGGACATGACGTCTAACAACCCATAAAAAAGAGCCACCGCAATCCAAATGCCGGACAAAAACCGGCTACCTCTGCCACCCCATGTAGGTCCATCCGACCCTCCGACCGGACACGGCGCGGTAAATGAACTATTCCGGACGTCGAGTGTGAACCCGGACACAATCAATAACTGGCAGATACTTATAATTGCTGGCGAATGTTTCGATTGTCAAGTCCTTCCATATTATGCAGTTATAATTTTATAAACGCCGCGATGTTGTTTAGCGCATAGCAACAATCGATGGAGTCTGCTTGTCAGTGCTGGTCTACGATCCTTAGACAGATTCGGGGCAGTGGGTTTGTAGGTACGTAACTTATACGTATCATTTGATCAAGTTCAGAGAAAGTTGATTATTTTAATGTTCGTAATTAATTTGTAATTAAAAGCAAAAGCAAGTGTGAGTCTTTTTCTGTTGAGACCGTGAGGAAACCGGCATGTCCTTGTCCTAAACCCAAAAATCGAAGACATGTGACATCTAGCAACCCGCACTGGGCCCGCCAGCCCACACCACACACACCACACCCACACCACTCCCACCACCCACTCCACCACCACCACTCCACCACTCCCTCTCAAAGAGAGGTCTGAGTACCAGCAGATATCATTATAAGCTGATTGTGTGAGGTTTGCTTTGAAGCAAGGGCTGGTGGGCCTCCTGTTTAAGAGTGCTGAAAACCACCTACATGTACATATAGGTACTTGTCACACCAAATTAATTACAAATTTCATAAGGTACAATTGCTAAAAGCTCCTACAAACAGTCGCGACACAAAGGCACCGCGTGTCGTGCCACGAGCGGTGCCATTGTGTCGCGTGGCGTGTTGCGCCTGTTTGTCTGTTTGCCTTAAAAAGCAAGCAAGCTGCAAAATAGGATTTTTTATCAGACCGATTTTGATTTAAAAATACCTATTTTATTCATAAATCATAAATCATTTATTTGCCATATTAGTCATACTCAGTCTAATATAAAGAACACATGAATCAAGTGTCTTCCCCTTAACAAAGTGAATAAAAAAGACGTTACTGGACCATTTCTTAATTTTATAATTTCTTAGCAGTTTAAGTTATATTTAAATTACTTATTTGCTAATAGGCTAAAAATTAAATAATAATAATAATATATTTATTTGCCAATAATGTAGGTATACAAATATGATGGTTATTTTGATGAGTCCCGATACATTTTGCCTTACGGCATGCAAAATTATCCAATATTATACATTTACTAGACAAAAATTATAAACAAACATTCAACAAATTAAACTACTTTAATTTAATTTTCAGCCAAGTTGCGCCACAACATCCAGGATAGGTACAGGTGGCTTAGTTCCACCCCAGCTACTTTCTTAAGGTCGTCGGTTCATGAGACAGTCTCTTGGATACGAGTGACACTACACTAAAAGAAACTCACCATGCGGTTCTAATGACCGAAGTTCCATTTAACTGAAATGATTTTGTGGTTTTACGCGAACGACCTGTCGAGTGCTTGCTTGACCCTAGTTAGAAGCTTGATTAAAATGACAAATAGTTATCAATGTTTTATAACTTTTTATTATGCAATTGTTAAAATCTATTACATAACTACGATCATCAATTAACCTCTGAGGAGTGGTTAAGTACTCTCTCCTTTTATTGTCTAGTGATCAATGGAAAGCTCGTTTTCAGTTGCGGTTTACAGGCAGGTAGGTATCTCTTAAGTTAATGTAGTTATCGCAAAGCCTTTGAGTTTCATGCAACAATTCCGCGAACGCTTACGCCATCTGTCGGAATTATCCGAACAATATTCCTAAGGTTTTGAATAATGGTATCTAAAAGTTTTAATTTTAGAAGTTTCTGCTACACTGACCTTCACACACCCTGTTCAAGGTTCAAGGCATAAAAACCTTTAAAACTACTAATTATTTTATTTATAAATATTTTTCGCTCCCAAAGTACCTACAATGAAAACTTAATATAAGTAGTACAATTTAGTTAAGCTTGTATTTTTGATGTACCTTAGTAGCTTGTGTTGTTAAGACATCGTTAATAAGCAGTAAGTACCTAACTAAGTATACCCAAAGTCTCTAATTCAGATAATTTATGTAAACAAAGTAATGTCAAGAAATGTGACTGTCAAAATGACAGGACAGTGGTGCAAAACATTTTATCATATTTTTTTTTTATTAATTATAAGAACTATGCAAATAAAATACCTTTGCCAAACAATGTATTGTGTAGTATGTCGGAGACACGGCATATGATCGTCATAATCAGCCCTTTTAAAGGCTTGTACAGACTCGCGCGATAACGCGGGCGCGACGCGACACTAGTAGCACAATTTCTTTGTCGGTGCCTGTCGCGGCCGCGATATCGCACGAGTCTGTACGAGCCTTAAGTTCAGTGCTAGACGTAGGCGTCCTAAAATCGATTTCCACTCGAAACAGTTTACTGCCGTTTTCGTCCAAAATGTGGCTATATATGCTACTTATAATATGAATCTATGAATGGGAGTTGTAATATTAGTGTTGTTGAAGATGTAAAAAATTTGTAAATGTTTGGATCTCCTGCATTGTTACCAGTATCATAAAATATTTTATACCAGAAAATCTCCTTTTTTTAATAACTTCGTTTAAAACCCAAAATTTATCAAAATAATTACGGTATGATTATTTTTTAATTATTATTTCTTAAAATCAGTACTCAAAGATATCTTTTTGTTATGTTATCCCCTTTGTTTACATAAATTATCTGAATTTGAGACTTTGAGTATAAGTGCTAAGTTTGGCAGATTTTGCTTCAGTAGGGGAGACCGGGGCTGGTTCTAACGGGGGTAAGAATTAACTTGAATATTCCCGCTAAACGGTAAGCGTTACAATCATAATACTCGGTTTCCTAGCACTATTTACGCCGCCAAACGTGTCACGAATCGTCAGTCCGCGGGCAATCGCCTCTTGTGGGAGTTGTATGCATCGAGCCCGGATTGCCAGGTAAACGAACTTTTCGTGGTTTACAATAATTTGACTCAAGATGTAGTTATTCACTTAATCGAATATACTATTGCCTAGAATGAAGCTTAATTTTATTGATAATATTACTGTGCTATGCGTATGTTATTATTCCTATTGATTGATTTTATGTGATTAACTTTGTAAAAAAAGTGACCGTGGGGCTAAAACTAACAAATTGACCGGGGTAAGTATTAACATGTTAATACATACCCCGTATGTGGGGCAAGTATTAACAGATGATTGACGAGCATAATACCTAAAGTCGTGTCTTTTTTTTATAGAATGAGGATTGCCGGTGATTCTTCAGCTAATCCGGAAGACATGTCCTTAATTTTTTAAATTTAGAGTCCTCAATCATCCCAGAAATTGTAAATGACATGCCTGATATTGAGCTAAGTGTATCGGAGGTTATTGAGCAAATGTCCCAAGAATCACGCCCAGAAGAAGCAGGACCATCAAATCCAAATCCTGAAAGAAATTTCAACCTAGAATTTGTAAGGCCACTTCCAAAAGCTCCACCACATGTTGGATCCAAACGAAGACGTCTAAGAAAGTCCACTATTCTTACTGATACACCTGAGAAACTGGCCTTAGAGGAGGAAACTAAAATAACGTTATCAAAAAAGAAGAAAACTAGTCAGGAAGAAATGAAGAAGGATAAAGGGAAAGGAAGATAATAGATAAGATGAAAAAGTAGAAGCAGAAAAGGTGAAGAAGAAAATTCTGCAAGGGGACAGTGACACAGAAGAAGATGACTGTTTCTGCTTAATTTGTGGCGAACTCTTTAAAGAAGATACAACTGGATTTGATTGGATACAGTGTATACAATGTAAGAGATGGGCTCACATCACTTGTATCAGAGGTGACACTAGAAGTTACGTGTGCCTAAACTGTTTCTTAGACGATGATTACGAGGCATAGGAATCATCGACAGATATTGCCAACTCGTTATATTATGCACAAATTGTTATATTTTTTATTCAAATTATTTACTTTGACTGATTGAAATAAGTTCCTAAAGACATAAGTAACTTGACTAATAATATAAGACTGATTACATTATATTTGTTAAAATGTCAGTTATTTTACGAGATAAAAGTTGTTTTACTAGTTGTTTTAATTATTGTTAATTGGCACTTAAGGCTGCTCAAACATTTTGCATCTTCATACAAACTAAAAATCGCTCTAAATTAGTAAAATTTTTGTTTTTTTGAAAATGGTCGTAATTTAATGTCATGAATGTAAAGTTTCATTACTATCTGCCTTTTTATTTTTAAGAAATTGAATGATAAAGTTTGTATGGGGACGCAATATGTTCGAGCAGCCTTAACGGAATAGATAGTGCAACTTACATTTTGAATCTGTGATTGAAAATAGGTTAATTTGATAGAACCTAAGTTGATTAAATATATTTATGAATAAAAATGGTGTTTTCTTGGAATTATTTAATTGAAAAAGTCCCATGTTACATCTTGCCCCTTGCGTTAATACTTACCTCAGCCCTGTTAAAACTTACCCCCAATACGGGGTAAGTATTAACAACGACAGATTAACTTTAAATTTTTAGTGTTCCAATTTAATTCAGATGTAAAGTGATGGCCTGAAACACAGGTTTAAATTAACCTAGATCGGGCGGTTCGCTATCAAATATTGTAATTCCGAACCATCAATACTTGCACTTGTATTAAACTTATTTTAGTTTTAGTTTATTTTTAGGCATTATACATGTTTTGGAAATCTTACTTTTGACTAGATGTATGTAAAACCTAGAATAAGTTTGTCATTGTGAGGAGTAAATAAAGAATTTATTAATTATTAAAAAAAAAAAAAAAAACTGACTTTTTTATTTTAAATGCATCTAATTCTGAAAGTATCTGTCTTATTCACGTTTTCTGTAACTTTATTAATAGCTGAATAACTAACGTATGCTATTAATCGAAAGCAATGTCGAAAAATCTATTATGATAGAAAATATAAAAGAAAATACAAATTTTGTTAGAACTGGCCCCGGTCTCCCCTAAATGGAAAACCCAACATGTAAATTCATAACTCAAACTTAATTACCTATGTATTCAAACTAATTTGTTGGATTCCCCGCCTGCAAAGAAGCAAAATTAATTTAAGAGGTGATGTAAAATCATCACTCTAAAAAACCCGCCTGCAAAAATATCTAAGTATTTTGCACCATCTAGTTTAGATTTTGAGAACTAAACTTGGAAAGTTTGAACATTCGCTTGAACTGTGATTTTTAGATGGCGCTATTTATAAGGAACGTTGTCGACATGAAGGACTGTTTTTTTTTTTTTCATGTATTTTAAACATTAAAATGAAGTATTTGTCACTTATTAATTTATTGGCACACAACACAAACATCTAAATAAAATATTCGAACACTTTAGAAGAATAGACGGTAATAATCATAATTAGGTACTATTATCTAGTATAGTACTACATTGACATAGGTAGTTTTGTATAATATAATTTGATTTAAATACATACAATCAAAAGTAACTATATAAAAGCACAGAGTTGCGAAAAGACTGAAGGAGTATTTTGAGCACGCCATCTAGTGGCCAATAGCTGTAACAGTTTTATTTTTGTCAATTATTATTTCTTCAGCACTATGTCATGTAATAGACCAATCCAATCATTTGCAGCAGCATTTAGTTATGTTTGTAAGTAAACACTTCGTAATCTCTGACAGTAAAGTTGTACTCCGTAGCGAGCGACGCCGGCGCCATCTGGTCGCCGTACGAGTGAAGGTTGCTGTAGCTCTCACTGTTGCTGTTGCAGTTGCTCGATATCAGGAGGTCTGCGCCCGCGCCGAATATTGGACCGCAACTGTTAACAAGATATAGTCAACTTTAGTAGAATGGAAACAGGAGTCCAATCTCTTAACTAACCTGAAACCTAAAATACATTGAACGAACGCAGACACTAAGGGTGCGATAAGAATACCGCCTTTCTTTGTGTGGCAGTATGAGAGGACTGATTTTACCAGTGGCCCGTGTCATACCTCAGCGAACGGTACTTACTCATACTTACTGCGGAGATAGGAGCCTTTTGGCGTCGTACTGGAGTTTCTGTTTTATTTACCCAAAAAAAAGGAGTATTTCTTTTATTTTAGAAGTATAATTTATTTGTTCAAAAATATACAACAATTTAATTATTATGGTGATGAACTTTATGACACTTGTTTCTATAAACAGATTTTGAATATCTGTGTCTGAACTAGATATAAAATATTTGTATTTCAGACATCAGCGCTCTTCCCTTGGTGTAGGCGACACGTAACTAAAGAAATGACAAAATGTAGGAGAATAATTTTAAATAAGTTGTGTAGTGTGGCCTCCGGTGAGTAGATTTTAAATGACCGGGTGAGTGTGGGAGGGTGATTATTATTATTATGTGCAATTTGACTATAGACAACAGGTTTCGGTCTCATTGTAGTTTAGCTTGCGAATGTAGTTTTTAATACCTACTGTTGATTTATATTTGTTCCTATTTAAGGGGTATATTATATCTGCAAGCTTATTTATTCTTTCATATAGAAAAGAGGCTAGTTAACAATAGTGTTCTATTTATTTATTAATTAAACACTCTGCTCTTTAAACTTAACTTTATACTTGCGAACTAGATGTATTGAGGTCGGTGGACCTTTCGTCTGCGCTTAGAAAAATAAGAGGCCTTGTCATACTTTGTACTAGCATGGTGTCATTCTATTTAGTTTGAGTTGTTCCTGTGAGAGTGCCAATATATACGTTTTGATTGTTTTACTTACTCCGGATGATAACACAGCGCGAAAGCCTTCTTGAGCAGCGTGTAGCGCGCCGGCGGCTCGCCGAGCGCGAACAGGAAGGCGCGCTCGGCCGAGATGTAGCCGCCCGCGCCGCCCGCCGTCCACGCCGCCTCGCAGTAGCCCCCCAGCACCTCGCCGCGCGACAGCTGGAGCGCCCAGCAAGGAAACCGTTATGTTCGTGTCTTTCTCCCAAGGGGAGGCAGCAATGGGTTATTCCACTAATCCCCATCAAGAGCGCTATGAGACGTTAATGGGGGTTTGTGGACAAAAAGTTCACAAATCCCCATCAGTTTATAAATAAAATACAAACAACAGTTTATTTCTTACGGAACATAAGGACTCATTGAGAATTTTTATAACCAAACAAATTAAAGTAATAGCAAAATGAATAGCCTAAGAGTCAAAAATTTCTATCATATCATATTACAGACATTTATTTTACTATAAAATGATATGTGATGTGTTACAACACAACGAAAAACACAACATGTGTGTTTGAACGTCACAAATGTATGGTTAAACAGTCGCTAATTATTACTTAAATTTAAGCAACGTTTATAAATAAACCCCATAATCTTTTATAGAAATTAGGGTTACTTTATGATTAATTATTTTAGAAATATTTATTTATATAATATAATCACTTACAACTATTATTACAGGTACAATCCAATGCAATAGTGAAGCAAACTTAATAGTCACAACTTATTTTCTAAAACTTAATAGTTATTACTTATTAGATTACATACAATATTATCCTTGTGATTCTCTCCGTGTACAAGCAAAAATGTCTATCTCCTCTGCTACAAGGTTCGGGCCTATCACACTATTATCACGCGATACTCGACATCGTGATCCAGTATTGATGAAATATTGATGTTATTGATGTCAAATAATGATTACTACATCGACAAGTTTACTGATGATAATATCACGATTTCCAGGATCATGATAATATTGATAGTGTAATGCCCGCGTCAGGGGCGCCTCATTTACCAAACTAGTGCGGCCACGAGGCACAGCCAGCGGCTGAGGCCGCCGTCGCCATCACACATATCTGTCGCCACACTCAAACACACCAACTCTTATGTTGACGTTATGTATCTTGCCTCTAATTAATTTAAATAGACATGCGACAATGCGAACCATATTGTTTACCTTTTGTTTGGTTCAGTTGAATAAAATCACAGATTTAAGAGAGCGCTCACCGGTCTTCTAGCGCCACTCCTTTAAAAAAATATTATCTCGTGACTGAGACGGAGTTTAGTCGATGAAATTAAAGTTTCATATCGAGACATGAAGCAACAAAATAAGATCTAGATACAGGAATGTGGCCGCTTTTCTTTAGATCGAATTTTGTTAGAAAATTCTATACACACTTACCGAGGTTGCTGATTGAGTCGTTTTTCATAATTCCTTCTCAGTCACGAGATAATATTTTTTTAAAAGAGTGGCGCTAGTGGACCGGTGAGCGCCTTCTTAAAATTATTAATAAAACCACACAATTTTACAGTCATTAATAAAATCAGGGATTTTCACAATTTCTTACTACCTAATAAAATCACAGTTTTCAGTCAATACCAAAAGGGTAGCATTTAAAGGCAACAAAAAAAAAACCGTAAGAAATAAAATAAACACATCGTTATTCTTATATAATATATAATAATATGTTGTTTTTATTATATTTTTAAAACGATGGGGATTTGTGAACTTTTTGTCCACAAATCCCCATTAACGTCTGATAGCGCTCATAATGGGATATTCCATTAATCCCCACTGACAACCCCTAACAATGGGGATTTATGAACTCATTATGAGCTCTATGAGGTGTTAATGGGGATTTGTGGATAAAAAGTGTTGGTCTAGTTTCATAAACAGTTTGTCGATCGTTCAAACACTGTTATTACCTGTACTAGTAATAATACTGGTGCAACGCCATCGCAGTGTGAGTGAAACGCTTGAGCAGAGTAGCCGTGAGTGGACGCGCGGAATATCAGACGCCATGACTGTTTCGGAGTACCGCACCTACGGGAGGAAACGTATGAAGCTATTCAAAAATTAAGGGTTTGACAAATCTTGATTGAACCTAGTTCTTGTTCTCGCTCACTATTGTCTACATTTATTTTCTCCTTTCGCAGGTCTGCTGGAAGAAATTTCTGAAGGAATTTCTACCTTTGTACTCAAAAGTCATAATATAATTTTTCTATGTTTTTTACCATGTGTGCCTATATAAACAATACAATAATTAAATGTGAAAACTATATCAAGTATTATAAAACTAACTATAAGGCTTGTTTTTGTATCCTAATGACGGTTATCTATCTCATGAATTACCAGTTGTTTATAACAGCTTGAAAGGCACTCTTATCTTGCTGCAATATTGATGATCCCGTGAACATGTTTACTGCCAAACTGAAACAAAAATTAGAGGTTTTATAAATTGTGCTGTTACTAAGAAACTTAGTGTATAATAATTGTTGCGAGTGTCTAGACTAGAACAAGAACCTTACAAATAAACACGGAATAAAGTTATCCTAAGAATAACCTCGGTATAACCATTTTTTTGACGTTTATACCTAGCTTAACTTTATTCCATGTTTATTTGTATTAGGGTAAAACATTAAATAAAGCAAAATTAAACACTGCGATACCTATTGAAATTATTGATTCTGTGAATCAGCTCTTTTCAGAATCGGCCAGTGCCACGGTATCTCTTTCGGACAAACTCGTGACCCTGGCAGGCACCAGTACTGGCGGACCCCGTCAGTGCGTGCTGACATCTCCTTGAGGCGCGCGTGGAACACAACGCGCCGTCGCGGTCGTCGCCCCGGACCTGCAGTGCTATTTTGTAACTATCTCACCGTGAAAACATAAGTGAAGTGAGCGTGAAGTGAGTTGTAATTCCATGGGATTGACACTATTGACAGCTCACTTCACTTATGTTTTCACGGTGAGATAGTTACAGAATAGCACAGCTGGTCCGCGACCGGACGGTGAGCTGCCCATAGTTCGCCGTCCGCAAGCCCGCGCCTACGGTGGCGACTAGGGGCGTGAGGGCGCACAGACTCACGCGTTCCGCCTCCTCCTTCGCGAGCATTACTGCCTCCCATGCACCCAAGCAAATGGCAATGGAAAAGCTGGTAGCTGGTTACCGCGGCTGCGTCCTCTTGTCGCCGGGCGGGCGCGGCGCGGGCGGCGGCGCGGCGTGCAGCGCGGCGCGGCGATAGCGCTCCAGCGACAGCTCCATGGGCACGGCGCCCGTCGGCTCCACCTCCTCCGCGAACACCGCGCTGTCTGCCATGTGACGGCGACCAGAGTTAGCGAACACAGGCACACCATGATGATTCATAACCCCACAGAATTTTGAGCACGTTGTGCGAGGTGCGACATTCTGTAGGTGGGGTTGTGCAATGCTGGGTCGAATTTCATACGTCTACGACTATGTCCTACATACCTACCACGTGGATAGTGTGAAGTTCGGCTCCAGATTACCTAGCATTAGATTATTATTGGGATTCTAACATAAGTTTTATGATTTCTTTACTAACACTACTGTATGGATTTTTTGTGGTCTGAAATAAAAGTTTAAAAATAATAAAAAATAGAATTTATTCTTCGTTTTCCAACATAACGATTAACTGTCCAATTCATCATCCCTTATGACTATCCACTAAATAGGATGGTGTGTACCACACAGAAGGCACATTGGGTTTATTTATTTATTTAAACTAGGTACACCAATACATAAACATACATTGTACATTATTTAAATTAAAGGTAACAGGCATAAGTTCCTATAAATATACCTGCTAATTACAGGTGTACTAGACATTCACATACGACAAAACAACATCTTCTTGGATTAGATACCTAAGGGAGAGCTGAACCCAGGCTTTGTACGGAATAACGTGAATTTGGTAATATATTTTATAGTTCACGCCACGCTATCAGCCTAATATGCCGATTTAAATAAAGATAAGTAACATACCAATGAGAAGCAGTCGCACATGCTGCATGAGAGGTGACAGGTGATGACAGACCCGCGCTCGCTCCTCCTCGGTCCAATGTGCAGTGGGCTGCGTCACGCCAGCACGTTGCTTCGCCCACGCCAGTGCACAGCGCCAGACTTCCTCCTCTTCCAAGCATAGCTGGAAAGACAGCAAGCAAAAAAATATTTATAAAAAAAAAAAAACACTGGTTGAATCTTCGAGACTAGTAGTGAAAAGGCTCCTACAAACAGGCGTGTCACAAAGACACCGCTCGTCGCGCGACACGCGGTGCCATTGTGTCGCGACGCGTGTCTCGCCTGTTTGTAGGAGCCTAAAAGCGAAACCTACCTTAAATCATTTTAAAATAATTTAGTAGGTACCTACTTATTTAGGCGGGAATCAATCTCAAAGTTTTTTATGAGTTACATCATTATTAAACCAACAAAGAGTAAACGTCACCTGCGCCACCTGATGGAGTAGGGAAACTATTTAACAATAGATGTACAGTGGCCAGCACATCAGGCTACACGAAACTCAAATTTCTCCAAACGATTTTAAACTTTAAAATATTGGTGATTAAGTTAAAAATCGAACGAGAAAATTTGACAAGTTGTGGTAACTTGATGTGCTACCCACCGTACTAAGCGCGTCGACACTATCTTACATTTTCGTTGGCAGAAACTAAAATTAATAAATGGTACACTAACGAAGTCAGAAGAGATGAGTTTGGTCAGCGCTTCCTTGGGCAGGTTGAGAAAAGCGTTGGTCTTGACACAGTCAGCCGCGTTGTCGCCGATGAACGCGATGCAGCGCTCCATAAACGATGATGCACTTTTCCCGCCTGTTGAACGATGATCAGTTTAATTTCAACAAACAAACAAATCAAAAGCTGTGCAATTTGGATAAAACAGACCTTGCTAGCTAAGATGTCCTCCTCTAGAGAGAGACCGACATTAGCATCACTGGTTGCTGAGAAAGCTTCCTTGGTTTCAGCATTATGATTTTTTTAACTGTTTTCAATGATGTACCTACTATAGTTAGGTACCAACTAATTCGTTTTCCTTTCCAGTATCCAGTACCTACCATTTTTTGCTGACTGATGTCAATGGAATACTTACAATTTCTAACGCCTTAATCTGATTTGCAGCATGATTTTTTCATCTGACTCCAGCAGACCCAAGATGTGTTTTTTCAAACATGGTCTAAGAAAAGATGTGAAGATTCTGTAGTTTCTCCTTACCCCATGGCATGAATTAATGTATTATTTAATTTCTTAAAATGTGATGAAACCCAACACATTTATTAAATAGGTCAATCATTTAGTCATAACTATTTGAATGTCTCTGCCTAACACTGGGAATACAGGTGACATTGTTTGAACAACAGCATTGTTGTAACTTTGAACATTGTTTTTGAACGAAAAAAAGTTACAAATGAGAGCCCGCTTGCCTGTCACTACCCTACTACCAATGACCTTGGTATTTTTAGACTAGGTACTTTCCGAGGTTTGGTTTGACTATCAAAACAGTTCAACAGGTACTCTCATTTGCCCAACAGACATATGCTACTACAGGCGGGCACCAGTATTGAGGTATCAACATAATCAGTATGATTAGGAAAAACCCCGGAAAGGTGGTCTTTCAGGATTGAGTAAGTTATAAAATATTCTTTTGTTTGTGATACATTTGAATTTATTTATAAATGTTGCATAATGTTGAGAGATGTATTAACATGGTTAAGTTCTTAACATAAACCAACATTTATAAATGAACCCCATCATGGTGTTGCGCCAACCCCAAGTAACATGGAAAGGGTAGCAAGACCAGCACCACAAAAATGTGCATTATAAAAAAATGTATAACCCCATGTAATAAAACTAAATACAGTACAGTACTCCTCAATTCAGGCACTTATATGCTCCGTATACAATTAACTTCCCAGAATATAACTTTCACATGCACATCTAGTCATGATGATATAACAGGTAATATGAGCTGGTGTCCGCAACTCAACGACAAATCACGTATTTTGCGTACTGGGTTATGTTATGTTAGTATCAAGTTACGAGTGTTCATGTTAGCCTCAAAAAACACTGACACCTCATATTTTAACAGAAAATGTAATCTACACTTTAGTCAATTTTACACTACTACCCACTCATTTATTCATAATTAAAATATTCAATATAATTAGTTCCCTTCTGTTTTTGTAATCAAGTGCATTTTGCAAACTCTCAAGTTTTTGATGTGAATTTGTAAGGTATACAATGAAATTTTGTTTTATAGACAGTAAGCAAATAAAAGTCGTTTGGCAATTAATCTTAACTTTAATAAGGTAGACACTGGTGCATTGCACTCACAAGCTTGACAACGCTTTGCAAAAATAAAAACATGAGTTTCTTCATTTATCTGGAGGAATGAACTTAGAACTAAACTTCATAACCTATCACACCGACGCATTAGGATTAACGTTCTGGATTAACGTTATATTGTCCCCTTTCATCATTATTCTTCCAATTTGCTTCCTATTCTTCGTTTTCATGTGAACTTCTTCGGCTTCATCCAAAACAATGTTCATGTACTCGTCGAATCCCACGATGTGTCCCTCAATTCGTAAATTCACGTTCTCGTACAACCAAATTTGAACTCGACTTCTGTTTTGTAAATACCTGAAGATAAGGTTGATGGGTTGGACCATCACCTTCTGGACTTTCGGTGGACCTTTATATGCCATTTTGAATTATTTCTTACGCACAAATTAGGAATAACTAGGTATATTGCATAAAACAACGCTACCAAGCCCGGCTTCGCGGTTTGCGTTCTGTCAATTTGTCAAATAATTTTTGTCTATGGTCGAATATGACGCTGTGTGTTGGGGTGACCAGTTGTGACTTACCATAGACGTTTTAGTCGATTTCATTTGACTGACATGATTGCTATGACTTCAGAATAACATGCTATCATGCATTACAGTGCGACATAAAAGAGTAGAAATTAAATGAGGGCGCCACTTTCTACGTAACTGCCACATTTTTTACGTAAAAAGCTTAAATATGACAACAATTTAGTATCGGATTTTTTTTGTTCCATTTTATTTAATTTCTACTCTTTAGGGCCAAGCTGTACCAAGGACCTTAAGAATATATGTACCATATAGTACACACAGCTACACATCAAGCTATACATTTCCAGTATAAGCTGACTTCTCATTGTACGGAAATCCTATACAATGCGAGATCACCATAAACTGGAAATGTATAGCTTGATGTGTAGCCGTGCGTACAGACGGCAGCAGGTCAAGCTACCCGAAACTGTCAAATTTTTGCAATCAACCTTGAACCTTATGCTGTAGTGATAAAGTTGAAAATCTATTAAAGAAATTTGACAGATTGTAGTAGGTTGATGTGCTGGCGTCTGTACATAGATATTAATTCCATGTATATTACTGAATATTTTTTTGAATAAATTCTGTGAATGACAAATTGTCAATAATACAAACAATTTAAAGTTCATTAAAAAATAATAAATAAAATTAGAATGAATTCATCTTCAAACATTCCGACTGTAATATTTTTTTTTTCTAGGACATCTCAGAGTTAACCTTGAGAGGTTGAGACTCTTTAACCGGTCTTTCCTGTGGTTGCCTTAAGCTCCTAACGAAACTTAATGCCTCCAGCCAGCGCGTAAAAACTTATAAACTAAACGACGCGCGCGCTAAGGGTGCCCCTTGTGGGGTACGAACCACGGCTTAGGGCAGAGTCGGAGGGAGGATGGCAAGGGACCGACGGTGGCCCCGACTATAAGCGTGATTTGTTAATAAATAGTAACCTTCTCTGGGGAAGAAAACAAAGCTATGAACAGGTGGCGCTGCTTGTTGATTAACTTCTAATAACGTACTATCAGTTTTATCTCTTTTTTTTTTCGGGTTTTCAATTATTATAGCAAGAACCAGCGTGGTTTTTGATATTTTGACGAACTATGGCTAACTTTAAACGTGGACCGTATCTCAGTTAAAATTTAAACTGAATCACAAAATAAAAATTATTATCATCTATAAGTTATGCACAGATATTCACAACCTTTCGGTTCACCGTCGATTTCATTCAAGGTTCGCTACAAGATGGTAACATGATGGTATAAAGTATTATAGAAAAAATATTTTTATAATGTTTTTCGTGACATAAATTTAAGTGCTACTATAAAATATACATTGAGAGGGTATATAAAAAAGGAAACCAGTGTTAAATATATATTGTATATGTGTATATGTGTTATTTATATTTTGAATTGTTTTATTAGTTTTTACATTGTCTCACATATAGAAGCAACAAAAATAATGTACCCAGGATTATGTAATATCTTGATTTAAAAGTGTGTCCTTGGAGTTTCTTGTCCGTTCTTCTCCATAGTGATCTACGTATTGGAATGGGCATCTAGCTTCAACTTGCCGACTCTGACTAACTGACCGTCTCTTTGACAATTCAAAAGTGCCTGTAAATGGTTTAATTGAAATAAATGCTTTGAGTTTGAGTTTGAGTTTGAGTTTAAATTCATAAAATAATCATATTATTATTATCTTTTTCTTATTTTAAATCATTTTTCTTACCATGACACCAAGATGAATCTTCCTCGTCCCAGATACACACTCCGATATAAAACACGACTAAGACTAAACTTAACAACATACCGCTTAAAAATATATTCATCAAGCCCTCTGGATATATATGTCAATAAAAATATAATCCCGAATCAAAAAAAAATAATACCCGAGTCAATAAGAGAAAAAAAAAAATCTATTCACTAGTAAATAAAATAAAAAACTATTAATAAGTAACAGTTTTAACGAATATTTAGATGATAAATCCCAAAAACTCACATAAATATATTAATTTTTTAAATTTATATTGTAAAATAAGTTAGACTATAAGATAAACGATTGTTTTAAGCTAATGTTTACTACTTAAGCACTATACACACATGCACACTAATTCTTCTAGCAACTTTAAAAAACTGCTTATTTTTGTCCCTTTCCTATAGTTTTTTAATCGTAAGCCTTTAGGATATAAGTAATTTCTTTTTTTAATTACTACCGATCACAACACAACGTGACTTTAATTGTCCCAAAGTTATTTGTAACAAGTTTTTTTTTTTGTTTATTTGACAATTTTTGTGAGTCAAACTTACTAGCGACACCTGTGGAAAAAGTTGTCAGTTTTCTTCCCCACTAGCCAGGTGCATCGAAAAGGAAAGCGACTGAATGTGATAATTTAGTCGATTTCTAATTCGGGTTTATATTATTTGATAGTGGCTATTTAAAAAGTAAATAAAAACAATAGATAATTCTGTTTAAAAACAACAAAATACCCATAAAAATTTCCAGAGTTATATAAAAAGGTTTTCTTCGCATTTTTATCGCTCAAAACACAAAATTTATAAAATATTATTATAATCAACAAAAAGTGTGCGATGGCCGGGAATCGAACCCGGATCAACTGCTTGGAAGGCAACTATGCTGACCATTACACCACCATCGCATCTGTTAGTGTTATTAAAATTTTTACATATATTATTGCAAGTTACTATCTCATTACGCACCTGGGCGATCTTGAATTTCCATAGCCGCTGCAAGCAATGTGCAAGCGCTTTCCACGCTCAATGTAGATGTGACATGATCTTCACAAGCTGATCTAAGATCTTCTACTCCTAAATCTGCAGCCAAGGTCATCATTTCGAAAACTCCAGAGTCTTGCAGCAATAGCTGTGAATTAAGATTGTCACAGCGATAAAAGCGAGTTTTTAAACAAAAAATGTTAAAATGTGTAAGACGGCGCCATCTAGTGATTTCATTTGTACTAACTTGCATACGAAGCTTTTTAATTCGACACTCGAGGCGATGTCGTCATTAAACAAAATTAAATGAACAAAATATATTTTAGAGCAAGCACATTGATAAATTAGATGATTATCTCACCTTGCCAGTGTAAACATACTGAATAAAAAGCCGGAAAGTTTCAACTTGAACGTGCGGCATTCGAATCGGTGTCGGCTGCGCGCCAATAGATGGCGTTACGGAACACCCTGGGATCCGACAAACTTCGCCACGTTTTGTGTTTTGAAAGCTCTTGCATCTGTAACAAAGAAATAATTAATTTAATAGTTTGAAATAACTTATAAATCTCAATGAAAATTTACGAAATATCGCTATTTGAGCACAGATTTAGACTATATTACGGAAAAATACAAAACATCGATAGATACATCATAGAGTTTCTACCTATTATAAAATGGTTGCATGCAGCTTTTATTAAAAACTTAACTAAAAACAACTTTAATATTTTACAAAGGCGAGGAGCATCGTGCAGTCGGTAATTAAAAACCGATAATCCCCTCTGAAGAAATTATAAGCGCTGAGCACAGCTCGGGTAGCTCCCTAGGAAAAACTTAAACTTGTCAAGTTGTGCTCTAACTTGTAAGTTATGCGAAAGTTGCAAGCCGAGCAGCGCCCCCTGGCGGCGCGGAGTGCACTCGTGGCACGTTTAATAAAATATCGGTACAGGACAAGTTATTTTCACGTGGTATAACATTATTGGCTGTATCTAGAGAATTTTATTATATAGGGCAATATTCTTTCATATTTAAGTTCTACCTAGGTAGGTACCTAAAAAGATAAAAAAGACGTAGTTGAGTTGTCTATTCCTTGCTTGCAAAATTGAATTAGGCATGTAGGGGGCGTAGCTACCGCCGTATCAGCCGTATCAATGATACAGGGGTGTGTGTGTTCAAAACCTCAAATTCCTATTATATTATAGGTCTTACATTATCTAAGTAAAATTACTATTGTCCGACGAAACACGATTTTCAGCCGAAACCGTAAGCGAAACGTTGGTTCCTCTTCTAGTTTCGGCAGAAACCAAAACATATGAAGTTGAAAAATAAATAGTTAATTAAATGACATAATTTTCTGAGACCTGTCGTTTTTCGTAGATTTGTTAGGTAGGTACAAATAATTCAGAGTTTTTTTCCAAAGAAAAGAGTTACTTTTGCCAGATTTTGTGTCAAAAACTGTCATTATTTCAAAATGACTTATATGGGCCTTAGCACTTCAAACGGAACGAGTCGCCAATCGCAATGTAGAGTCGAAGTAATCGCTGAAACATGTGATTTTGCTATTGTGACCGAACTGTTGCCCTTAGAGCAATGGGCCTTGGGGCTTGTATCAATTTTTGAAACTTGAAACCTGATTTTTTTGCCTAAAACTGAACTTTCGGTCGGACACAAAAAATTACAACGTAAACATAAGAAATCCTTTTGAGCTTTGCGGCAGTCGGGTAAAAAGGGCAGGGAATACAGAGTTCCTTTAGGACTGGCCACGTCACTGGTATCTGTTAGATCAAGAATGCTCTGGGAGCTGAAGACTTTATATTTCTACTCTAAATATCTGAATAGATGACGGATTACGTGTAGATTAATATCGTGTATCAGTATCGAGACACGTTCGTTATTTCACGTTGATTAGACAAGCCCGCCGCCGGTGCCTGAAACTCTGCTGATTGGATTTGCTATTGACTAAATTTAATTTTCAACTGACTTCGCTCAGTGACGATGATTTATCACCTTGTTTGCGTACCTAATGTTGCGTTAATTGGATCGCTTGAGAGGTGTTCATCTTGTAATTTTAGTTGTTAAAAGTAAGGCAATTTGATTTCGCTATGAGTGACAGAGAAAGTTTTATAGATAACTAATGATTATGACTGAGGAATGATGTGGTAAGACTATGTTGCGGTTTTAAAGATGTAGTGACAAACATTTAAAAGAGTATGCCTAAGCATACTTTTTTAAATGTTTGGTTTGGTCACGTTGAGAGGATAAATGAAAGGAAACTAACAAATTAAGGGAAGGTACGCTCTAGAAGAACATATTATAGTCACCTTATTGGAAAAATCTCCAATAAGGTGACTTCAGGAAGGTCAGTTGCGTAGTACTTATAACTGGCGTGCGTGTATGACCAGATATGCAGATGTTTGAACTTATACGAAGCAAAACGAAGAAGCTTTATGTTGTGTATGCCTACCCCCATGGGAAAAGTATAGTATAGTATGCAACACTTGAATAAAACGGATTTATATCGAGAGCCATGAAGCACTCGCGTCGCTCGGGATTCTAACACTTGAACCACTCGCTACGCTCGTGATTTAATCATCATGAATCACTCCCTGCAGTCGTGATTCAGTCGTTAGAATCCTTCACTTGCTCGTGATTCACCTATGGCCCTCACTTTAAATCCGTCCTTTATTCACTAATTGCATAATATACTATTATTCCAATTCCTAATAATCAGAAAAATAAAGCAGTTCTTCTATTTAGGTATATATCGTCGTTGCGACTTTAAGACCTCTTATGTGTAAAATTCAACTTTATGAGAAAATCGATATTTTAAGCACCAACATTTTATTAAGAAGCACATTGTAGATCTTGAAATGACGATTAAATCGTCGTACATATGAGAGTTTTTGCATTCGATAGATCTTCAAAATGTGAAAAAGGCTGGCATAAAAAAGTGATTTTGGCAAGAGTGACATATAAGAGGTCTTAAATTCACAACGACGATATGCAGAAGATGCTCACAAATTTGGAGATGATACAGATATTATACCTGAGAGACTAGCTCCTAATGATGCGGATATAATACCTGAGAGACTAGCTCCTAATGATACAGATATAATACCTGAGAGCCTAGCTCCTAATGATACTGATATAATACCTGAGAGACTAGCTCCTAATGATACGGATATAAAACCTGAGAGAATAGCTACTAATGTAACACTGACGCTGAACATAAACAGTACCCTACCTACTTCCGATATTTTCACTAGGTGTCCAATCTGTTCAGTGTTCAGTATAAAGAATTGTTATTGTCATAAAGAACACTTAAACAAATCCGTAAGTCGATAAAAGGAAAACAGAATATCTATATAAAACTAGGCTTCTAAAGATTTTAAATTCAATCAATTGTAGATTGTACAGCTAGTGTATAAAATAAGCCATTTTACCCCGAGACGTATCTACCCGAGCCACAGCCGAGGGTGGATAGTTAAGTCGAGGGGTAAAATGGCTCGTTTATGCCCGAGTTATACACTCTGCTTTTCACTTCGATTGCGAGAAAATGAAACAGGCATAAAATCATTTTTCACTGTTCAAAAATGTTGCAAAATAGAAGAAGAGAATAGCTGGTTTTATCAAATTATCTAAGTCTTAAAAAAAAAAACTTTATGCACTAGAGCATAAAAAGCGACTTTATGTCGCCTACTCACAACATAAAGACAAACTTTTCGAGCATGAGAAGTGAAAAGGTTATTTTATCATAAACAAACAGACAATATTTCTTGGTTCTAGCTTTTAGTTACATTGTTTTAGATATTATTAACAATTAAAAATATATTTATATTATATCAAAATAATTAATTATATTATATGTAAAATATATGTTTATTATATTATGTTATATATGTATATTTTGTGTTTTGTGTCAATAGTCGAAAAACGGTATACACCTTAGACAGTATTTCAAAGACCTCAATTTCTAAACTTCCCTATCAATCGCTTATCTAGTAGGTATTCGACCCATTAATAATATATGATCCAGCACTGCATCGTTACACCCTGGTCCCAGGAGTGGCAGCCATTAGTGTAGGAGCACCACAGTATGAGCCCGCTCCGGTGAATATTTCAACATGTTGTCCTAGTTAACGACGTTCGCTAACATCTTAAGGGACTTCCAGATATTCTAAGTTTAGGGATGATTTTGGGTGGCTGGGTGGTACTTATTCAATATGTAGGATTAAAGGTATCATTATTATAAGTAAGGGCAGACTACATAAACAGACGCTTGACTGCTGTTAGAATTTCTCAAATTAAAAATTCTTGGTAAAAAAAAAAACTACAATTTGTTACACAAACAGTGTAACAGTATGGTGAAGGCTGAATCAATTATGAGCTTAACGAAAACTTTCTTTGTATTTGCAAATTTTGCGTCTCCAAACATTTCCTTTATACGATATAACGAGATAGGTACTCTGTTTAAGTATTTAAGCTATACCTTGGCGAGGTCATCTCAAAGCGGCCACCTTAACTTTAAGTTAAAAAAACCCTATTAAACGATAGACTTTGAAGAAAATTTTATACTAATAGCCCAAAAACTGATTTGCCCAAGTGGCCGCCGAAAGTGGCCATGGGGGTAAGGGCAACGGGGCCACTACAAAAGTGCTCAAGAAATGTATATTTTTTTTGTTGAATATTATAGTGCTTGATAAAAAAAAAAAACGAATATATTTAAAAATATTTTCATAAAATAATCAACATTTTCTACTTTCTTCTAATAAAGCGACCTGATGGCCGCTTTGCCTTTTTCTGCCATTTTACTTTATTATTAAACTGCTTTCACATTATTTATTATATTTCAGAGAAAATAGAATACATACAAAGCCAAATCGATAATTAACAATACTCGTGTTATAAAAAGTATTGAAATATAAAAAGATTTGACCATAGTATGTTGAACTTTCCTTGCATTTTTTTAACAATACACGCAAATAAATATTTTTGGTCACTGCAGCCACACGCTTGGTCACACCTCTACTGAATGACTAATCGACGCGGGGCGAAATATTGGTTATGCTTATGTGGACAGGACAGCAACGTTGCGCTATCATTTCAAATAAACGAAAAATGAAGCGTGGCCCCTTTGCCTCCTATGGCCACTTTGAGCTGACCTACCATCCATATTCCGAAGCTGCCACATAGACTGAACAGTACTGCCTAAGTATATTCAGTTATCTGTAACTGAACTAAACTTGGCAATGAGGACAACAAATCATTCCTGTAATCCTATTAGTTCGTCCCACTGGCAGTAGCTGTACAGGGTGTACCAAGTCCACCATCCTCGTGCCGACTGCCACAGCTACTAAGTTGTGGAGCCAATCTCAATTAATTGTAAACCCGCTGTAGCGTTCATTGCCTGATTTATTTGCGGTAACTCACTGGCTCCTCGGTGGAACTTGAGAGGAGCCAAAATAATAGCTGCTGTAATTCTTCTGTCTTATAGTGGTGTCTGTTGGTTTGTTTTTGTGATTTGTTTTTCGATTTATTCATCATCTGGCTAGCCTTTTACCCCTTGTTACTGACTGATTGTCAGACTTTCGGGCTTTTGACTAACCGTTACGACTGTCATATCTACATATGACAGTCGGGACAAACGCGAGACACGGAGGGGTCTCGATATGTAATGCACGGGTTTTAATTTGTTCTTAATTGGTTTACAGACATTGAAAAATATGGTCCTGCGATACCTGCTTCCTGTGGACTCCCCGTAACCAACATGGTAAAGGTGATTAATAAAAGGATAAAAAAAATAGAACCTAAGTATGTAAAGTTTTACAATCATGCGGTTTTATTGAGTTTTCAAACTTTTCATAAAGTTGCACTTTTCAGGTCTACATAAGTATTTCAAACTCAAACCATTTATTTCAATTAAAAATTACAGGCACTTTTTAATTGTCAAGAGGTCGGTCAGTCAAAAGATGGTGTTAGCTCCAAAGCGTAGTAGGTTCCTGTGGAGAAGAACGGGCAAGACATTTTGCGAATTTGGTACGACAAAATCTAAATCAGCCGAGCCACATTAAACTTACAACCTCTGACACAATGCTAAAGTTTAAACATGTTAAAAGCATGTGATGAGCAGTAGGTACTATAAATATACATAGGTATATAAATTAATTGCAGATTCTGTAGTGATAAATTCCCACCCAAATCGCGCGCACTAACGCAAGTTCTCATCACATTACAGTGGTACAGTGCGGTGGTCTGCGATTTGTTTGCAATTAATCACAGTTTGAGCTGTGTCCTTATAATTAATTCAGCAGAGTACATCGCGGTGTGATGGTCCACAATCTCGGTGGATATCATTAATCTTGGTCGGCGGAACAAGTCTTGCTCAAAGAGCTGTAGGCAGACACGACGTTTAAATGTACCGTAGGTTTGGTACCTAGGTACATAATTATGTACATAATTAGCTTGACTCCCCGCTTTAAGCATGATGTCTTAAACTACATATAGGTAAGTAACCAATCTATTTATTTAATAATTGATTCAACTTTCTGCACCAATAAAGGTACAAAGGCGACTTACGCCCAGTTTCTGGAATGAAAATTATTGACGCGTCGAAATGAAACGCAAGTCAAGTAATGCGATTGGCTGGTGATAAATCATTCAACCAATCACAACAATTTACGCGCGCTTGACAATTTGTTATTTTGCGATCATTTTCGTTCGAGAAGCTGGCCCTAATGCCTTAGGCATAACGTGGCAGGTGCATTGTGTGTGATGAAAGAAATAATGCTGTAATTTAAAACCATTATTTTTGTCAATATTTTATTCCTAATCGTAATTATTTTATTGCTACCAAAATCGTATTATAAGCACACTCCGGTGATTTTCATGAAAACCATTTAAACATTCTAGACACCGCTGCATTATCTAAAAATCTTAGATAGCTGTTTCTTTGAAGATCTAAGGACTTATCCACTTCTAGGCAAAAGTACACAGATACCAATCGTTCTCAAAGAAGTATCATGTCTCTCCTCCCAAGTATTCTGAGCTCCGCTCCCGTCTCCAACAGATGGTGACTAATGGAGCGAACAGCTCTCACTTACACCACTTTTTGCTGATTTCCATTTAACACGTGGACTAAGGAGCGAGGTTTTAAAGGATGACACGGAATTTCTAACTTGGAAATCCTAGGTATTGGTTTCTTATACTAAGGATTTTCCAGCAAAGTAAAATAGGTACAATAACAAGCAATATACTGCTAGGTCTACTTAAACCCTAAGGAGAGTTAAATACCTAATTACAAGTAGGGTTGTTGGTTAAGAATAAACAAAACAATCTGCGGATTTTTATAGTTATCTTTCAAATCGCTGAACGCTGAGCGTTGAACGTTATGGCGGATGTTAGATCGTCAAATCATGAAATGGCGGCGCGGCGTTTCAGGAAATGGCCAGACATAACACGATAAGGCCATTTCTGCGATCGGACCACGACATAAAGACTGGCCGCTAGAATAAAGACTGGCCGAAAATGACCAAACATTTTCGAATTTCGAACGAATACGCGTGGATGTATCAAGTTGAAATTAATATCAAATACGTGGGTCTATGGTCCCTTAGAGCTCTAAAACAATCAAGCTTAAATCAAAACTTTCCGTCTAGAAGATTGACATATAATTATATTACTGCGTAAAGACTGGGCGGACCGCATGTTACAATGACGCCTCGAACGTGGTCCCAAAATGGTCTTCCCTATAACGAAATGAACTAGAACGCGTTCGGCTGTCTTCGGGACCGGTCGTAAAATTTTACAAGAAAAAAAGCCAAGTTGTGTCGTGAAGGGTTGCGTGAACTACGACAAAAAGCACAATAAAACCAATGATAACATTTCATATCACCGATCAATGATCGGCACCAACGCATTACTACGTCGTATATGTCCACGGGCATATCTGACTTCAGCTGTCAACTTAACGTCAAGTGAACGATAGCTTTAGGGATAAAAAAAATATCAAAATGGTGAAATGTGCGGTTAAAATTTGCAAGTCACGGATTAATAAAGCAAGTGGTGTTACATTTCACAAGAAAGTTTGCTAAATTTTCTTCAGATTATCCAAAAAAAACATTAAAAGACGAATTATATTTATCAAACATTTTATTGCCATCAGGGTTACCAGTAAAAACGATTTCGATTTTGCCAGATTGTTGGGAGTTTAGTGAATGACGAATGTATGTTCCTGTAAGTCTAAATTATTATTATAGTCTGTTTGGTTTAAACATACTGGGGCTTATTTATAAACGCTGCTTAAAGTTAAGTAATGATTAGCGACTGTTTAACCATACATTTTTGACGTTTGAACGTCACTTAACTTTAAGCAACGTTTATGAATAAACCCCACTGTGCAGTACCCAAACACTTACTAAATAGAAAAGTAACACATTCACGTGTATTTCGAAGGTTTTAACTTAATAAATCACCACTTTTTACAAAAATAATAATTTTATTAGCAATAAATAATTTTAGACGTAAAGTGAGGTTATATTTTTTAACGAAAAATTCTAGACTGTTTATGATCACATTGTGTTAAATAGTGTTGTGCACTGACTGGACAGGTCCACTCAATCTGTGTGGTTCTTTCATCAAAAGCCCATTTCAGACACCAATCTACATGGTCTTCGCATGATCTGACCAAGATTAGGTATGTCTGGTCTTTGAAAGAGACTGTGATCGCCGAGTTTGTTTCGGCCTTTCTTCTCAGAGTAGTCAGATAGGAAACGCTGACCTCATCTAGTTTTAAAAATATGATTGACGTGTAAAAGTGTTTGTACAAACTTACTACAAACTACTACTTACAGAAATAAAATCATTTATCATTTGCGGCTCCGCCCGCGTGGATGTCGGTTATCGCGTAAAAGGTAACCTATGTCCTTCTCCATCCCAGTCTATATCTCTGTGAAATTTCATGACGATCGGTTCAGCGTTACTTTCACATTTATAATATTAGTATGGATAAATGATTGTCATAAACATTGGAATAATATCATTCCATTTTAAACAATAGTTATTTGACACAATATTAATAGTTTTGAAATATAATATTGACTGTCATGGTCACTAATATTATTTTTAACATAAACGGGATATTTACCATGTTACATGGTACATTAACATGGTAAATATCCCGTTTATGTTAATAATAATAATATTTACGTTTAAGCACATATTTTTTTCTTCCTATATGTATCAAATTCATCAATTTCTTTCAATCTTTAATCTATTGAAAGTTCCATAATACAATCTTTCATAGTAGGTAATTGATTCAATAAAAAATATATTTATTCATTCTGTGGTAATTACGTTGATCGTTGGCAACTCTGGCTGTTTTTCCGATGACAATGTCTTGTCTCGTTCCAACGTAATTAGTTTGACGGAAGAAGAAATGAGACAAACTGATTATTTTGACATTTTGACATAATTTATGTATCCGTTTCAAAGCTACGTCTTTAACTCGTAAGTGGTTACGTTTTTCGGAATATTTTTGTAGGACGTTGCGCCTGCGATAAGTTAAAAATATGTAATTATATAAACTTCTAACATTATTTAAAACACCGCGTAAAAGTGCGACGTAACTTTGCAGCGGCGCGCGTTTTTAGCCGATGAAATGAAAAGATTTATTATTATTACTATATGATTTAATTACGTATAAAATTATTTTTTATTGTTTATTAGAAGCAAATTAAAATATGTTTTTATGTACTTACTGGTAAAAATCTATAAGCACAGTGAAATACGTATTTATTTTGCAGATTTCCTACTGATTCCGTGCGAAATAAAGCTTGGAGTCGTGTCATAAGTAAAAAAAAAGAAGTTTAAAAATATTGTTTTATTCGAAGGCCAATGAAAATTTTATAACACAAACAAACTGCAATAAATATAAATTTCGAAAAATAGAAGGTTTTTTTATTTCTTTGTACCTCGAAAAATACCCGCTCTTACAAGGTAACGTCTAGGAGCAGACCACGCCGATTGACATCGTAGTTCATAGTAGTTCTAATAGATGGCGTTAGTGTTTTTGAATGGCGACCGCGTCCGGAAAACGTTCGGACGACCGTATCTTTACTATTTATATCAATGGTCTAGAATCATGAAATGTGGCTAGAAGCAAACTCTCACAGCACAAAGTGAAGGAAAAATTCCGAAAATCGTTAATTGGTAGTTTTATCACATTTTTTTTATGATTATGTACTTACTTACATTTTCAGCTGGAGAATTATAAATATAGGAGAACAGTTTATCAACTACAAAGTTATTTTTTTTCGTGTTTTACAAACCCTCGCCAAAATCTACATAATTATCAATGCTTACATAATGATGTAGGTTAGGCACCTACTTGTGTCACACGTTCTATCCCTTTACCTATGAATATGTACCTAAAAGTAAGCCCTTTGTCTCTTTACTAACAGATCCGCCTATATTTCACGTAGCAGAGTAGCCTACATTCCTAACTGTGTTATGTCCATGCCTCCATGGCTCCATGCCTCCATGCCGCTACGGCGGCTGTGCTGTGATTAACTCGATTATCTACAGTTCGCGTGAGCTATCACGACGCGAACATGACTGCCACCGGTAATTGATGCGTCAGAACGTCAGACCGTGCGTCAGAATGTCAGACCCTTCTCTAGTCTGTTCTAATCACATGTTCTTAATGTTACTACGTTGTACTATAATTTAGTACATACTTATTCAATGTCAACTATTTGGGTATGTTACTTTTGTCATAAGTAATTTATTTCACAAGAATATAGGTACATTGTGTTGAAAATTTAAAAAGTAACATTATACAATTGAAATTAAAATAAAATTCATTAAATACATTTATAAAAGTCAATAAAAACAATAACGGTCAATTAAAAATTCAAGTACAATAATAATAAGAAAATCAACAATACAATAATAATAAGAGATCATAAATAATAAATGTCAAATTAGTACGATCAATCATATGTTACAATGACATATACAGTCATCTAGGAATTCATTGATACTGTAATAGCCTTTCCCCAATAAATAAGTCCTCAATTTACTTTTAAATAAGTTAACACCGTATATGGTTTTGAAATCTATAGGCAACTTGTTGTATAAAAATACAAACTGATACCTCGGGCTTGTGCCAAGCTTTAGGAAAATGGCTGATCTGTAGGTACCTACATAAAGAAATGCCTGTCCTGAAGGGTCAGAAGCTAAACGCTTCTGTCTTCATGTATGATGTAGTTAGGTATGTATCTGTATCCGCACCACAGAACAGAGTTTTTTTTGTTCTGTGATTCGCAGCAAATTAATAATTAATTAATTTGATTAATTATATAATTAACTTGATTTCATTAATAATGTCGATTTAATATTGGGCCATATTGAGCGTGGGGTATCTCCAATGCTAATGTCATTCCATGCATGTGCGGCCTTAGGTGCTCGGTGCCACGATATGTTTCTTGGACGCAAAGAATGTCACAGTTTGTTTTCTGGCAGAGTTGGGATAGTAACTCTGCCTTGTTATCAGAAAAACCTTCAATATTTATTGAGGTGACAATAAGGGCGGGCTTGGAAAGCTGGTGATGGGTACCCTTGGAAAAGTCGTTATTGGTATTTGGCCCTAAGGGGGCATGGGCAGCAAGGTGAAGGGTTGGTCAAGGCTCTGAAGTGAACCGTTATTCTCCGCACAACAGGCATGTCCTTATGCTACTCTGCTGGTGAATTTGCGTGTCCAGTGTGGCACCGGTCCACTCATGATAAACAAGTAGACACTGCTCTAAATGAGACCTGTCGGATAATATCGGGCTGCTTAAAACCGACTCCACTCAATAAGCTTTACCCGCTAGCAGGAATTGCACCTCTGTCGTTCGAAGGGATGTCGCATGCGCGCTGGAAAAAAAGAACCAAGAATCCGATTCCCGACATCCCCTCTATGATTACCAAACGATTACGGGTAGGCTTAAAAGTCGCCAGAGCTTTTTACGGTCTGCGCAGGCTATCCAGGACAAACCATCCAATAAAAGATGCAAGCTGTGGGAAGACATGCATCCACCACCTCCCGACTTCGTTAAACCCCGAGAACATTTGCCGCCCGGGCGTGATTTGCAGTGGCCTATATGGAAAGCCCTCAATCGATTGCGTACCCAGGTAGGCCGCTGCAAACACAATCTATCGAAGTGGGGGATTACTGTCCCACCCAACACCCAGTGCGAGTGCGGTGTTTCTGATCAAACCATGTCCCACCTGCTGGAGTGTCCTATGTGTCCGTTCACTTGCACTAAAGAAGACCTAATGAACGCCACTGATGCCGCAATTAACTTGGCCACCTATTGGGCTCAAACAATATAATAACTGGGTACCATCGACACGAAAAGAAGAAGAAGTCGATTTAATAAAATCAAGAGGCAATTCACTTGATTTTACGGATGGCTAATAATTATGCGACAACTCTGGGAACTTAACAAATTATAACTCAAGTTCCAAATTTTGGTCTGATGTTAAACAATGGTAAAGATCAAAACCAATATTGATAACACAAAACTTATCCTATCAATAAACTTTCAATAACAGTAATACCAAAACACAATAAACCACACAATTACAACTCCATTCTTAGCTTTAATCTGAACTGTTAACAGTGTGGTTTTCGTGACATCATGTAACGGGGCTATATAGCGACGGCCAACTTTGAATAGTGTTCCGTCTCACGAGCCAGCCCACGCCAACCCGCGTCAACTCGCGAAGTCGCGAAAAACATCGACCCTGCGTTTGAACACAGATTAAACTTACGCAAAATATATTGTGGTGTTATGTCACGTTTCGTGTTGCGGTGTTGGAGACAGATTGTCTATGGAGGACGAAAATTAGATAGGAGTTCTGAAAAGCCGGTACTTAGGCTGTAAAACAACGAGAAAGCAGTGGTAGGACCTGACTGTTGGGATGTTCCACCTACAACTTGTCATGGATGGTCAACAGAGCAGAAAAATAAACCAGTAAACGACCTCACTTATACCATAAAGACATGGTGATAGTACATGCGTGTAACCACGCTCATTATTTAGGAACTTGGGAGGAGGAAATAAACCTCTCATTCTTTTAAATACGTCGTCAGTTCAAGCATTTTGAGTTTTTTTTTTTTTTTGAGAATAACAATTATTAAGAAGTACAATGTGATTTAACCCACACAATATTGAAACTGAAACAGTCTTCAATCTAACTATGTAATAGTAATAGTCTCCCAGATCGAATTTCAGCCACGGCGACCAATCTTAACAGAGACTAGCCATCTACGCGGGAGATATAGTGCGGGCGTGTCAGGTGCACTCACTCTTACCTCACCGTTATAATCCGATGGGACGGCAATCCGACACGATCGGAGAGAGAGCAGGCGCAGGTCCAACACACCAACAGCTTAACTTGTTTTCCAAATCACGGGGGTATCACAACGCCAACTTCCAAACTCCGGACTGTTACTGAAAAATTCTTAATGGAAAAACTCAATAACATTTTGCCCATCTTGGGAATCGAACTCAGATCGAGCTCATTAATCTCTAGTTTTCACTACTCATTTACTAAGTTGTAATTCAAAACACAAACGACCTAAAACCGTATAAAAATAATTCCCTGATTTAATAACGAACATGACACTTAAGTAAATTACACGACCGACAAGGGAATTGTTCGCACTTAATAAAATTTACTTCGCAATTTGTTGCGCTGAAAAACAAGCTTTCTAAACACAATCTGTATCGCGGCGGCCATGATTGATGACGTCACGACCGCGCGCGCAACAACGCGACATCGTTGACGCGCAATTTGCGTCATAGATAGTGTGGTGACCAGACTTTGTGTAAGATGACGGACAAGCTGATTTGCACTGGAATAAATGCAGTTATACATATGTCTCTAACTTAAGATACGCTACGGCAGATTATACAGAAGACCGAGGAGTATAACCTGCCTCTGTGCTTAGTGTTTGTGGACTACGAGAAAGCCTTCGATTCGATTGAAACATGGGCTGTACTGCAGGCTCTTCAACGGTGCCAGATCGACTATCGGTACATCGAGGTGCTGAAATGTCTGTACAAAAACGCCACTATGTCAGTCCGACTACAGAACCAGATCTCGAAACCTATCCTTCTGCAGCGAGGTGTGAGACAGGGAGGTGTTATCTCTCCGAAACTGTTCACCGCTGCACTGGAGGATGTCTTCAAGGTTTTGGACTGGAAAGGGTTGGCATCAACATCAATGGCGAGTACATCACTCACCTTCGGTTTGCCGACGATATAGTTGTCATGGCTGAGACTATGGAAGACCTCAGTACAATGCTCGATGACCTCAGTAGAACTTCCGAAAGAGTGGGTCTTAGAATGAACATGGACAAGACAAAGGTCATTTCAAATGCCCATGTAACACCCAGTCTCATGAATATCGGAGACGCTACACTCGAAGTTGTGGACGAGTATGTTTACCTAGGACAAACCGTCCAGTTAGGTAGGTCCAACTTCGAGAAAGAGGTCAATCGTCGAATCCGACTCGGCTGGACAGCGTTCGGGAAGCTACGCAATATCTTCTCGACCCACATACCGCAGTGTCTCAAGACGAAAGTCTTTGACCAGTGCGTGTTGCCAGTGATGACATATGGCACTGAAACTTGGTCGCTCACAATGGGCCTTATTAGAAGGCTAAAAGTCACCCAAAGGGCAATGGAGAGGGCTATGCTTGGAGTTTCCCTACGTGATCGAATCAGAAATGAAGAGATCCGCAGGAGAACCAAGGTAACCGACATAGCTCGAAGAATTGCCAAACTTAAGTAGCAATGGGCAGGGCACATTGCGCGCAGAACAGATGGCCGTTGGGACCGAAAGGTTCTGGAGTGGCGACCGCGTACCAGAAGACGTAGCGTTGGAAGGCCTCCCACAAGGTGGACCGATGACCTTATGAAAGCCGCAGGAATCCGCTGGATGCGGGAAGCACAAAACCGGTCGAGGTGGCGATGCTTGGGGGAGGCCTATGTCCAGCAGTGGACGTCTTTCGGCTGAAATGAATGCAATGAATGAACTTAAGACCCTATCTTGAACACTATGGATGGGGTTCTTGTTGGTAAGAATCTGACGCACTTCTTGATCTATCCCGGACAGAAAATCTTCAACTCTCCATGGCTAAAGAGGGTTCTTCTAGCACTACCTGAGACCTCAACTACACCACGCCATTCATCGAAGTCTGACGCGGCAAGTTAAGTTTCATCGTACGAATTGCTTCCGTATCACTTCACGTTAATGCGTTAAAGCGGGACTCTCCCTCGTGCCCAAGCAGGCTAGTGTTACTACCGATCACGATTAATAGTAGGCTCGCCGAAGCCGTCGGCTGGCTGCTGCTGAAGTCGAGTGACGCCGCTGCTGATGCGGAGGACATTAATCACATTCAACTTCTTGCACTGTTTATTTTAACGCGGCTTATTTCATGGAATTAGATTTAATTTAGTTCCAGTTTAACGTCACATATTTTGTAGGATTTTTGTAAAATCTTGTTTTGCTATTTGTTCACGTAATAGGTGTTCTAACTCCGTGACAATCAACTTCAGGTACATATAGAAAAAACAAGGCAGCGTGTAGAGTAAAAGTACTTAAATAAATCCTAGGCGTCTCGGTATTTTCAGCAAGCAGGAAAAAAGTTAAAATTAAATTACCCAACATTCAGCCTTATCTTGTTAGTTAATTCAGTTGGTATCTACAGTGTTCAATGCTGCCAACTGCATTCTAAAGACTGTAATCTGCACGCGATTCTAGCAACATTCTAATTTTGGCGCCATTCACTGCACGCGACCGTTACGTTCAAATTACAGAGCTCAAAGCTAATGAACGCCATTTTTTGACGTTATTTTATTATTCTACGTTATTTTTGAACGTATCGCCGGCCAGTATAAATCGACGCGTTAATCCTGATTGGTGTAATTCAATCTTGTAAATTACACTGCACGATCGCTGAATGTGTTTTTTCTACAGATAAATGAAAAGCGAGTGAATGCATGATTTGAATGGCAGATTTTACTTCGGTAAATATGTGATTTGAAATATTTTTCAGTGGAAAAATTTTCATTTAAAGTTTTGCGATTAAAAGTATATGATACTTTTCCATTAAATTTGTATGTAGCTGAATGTTTCATTCGTAAATATTTTCATTCGATTTCAATGTTCTATTCAAAACATTTGATCACTTACACTTACACCGTTTTACAACATAGATCGCAAGCTGAAACGCCTGTAAACAATCAATGTCCTTTCAGCCATTTGAAGCTCTCAGAAAAAAGTATAGCTGCGAGGCACAATCCTAAGTGGAGCGGCCTTTGTTAACAGTTTGCACACAAAAGCTTATACTCCATTTATTATAACATTAGACAAATAACTGTTCTCACCCTTTCGTTATTTCAATGTAAACGTTTAATAAACTCCGTTATTTCACGATAATTACAAAGCACTGTAATCTATTTACCATTTGCATTAAAAAAATAACTCTAAAGTGCAGTAATTTCAACAATATTACACAATAACTGTCGTTATTTAGCCGCTATTTGTCTAATGCTATAGTAAATGGAGTATAGGTCGCAACAAGATTCCCAATTAGGGGAGGCGACAGATTATCGCAACATTTTTCTACAAATAATAAAGCGGTAATGAGCGGTGTAGACGTCACTGGCAGACGGGCGCGCGTTGCTTGCTGCAACCGCTCGCGCTCGCCTCCAATTTGCGGTTGTGCTCACAATTGCTCCGCTCAGCTGTCATCGCAACACGTGCCGCTGTTGGTATTGTGTATAAGTTGCTGGTTTTTGTTATTGAATGTAACAAATGGGGAAGCAATCGTAAAGCTATGAACAGGTGATGCTGGTAACCATGACTCATAACATTGCTCTGTCATTTATAACTCTCAAAGTTTTTCGGGTTTTAAATAATTATAACAAGAAGTAGCGTGTGTTTTTATTATTTTAACGAACAATGTTCTGTACCTCAGTTAAAAACTGAATTGAAGAACCGAGGAGCTTCACTAAGAGGACAAATAGCGGATCTGGTCAGCGGGTATTTACAGCCTATTGTCTTGTTAATAATTGAAGAAAATAACCCAATTTATGAACAGCAACATGTCGTTCATTAATTATCATGGTAATTACAAACTTTTATGTATGTTTAATGAGCTACGAACATAACCTAGAAGTTTAATCTGAATTTGAATTAAATCTGTTACAGAATCGAATCATTTGATCGTAATTTCAACTTTGGGATACCTCAGCAGCATGAAAGTGATGATACCAAGATGGATCTTTCACCTCCAGAGAGTTATCATGATATTAATAGCAGCACAAAGCGTGCTTCTCTAACGAAGCAACATATTCATCTGTATTATTAGTTTTCTTAATTGTAAGTCTTTAGGAAATGAATGATTTCCATTTTACTTCACGGCGATCTGAAATATCATTAATTAAACAGAGTAGTGTTTCTCATACACACGTATTTAAATCGCGTTTTTTTAGAGATAGAATATAAATATTTTTCGTAAATAGCAACACTTTAGCATATTGGCAAACCAGGGCCTCAAGTCTGCTATTACAATAGTGTCAGAATGGTCTCGCCATTGTGAGTATTTGACAGTGTTTGTATGGCAAATCTGTCAAAAACTCACAATAAAGAGACCATTCTGACACTATTGTAATAGCAGACTTGAGGCCCAGGAATGTCACTTTTCCTTTCGCGCGTCAAGACATCGCAAGAAAAAGTTCTTTCTCGTCAAATTATTCATTTTTATTAAGTTTAAAGTACACTTATATTATACAAAAAAAAATGTTGCAAAATACAAAAGATTAAATATTCTAAGTGATATAAAGTGTATTATGTGCACCGCTAGCGGAAACAGGAAGAAAGTTGATATATTAGACCCGATCAGAAGCAGACTCTTAGTCCATACCTACCCATATTGGATGTACTTAGATCCTGAGGCCTCCCACAACCCTAATGTGCGGGAATGCCTGGTTTTGGCTGACCACCTTGTACGTGATGCTGGGTGTTGTGAATCAGGCGCTGTGGTGGACCTCAGCACTGCATGTTGCATGTGCGCTGCAATCTTGTTAAAGCATTATCTCTTCAGTGACATGAGATGTCTTTAGTAGCGTTATCTCCACGCTACTATCTGAATGAGAAGCTGCCAGGAGCGCGAGACGCTCATAGCGATGTTACTGTACAAAGCTATACCTGGTATTGTCAACATGAACTCCCCAGGGGAGTACGAGATACGCTCAGTAACGTTACTTAAATGTACTGACTGGGTGAGAAACTATACTAGTGTGGCACGAGATGCATTTAGCGATGTAATACTACATAGCTAACCCTGGTGTACTCGATATGACAGGTGAGTCCCATTTCTCTGATAAAGGTTAAGAAAATGTAAAAAGGTATACAATATGCCTTAACTTAAGAGCATGAAAGCCGCGAGATGGCCTTACTTAACCCTGCACATTGTCTATGCGTCATAAACTTGCAAAAGCATTATACTCCCTTAGTGAGTGCGAAATACTAAGTCGCTATCTAGATTGTTATCATCGAGTATGAAATACTCTTAACAACATTATGTCAACCTTACCTCTGCATTGAGTACGAGGTGCTCTCAGTAAAGTTACTGACTGGATGAGAAAGTACTAGATGCACAAGATGCATTTAGCAATGTGATTCTATACATATAGCTAATGCCGGTATGTACTTGACATGACAGGAGAGTCCAATATTTCTATGTTATAGGTTAAGAAAATCTAAAAAGCTGGTAAAGCCAAAAAAGGTCGCAAGACAGCCTTACTTAACCCTATACATTGTCTGTGCGTTATAAACATGCAAAAGCACTATACCCAAAGTCTCAATATCAGATAATTTATGTAAACAAAGGGGATAATATATCAAAAAAATATCTTCGTAATGGTAATTCACATAAAATGGCGAAAAAAAAAAGGTTCCGTTTTCTATTAAGTACTGATTTTAAGAAATAATAATTAAAAAATAATCATACCGTTATTATTTTTATACATTTTCAGTTTTATACAAAGTTATTAAAAAAAGGACATTTTCTGGTATAAAATATTTTATGATACTGGTAACAATGCAGGAGATCCAAACATTTTCAATTTTTTTACATCTTCAACAACACTAATATTACAACTCTCATTCATAGATTAATTTTGTAAGTAGCTTATCTAGCCACATTTTGGATGAAAACGACTGTAAACTGTTTCGAGAGGAAATCGATTTTGGGAGGTTTACGTGTAGCAGTGGACTTAAAATGGCTGATTATGACGATCATAGGCCGTGTCTCCGCCACACTACACAAAATATTGTTTGGCAACGGTATTTTGTTTGTATAGTTCTTATAATTAATTCACTTAAATTTTATAGAAAATTATTCACAAAAAAAAAAAATATGATTAAATGTTTTGAACCACTGTCCTGTCATTTTGACAGTGATATTTCTTGACATTACTTTGTTTACATAAATTATCTGAATTTGAGACTTTGGGTTTATACTCCCTTAGCGAGTGCGGGATACTAAGTCGCTACCCGGATTGTTATTAGTGAGTATGAAATACTCTTAACAACATTAACTCGTTATGTTGTAAGCTGATACATTTACCATAAAGTGCCTACTACGAGATGGTCATAGCATGTTATCTCAACACTGTGATCTAGCTTTCACACCAAAGAGGATATTATGAAAGTACACCTTGTCCTAACAGATTACCTTAAACTAATGTTACACATGCCTGCTACTGATATAAACACCAGCCCAATAAAACGCTATTATATTTCTGTTTATGGCTATGATGCTGAGTTGCAAACAAATATACATACTTAAAACAAATCACCATGTACAAGATACTCAGTGCTTATATGAGGTATAAGCACTAGGTGGTTTAATCAAACTAACAACCGATATCTATCTTGCAAATTTAAATTATAAAGCAAAATTGCATAAACTTTGCACTCATACATTCAAATACTAGTACATGATACTTTATTAACATAATTCTGTGATGTAATGACGACAAATGCTTCAGCATATCGCACGCACCTATGGCAATCCTTGATCTCAGACATAACTGAAATGGACCAAACATACAAAGTGCTATTTTATGTTCCCCTCTCTATTCATGAGGTGAAAGCCTTACTCCCAGATTCCTTCTAAACTGAGGGAACAAGGAATTGAGATATTCCAGAAACAAACTGGACTGGTTACCTCTATCATAGCGAAAGCAATGACTGACCCTATGCCAAAAAATTACCAGTCCTATGGCACAACAGGAGTTGATCTGTTATGATAAATAACAAATAAAAATATCCTACAAGTGAGTAAATAACAGAAATCAATCAATATTGAAAACAAAAAGGAAAATCTGTCGTGGATCTCAATAACAATCCGGCCTATAAAATATCTACACTCCAAAATAACAATTCAACAAGAGTGAATGTTCCAACCAAATGCTTACAAAACAGCTACACTGTTCCTGTCATTGACTGTGGGTACAACAATACAATAAACTATTTGATTCCCATCAAATTCAATATCTTAACTTCTCAATACTTTTACAGTTAGTAAACACTGAGATCAATTAAAATGCATTACAGACTAACCAAGAAACATATATTTCAGACCCAAACAAAAAAGACAATTAAGTTTCACTCTGAACCTAAAACAGTTAAATCCCTTCTAGGGCTGTGTCAATTCTACTACTACGAGTACCCATACTTTATTGGCGATAATGACAAACCAAGTCATCAGCAATAACCCTATCATTATATACTGACAATTTGTACACTATTCAATTATTGTTCATTATGAAAACAGATAGGTACTTATATGATTTCATCCTATGGGTAGGTACCCCTATAACTTAGGGCTACCTGCAAGATTTTTTACATTACGAGATAACCAATAAAAGGTTAATCATACATATATTTTCTAATAACTCCCATATTAGAACTTTCATACTTCAACAACTTACCGTATAGCTCTGCTGTATTTATTTGAAATTTGAGATATAGCCTGGGATATGGAGAAGGACATAGGGTACTTTTTTATGCGATAACCGATATCCACGCGGGCAAGTATATAAATCACAGTTTTATAATGTCCTCAAAATCGCGACATTCTTAGCGTTTACGAGCGACGTCCATTGTCGCCATCACGACGTGCCACAAACTGAGGTTCGATCCTTACATTGTCACACCGATAACCCGTCAAACTTTATTTATGAAGAAATCTTTGGTTGTTAAATAATGTTATCGTCTGAACGAGTCAATAAAATTACAACTTGGCAGGTCAAGAGTCAAGACTCGAAAGTCGTCTTTTCAACGTCCAAAATTAGTAAAATTAAACACGTGTGAATTAAAAAAAAACAAGTTTGTGCTAACAACCTGAAGTTGAAAGAAGAGGTTTTAAAAACTGTGTTTTGGATTTCCGAATTTTCGGGTTGTGTTTCTATAACCCCATAAAATGGTGGTCCCTCCGTAGGGCATATGCATTTCTTTGAGGTTTGGGCGTCCATATGTGGAACTATTGCACAGATACATAAACACGTCTTAGAAACGATGCTAACATCCTTGGATGAGGTCGAGAATATAGACAAAGGTTTAAATAGTAAGATATTCAATTTATGTAAATGAATTGATAGATATTGGATAATTTTTCATAGAAATAAATCAAAGTTTTCGTATAAATATTGTGATTGGCTAAATATAATTGAATGTGTCGATTTAATTTAAAGTGCTGAGCAGTGCATTCAGGAAAATCCGAAAAAACCGGCCAAGTGCGTGTCGGAACACGCGCAATGAAGGGTTCCGTGCTTGGAAATAATTTATCCTAAGAACAAACTTAACATTGTAGTTGGTAAACATAATCTCCCATACATTCCAACTGCAAATGTAAGTTTGTACGCAGAATATCGAGAGATTTACCATGTTATTTTAAGACCATAGACTTCTTATATATTTTCCTGTAATCTATAAGTATAGAACTATTTTCTGTATTTTTTTCAAAATTTTAGGTTCAGTAGTATCGGAGATAAGGGGGGTTAATTTTCGTCTATTTTCACTTATAACTTCAAAACAATTTATTTTAAAATTATAAAAAAAAATACATTTGAGACCCTCACAGTAAGCCCTTTCATTCGATATGTCACACGGTACAGTTTGCAAAACTTTTTTATTTTAATTTTGTTGTTTGCTCCCCAAAACTGACCCCAATAATCTAAATTCATTTATTTACGGTTCACGTCCGTGTTTGGGTCACTCAAATTGATATGTATACCAAATTTCAACTTAATCGGTCCATTACATTCGGAGCAAATTGGCTGTGACAGACGGACAGACAGACAGACAGGCAGACAGACACACGAGTGATCCTATAAGGGTTCCGTTTTTTCTTTTGAGGTACGGAACCCTAAAAACCCGGGCCGTCGCGCGGACGCCCCAAGAAAGATTTTTCAGATTTGTCTAACTAAGCGATCGACGTCGACGATTGGCAGAATAGGGATGTGTCCTGGGTAAAAAAAAAAAATCAGTTTAGGCCGTCAATCAGATTATAAATATATATTTTCTTCCAAGGGACTGAACGAAGTCATAATAGGTGGTTTGACTCCCGAGCGTGCGAGGGAGAGTCAATGAAACCGAGGGTATATTAAGTTGGCGTTTAGTCTCGAGGTGCAAACTGTACTTTTCACTTTGAGTGCGAGAAAAATAGTCAATTTAGTACAAAAACATTTAATAAATATTACTTAATAAAATAAAAATCACAAAGGTAAATCTTCCGCGATTTTGTTGGCAAAAGATTCATCATTTCAGCCGAAAGACGTCCACTGCTGGACATAAGCCTCCCCCAATTGGGGGGTTTGCCTTAATCACCACGCATCAGGCGGGTTGGCGATCGCAGTATGGTGTTAAAAATATGTACATAGAGAACGCTGCTGCCCATTCTCTAGTAAATCCCTTAGTCGCCTTTTACGACACCCACGGGAAGAAATAGGGTGATGCTATTCTTTACGTCCGGCACCACACGGCACGGCATGGCAAAAGATTATCGATGCCTAACAGCCAAAAAGGGATAAACGACATTTTTTTGCGAAATTGACTTATATATATATAGCTAGAATCAGCTTTTTTTCTGCGACTATTGATTTAAGTTTAATGACCGTAGGATAAACTTTTGTATGCGTAACCCCAGCAAAATATTGCGCCTTAGAGAAAATTGAATATTACAGATAATTTGTTCATAGTTGGTTGCAATTTGTTCAAGTATAGCATAATTTGTTCAAGTTGTATGTTCGAAGTTATTCGAGAAAAACTGATTTTGCTGGAGTAACGTTACCCCAGCAAAATGTTTTTCAAAAAAGGCATTTAGCCTGGAACCAAGTACATGAAAAGATAGCTTTTGATGAGTTGTAAATGTACACCAATAGCAAAATTTGTTCAAATTATAGTTTTTGAGATATTCAAGATTTTGCTGGGATAACGTTTTGGGATTTTCAAAATATCGAAAACTGTTCGTCGCAGAAGTTTGAAAAAAAAAAACCAGTTATAGGCCTTAATTTTTTTAAATTTGTTCAAACATAAGTAATTCGATTCATCAACAAATGTCGATGTAATTCATTGTTTTTAAGAATCAGAAAAAATCGATTTATTCGTAAATTTGTACATCTACAAACAAATAAAAAGCAGTTATATATACCTATCATATACTCTTTTAAGGTGTACAAATCTGGATTTAAAAACTTTACGCGATATGAAGATATAGATTTCATAAAATTTCAAGTGGTGTTTCTTTGGCGATCGAATACACAGCTCCCACTGAATACAAAACGATGGACTTATAGAGAACAAATTTGTTCATTTTGTTATAAAACATCTCTGAAAGTTTCAGGTTTAAATCCTGAATGGAATAAAAGTTATTCAAAAAACAAGAAAGTGTCAGCAATTCTCTTATAACCCGACTTAATTACGGAGGCTACGAAAAGGCAACGATTTCATACTTGCGGGTGTCCTACCCAAATTAGCAGCCTAGTAACCGATATTGAGTACAGTCGAGCAGAAAAATGTTCGTTTACTTAACCGAAATCTCCAATGTTTTAAGTATAGGTTATTAAATTTTGCTATAGATTAGTTAAGGATTTTTAAATGTTAAGGTGGGGTGGTAATTATTTAAAATCATGGACATAATCATAATCACAAAAATATGCCAAAAAAGTCATCCTTTTTGATTTATTATGCATAACAATATGTACTTATTAAATGTTGTCATGTTGTATTTTTGACCTCTCAACTAAAATAGCGTTTTCAAACTCCAACGAACAAAAAAATCGACCACAATAATCCTTTTATATGCGACTGTACCACCTAAAAATGACTATTATACCGTTTTGTTTAGATGGTTACGCTCAAGTACGAAATCGTCGCATTTTCGTAGCCTCCGTAATTAAGTCGGTTTATAAGAGAATTGCTAACACTTTCTTGTTTTTTGAATAACTTTTATTCCATTCAGGATTTTAACCTGAAACTTTCAGAGATGTTTTATAACAAAATGAACAAATTTGTTCTCTATAAGTTCATCGTTTTGTATTCAGTGGGAGCTGTGTATTCGATCGCCAAAGAAACACCGCTTGAAATTTTATGAAAACTCTTTATATCTTCATATCGCGTAAAGTTTTTAAATCCAGATTTGTATACCTTAAAAGAGTATATAATAGGTATATTTAACAGCTTTTTATTTGTTTGTAGATGTACAAATTTACGAATGAATCGATTTTTTCTGATTCTTAAAAACAATTAATTACATCGACATTTGTTGATGAATCGAAATAAAAATATATTTGAACAAATTAAGGCCTATAAATGGTATTTTTTTCAAACTTCTGCGACGAACAGTTTTCGAGATTTTGAAAATCCCAAAACGTTACCCCAGCAAAATCTTGAATATCTCAAAAACTATAAGATGAACAAATTTTGCTATTGGTATACATTTACAACTCATTAAAAGCTATCTTTTCATGTACTTGGTTCCAGGCTAAATGCCTTTTTGAAAAACATTTTGCTGGGGTAACGTTACTCCAGCAAAATCAGTTTTTCTCGAATAACTTCGAAAATACTACTTGAACAAATTTTGCTATACAGTTGAACAAATTGCAACTAACTATGAACTAATTATCTGTAATACTCAATTTTCTCTAAGGCGCAATATTTTGCTGGGGTTACGCTTACTAAACTTTTTGTCGCTTAGGCGGTAAAAAAATTAGGGTCCGAAGGCTTACTTTTTCGCCATAAACGAGTTATTTTGGTGCTTTTTTATTATGGTGATTGGATAAAAATAGTATTTCAAAACTGAGAGTTAACCAATTTGGGCCTTATATAAAATTTTCTTGCTTGAACGGTAACCGGTTTGGGCTAGAAATATGTTTTGCAAAAAATACATTAATCAAATTTTGCTTGAATCTTCAATTTCTAAATTTCCGGTTAGGATATTATGTCAGTTTCTTTGTACAAAATAATTGTCATTTAGTGCTATTTTCCCTAGTCACTATACCAATATCGAAGGCACTTAGCCTAAATCGTCCAAACGAATCTTTCTTAACAAATTGTCGGTTACCCCTGTTTTCCTTCCCAATAAATTTAAGAGTGATTAGATAAAAATGTAAAACGAAAATGTATAGTTATACCAATTAAATATCAACGTTTTGGAGGCTATCCCTGTTATTCGAAGGAAACAAATGACGTTATTGATGCACAGCAAACGCTAAGTGCTTAGGCGACCGCGGCATAAGCACCACGTGTGGATGTGAGTCATTTTGGCGCGTAATTTAGTGTCTACTTCGACAGTAAAAGAACGGTGAGTTTATGGACTTTCATTATTCATGTATGTGGATGTAATTAGTTATTTTAGACGTTACAAGTAAACAGTTATTCTGTAGCATTTTATTTAGTTATTTATTATTACACATTGTACACCAACTGAAATTACAAACATTTGCAGTTAAAAACTAAGCAATTATAAACAAAACAAGCACTTATTAGTAATATTATTTGTTTGCTGTCTTGTTAAGTACATCATTTACAAAAAAAAAAAATATATATGTTGTAAGTAAGATAATAAATCATTCTGATTTAAATTGATGGTTGATACATTCTTGTGATTAAAGTACTTTTATTGATTTCTATTAATATTTCTTTTTTTTTTTTAATTCATTTAAAGATTATTATTCTTTTGTTATACCTAAGAGTAGGTATTCTATAAGTACGAATGACTGCACATGATGTATAGTGCAAAACTTACTTCAATAAATAACACTAAATAAATGTGATTTTGTATAATTTTGAAAAATAAAGACTGATTTAGCAAAAATCTTATATTCTTTTAATATCCTTTTAAATTTCTATGTAGTCATGTAATTTTAAAATACATAATCACATAGTAATTTCTCGTAGTTTTAAAATGCTGATTATTATAGTTTATAAATAATTAACTTATTACAATTTCGTTGTCTGTCTATCATTATAACCAATAGCTGGTTACATCATATTGGCCCCACTTAATGAAAATAAAACTCACAGTTACGCTTTTTTCCATAATTAAAATAAAACGAATTTGTACAGTTAAATCATTTATACTCCATTTATTATAACATTAGACAAATAACTGTTCTCACCCTTTCGTTATTTCGATGTAAACGTTTAATAAACTCCGTTATTTCACGATAAATACAAAGCACTGTAATCTATTTACCATTTACATTAAAAAAATAACTCTAAAGTGCAGTAATTTCAGCAATATTACACAATAACTGTCGTTATTAAGCCGTTATTTGTCTAATGCTATAGTAAATGGAATATAGGTTGGAATTAAATCAGTGAGTTGTTTTCATTTACGACATTCTTCCTGTTAGTAAAATCAGGACCATTTGAGGGTAAGCGACATTAAATGGTGCTAAGAGGGTGAATTATATTTAATTAACTATGACATTTGGTAAAGACATATATAAAAGTGATATTCGTAAATTTTGATGCTTTCGGAACCTACAGTAAAATTTATATGATTTATTTTTAACTTTAAACCACTCTCCTGTAAAGTTCGTAAAGTGGCGGTTAGGCCTTTTTGGCTGTTAGGTATCGTTATCTATAATGTCTTTTGCTCTTTGCTCGACCTCAAACTCTTCACTGCCACTGGACATTCTTAATAAAAATATTTAAACCCGAACATTTACACTCGACAAAAATTCTGAAATTTCGCGTTCAGTTTTTCTTCTAAACCAGTCACAGATTAACAATTTAAAACACATGGCGCCACCTTCTTTACGGAAAAGCCATGGAACTAAAACTCTTCAACATTTTCGCAATGAAGATGGTCGACACTCCACAGATAATAGTATATTTACTGGCTGTTTGAGTTTGTCTATGACACATGAAGGAAATTAAAAGACTAATTACTTTTCACTCCCTAGAGACTAAAGTGGTCACTTTAGTCCCGCTTTGTAGAGCTACATTGGCTATATTGGCGTACTTTTAGAGCATGAGAAGCGAAAAAAATATTAAGACACGTATTTATTGCTTTATCATATTAATAAAAAATTACTTAGATAAAACACATTAAACTTGGGGAGTGGGGCTTGTTACGTCACAGCTACGTATAACCTACGTATAATCTACTGAGAAGTGACGTCATGCCACATTTGAACTCAATGTATCGCCGTAATGTTTAGATTACGTAAAAAAGAAAAAATACGTGTCCAATATTTTTTAATAATCTACATGACGGACAAAATCTTTTTTTTTTTGTCATCATCCCTGCAGTGAATACACTGCTCAATATTTCTGATAAGTCGAATACTAGCTTAGAAAAAAATATTAGTGTAGTTAATTATTAGACACTTGTTTTTTTTTTTTTTAATTGACGGCACAGGTATGGCAATAATTATCAACGTCGTTTACGACCCGCCCTTGTGCACAGGAGTGACCAAGGAACGCTTTAATGTTTTTGGGTACATTCCCGTTTTGAGTAGAGTAGAGAGTACGGAACCCTAAAAACCCCCATTCACAAAGTTACAGATGTATAGCCGCTCTTGTTCGGCGCTTGGACCACCGTGCATGGGTAAAAGCCGTAACTAGCCGTATTTATGTATGTGTTTTAGACTTGGTGACTTAGCTATCACTTTAGTTAGTCGAGTTATAAGAACCAAGAAGCTACCTATTGTTAACATATATAATATTGTACACTTAGTTCGCAATAAAGAATTTGAATTTGCTGACTACTGATGACTGATGCTGACATTGTTGTTGCCAAAATCGACATGTGCGACACATGTCGATTTTTTCATCAATTAGTTTCGAATGAAGCAATTTTCATTAATAAGGTGTCAACTACAATTACTTAGTAGTTTTGTTTTTACCTTTTTTGCCCAACTACCCAGGAGGATTATGTTTTTGTAAAAATTATAAAGAGGATACATTGACTTTTACGGAAAAACTTAAAACTTATTTCTTTTCACCTGTTCGTGAAACATTTCTCCCAGGGACAAAGTATTCGTAACGTGTTAAATAATTGTTGCCGTATTGTGCGTTTTGTCGCTACGCGGCGTATTGTTCCCTTTAGTATTGTTGAACTGATTTGAATCTCGCGTTTTGTTTGCTGCTGAGGTGACTACGACTGGAGGAAAAGTGTGGACAGTGTAACGGACACAGACTCTAGGTTGCGGACCAGAACTCTGACATATTATAGGCTTCATTAATTAAGTTCTTACAGAGTGACGAATGTTGCAAATTCCAACATTCAGACTGAATTTCAGGTCTAAAAAACCCCACTTATGCCGCGATTAGCGTGGACACCTACTGGCCCTAACTCATCTAACATATTAAATATTTTTACCTTTACCAACGACCCGAAAGAAGGTCTAAACTATTCCAAGCGGTCATTAATTTTCTAATGTAACTTTTTGTAGCTACCCATGGGCCATAATACCGTAATATTTATAATCCACTGCAGTTTTTCTAAAGTATTTTATACGAAAATCTTTTTACATATGTAGGTACTTACTTTAAAAAAATACTACGTAGGTCAATGAGTACAATTTTCTTTAAAAATTTCCTTTAAAAAAGGTTGGTCACCACAAACGAGCGGTTCGCGTGGAAGCGCGAGTTGTAATTACGATTCGTGTCGGTTTGTTTACCTCGCCGATAGATGGCATTTGTTTCAACAACACGCATTGTTTTTTCCCGCGCTCCACCGGCCAACTTTTCTCATTTATTCCAACAAATATGTCTAGTGTTTCAGCGGTTTAACTTGAGTGAGTGTTTCATAGAAATTCAACGCACGTACGTACATGTTGTGGAAATTTTATAATTGGTACACACAGGTGGCAGGTTTTCTACATTGTTTGCGAATCGCGTGCGAGAGTTTTAGAATAACCCACCTACTTTGACAAGTTGGACCACTTGCTACAATGAAATGTCTGAAATAAATGAAGTACCTAAGTATGTTTGTACAGGTGTGCTTTCAAGACGTGTGGTTAGTATTGGTGTAAACAGGTATTCTCAAGTCTGATCAAGGACAAAAGGTAAGTCAAAAATAGGTATATTGTATCCGATATACACCTGCGTAAGCACAAGAATGCGAATGATATGAGCTATGTGAACGAACCATGTTTTTAAGGTTCCGTATCTCAAAGAAAAACTGACCCCTATAGGATCACTCGTGGGTCTATCTGTACGTGTGTTCGTCTGTCACATCAAATTTGCTCCGAATCTAATGGACCGGTTTATTGATCGAAGCCGGTTAAGTTGGAATTTGGTACCTACATACCTACACATATCAATTTCCGTGACCCAAACACGGATGTGTTACTATAAATGAATTTTGAATATGAGGAACACTTTTGGAAAACCAAAACGAAAATTAAAAAAAAGACGTGTGGCACTCGGGGACTGCCGCGGTAAAGCTATTGCATAGCATTTTGTATCAACTTATGCAATTATAATTATTTATTTATTTTATTTATGCAGTATTTCTTTTTCTTTGATATTAATTTTTTTTTTTTTTTCGTTACGGAATTTCTGGATTCGGTCCCCGCGCTCAAGGCCCGCGATAGAAGCTATGCAATAGCTTAAAAACAAAATAAATAAGTGCTGAACGTCGTAAAAGTGTATAACTACGTAAACAAAGTCAAATACTATTCAAATATAAGCATAATAACAACTTTAAAATAGACGAAAGTGTTGAACCTAAAGTAATTTTAAATAAAAACAGAGTGACAAACTGTTTTGACAGCGAAAAAATTCCATGTACATGAGTCATTTCCAACCGTCTAGTCAAGTTTAAAAATTGTTCAACTGGAATGGTATCAACTATTTGGCAAGCTTTAATTAAGTCGTTGTAGCCTTGCGGTGCAACAGGGGAACTGAATGTACTCGTAATCGACTGGTCGAGAGTTCAAACCCCACTATCAACAATCACTTTTTGTGAAGATCATAATTTTATAAACTAATATTTATAAGAATAAAATACGCAGTACACAGAAAAAAGAACTGCCAGAAATTATTAGATCACTAGAGGGTACTGGTGTAGTAAAACCGTCGGAGTGGGGAGCGTGAGGTTTTTTCGTTACGGAATTTCTGGATTCGGTCCCCGCGCTCAAGGCCCGCGATAGAAGCTATGCAATAGCTTAAAAAGAATGCACACTGTACCGACGTGTGACATTTATCAAATGAAAGGGCTTACTGGGTTTCAAGTATATTTCTTTTATAATTTTATAATAAACTAGCTTTTGCCCGCGGCTTCGCCCGCGTGGATGTCGGTCGTCGCATACAAAAGTACCCTATGTCCTCCATATCCCCGACTATATCCCAAATTTCTAACTTAATATTAATTTTAATGTGATTCACTATGTGAATAGAAACCGACACAAACGATTTAATATAATAAAAGTACTTATGTTCTGAACGTGAATGAGTCTTTACCTAAAGATAACAAACACAAAATCAAAATATAAAAATTCGACACAAATAATAATTTTAAAATAATTCACGAAGTACCAACAATGTTAAAACAAAACGAAATCCTCCAAAATGTCGCATGATACACCATTGTTCTGAGAAAACGAATGAACACCATTGGTGCATAACTTTTCTCAGGGTTACGTTTGCAATTGGACGAAATATTTGACATTTATTTTGTACTTGCAACACGATCTGGCTGTAGAATTCGATTAATCGACTAATACTTGACCGGTATTAATATGTCATATGGCCGCCGTGTTTAGTAATGTTTTTATGATAAATTCTCTTGTATACTGTTTGAAATACACATAAGTAGCTAGCTTTCTAATCTACGAACATAATTTGGCTAATAGCTACTGATATTATAGCGTATTGTTATCGTAATCGTATTTCCAAGATTAAAATTCGGCAAACAAATACCTACAAAAGACAATAAAATGGATATAGTATGTTATCCTTAAGAGATAGACATATGCCATCGCGGACTTTTTTGAAGACCTTTTTATGATACATAATTCCACCATACATCACTATCACTATCACTACATATTATAAAACAAAGTCCTCCGCCGCGTCTGTCTGTCTGTCTGTTCGCGATAAACTCAAAAACTACTATACCGATTCTCATGCTGTTTTCACCAATGGATAGCTTGGTTCTCGAGGAAGGTTTTAGTATATAATTTGTTAAGTTTTTGTATACATTTTTGTATAAACAAACGATATTTGTTGGAGGTGTCGGAAAAAAATAAGCCATCTGAGAGCTTTCAACGAAAACGCTGTCTAAATCCTTTGAGATATAACAAAATAATGTATGGTGGAATTGTGTATCTTATTTAGGCCTCCAAAAAAGTCCACGATGGCATATGTTTATCTCTTAAGGATAACATACTATATCCATTTTATTGTCTTTTTGTAGGTATTTGTTTGCCGAATGTTACTCTTGGAAACACGATTACGATAACAATACGCTATAATATCAGTAGCTATTAGTTAAATTATGTTCGTAGATAAATAAGCTAGCTACTTATGTGTATTTCAAACAGTATACAAGAATATTTATCATAAAAATATTACTAATCACGGCGGCCTTATGATCAAAATTTGTGCATTCCAAAACTTTCGTTACTTTTTCACTGACATATTTATCATTTTTCGATAAACTAACACTCAATACGAAATCTATATTTATTTCTCAGTAATTCTGTATAAGATTTTTCTATGATTAAACCGTTTTCTCATTGAATCCATTACTTTACGCACGTATAACCTTGATGAATGTTTACATCGCGCCACACCGCCACACGACCACAAAGTACAGACGTATTTTGTTTCTTTTTTTTTCGTTCTTTTAGTGGTGTTCCCGCTAAAATGTGTTAATACCGGTCAAGTATTAGTCGATTAATCGAATTCTACAGCCAGATCGTGTTGCAAGTACAAAATAAATGTCAAATATTTCGTCCAATTGCGAACGTGACCCTAAGAAAAGTTATGCACCAATAGTGTTCATTAGATTTCGAGTGTTTTCTCAGCACAAACGGTGTATCGTGCGACATTTCGGAGGATTTCGTTTTGTTTTCACATTGTTGGTACTTAAGTGAATTATTTTAAAATTATTATTTGTGTCGCATTTTTATTTCGTGTTGTAATTTGGTACAATTGATTTCTTTAAGAATTTGAGTGAAATTTCGTATTTTGATTTTGTGTTTGTTATCTTTAGGTAAAAGACTCATTAGACGTTCAGAACATAAGTACTTTTATTATATTAAATCATTTATTTCGGTTTCTACTCACATAGGGAATCACATTAAAATTAATATTAAGTTATAAATTTGAGATATAGCCTGGGATATGGAGGACATAGGGTACTTTTTTATGCGATAACCGACATCCACGCGGGCGAAGCCGCGGGCAAAAGCTAGTTATTTTGTTATATCTCAAAGGGTTTAGACAGCGTACTCGTTGAAAGCTCCCAGACGGCTTATTTTTTTCCGACACCTCCAACAAATATCGTTAATTTATACAAAAATGCATACAAAAACTTAACAAATTATATACTAAAACCTTCCTCGAGAACCACGCTATCCATTGGTGAAAACAGCATGAGAATCGGTGCAGTCGTTTTTGAGTTTATCGCGAACAGACAGACAGACAGACGTGGCGGAGGACTTTGTTTTATAATATGTAGTGATAGTGATAGTTTTAAAGTTATTTATAAATATCCCAATATTGTGCGTACAAACTTACATTTGCAGTTGAAATATATAGGATAACATGTTTTCAACTACAATGATAAGGCTGTTCTTGGGATAAATTCATCCCAACTACGGAAATCTTCATTGTGCGTGTTCTGATACGCACTTGGCCGGTTTTTTCGATCGACCGACCAGAAGTGTCAGAGTAGCTCGTGAAATTCAAATTTCCTTTCGTTTTTTTGTAATTTGCAGGTCAGAATCAGGTTGTATTGGGCGCGCCACAATTGTGACGATAAGTCCTCTCTTTGAGGAGTGGCTAGAGAGACGCCACGGCGTCCTCACCTTCCGCTAACACAGGTCCTCACCGGACACGGTTGTTTTGGGAGGTTCCTGTTCAGGATAAGGCGGACGGAAACGCCCGGGTATTACCACTGTGTGGATCGCCCGGAGGACACGGTACTCACCGAGGCGACCGGCGCGCGGCGGCGGCGATCTCTCGCGTCCGGCCCTGGTCCAGGCCATGGTCCGGAGCGAGAGTGCGGGAATCAATAGCCGATTCCCGGCCACCGTAGGCGTAGACGGCGAGTTATGGGCAGCTCGCCGTCCGGTAAGGACCAGGCCCGGGTCGACGGCGCGTTGTGTTCCACGCGCGCCTCAAAGAGATGTCAGCACTCACTGACGGGGTCCGTTAGTTAGGACCGATGCCTGCCAGGGTTGCGGGTTTATCCGAAATGGATACCTTGGCCCTGGCACACAGGCAATTGAAGGAACACGGGTGGGTTTTAGCCAGTAAAAGTCTGACATGCCCAGCTCCGCCCAGAGCGGGAGAAGTTATTGGATATTTTCCCACCCAAAAAGAAAGTACTTATCAGGTTGTATGTTGATCTAAATATGATTGCATCACCCTAAGGTAGACTGGTAGAAAATGCCCAAGGCATTAAGTCCGTCTTTGTACAGTTTTTTTACTTGTGCATAAAGTTATAATAAATAAATAAATAAATTAGCGACCGTAACAAATATTATGTATTTACAGAATTATAATCATTAGAATCAGTAGGTAATACAACTTCTTACGTACCTACGTTTTATCTGATTGATTGAATGACTATTTCATGAAATCATGACTTTTAGAATTATACTAACTTAAGGAGATGTATTACTGATGATTACTGAGCTGCAAATTGCAAAAATCGTAAGTAAACTTGAATTGCGCGGGCTACCTTAGCGCTTCCCCTTTCAGTACTCCTAATGGCGTACCGTAGGTATAATAGGTACCCCTACCTAATATCAGTATCCTTCATCAAAATTCCTGAACGCCGACGAATCGCAACACATACATTACAGCAAACTGTAAGTTGTACATAATCGTGAACAAGCGGGTGCTTACGCGATCAATTCAGCGCGGGCGAAGCGCCGTCCTCATTGAATCATCAATCAACCCCCCCTGCACTCTGCCGCCGCACCCCCCGCACACCCGGTACCGGTGTAATTAAGTCCCAAATTATCCCTGTACGGGGTGGCAAGGTAAACGGTGCTGGTGGGACAGTCCGGATATTCAGTAAAATTATCAATACCTTCTTACTGATATTAATATGGATGATCTTGATGCGTTGTAATTTATAAACATAATTTAAATAAAGAGACTGAAGATTTCAGCTCGCAATTTGCGTTTCCTAATGGTTCTGCTCTTGAGTAGCATGCAGAGTTTGGGGTAGAAAATCTCGTTTCGATAATGAAGTATTTACTTAAGCTGGGCAAAAATTTATAAGTAATGAATTTTCAAAATAAACCACAACGTCCACAAATGAAAAAAAAAAAAAAAAAACAATGTTAATGGGGTGCTTGACCAAAGCCCTTAACTATTTTTTTACCAATCAAAACCTTGTTGGAATTTTCTTGTTGGTTTATTTCAAAGGATAGGTATTCTTAAATTCTATTTAAATGTCTGGTGACCCTAACACTATCCCTGTACAGGCGTTCGAACCAGTAACACCAATTACCAAAATTCGTCAAGAATTCTATATCGGCTGTCCTTCTCACGTCAATCTGATACATGGACGTGTGACAGAGACTAAAGATTCGACCGATCCTGTACATGCCATCGATGTGAAGCGTGAATAAGTGTTGCTTGATGAACTAAGACAAATTACTCGATTTAAGGAGCTTTTAAAAGGAATGCTTGGCTTGCTGCACTTAGTTCACTTAAAGTCTTAAAGTCGAATTGTGAGCACTAATGAAGAATCAATTTGGCTTGCAGTGAGATTTATGTGAAACCGGCTGGCTCTAAAAGAATGATTTTAGGAATATTCTCTTTCTGGGGTTTATAAGTGTTTAAGTGGCCATAAGTACAATATGGTAAAACACTTTTTGGTCTTAGTAATAAGAACAATGAAAATTGCCTCGCCTCTTGCCAAAAAAATAAATAATGGTTTCTGATCAAAAATCAGAACCAAAATATTTTATTTCACATAAACCTACATGGGCACTTATGAAACGTTAGAAGCTATGTGCACGGTTCGAATTGGTCGTTTCCTATGGAGAAGAGCCGGCAAGAAACTCAACGGTTACTCTTTTAAAAAATAATTGGCTTTAACAATATTTTTAAAAAACAGTGTTTAATAGGTATGGGAGGACAGTGTAGGCCTTTAAACAATTACCAGGTACTTAACAAAATAGATAAGTGCCAACAAATCTACACTCTACTAAGCCTACAACGTTCTCACATTCACAAAATAGAAAAGAATCTACACATATAAAAGACTAGCTTGTGCCCGCGACTTCGTCCGCGTGGAATTTGTTGGTCCCCCGACCCACTCCGTCGCATCACATTGCCTGCCCGTGCTTTTACTTCGTTTTCGCTTAAACTTTCATTAAAAAAAAATTGTGTCCTAGTTAATAGGAATTTAATTCTTCCTCAAGAATTGGGCTATAAAGTGCAAAAAGATTTTTTCAAATTCAACTCTCAGTTCCAGAGATTAGCGCGTTCAAAAACAAAAAACCTGCCAAGTGCGAGTCGGACTCGCGCACGAAGGGTTCCTTACCATCCATACTAATATAATAAATGTGAAAGTAACTCTGTCTGTCTGTCTGTATGTTACGTTTTCACGCCTAAACCGCTGAACCGATCGTCATGAAATTTGGCAGAGATATAGCCTGAGATATGGAGAAGGACATAGGCTACTTTTTTACGCGATAACCGACATTCACGCTAGCGGAGCCGCGGGCAAAAGCTAGTCATCTATAAAAACGGCAAAAAAATCATGTCCGTTGTATGGGAGCCCCCCTTAAATATTTATTTTTTCTGTTTTTTAGCATTTGTTGTTATAGCAACAACAGAAACACATCATCTGCGAAAATTTCAATTCTCTAACTATCACGGTTCATGAGATACAGCCTGGTGACAGACGGACAGACAGACAGACAGACAGACAGACGGACAGCGGAGTTTTACTAGGTTTGTTTTAGGGTCCCATTTTATCCTTTGGGTACGGAACCCAAAAAACTAACTCTTCAGCTTTAGAATAGACTACCTCGCAGAGTTGAACATTATTTTGCTGCGGAGTTATTATAAAACAGTTATATCTCCTAAGATATTCATTGAAATGAAATGATTTAAGGGCAACCTTGTTCAAAATTAAATACTTGTAATGAATAACGTATTTATTTAGATAAGGATTAATACCATTTTTATGAAAACTCCTTCGCAAATAATGCATTAATTTCGAACAAATTTGATTACCATAAAAAAGGTTATAGTGAGTCAATCTTAAAAGATAGACATATGCTGTCGCGGACTTTTTTTTAGAACATTTAAAGAGGAACAATTCCATCATACATGATATTTGCGTAACTTAAACCGTTTACGCAGCGCACGCAACGGAAGCTCTCAAAAAGGAATATTTTTTCCGTGTGTACTTCGATAATATATTACTTCGAAACAATAATCTTTTTCTTGTTATTGTCCACACCAACAGCGTCAGCAGTGGCTTCGAACAGTTCCCTTAAAGGCACTAATAAGTTTTTGCTTTTGAACTCAAGTAAAGTGCTTCTTATTATTTTCTCGCTTCATTATCCATAAAAACTCAATTTTGCCCATTTAATGGATTCAGCGGGTTTCCCAAGAATAATCAGAACCTTCGGATTACGCTTCCAAATTAACGCTCAACCAAGTTTGTGTTTTATGGGATTGAAACGTCCAATAAAAAGAACTATCAAGCAACAAGTATCAAGTATTTCACCAATAAGTACAAAGTTTTAAGGATTTTTGCAAAGAAGCATCGGAGCTTGATTAAAAAGGAAACGGGGAAAACAAAAAGTGCCATGAGTATAAACAAAATTAAGCGGCCGCTGCGCCGTGGCCGAAGTTGAGAACTTGAAGTTTCTAAATAATGTGAGCAGTAAGTGTTGTTATTAGGAGCTGCAGTTCGAGAGGAGATCAACTTCTTTAAGGATAGACTGCTTTCTTGTCGAACTGGTGAAAATATGTATCAAAAAAGCGTGCGTCAGACCCTCCAACATGTTAGGCAAAAACAATGCATCGCCAACAGTTCTAGACTTTGGAAGATTCATGATATTGATATTCAATTTGTATAAATTAAGAAAAAAAAATAAAAGTGTGTATAATAAATATAAAATATAATACATAATAAATTACCTCTGCCATTGCCTCTGCCCAACTGTAAAGTAGTTTTTTGGCAGACGTAGCTCCTTTTTTTGTGCACAAAAATAATTTTTCATAACATTTTTTCACCTAAACGTACATTAAACCAGGGTTGGGCAGACTTACACCTTCGGCAATACCTGTACAACAATAAAATTGGACCAAGGATTGACTGGACGACTCTTCCCCAATTTTCCTTTGACAATTCAGTAATTCCTTTCAGCGAGAAAGTCAAAAACTTTGGAATTTTCATTGACAAGAACTTCTCTTGGATTGCTCACCTGCAGGAAGTTAGCCGCAAGCTGTTTGCTTCCGCTGCATCTTTGAAGAGACTGCGTAATTTTCTACCGACTGTCACCAAGATTACGCTTGCACAATCACTTCTTCTGCCCATCCTTGATTATGCTGATGCCCAGCTGTGTTGACTTGTCAAAACCAACTGATTTTTTTTGCATAAGGTTCATATACGGTTTACGCAAATACATACACATATATTGTGAATTTCGTGTTTCCGAATTTCGTGTGAAGCTCAAGTGGTTACTGGTTACTAATTCGCCTTCGCTGGAATGCTCATATTCATTCTCTTTTGTATAATCTGGTATTTTCCCCTTTCACCCCTCTCTATCTCAAAAAAACGTTTTCAGTTTCTTTACGACTACCACACAAAATTTCTAAGGGCATCAGACATTTTTAATCAAATGAGGCACCAACCGACGTTTATGCGTACACTGTACAAGTGCATCCAAGGAAACCCCCGGTTGGCGAAGCACTATTGCAGAACATGGAAACAAAACATATTGAGCTATGAGTTTGGGTGACTATAGTGGATTGGTTACCTAGAACTGTGGAAGGACTGTCCCTGACCCCTGTCTGATCAATGTTATCTTACACGGAAAAAATAATGGCAGGGGGTTACTTGCACTCAAAATAATGGGTCCCTGAAAACGGTCGCTAGCGCATAGTTACGAAGTGACAAGGAGGCAACACCGCTTGAGGTGCTTGAGGAGTGGAGAGTTATTTCACGGCTATCAGGACAATCCCGGAAGCATGATCAAGATCCCCAGGTCAACCAGGATCTTACTGGAATACTTACTTCCTTCGAGCACGTTTGCTCTTGCGAATCTCCACTCCAGCCAGTCAATAAAGGCAAGAAAGAGGTGGGAGTAAACTCTAACGGCACATGCCCAGAGTTTAGGAGCGCGCAAGCCCCATGCACACTGACATCAACGTAGAGATACGGCGGCGGCGACGGTGGGGTTATTATTATTATTGGACGACAAGCGATTGACTCGCAAGCAGTTTTTTTATTTTTATGTAATTGTTCATAATGTAGGGGTGTGTAACCTAGCTACGAACTTACGTATCATTTAGAGGTCGATGAATGGCACTGCGAGTTTTCCGCTAATTTCTCGTAGGAAGGTACGTATGTATTTACTATACCCAAAGTCTCTAGTTCAGATAACTTATGTAAACAAAGTAATGTCAAGAAATGTCACTGTCAAAATGACAGGACAGTGGTGCAAAACATTTCATCATATTCTTTTTTTGTAAATAGTCATCGCTAAAATTAAAGTGAATCTATATCTATACTAATATATAAAGCTGAAGAGTTTGTTTGTTTGTTTGTTTGTTTGTTTGAACGCGCTAAACTCAGAAACTACTGGTTGGAATTGAAAAATTCTTTTTGTGTTGGATAGTCCATTTATTGAGGAAGGCTATAGGCTATATAACATCACGCTACAACCAAAAGGAGCGGAGCATACATGAAAAATGTTGCAAAAACGGGAAAAATTATTCTTTTTGAGAGCTTCCGTTGCGTGCGCTGCGTAAACGGTTTAAGTTAGGCAAATATAATGTATGATGGAATTGATCCTCTTTAAATTTTCTAAAAAAAAGTCTGCGACAGCATATGTCTATCTTTTAAGATTGACTCACTATACCCTTTTTTATGGTAATCAAATTTGTTCGAAATTAATGCATTATTTGCGAAGGAGTTTTCATAAACATGGTATTAATCCTTATCCAAATAAATACGTTATTCATCACAAGTATTTAATTTTGAACAAAGTTGCCCTTCAATGAATATCTTAGGAGATATAACTGTTTTAAAATAACTCCGCAGCAAAGTAATGATCAACTCTGCGAGGTAGTCTATTCTAAAGCTGAAGAGTTAGTTTTTAGGGTACCGTATCCAAAGGGTAAAATGGGACCCTATTACTAAAACTCCGCGGTCCGTCTGTCTGTCTGTCTGTCTGTCCGTCTGTCACCAGGCTGTATCTCATGAACCGTGATAGTTAAACAGTTGAAATTTTCACATATATGATGTATTTCTGTTGCCGCTATAACAAAAAATACAAAAAAACAGAAAAAAAATAATATTTAATATATGGCTGCCATACAACGGACATGATTTTTTTGCCGTTTTTTTTGCTCTGCCCGCGTGGATGTCGGTTATCGTCTAAAAAAGTAGCCTATGTCCTTCTCTATATCCCAGGTCGATCGGTTCAGCGGTTTAGGCGTGAAAACGTAACATACAGACAGACAGACAGACAGAGCTACTTTCACATTTATAATATTAGTATGGATAGCTTTTTCCCGCGGCTCCGCCCGTTTGGATGTAGGTTATCGCGTAAAAAAGTAGCCTATGTCCTTCTCCATGTCCCAGGCTATCTTTGCCAAATTTCATGACGATCGGTTCAGCGGTTTAGGCGTGAAAACGTAACATACAGACAGACAGACAGACAGACAAATAGACAGACAGACAGTTACTTTCACATTTATAATATTAGTATGGATAATGATTTGTATGGATGGTACGGACCGCTTCGTGCGCGAGTCCGACTCGCACTTTGCCGGTTTTTTGTTTTTTGAACGCGCTAATCCCTGGAACTGCGAGTTGGATTTGAAAAAATCTTTTTGCATTTTACAGCCCAATTCTTGAGGAAGAATTACATTCCTATTAACTAGAACACCATTTTTTTTAAAATGAAAGTTTATGCGAAAACGAAGTAAAAGCACGGGCAGGCAATGTGTTGCGACGGGGTGGGTCGGGGGAACAAGAAATTTAACGCGGACGAAGTTGCGGGCAGAAGCTAGTTAATTATAAGAAATATGCAAACAAAATATCGTTGCCAAACAATGTATTGTGTAGTGTGTCTGAGACACGACATATGATCGTCATAATCAGCCCTTTTAAGTCCAGTGCTAGACGTAGGCCTCCCAAAATCGATTTCCACTCGAAACAGTTTACTGCCGTTTTCATCCAAAATGTGGCTAGATATGCTACTTATGTACAATATGAATCTATGAAAAAAAGTTGTAATATTAGTGTTGTTGAAGATGTAAAACATTGGAAAATGTTTGGATCTCCTGCATTGTTACCAGTATCATAAAATATTTTATACCAGAAAATCTCCTTTTTTTAATAACTTTGTTTAAAAACGGAAATATATAAAAATAATTACGGTATGATTATTTGTTAATTATTATTTTATAAAATCAGTAATTAAAAGAAAATGTAACCTCTTTTTTCGCCATTTTATGTGAATTACCATTACGAAGATATTTTTTTGATATGTTATCCCCTTTGTTTACATAAATTATCTGAATTTGAGACTTTGGGTATAAGTACGAAACGTAAGCACGATGTCCGTTGTTAGTCAGTAAGCCGATTGCGGTATTGTGACTTAATTGTTTTGTTTCAGAAAAGCAGATTTGCAAGAATACGTTGATCCAAACAAAGCAATTTATTTGCTGGGCGATTTGATTTAGATTTGGGTATTTTTCTTGGGTTAAAAGAGTACAAAATTTGGTATCTGTTGTTCTGGCTTTGAGGTGTAGGTATGACTGATATGATTTGCATCATCTCGTTTTCAAGAGTAGGCAAGTCCATGTCAAAGGTGTTTGATATTTCAGAAGCAGTTATTTCAACATCCTCACTAGGAAATGGATAAATCATGAAAGTAACAACGTTCGTTCGTCAGTCAGAACACGTCTTTCAAACTTGGTGAGAATATTTCTAACTTCATTTTCGTATTTATTATATTTGATATTATTGGGCCGGTGGGACAGGGTTTTGTAAACTTTTAGGTAGGTAAGTTTTTAACTGTTCTGTTCCGTGTGGTGCCGGACGTAAAGAATAGCACCATCCCATTTCCTCCCGTGGGTTTCGTAAAAGGCGATTATGGGACTTACTAGAGAATGGGCAGCAGCGTTCTCTGTGCAATTTTAACACCATACTGCGATCGCCAACCCGCCTGCCAAGCGTGGCGATTACGGCTAACCCCCCAATTGGGGGAGGCCTATGTCCAGCAGTGGACGTCTTTCGGCTGAAATGATGAAGTTTTTAACCGACTTTCCAAAAAGAAGGAGGTTCTCAATTCAGTTTCATTTTTCACTTCGTATATCTTGTGTCACATGTCACTGTTGTTTGTGCGGTACTGTAGCACACCACATAATCGAATCGAGTGTGAATCGAATTGTTGTAGGGTAGGTACCACAACTAAAATAAAAAAAACACTATTAAGTGAAAAAATACTTTAACTTCGGAAGTCTGTAGCAAAAAAACGAAAATACAGAACTAAGGACACCGACTTCTGAAATTAAATAAATTTACAATTTTTTTTCGACCAAGTTGATCTACAATGCAGTCTACCGTTCCTCTCATACCACCTCTCATTTAGCAAAATGTCAAGTAGGTATTCGCTGCAATATCTTCTCCAGCTCCACATCCCAGTACAGTGTAGCATTAATAAAATTAATAAGAAACAAGCTTAGCGATGATTGATCACGCTGGCTCAACGCGGGAGCGGGCGGGAGTTGGCAACTTTTTGAATCAATCATGGGAGCAGCTGGCGCGGGCGCGGTTTATAATCACCGCTGCTTGTGTAGCTCGCAACTGAACGCTTAATTTATCCGCTTTATGAAGTTACTATGAAGCATTCTAGGTGTTCAGGCCGACTGTTTGAACGGTAATTATGAAGTGGGAGTAATGTTGGATACAAATGTTTCTGACTTCTGTTGTTCAAGCTCGTAGAGGTGTAGGATGTTGAATAGTTCATGGCATGGTGAAAAGAAGACTAACCATGGTGCGATGTCCTTACATTTCTCATCAGTCTTACAAAAACAAAAAAACAAAAACCTGCCAAGTACGAGTCGGACTCGCGCACGAAGGGTTCCGTACCATACCATTATATATAAAAACGGCAAAAAAATCATGTTTTTTGTATGGGAGCCCTTCTTAAATATTTGTTTATTTTCATCATTAATTATTTATTTTTAAAGTGAATATATACATAACTAAATATTCTGTGAATATTTCAAGCGTCTACCTGTTGCCGTTATCAATATCAAGCAAAAACGAGCAAAAATCACGTTTGTTGTATGGGAGCCCCCTTAAATATTTATTTTATTCTGTTTTTTTGTATTTTTTATTATAGCGGCAACAGAAATACATCAACTGTGACAATTTCAACTGTCTAACTATCACGGTTCATGAGATACAGCCTGGTGACAGACGGACAGACGGACAGCGGAGAGTTAGTAATAGGGTCCCGTTTTACCCTTTGGGTACGGAAAACATTTTCGTAACAAAATAGATACCTACCATAAAATTGAGTACGATGCTCTTTTCCGTTCTTCTAACAGCACATCACATAAAAATAATAAGTACGAAACTAGAGTCGTATATCAATTCGAATAGCAAACTTCTCGGAGCTTCCACAAATACCTAGTGAGTTATTTTTCCAATTTGCTCTTAACAAACACATTCGGCGAGTCTTGCCAACTTTACGCATAACTTGATGGAGTTGCTCGCAAACTTGCCGTTTTTCCGGCCCCCTTCAACTGGACCACATGTCGAGAAAAGGACCCTGCCTATTTACATGCAAATTGCTTGCCGTCGACAGATTTCTTTTCGATATCCCCCATCTTTGGTCTGCATAACTTTCGACACTATACATAATTCATTCGAAACGGACGGTGGCGATCTTTTTTATTAGTTTCCTATTCAGATTTTACTTTGGATTACGCGGACTCGCTGAAAAGGATTTGATGCGATGCAAATGAATTGAAATTTGAATCTAGCGCCATCTAGTTGCTAGATTTGAAATTAGTTTTACAGAGCTCCCGGGAGATGGCGCTGTGTGTTGTGTTTCCTGACTGCATGGAAAATGTAAAACTGTGATGAATATTAATTTCTGTACTTCTGTAGTCTTTATTTCCTTTTAGCACATTATGGAGCTCTGCGCGCCTCATCAAGCAAATTACGTCTTCACTTCTCGGGTCTCAAAATTCATTTGCATTTGAAACAGTGAATGGTGCAGCGATGAAAGGTCTGTAATTTGCTCCGCGCATAAAGATAGATAAAATTACTAACAATTTTGAACAAACTTCGACGATTTCGGAAATTAAAGGTTTGAAATTTCGTAATTTAAAATTGTAATTTGTTTTTATTCGTTAGCTTACGGGATAATACATATGCAAAGTTCAGAAAAAGTACCTATGCCGATTTCTTTTGATTTTTGTATCCATTTCCTGGCTTTTACCAGAAATGTAGTCACAATATACCGCATGACGAACAAGGGTTTGATACGCACAACCCATAATTTGCAATGCTATAAATAGAGTTGGACAAATCAGATTTAGTGACTTTCGAAATTAACGTTCACATTAATAAAATCAATTGTTTAGTGATAACTAATAGAATATTTTTGCTCATGAACGTCTATTTTAACTCGCATCTCATATCCCGTATGGTCTAGTGGCTAGGATACCTGGCTTTCACCCAGGAGGCTCGGGTTCGATTCCCGGTACGGGAAAATATTTTTGCAATTTCTTCTTACCTTGCAATCAAAATTATTTTGTGAGCGTAGACTTTTTCTTCGTTGGTTCCGAGGATGAAAACGATATCAGCAGAGTCTTGGTCGTCCGACAGTCGCTGCAGGTCGCGCAGCAGGCCCGGCAAGCCAGCCCGCTCAACCGACGCAGTGCAACAAGTGCCCGTCACCCTATTCGCCATTGGCACTGGCTGCTTCTTTTTGATTGGATAAATTTTGACGAGCTTTTATAACGTTTTTCTCTAATCTATAAGCCGGCCAACAGCAAAAATAGAAAGATAAAATAAAGTTTTCAACTACACTGAGTTTAGATACCTATTAACACAGTGTTATTAATAACAAAACACAATAATAACAAGAAAAATAGCACTTGCATACAAAAACTGTGAGTAAACTGTGAAACTAACTGACACGATTACCTACCACAAGAAAACAGACACATCACAGTTTGTCACTTCATTCGCTTATTTATAGAAAACATTAGATTTGCAAATCGTAAACTCAAACCTTAGCTTGTCAACATAACCTCAATCACATAACTTTGCTCCAACTTCAAATAACTTGAACTTTACTAAGAAATGGTATTCCAATTACGCATGGTATCCACAGAGCTTCGTACTGACGATAAAACACTGTGTTTGTTGTGTTTCGGGTTGAAGTCGGCCTCACAAGTACAAAACAGGTTTTCATTAAACTCAGGTAGACGCTTCTATTAATATTTCTATCTTTGTCATTCATTGTTCTCATGCTTATGTATGATATGACTATTTCAAACAGAAATTGAGAGCCTCCGTGGCGCAATTGGCTAGCGCGTTCGGCTGTTAACCGAAAGGTTGGTGGTTCGAGCCCACCCGGGGGCGTTCGTTTTTGTTGAATCTTGTGTCAACTTTGTTGAGTTAATTTCACATATTGAGTGCACCATTTTTTTTTTGCGTGCATCTTTTGTTTGCTAGATGCAGATCTAGTAATTAAATCTATACCTGCTCCAATTTGATTAAGGTGTAGTAAGTATGTAAATGCAAAATAAAATGATAAATATCCCATCAGATTTTTTATGAACTTTGCGAGGATCAGTTACGATTAAAGGCTCGTACAGATTAGTGCGATATCGCGGGCGCGACGCGACAGTAGTAACACAATTTCTTTGTCGATGCCTGTCGCGCCCGCGATATCGCGCGAGTCTGTACGAGCCTTAATGAACGATAGATATTTAATGTTGAAGAATCATATTTAAAATAGCCAAAAGATTAAAAGACACAACAAGCAGAATACCTACACCTCTCTAAACTGTCTGCATTCAATCGACTACACACTAGTCTAAATGGATACCAACAGTACAGTTGCATTGCATTCGCAGCTGTCACCAAACATTCAAAACCGCGCGATAATGCCTCACGCTCAAAGGATCAGAAATTCAGAATTATTCGGTGCCAAAACGCAACTGTACGATATTTAGCGCCACGAAGTTAACTCGCAGATCGTAGACGTGACAGTTCGGAAATTGCAACCCGTCAACCGCGGTGGCACGACCCGCGCGTCGCTCGCCTTGCGTCGGCACTTGTCGGCTACGTCCGTCAAACTTCGACGCAACGGTTCATGACACGGTTTGAATTCGGAATTGTGTTTTGAATAATGGAGATGCGAACTTTATTTTGTGTTGTTCAATTAAATGGTACCTACTTTATTTAAAGTAAGTACATACATCTCTACAGTAGAGCGAGCGGAGCAGGGTTGCCGCGATAATAAAGAACTAAAAAAGAATATGAAGCAGCTAAGTATACCTTCATAGAAGTAGGGAATGTAACTTACGCAATCTATAAATTCTACTCTAAAACTGTTACATACTGACATTAAAAAATTAAAAAAACTATATTCGCATCAAAAAAGTTTCAATTTAAAAGTGGTCCGTGTTCTTACTCGGGATGATAAAAATATTAAACGGTTCAATAAATTTCCACAGGAAAAAGTTAAGTATGTCAAAAAACAGATTTTCGAAAAATCGCCCCCCTCCGCCGCCCTTTATGGACGAATTCCGCCCATTCACGAACTTAAACTAAGTTTTGACTCTTTCGATTTTTGGGCCAAGTTTGGGCCAAGATAGATAGATAGAATACTCTTTATTATACATAATAAAGAGTATTCTATCTATCTATCTATCTATCTTGGCGAATATAATTATATAATAATAATATCTTTCTTTATTATATATAATAAAGAGTAGTCTATCTATCTATCTATACATATAGCTGCAGCGAAGTGTTCATTAATATTCGCTAGATAAACAAAAATAAAGTAAAAAGAGATTCTTTTTAACAGTAAGTTGGCTCTCGCAGTCACAGAAAGCTACAAAGTTTTATTTCCACCCAGTAGATCTGTATTCCATGTCCATGCTGACAAAAACAGACACTTTTTCAACCACGAAAATGCACCCACAATTTTGAGCAAACATAATATTTAGTTTAGCATTACTATTGAACGCATCAGACTGCTAGCTACCATTGCACTGTTGTTAGGAATGTGTGTACAGCAGCCGGCCCGCGCCGGATCGGCAGCAGGGCGGCGCGGCGCGGCGCCGGCGGCCGGCTGCATTATTCAACTAGCATGCATATGGTGACTCCAATTCCATGGATTGTTAGTATACATCACATTTAGTTCAGCAACGAACAAACACAGCCTAATAAAGTAAAAATTCGTATTTGCACTCTATGTCGAAATGGATTTTAAATTCTATCGAATTATGCGTGAAATTCGCGTTTGAGGCATACATTTTAATGAGGGACGATTGTGGATTTCCATCATATTTGGAGGCTATTGGAATTATATGAAAATGTTTTTTTTTTGTGGGAATGCTTTATGAAGCTAGGATGCATTTATCATGGAGAGATTAGGGGAGATGCACTAACCATTCGTCTACACAAGAGATTCTAGTTAGTCCGGGATAGGATTTATAGCCAAAAATGAGAGCACATTAACCTAGAATTGCGCAATAAGCAGGCACGGTCCGTGCACGGGCTATCATAACTTTACCAGGGCGTTTATTTTAACAGATGTACCGATATTTCATGGCCTCTTAACTGCCTCGTCGACAAATATATTGCGCTAAGCAGTCTGGTTTCTGTGAACGTCACCATACATTAGTAGGATTTACTAAATAATTGTAAAATAAGAGGGCCTGTATGTCGATAATAATTCTATCAGTTTGTTTTCATTGCGCCGGAGCCGGAGTGGCGCGGGAACTGCGTTCCAACTGCGTTCCAACTGCGTTGCTGACGCGTTTACGTTTCTATTGATTTCAGTATATTTGCCCTTTATTTATGGGTGTCAAGGTTAATGTTTGGTGTAACACTGTGTTCCTTTCAGTAGACTTTAAGTAAACAGTTGAAGACAATGTCGAGTGATTGGTGTTTCTCAATCGTAGCTCGATATCTGGAATTTGGTTGAGGGTTGGGCTGTAGGCCGGATGAGATACCAGTTGTTAATACAGTATTTACTACTATTACTCTATCAAATGCTTTATTTATGTCTCTTGGTTAAACATAGATTTTAGAAAGCAGGCTCCACTTGTTTTTTTCTAGTCTGGCGTGAAATTATCTTGAAAAATATCTACGAATTGCTGGTGGTGTCTCCATCTTGCAGGTTATTCTACTTCGAAACTGGCTAGACCAATGTTATATTATAGGATCACACAAAAAACTAGTAAGTACTGTATTAAACCTATCACAAAATAATCAATCCCGTAACGGAAATCCGACCCTAACTAAAAATAGGCGAATTTAATAAAAATAAATATCAAACATCGCTATCATTTACGACGGGCTCTGTTCAAATATATGCGATTGTATCAATCACTGTCGAGGGCCACTGCCGAAAAATTCATGTTTATTCGAGATAATATCGTCAATAAGTGGATTATGGTCATTCTGACCAGCACATCCCGTGTTTGTTAACACGTGTAAATCGAGATAGCGACGGCCTAAGTCAACTAACTGTTTGTCGTTTAATATCTTCGGATTAAAGTGATCGTTCATGATTCAATATCGTAAACTCACCGTTGATATCGAAGTGGTATTATTATTTATTATTTTATAATGTTTGTGGTGATTTGTGGCTTGTATTACATGGGTGTGGCCCTGGTTTTAGGGGGAGCGAAATTGGACGAGCGAAATATGTGGTCAATTGATTTGATATTTCAATGCTCATACAAAAGTATCCTATATTTCTGTGGTGCGGTATATTTCTGTGTACTTTTTATGAGCCGGAATAGACTTCCAAGTTTATTAAACGAGGTTCCCTCCCTCAAGTAGTAGCACAAAAAGCAAAAATCCCAATCAAAGTCAAACAAATTCCACAATTAGCACTAGGGCCGAACAATCAAACTCAACGCGCCGAAGACAACGAGCATGACGAGGGGCCTCATTGTACAGAAATAAGAAAACCAATTAAAGCTGAGTTCTAAACGTCACCTAACCGTTGAATATGAATGGCGGTCGGGTCGGGGCGAGTGGGCGAGTGGAGCCACGCACTCGGCCCGATGCGATCTGTCCGCAATTATACCACAAAAGAATCAATTACACGCCAGCCAGTCGCGCGCCGGCAAAGCGGAAAGAAAACAATATTGCACTCGCAACGCTTAAACTCTTCACCGTTTCTGTACCTTACCTTGTGGCGCGACAGGGCTAGGAGTCGACAGAACTGCTTTTGTTCCCTAAAATGGTGAAGAAATGTTTTTGGAACAATTTCATAAAGAGATGAAGCGGTTTGCTTAGGTGTGTCATTATGGTGGAAGGACTCGACTTTGACTTCATTTAAAACAAAAAGGGTGACTGATTACTGAGTCGACGGTTAACAGCTATAGGTATATTATGGAAGAAAAAGACACCTACCACAAATCAATTCGGATATGGGCAAGAGGGTGACGATTAAGTGGAGGAGCCAAAGCAGAATATTACAATAGGCTAGCTTTACCGAAGTAGGCGGAAAGGCGACTATGGAATTGTTTTAGGAAGTTGGGCAGCTGAGCATCTTCCGGTCTATGAACAACATACTCACAAAATCCTTATTTTATTAGTAGAAGCTTGAAATTTTTCAGCGGTTAGTGATCTGTGGTGTCGCTCGGTCTACGCGTCTACGCAATCAAGGTTGTCGCGTCTCATACTCACATACGTATACGCTCATTGCAGCCACACAAACGTTTGCCAAAATCACTTCCGCGTCAGCGCGCCGCCTCTAAATTTTTATCATCGCCGCGGTTCGTCTCGCGAGTTTGGCCCTCGTCTCTTTGAGGTGCAGATCAAAGCATACGCGCTTCTATTAGCCCTGATTACAGCGGCGCACTCGACGGAACCCGCCCCCCCGACCCGCGACTCTCGCCCCCGCTCCCTCGCGGTCGCATTGTCTCACCGCGGCCGCCGACGGGTTAAGTTAAGATGCTTTGTAGTGTCATTGCAACTTTAATTAGCTTTGATAGTGATGCGCCGACGTTTGACGTCGTAGTACGTACGCGATAAGTGTGCCGCGGCACTCACGCAACGATGGCTACATAGTCTAGGCTTAGTAAAGTATAATCGTCTATTTTAGTACACAAGTAAGGACGTCACAAAAGGAAACAGCGATTGGTTGGTACTTGTGCGTGCTAGTGCTAGCTCTTTGATAACCCCAATTAATTAGTAAGGCTCTACGGAGTTTGTCTACGTGCCTTAGACGTGTTTAGATATCCTGTTTGTTGTCTAGAATTCTAGATGATTACAATTCTATTTTGAGCCATTTTACAGGTACGTTAGAATACTAAAAGAAAGAGTCATTACCTATTGTTTGAGATCTCATTGACTACTCGGTAGCATAGTTCAATCTAGGTACGTATGTTTTAATTCCGAACTTATCAGAAATGAATGAATTTTATCAACTCCTTATCGCGGCGTACTACTTGGGAAATATTTATAGATATGAGACTTATTATTGTTAAAACCGATGCCAGTCACTCATATCTGTCATATGTAGAGCACATTCGTACATTTCGTACTCGTAAAAAGAGATAAATACACCTAATGAGTCAGTAGTGACTTAGTTACTTACTTAAAATTATTACATTATCTTGTAATTAACGAAGTGAGAAAAGAGAACTTCCAAATTAATAAGTTTATGGCATAATGGTCCCACCATTGTGGTCGTCATGAAATTTGGCAGAGATTATAGATTATAACCGATATCCACGCGGGCGGAGCCGCAGGCAAAAACAAGTTATAAAATAAGTTTAAGGCAGTAATTAAATTCATAGGTCAAAATCAAAATCAAGTAAGTAAGTAAGATTTTATTTGTTTAAACATGGTGTACATGATACATATATTACATGCAAGATAATAAGAGATAGGTACATAAAAGTTCTAACATGTTTAGCCGCATATCGTGGCGTACAAATTGGTAGGAAGAGATGGTGCATAAACCGTGATAATATTCATCAAAATTACATTATAGACTTAGGCACTTATTAAATCATCATTATTCATTAAAGATTAGGTATAATTACAATTCAGCAAGCATATTTTTAGATAAAATTAAATGTCAAAGTAGTCATTAAATAAATTAGTCAATAAAAATATGAATTACTGTCATTATTTCAATTCCAAATTGCAATCATTCCACAAAATACAATACGTTCACAATAACATATCAATAAAATAATATATAACATCGTCATCTCAAAAACGAGGAAAAATTGTCCTCTTTCATAAACTCTCCTACACTGTACTGTCTGTTAGTTAGTAAACTCTTCAATTTACTTTTAAGAGCAGATATACATATGTAACGTTCTCCATGATTTGGGTAATTTATTAAAGATAGTCGGACCCATGCAAAAGATGCTCTTACGCATAAGAGTGGTTTTAGCGCCGTGACCACAGAGTTTGAAGTTATCGCGTCTATTGCTAGGGACAGCATCAGACAAAAGTTGAAATAAATGAGTATTTGATTTAATATTTTGTGAAATAATATTTATGTATTTCACAAAAACCTATATAGGTTTTTTATACTTAAGTACTAGCTTTTGTCCGCGGCTCCGCCCGCGTGGATGTCGGTTATCGCGTAAAAAAGTAGCCCCTATGTCATTCTCCTTATCCCAGGCTATAAATCTCTGCTAAATTTCATGACGATCGGTTCAGCGGTTTAGGCGTGAAAATGTAACATACAGACAGACAGACTTACTTTCACATTTAAGTATAATATTAGTATGGATTAGTAGAATACGAGTATTAGTATGGATGAAACGTCAGAAACTAGATGCATGGTACAGGTACATTATGTACTAGCCTTTCTGTTTCGTTATTTCGACCGATCAGCTGTGGCGTCGGTGGTGTAATGGTCAGCATAGTTGCCTTCCAAGCAGTTGATCCGGGTTCGATTCCCGGCCGACGCACACTTTTTGCTATTTCTTTCTTTATTAAGTACGATTTACGAAAAAAAGCACGCTCTTATAAAAAAATAAAAAACTGCCTACTCCGTAAATATATCTTTTTTTTGTATGCATTATTTAGGATACAATATTTTATATTAGGCACACGTGATGAAGCCTGATTCATGCGGTGCGATTTGTCTGTGTGTGGGCTCTGCTGTGGCTTATCATAAGTTGAAGCAACCATAAATGTTGCAGTTGTGTTTAGACTTTGCTATAATGTTTTACTTAAATTTTACGATAAACTTGCATTGTGTAAATGAGGCTTCAAAATGGTTCTCAGAAAATTTTTGCTTAGGTAGGTAGATATTAGCTTTGCGTTGATGTTAATTTTAATTTTAAGAGTTTTATTTATTAATGTTAGTGTCAGTTTCTTTTTTTAATATTTAGAATTAATTTATTTTTTTAATATATTATTGTTGCGCATGGCTTACCAAAAAATCATTGAATTACTTTTATTTGGTAAATATACTTTTCGGCTTTGTAATATTGTATAATTATGTAATATTATGTAAAACCTTAAATGGCTGTAATTAGTTGTTGCACTTATAAACATAATATTAAGGAAATTATAAACTAGCTTCTAAAATAAATGTAGGTAAGTTGGGTACTCCTCATAGCATGAGCTATCTGCTAAGTCAAAGTCAAATCATTTATTTCAAATAGACACATGAAAGGCGCTTTTGAACGTCAAAAATTACAAAAATAAATTATCCATTTGTCATTAATTGAGTCTAGCTGACAGTGAAAGTTCCGTCAAAACCGGTCCAGGCGTTTTGGAGATTAGCCGGAACAAACAGATAGACCGACAGTCGGACAAAAATAAAAAAATAGATTTTTCATGGTTCATGGTTCAATTCAAGGCAGTAGGTACGATCGCTTTTTGCTTTCCTAATTATGAACAAAATTGTCATGAGACTTTTTTTTTTTTTGTAATTTTTTTTTTTTTGCTTAGTAATGTGTCTAATAATTATCTCAGATAATGACAAGATTAAAATCATTCTTATCCGGAAACAAAAAACAACACATCGATGTAATTTGACTGTAGTAGGGTGATTTTACTCACACAACGCGCCAATAGATGGCGCTACTAGGTCCACATCGACTTATGTAGTGAAGTAGTCATAGTGGCTCATATACTTACATATACATGTCCCTCAATTTCTAAGTAGCGATGATACCAGATCGATTAATATAAGTATGTTCTACCGATCTACGTTGTATATTTTCTACCTATTAATCTTCCTAATGATCAACTTTTTATGTAGCCTTACTTAATTTAATTGGCAAATAATGCTTAGCTACACCTAAGCTTCTTCATTTGAAGCTGAGGCAGCAAAGTGAATTAGCTTCATAAGACTTCGTCACACTATTTCGCGCAGTACAGTCGAGCACTTCTGCAATTAGGGACAAATTGTGTGGAATACCGTGTTTGCTCCTAGCGCCGGAAATTGAGTCTTCTGTCAATATCGGGGGTGACTGTACCCGATGTCAAAACTTTTAAAACAAACCTTGCCACTTAAAGAATAAGGGTGATATTAGAATTTTTGTATGGTAAATAATAATTTTGCGTTCGTTTTCGTCAGTAATTGTGTATGATTGTCTTGTAGGCGAGTTTTCGCGTATTTGGGAGGGTGAGGGAGTCAAACTAAATATTGGTATCTGCGTTTAATATGTGGAAACTAATAATGGGCTCTATATCTATTGTCAGCAGCGACTACCGTCTATATTTGTGTAAGTTTGGGGTAGGTTCGGTGCTGTGCTTCTTGCTGGTTTCGGAAATCATTTGGGGACGAAGCTGATTTAGACTTATATATACAAGAAGGTATTTTCAATCATGTCATGAATAATTTATTTTAAAATAAAAATATAAATACTATATATTACTAATTAAATATACTATACTATATATTATTATTATTACATATTTACAAATTAAATTTATTTAAAATAAAAAATAAATTAACTAGTTTCACATACTTTTGTCTATTTAGCGAAATCGGTCCAGCCGTTCACTAATAGTAATTTTTTTTTTTTTTCATATTTTCTCACCGTTTAAACTTCCCTGGACTACGACAAACATTTCAAAACCTAAATCAGCTAAATCGGCCCAGCCGTTCTCGAGTTTTAGCGAGACTAACGAACAGCAATTGATTTATATATATATAGATTTTAATGGAGGTAGTCTTTTAGCGAACAGGACAGGAGCAGTTGTGAGAATTAGTGTTAATGCAAGAGTGCACTTTAATGTGGAAATGGGATGGCAATTCATTGCGTTTGTTAGTGAGTGGTTAATGAATGATAATAGTGGTTATTGTGTTCTGCACTCTGCAAAGAGATTGAAGCCACAAACATGTGGTATAGAATATTATACCTACTAGGTAGCATTGTCCTCCCTGATGGCTACGCACGGTGCACCCGCACCACAGATTTCCGAGCTGAAGTCACTTCAACCCTGTATACCGAACCATTAAAACACGTCCCCAAGGTACGAACACGAATTTTCTATTCCACAAATCCGTTTCCAGTATTTGTACAAGCTCAGCAATCACGGATCTATAAGCGTTCGTACAAAAACTTTCACTCCCAACTCACATGTTCGTTCAGTTTTACGGATTTACTATCAAAGGAGTTTTTATTTAGTCGTGTCATAATCGAAGGTCAGAGGTTATCGATGCGGTGCTCTGAGGGAACTAATTGGCACTCCACTTCACTCGCCTGGCTGATGTGCCGATGTTTGGCGACGCGGCGAGCGAATGTTTTTGTGAGCGACTGTTCCACTGAAGTGTAGTTTTACCTTTGGAAAATACAGCGTGTTTTTCGGAGGTAAATGGAAGTTATGACAGAAAAGGGCCTCGCCTACAGCTTTATAATAGGAATGACGAAAATTAAAACCGAAACCGAAACTGAAACCGAAAAAGCAAACCGAAAAAAAAACATTTTCTTAAACCGAAACCACCCGGGAAGCTCGCGAAATTAAATTTTATCAGGTTGTATGTTGAAATAATAAAAATATGATTCGTGACCGTAACAAGTATGTATTTATAGAATTATAATAATTAAAATCATTAATACGACTTTCTTATCACTCTATATCTTTGAAATTGCGATGTTCGTAAAGTCAAACCCGCATCTGTTTAAGAAACAATCAGATATGGATAACCGTAACCGGCGCGATAAATACATATAAGCACAGATTGTGTGTGAGACCATCTACTACAGGGCCTCAAGTCTGCTATTACAAAAGTGTCAGAATGGTCTCGCCATTGTGAGTATTTGACAGTGTTTGTATGGCAAATCTGTCAAAAACTCACAATTAAGAGATCATTCTGACACTTTTGTAATAGCAGACTTGAGGCCCAGTACTAATGCGTAAAAGTGCTTTCTGTATGGCACCACGTATATTTAACTACCTTCCACGGGCGCTCAGAGATATAACTATTAACAACTTATTAAAAAAAAAAACTAAAAGAGTATTTAGCAGCCAAATGTTTCTATAGTATTGCTGAGTTTCTAATGGAGAAAACATACTAATTCTAATGTAAATTCTAATGTGGGGGCGAAGTTTTTTTCTGTTGACTGTTGTTAGTATTGTATCTTATTTTGACATTTGAATTAATTTTGACTACTCGTATGATATTTTTGTTCTTCTACTTATCTAATTAATTGATGTTTGAATTGCATGCTGTAGGTACCTATGTTATACTCGTATGCAAATGTATTTATTGTAATCGTTAACAAATGAATTTCAATTGATTGTATTTTTTTAATATGTTTAATAATTTATTTATTAATTAATAGTTGTAATTAATTAAATAATTGATCGAATGTTATTATAATACATATTTGTACACCGTAAAGGTAAAACATGACTGTGATCCTATCTGCAATGTACTTAACATCTTGCATGCTTTGTGTGTGCATACTCATGTTTCTGACAAATATTTGAACTCTGAACTATGAACTCTGAACTCTTAGTTCATAATTACTTATTACCCTATTAAATGACAATTTCATGTAATAATGTTACCTTTTTGAGGCCATTTCTAACTTATTACCACTGCTTCTTCAGTTTGAAGCAGTAGTGGCAGCAAAAGCAAGATTTATTTGCGACATTAGGATTATGTTACCAAGAAACAGAGATAAACAGTACAGAAAATAAATAATTTTATAGCTTAGCTTAGCTTGGCTTACCAGAAAATGGGCGTTCTCTATGCATTTTTAATACCATACTGTGATCGCCAACCCACCTGCCAAGCGTGGCGATTATGGCAAACCCCTCCTTTTGGGGGAGGCCTATGTCCATCAGTGGACGTCTTTCGGCTGAAATGATGATGATAGCTTAGCTCTAAAAGCAACCCGGTATGCTATATATATCGAATAAAGTATTCTGTAATCCGTTCATTCATTCGTTCTTACATCGGATCGGAGCAGATTACCTCGTCCTGTCTTCCGGGCTTCATTGCTTACGAACTTATAATATATTCTTATGCGGTGCTTGTAATATATTTGCGCTTTGAGCACCAACTACATCCCATCCTGAACTAAGCTGCTTAGAGTGAATGCAGGTGTCTAGGCAACTAGACGCACAAGGTGTTTGTGAATTCGTTTTCCTCTATTGATTCTAGCTTACTTACAACTACGTATACGTGGCCCGCTATTACTTAAGGTGGTTTCTATTTTAAGATTTTTTTGCGCTTTCCAAATTCAATTGCAAGATCTGACTGTCTGCCCTATCCATGTTGTTTTAATAATCTAAACTCTCTATCGACTTCATCATCTTCCTGCCCTTGTCCCATGTTACTTGTGGTAGGCGCAACACGTTTTATTTTTCCATTCTCCCCTGTCAACCATCACGCTATCATTCACTCCCTTCTGTTTCATATCATTCCTCACACAATCCATCCATCTTTTCTTTGGCCTTCCTCTCCCTCTCCATCCATCCACATTTATATTTATCACTCTTCTCGTCACATGCGTTTCCTCCCTCCTCATCACATGCCCATAGCATGCCAAACTTCCTTTCTGTCACCGGCGCCACTTTTAAACATCCCCTTATATACTCATTTCTGACTTTATCCATTTTCGTCACTCCTCACATCCAGCTCAACATTCTCATCTCCGCTGCATGCGATTTTTTTTCATCTGTCTTCTTCACGGCACAGCATTCCGATCCATACAGTACGACAGGCCTTATCACGGACATGTAAATTTTCCCCTTTAACTTGAGGGGCATCCGGGGGTTACAAGTTGTTCCTGTGACCTGTTGCCATTTCATCTATCCTGAGTTGATCCGATGCGTGACGTCGCGGTCTACCTTGCCATCTCCTTGGACAAGCGACCCCAGGTACCAAAAGTCAGACCAAATCGGTAAGGGAATTCCGGCGAGAGATAATGGGCACAGGACTGGACAGACCGCCAAAACCACAAAACAGGTATTCTGTTTTGGTCCGACTTAGTCTCAGGCCAACGGTCTCCAGTCTTTCCCACCACACCATCAATCTGCTCTGGGCCTCTAAGCCGCTCTCGGCAACCAGCACAATGTCATCGGCAAACAGCATACACCAGGGGGCCTCTTCTTGGATATCCGACATAAGAGCGTCTATTATCACCACGAAGAGGTAAGGGCTGAGTGCCGACCCCTGGTGCAAGCCGACAGCCACATTGAAGCTGCCAGTAGTGCCCGCTGTAGACCGGAGTTGGGTACTGCATCGACTGTACATCTCTTGAATTAACTGCACATACTTCGCTGGCACACATTTCTCCTTAAGGGCCCACCACAAAACCTCACGAGGCACTCGGGCGTATGCCTTTTCGAGGTAAACAAATACCATGTGCAAGTTTTTATGCGAACCGCTATATTTCTCGCACAGCTGGCGGATAGCAAAGATGGCATCTGTTGTGGACCATGCAGGCATAAAACCGAATTTGTTTTGCAAAATTTCACTCTCTGCTCTCAGTCGCCTTTCAATAACTTTCTCGCAAGCCTTCATACTATGTAACATTAGCTTTATTCCTCTATAGTTATTGCACTCTAGCACATCACCCTTGATTTTTAAGATGGGCATCAAAGAACTGTTACACCATTCGTCAGGTATGACTTCTTCCAGCAACAAATTATAAAAAATAAAACTTATCACGTCCATCCATCTACCCGTAATAACTTCCATACTAAAACTGGTATTCCGTCCGGACCTATTGCTTTACCATTCTTTATCTCACTTACTGCTATTCTCACTTCATCCATACTAATCATTCTCACTAACCCCTCATTTACTGGTTTATTCTCAAGCATACCATTCCAGTCATTCTCCTCATTCATCAGTCTTTCAAAATAGCCCTTCCACCTATCCTTAATTTTCCCATCGTCCGAATGACCTATTCCACTTTTATTCTTTATACATTTTATCTGACAAATATCCCTTGTCTTTCTCTTTCTATCTCTAGCAAGCCGGTACAGTTTTTTTTGGCCTGCTGGACTATCCAGGGTGTCATAAAGTTTGTCCTGGGCTTTTACTCTCGCTATGGCCACAGCTTTCTTGGCTTTTTTCTTTAGAGCACCATACTCACTCTTTTTTTCTGTTTTCCAAATAACATTCTCATATTCAACACTCTGCCATTCCTTGAACTTTCTCTTCTTATCTATCGTACCCTTTCCTTTCGTCTCTCCCAATATATCTTTCGCTGCACTCCTAATATACCCCGCCATTTCATTCCAACATTCATTTACACTTCGATCATTCCTGTCCCCATTTTATCCACCACTTGCTCTATAAATTTCTTCACACAATCATTCTTCTTCAGCATAATTATGCCATTTTATTTTAGGGGGAGGTCGCTCTGTTTTTATTGAGCTTTATTTCTACGACCATTTCCATTTCTCTGCTGTGAGACTAAACTTCTTCCGGTAACACTTTGCAGTCTTTGATGTGCTTTAGATTTTTGCATCGTACTAAAAAGTGATCAATTTGCGTCTTCAATTACCACTTTTGTACGTAATTAGGTGTCCATCGTTCTTCTGGAACCAAGTGTTGGTTACTGCCAGGTCAAATGCGGTAGTGGATTGCAGCAATGTCTCTCGCTCGTTATTCAGGTTAAAAAATTCTCATGCACTTTTCCATAAACCCCTTTCTTTCTTCCCACATGACTCATGCACTAGGATATTCATCAAAACTGTGTCAAAGTCCTCCCAAATTTTTTATTTCACCCTTTCATCATATCCTATCTGCGGTGCATACCGCCATCGCGCGGGTGACCCAAAGTGCTTTATGGTATGCATTGGGTCTTGAGCTCCCATAGTCGCGTCCTACGACACCCACGGGACGAGATGGGTGGCCTATTCTTTCTCCGGGACCAACACGGATAACTCTCTATCGACTTGGCTTGTCAAAATCTTTTGGGCCTGCTTCTGAACACTGAGAGGTTTTGTAGCCGTTACAGAGCTTAGGATAGTTTGCAGTTGGGTTTGAACGAAATAAAATTTGATTTATCCCAGATGGTCCAGACAACACAAAGCCATAATAGATATCTAATCTGTGACACAGGTCGACCCTGAGGTCCAAACAAACATCTTCAAACCCGTCTTCTGAATATTCCCTCATGTTAAACCCATACATGATCTTGTAAGATAAGATCTGCGAAGTTTTAGCGGCGTTCATTCGCCGGCGTCTCGAGACGATTGCGATCTCAAACAGAGATAGCACAAATGTGGTGAAAGGATGTGGGTCGCGCCCGCGGCTCTGCGGCCCTATTCTGAACTCCCAGGACGGTGAGGATACAAGGGTTTAAATAGTGCTTTGGCGAAATGGTTTAGATGTACGATATCGGAAGGATAACTTCGATAAGGACTTGAAATGTATGCAGGATGTGAAAATTTGTAATAAATAATTTGTACCTAAAAACTATGTTATTTCATTAGATTATTTTCTAGGCTTTTCTTCTAGCATACGGTATACAAGATTTGGGTTTTATTACAATAAAAAGAGCCACGTCGCTAATTAAGAATCGGGACCAGCATCTTTGTTCTAAAGGTATCTAGAAAGAAAAAAAAAAGTTTTTACTAGATGAATGTGTAAAGTCAAGAATCAATTTGGTCTTATGTAATGTGCACTCCTTTGACACCTAATGTCAAAGGAGTGCTTTGACACTCGCATTAGGAATACCCTGTATCGCGAATGACAAGAAGTTAATTTTCCGCTGAAAGGTCCTATGTGTAGATCTGAACATTTAGTATGATAGAGATATGAGTTATGATATTGTGGCTTTTGTAAAGCAAAAACCCGCCTGACATTTCACCATGTGATCGGAGTGGGGCCCACCTACAGCTGCACCGGGCCGACCTCAGACGGGTGACAACTGGCGATGGTGGGTGAGGGTCACCGCAGCCTCGCTCACGTCGTCCTGATCCTGCTGTACACGCCGCTCTCCGGATTTCCCGAGCTGTCCTGTCTCTTGTTGTGCGTATGCTGCTCGCGGAGAGTCTCGGGACCGTCACTCAACTGAAACCTACTCAAATTTTCAATCAGACTTAGGCTAATCCTTTATTTTCTTTTACTATTTTTTTATATATTTATGTTAACTTGAAAATAAACCCTCGGGTGCCCTCGGATTTTTTGTAACGTTACAATATACATATATATGCCCAGGTAAGTATTTACCCACATTGCTCGCAGCTCGCATTAGCCTATAAACTACATATACAAAAATAGGCAAGCATTTCTAGAATCACGCTTACATATTTATCTAATAGGTACAGTTATGTCTGAATGTTATGTGTTATGTTATTAATAAGATAGTAATATCGTGGGCCAATGTTAGCTTTATTGGAGAAATAATGTCTTTGATAATTCTTGACTAATTCTTACCCTTTTGTCTCTCTTGGGACTCCAAAGAATGTTCCAGTTTCAAGTCGCATTATCAGCCCACATCTCAGAATAAGGCTGAAGACGCATGCAGTAAGACGCGCCACGCTAATCTCTAGACGTAAACACGCCGTCTGTGACCACTGCACTGTTTATTCATGAATGTGCTCACTGCCTTATACTCAGTAGGCTAGATCTTTATGTATGATGCTGTGGCTGTTGCCAGGCTGTTTCTTAGGTTTTGAGGAGTAATCTGTTTAAGAGAATATTCTTTGTTGCTCAGAGCATAGTTTATCGTAACTGAATTCTTAGTAAAAAAATAATTGAAACTTAGACTGTTTAAAATAAGAATTATGTTTGATTTTGCGTTGTTTTTGTTCTGTTTGTTAACGGTTAGTAGATTAGTTCAGTGGATTCGTTTATAATTTTGTAACTTTTGCATGCCTAGGGACTGGTAAAATATGGCTGAACCTATTCCATTTTTCACCATGTATTTTACCCATACTTTCAAAATAAAATATCTTTATAGGTATTTTGATGATTAGGAAATTTTAGAGGTCTGAATTTTAATTATGTAGTTTTTAGTTGATTTGCTTTCGTTCAAATTCGTTTCTTGCCCTCCAAAAGTTAGTCCTACTGCTAAAGACAGACAGTATTGTCATGCTCATCACTAAGTTGGGTATTAAAAAGGATTTAAAACCATGAATATGATTTTAAATCCATATCAATCCACAATACTGAAAGAATGCTTCTTCAGTATTGCCTTCTACCTACGATCTAAATCATGCCTTTGAGAAAACCCATGGAAAGTTACGTATTACTTATTGATATTTTAACGATAAATTAATAACAAAGCTGAAGTGTCCGCTGTGTCAGACAGGGAGCGAGACACCGCTGACACTCATTAAACGACGCGCACGACAACCGACAACGCACGCAGCACGACACTCGGTATAATTTACAATAACCAGCTAAAGTTTTATTACTGATTAGTTATTTTTATGCAATTTATTCATGTAGACCTAAATATTAACTTTTTGGATCGAAGCCTGCAACTGATGTTATTTACAGACATAGATTTACTGTTTTGACTTCCAAAAATACACTTATTTTCGGAAGTCGGCGCTATCGGTTTTGTATTTTTTTTTTTTGCCACAAAAAAGTTTTTTGTACGTAAGTACATCATGAAAACATAAGAAGTGCCAGTTGCTACCGATAATTTGAAGTGTCCCTAATTTATATCTCCTTGGGTCTCCTTGGGAAGATCAAAATTAGCGATACTCACGGTTATCTGTAAAACATCATCTTTAAACTTTTTACAAAATCCTAAGTACCCTTTACTCCGTGTCGTCTCGTCCACCAATTCGCCCTAACTACTTGAAGTCGCCCCCCTCTGGTGCACCCCACTAAAAAGCCATTACCGCGCCTTTGATCCGCGCCGCGCCGCCTTTGATCGCGTCGCTTCGACTGGCCACTTATAACTATTGCCTGTAGTCTTCAGGAAAAACTTGCGAGATGTACGGAATGAGATACTCTGTTTTGTTTTAACAGTATTGAGTTAGTTAGCGGCGAGTTCTGTGTTAAATTGTCCAGTTAATTGGATTGTTTATTGGAGCAAAATTACCAAGTTAAGTTTATAATATTGAATTTTTGTATGCAAATGTCTACGATGCCAAAACATAATACGTGAAACAAGATCTTCGATCTAATTACTTACTCATGCAACTTATGTCTTGTGGTAATAAACACAAGATTAATTAATTAAAACCCACAAGATATGTACTACAAAAACACACATCACCGTTCCAAAAGCATACAGCACAAACCTCATCCTTGTCTATTAGCCTCGTAGACAAACATGATTCCCTAGTACCGAGGATAAAAGACTCTGTTCTTCGCCACTTCATATTCACGTAGAGTGCTCCATACGGCGATAATTAGCCCCGAGCTTTGATAGCGAGATATGACGTGATGTGACGTCACGTGGCGTCAGACTCGCTCGAAATTAGCTCTCGTAACAGACCTACTTATGATAGAAAGTGCTCGGCTTTGAAACGTGGCCTGATTGACAAATCATTTTAAAATGGTGTAAACAGTGGCGTAACTGGCTGGCTTCAGATCAGAAATGTTGAACTTTTTGTAAACGATTTAATCAATAAATAAATAGCTCTAAATATATCTCTAGCAGGTTTGGCAGTTATTTACTTAGATGACTTTGAACGCGAGAGCGAGCGAAGCGAGATCGAATATTTTAGCATCCTGCCACAGATAGGTTAAATTATCTCTTGACCATTCTTTGTCACTTATGCAGACAATTTTCAGAACGAAGAAAACTTAGGCAGCAAGAGCGAGCTCGCAAATGTTTGCATCTTTTTGGGTTACGGTGCACTTTCTTCTTAAAGTGACTGTTTATATTATTTAAAAATATGCTGGTTACCTTGTTGGGAAGATCTCCCGGACCTCGCGAACACTGAGTGGGGGCCCTAAACACCGCGGGCCCTGGTGCCCCGCACCACTTTGTCTTCTTTAGTAGTTACGCCACTGAGTACAAAGCCTCATGAAATGTAATTTACGCGGTTACAAAATTACAGAGATGTTTTAGCAAGCTTTTAACGATTTAGGCCTGTGTTCACCAACATTTAAATCAACTGTTTAGATATTTAATCAGTTCTTTACTTAGGAAATTTGACATAAATCAACTGTTTAAATACCTAACCGGTGGTTTGAATGTTGGTGAACACAGGCCTTATTCTGCAAACTTTACATGGTGTGGGAGAGTTGTACAGTACACCTACAATACACATACTAACTCGTGTGTAGTTTATTTTCTTTCGTGTATTTCCTTTCGTTATTTTTGTTGAGGGATTTTGATAAAAGACCTGTCTACCTTCAAGCTACAGTTCGTCCGATGATGACGCTCGCCCGTGTTTCAACCTCACAAGCAAGATGTTATACTATATACTTTGAAGAAATACCAATTTGGCTTTGTAGAATGAGTGTACAACGAACATCATAAATGAAACAGTATTTTCGATTTTACAAGCTAATTATTACATTAATTGTTACAAGGAAAACTGTTTTTCATTAAAGAAGACTGCCGCCAAAAAAAAATTACCTTTATTGGACATATCCGTTCCAAGTTAATCAACTATCTATCGTAACACATTATATTGACTTTTATATGAGTCTTCGGAATATCAAAAGAGGTTTAATATATCAGCTTCCTTTGTGCCGTCTCCGTGTGATCTCAAATCGGCGACTTGCTCATTGATTCGGAAATCTGTCTTCGTATGTCGTGTGCACTGACTTCGTTTATTCGTATTTGTACAATCAATATTGTTGAAGGCTTCCTCCAAAGTTATGACGGAGAAATTGCATACCTATATTTTTCATTTTGAAGAGGAATAGGAAGTTTCTCAGTATTGCCAATCATCCATGAACATTGAATAAGTGCCAAGTGCCTGTCATGACTTCATGAGCTGTTTTGGGCCAATTTATTAGGACAACATGGCATTGTATTTATTGTGACAATGTGTAATGTTTTGGTATGGAGTTTATGAAGGCAATATAAGAAAATGTATTGGTCCTTGGCAGGATATTCTAATAATGTCGCATATTAAACAAAGGATATTGGTTTCCTAATGAAACTTCTCGTTATTGTTAATATCTGTTGTAATGGAAGCCGGTCAATATGACATTATCCTTAGTAGTTCTATATCGGTCTGGAAATGAAACGAGAGTATAATAATAAATATTTTCTTTGTGCTAATAATCTGGCAGAATAATATTACGAGTATTTATAATTTATTTATTTAGATTTAGTTATGTATCCAATGTGACTTTTTAGATAAAAATAAATTAAAGTTAAAAATTAAAGGAAAGTTAAGAGTTTTTACTAAATTATTTAAAAAAAAATGTAATGTTAAATATTGTACGATGGTAAAAAATGAGAAAAATGAAACCCTTCGGTGCGAGTCTTGCAGACTAAAGATGCTACACGGAGCACTACGGAATTAAGAATACCGCTCTTGATTTACTTAGATCATACCTGACGGATAGGAAGGTTAAAGTTCAGGTAAACGGCGTAAACTCATTAGGGTCTGAAATGAAAATGGGCGTTCCTCAAGGTTCGATATTGGGTCCATTCCTCTTTTTAGTTTACATTAACGATTTACCCCAATTACTTCAAAATCAACCGCAGATGGTGTTATTTGCAGATGACACATCGTTGATTTTTAAAATAGATCGACGGTCACAAAAACTTGACGACGTGAATAACTCTATTCTTCAGGTCCAAAATTGGTTTACTGTAAATAATTTGGTACTAAATAATAAAAAAACCAAATGCATTCGATTTAAGTTACCTAATGTTAGAAGTAGCGAATGTGACATCATATTGAACGGAGAAAAACTGGAATTTATTAATCAAACGGTTTTCCTAGGAATCACGCTAGATGAGAAATTACAATGGGGACCTCATATAACATCTCTTGCGGGGCGGCTAAGCTCGGCCGCGTATGCTGTTCGAAAGATAAGACAGTTAACAGATATAGAAACCGCGCGTTTAGTTTATTTTAGCTACTTCCATAGCATTATGTCGTATGGCATTTTACTGTGGGGTCGGGCTGCCGACATTGAATCCATTTTTATTTTACAAAAGAGGGCTGTCAGAGCCATTTATAATCTACATCGCCGCGAATCTCTTAGAGAACTATTTAAAACGATTAATATAATGACGGTACCTTGCCAATTCATTTATGAAAATATTATGTATGTAAGAAAAAATCTACATATTTTTAATAAAATCAGTGATAGGCATAATTTTAATACTAGAAATAAAGATAAAATAGATCAACCATTTTTTAGATTATCTAAGGTACATACATCTTTTATGGGGTACTGTGTTAAATGTTACAATAAAATACCTTCTGATATATTACAATTAAATGAAAGATAATTTAAAACTCATATTAAAAGTACACTTTGTAAACAAGCATATTACAAATTAGAGGATTATATCCAAGATAAGAATGCTTGGAAACATGCTGGTCCTGCTCCATAGGACAATTTAGAGTCTAGACAAAATCAAACTGGTTGCTAATTTAACTGTCATAATTTTTATGATATTAATTTTATTTTCTGTGATTAATATTTTAACTCACACACTGACTTATTATATGTTGTTTTTATTTTTTTGGGAAATCATATACAATGTTTGTAAATATGTGAGCAACATGTACCTATCGCATTTATTAATTTTTCTGTTATTACTTCACTTTTTATTCTTTTTACCAATTGTGGTAAGTAATTTTGATGATTTTTTTTATATTTTTTATTTTTTTATTCTAGGTACATAGTCTTCACCTATAAATATTAATTAATGTATACAAACTATTGTTAACATTTTAAAAGAGTAAGTATGGAGTTTCTTGCCCATTCTTCTCCATACATAACTACATTTTGGAAGGCGCAACTAGAATCAATTAACTATTCATCCTACACGATCAACAGTATGGTTTCACCAAAGGACGTTGCACAACCGATGCTGGGGTCACTTTATTAAAACACATCTATAAGGCATGGGAAGATGCACAAGATGCAATAGGCATCTTTTGCCACTTATCAAAGGCATTTGATTGCGTGAATCACGAAACACTGCTCTTGAAACTTGAACATTACGGACTGGGTAAACTTGCGCTTAGCTTAGTAAAATCATATTTGAATAATAGATTGCAGCAAGTTCAAATAAACGGTGTTAATTCATTGGGTTTAAAAGTCAAAATGGGTGTACCGCAGGGCTCAATACTAGGTCCGTTCCTCTTTTTAGTATATATAAATGATTTACCTTATTTACTGAAAAACCGACCCCAAATGGTGTTATTTGCTGATGACACATCACTGATTTTTAAAGTAAACAGACATGCCCAGGACCTTGACGACGTAAATAACGCTATGATTAAGGTCCATAATTGGTTTACTGTAAATAATTTGGTATTAAATGAGAAGAAAACTAAATGCATAAGATTCGCTTTACCGAACGTTAGAAGTAATGAATGTCACGTTGTATTGAATAAGGACATACTAGAATTCGTCGAAAAGACGGTTTTCCTGGGGATTACGCTTGACTCAAAACTACAGTGGGGTCCTCACTTAACATCACTTGCAGGGCGGCTAAGTTCGGCCGCTTACGCTGTTTGGAAAATCCGCCAATTAACAGACGTGGATACCGCGAGACTGGTCTATTTTAGTTACTTCCATAGCATCATGTCTTACGGTATTTTGCTGTGGGGACGAGCTGCAGATGTTGATTCCATCTTTATTCTGCAAAAGAGGGCTGTCAGAGCTATCTACAACCTCCGCAGACGCGAATCTCTGAGAGAGCTGTTTAAAAAAATTAACATTATGACGGTACCTTGTCAATATATATATGAAAATATTATGTATGTTCGAAAAAATCTACATCTTTTTAGTAAACTAAGTGACAGGCATAATTTTAACACTAGAAATAGGAACAAATTAGATCAACCACGCTTCAGATTGTCTAAAGTACACACTTCTTTTATGGGGTACTGTATAAAATGTTATAATAAAATACCACTCGATATTCTTCAACTAAATGAGAAGAAATTTAAAACGTGCATTAAACGCACACTATGCAGACAAGCATATTATAAGTTGGATGATTACATCGTAGATAAAAATGCTTGGCTAAATGCTGGTCCTGCTCCACTGCCACTTGGGCTCACTAGATAAAATTTGAATACTTGGAAGTTGCTTCCCCCTTTTTTTATTTTATTTTATTTTCTGACATTACGAACTTGAATGTTTATTTTGTTTTTATTTAAGCATGTTTTTATTGATGAATACTCCAATAGATAATAATTATTTTCTTTTTTGGTAGTAAATTTTTATTAATCTCTCAAATACATTGCAAACTATAGTTCTGTATAATTTAGCAGCATTTTTTCAATTTTGTAAATGTGAATACCATGGAGTCGTTTACTATGTTATTATGATTTATGTTGACTTGAAAGAGCATGGCAGTTGAGAGTATGTCATGCTCACTTAAATGTTTCACTGATGGTGGCGCGTGTGTTGGATCATTCGGTTCCCTACAAAATGGTTGAGCTGGATGGTGCTGATCCATGCGTCATGTTCGTGAACGGGCGCCGTCAGTTGGGACTGGTCATCTCTTGACTGCCAGGGCTTATTTTTAATTTTATATTTTGAATTGTTTTATTAGTTTTTACATTGTCTCACATATAGAAGCAACAAAAATAATGTACCCAGGATTATGTAATATCTTGATTTAAAAGAGTGTCCTTGGAGTTTCTTGTCCGTTCTTCTCCATAGTGATCTACGTATTGGAATGGGCATCTAGCTTCAACTTGCCGACTCTGACTAACTGACCGTCTCTTTGACAATTCAAAAGTGCCTGTAAATGGTTTAATTGAAATAAATGCTTTGAGTTTGAGTTTTTGAGTTCATGTAATTTTTGACGTTCAAAAGTGCATCTTCGTGCCTATTTGAAATAAATTATTTGACTTTGACTTTGACTTTGACTTTGCTACCGTGGTTTCCTTTTTTCACTCAGTCTCATAGTCCGATGGGACAGAAATCGGACACGACTGGACCCTGTAAAAATGTCAGCCCTTAAGGCTGCAGTCTTGCAAAATTCACTCGCGGTGAGTTATTTGCGCAACTTTGTATTTTTTTTTTTAAGAAATTAAAGAAATAACATGAAATATTATTATTTTACAGAAGTAAACATAATATAAGGGAGACCAACAGCTCAACCAGGGTGCAGAACCAACAGCTTAAGGCGACGATTTTTAATGAAGACCAACTTTTAATGATTTTATACTGAAGATCACGTCTAAACGAGTAGTGTTAATGATTTGGAAAAAAAAATATGTTAAATTAGAGTAGTTTCTAAATAACTTAATATGTGAATATTTTAGATTATGTTTATATTACATAGTGATATTAATTTGTAAAGTTATGTCTAACACGGATAAAAAAAGGGCAGTCTTATGGACTGCCGACAGAAGTGAAAACTCAAAACTTTGGAATAACTGACAGTCTGGCGTCAGTGTAATTGAATGTAGTCTGTGGTCTGGCTCAGCACGTCACGAGGATGTCACACATTTCGGTGACGCGAACCCATAATTTTTTCCCCTACCAAAAATCACTCAATGTGGCTAAAGCAGTTATTGTTGTTGATTGTCTTGTATCTTGACTATAATTTGTATTTAATCTTAAATGGAATTAGAATTTTTTACTTATATTTTTATTATGTTATTTAATCATTTGTATGCCCAAGTGGCTGATCATGGAATGAACATTTTTAGTATGTAATTATGTAATGAACACCTGCATTTAACCCATGTATCACAAATAAACGATTTGATTTGATTTGAAGTTTTCACTTCAAATAGCTAATGGAAAGCGTTCGGTGATGATGACGCCAGTTCCATGATTTATGTTCACCCAAAAGGTACACATATATACACAATATACGTATAGCTAATGGAAAGCGTTCGGTGACGATTGCGAATCCATAAGTTTTTCCCCTGCCAAAAAGCGTTTAATGCGCCTAAAGAAGTTTTCACTTCAAAAACTTAGAATCACACAAAATCTCACAAGCGTATTTTTCTGAAACCTTCACCTTTTTAAAGATAATTTAATTATTGATCTTTTAGTATACGTGTTTTATTAAAATACCTTTTGTTTTATGTATAATAAATTATAATAAAATCGTAGCAAAGTCAAAACTGTACATTGAATATTTTTGAAAAAAAAGTAATTGCAACGAGGTCTGGGAACGATTCTGATGCCGAAAATATAGTTTTTGGTCTGTTTGTGTTTGTCTGAATGTATGTTCCAGCATCACGCAAAAACTACCAGACAGATTTTGTTCAAATTTTACATAGATATTTCCTATATGTCTGGTCAAATTACTAGGTATAAATTATCACGCTATTTGCTATAGGGGATGAGCAGTATTGCATTATGTTTTGAGATGGGTCAATAATGGCAGTACCTTAACCGTGGTCGCTACAAGAAAATGGTCTAAGGCCTGTGTTCACCAACATTTAAATCAACTGTTTAGATACTTAATCAGTTCTTTACTTAGGAAATTTGACATTAATCAACTGTTTAAATACCTAACCGGTGGTTTGACTGTTGGTGAACACAGGCCTAAAGTAACTATCTTTAACTTTTAGGAAAAAAAATGTCGGAAATCACAGATTTTGAAAAAATGTGCCGTCAGTATGAAAATGGGCAATTTTCACAAAAAAGTTTTTTGATGCCAATCGATCCTGTTTCTTACGAGGATCAAAAAACTTATAGGACCAACTGAGGTTTGAGTGCTAGAAAAGTCAGAAATCGAAAAAAACTTTTCCCATACAGTTTGTAGGTGAGACTGAGACTGAGATGAGAACGAACACAATGTATGACAACAGTCGAATTATTTTATTACTACTTCGCTGGGTTGAATAGGAAACGAATATAGCAGATAGTTACAGAATTATCATACCTTAAGGATCTAAGAAGTCAATTATGACATATGCTATTTCAGTCAACTTTCAACAAAGCAACAACAATCTGATTTCGATTCCAAAGAACTGATATTTTTTGTGCTTCTTTTTAGGGTTCCGTACCACAATGGTAAAAAGGAACCCTTATGGTGCGACTTTGACTGTCCATCTGTCTATCACAGCTGGATATCTCAAGAACTACTAATGCTATCAACTTGAAATTTGGAATAGTTTTAGATGACGTTTGCCCAACTATTTTGCAAATAAGAAAGATTTTTTTTTTGCAACTGGGACTTAATGAGTGTCTTAAAAAATCGACTACTAGGGCATTTGGAGTATCGTATGAAAGAGCTATTTGCACATTCTCAAACATTTTATTTTTAGGCCGCATTGTTTTCGAATTTTAACAAAAAAAATAAACCGTTCCCCCCTTATCTCCGTAGTTTGCATAGAGACCATGAGTGGCCGGGAATCGCCGATTGATTCCCGCCGCCCAGGGCGTCTCCTGCGGTGACTAGGGGCGTGAGGGCACACAGACTGCCTCTCCCTCACGCGTTCCGTCTCCTCCTTCGCGCGCATTACTGCTTCGCAGAAAGAGGTGGCGACCTCCCATGCACTCTCGCTTCGTAGCATGGCCTGGACCAGGGCCGGACGCGAGAGATCGTTGCCACCTATCGCCTCCGTGAGGACACGGCGGTGCTCTACCCAAGCCAGGCAGACCTCCGCCGTATGCTCTACCGTGTTCTCCCGCCTTATCCTGAACAGGAACCTCCCGAAACAACCGTGTCCGTTAAGGACCTGCGTCAGGCGGAAGTTCACTCACACTCCTCAAAGAGGGAACTTGACTTCCCGTGTGTTTACAATTACAATGTACTGTTATATTATACCATGCACCTGGTAACGGGGACCATCACGGGACACTGCTCGCTAAACAAACACTTCCACATAATAGGGACATCAGACAATCCTCCGTGCAGGGCTTGCATGGAGGCTGAGGAAACCGTCGTGCATGTGCTCTTTGAATGCGCAGGCATCACTCAGATTAGAACAGAAACCCATGGCATACCCAGATCTTTCACAGATGTTCTAAACAGACCGGGAGACGTAATTATCTTCTGGAGGGAGGTGGGCTGGTTTGCATAACCACTGATGGCCGCCATAGCATATATACAATGGTCCACCTGAAGGACTAAGTGCGGAAACCAAACCCTTTACCATAGCTAGAACATGGAACTGTACGTCGCTTGCTCTCGCGTCACCAGTCCTGACTCTCTGTATATTTTGACTGCTGTGACCAAAACTACAAACGTAGTATTCAGGGAAGTTTTATTAAAATGTAGCTGTTGTTTTAGTATATTGTGTCGTCTTACGACTTGCACGCGAACGAAGTCGCGGGCAGAAGCTAGTGTATAATAAATTAATAATGCGTCTTATTTGGGACAGCGCTCCTGGATGGGCGAGTTCTATTACTGGCTGGACGTACGACGCGTTGCGTGAACACGAAAGCTAACCACTCAAGGTCACTGGCATATATCTGCGCCGAGGCACGGGGGTATTACACCGCCAACTTCCAGACTCCGGGCTGTTACTGAGAAATTCCTATTGGAAAACCCCAATAACGCAACGCAATCTATCTAAGAAATCGTACAAAACTTTATCCCTATTATTTTTTACTATACGTTAGGTAAAAGAAAGATCTTGTGTAAGGCCGTGTTCACAACAAGCGTATAGCCGGCCGTCGCCATTTTGAACTTAACCACTGAGTATCCTTTGTTTTTCATACAATCTCACAGTCGGCAGCTGACTTTACGTTTGGTGTGAACGCGGCCTAATATTTAATAACTCAAAAAGATGTGAATATCGACAATTTATTTTTGTGTTCTTCCATGATACTGTATGAATGTGTAACTATTAAGAACCCAATATGTAATGTTTTGTGGGGTTTTTACCCGACTGCCAAGGAGGAGTTATGTTTTTCGCGCGTATCTTGTAAGTATATTTGTTCGTAAATTTCTTCGTATCTTCCAAACGGCTGAATGGATTTCGACAGTTAAAGTATCGTTATATTCGTCTTAAATACCCAAGTGTCATTAGATACTCGTAGTAGTTTGCAAAAAAAAAAAAATGCGTGTTTATGGCGCGAAATAGTAATACGTTAATTTAAAAAAAAGGGGCAGCATTTGGGGACTGCCAATAAAAGTGAAAAATAAATAACTTGAAAGCGTTCGGTGACGATGATGCGATAGTTCCATGATTTTTGTTCACCCAAAAAGTGCTCAACGCGCCTAAAGAAGTTTTCACTTCAAAAAAAATCCCAAACCTATCGAGTAGGGTATCAAAATAAAGGAAATTAAAAGGGGATTGCAAAAAAATATATTATTCATTTGTTTAATTTTTAATTTTAATTTGGGTATCGGTTTTCGCTTAAACTCTAACAAGTAACGCATTATATTCATCAATAGAGTACCTATAATATCCCCTCAACTGGCGAGCCAAAAATGTGCCGAGACACTAAAAAATCAAAAATATAATAAATAATTAAAAAAATCAATAACCCGACTGCAAAAAAGACAATTTTAAAGTAAACTAAAAAGACCGAAACAAGATTGAGAATAGTAAACAAAATTAAAATAAACTAAGAACAAAGTAAACTCTACTTTGGTTTAACAGACTATATTAAGAGCTGAAAGCCTAAGTTAAATGCCCGCATTAAGTTTAGCTGCGAGCGGAACCCATTAATTTTCTTTCGGTTTATAATTTGCAATTGGGTCCCGCCTGCTACTAAGCTTATGCGTCTGTATAGTCTGTTAAACCGAAGTAGGGTTTTTTTGATCATAGTTTATTTTAATTTGGTTTACTATTCTCAATCTTGTTTCGGTCTTTTTAGTTTACTTTAAAATTGTCTTTTTTGCAGTCGGGTTATTGATTTTTTTAATTATTTATTTTATTAATGAATTCTTTTCGATGTATTATGTATTCTTTTAGAACAACGGAGAATGTAATCCTTATTATTATTTATTATAAATTCACCGTACAGTGCTTTAGTAATAGGTACACCCCTCATAAATAGGAATACTTAGAAAAACTTGATCCCATCCAAAATGTAATTTGCATGCACCATCTATAGCTACCGGGAACTCATGAAAATAAGGAGCATAGTAGCAAGTTACACAGCTAATCCAAGACGTAATCTACGACGTAACTCCTTGCGAAGTACCAGGAGTTCATAAAAACGAGATAGTTGTAAGTTCGCGAGTGCGAGTGTGCCCGATCCGACGCGCGCTCATCACGGATTCCCTTTGCCAATGCTGGTGGTCCCCCCGCGCGACCGCGCAGCCCCCGCTCATACCCTCGACCCTCTCAAAAGAAATCCTTGCGATTGCTAACTAAAAGTGCGCGGGACTGTTTGGATGTTCTTAGATTGCAAGTGTAAGTTTCAGTTTAATTACGTGGCCATGAATGCATTAGTAGGCACTGCCTTTTGAAATTCTATGACTTGAAGAAGTTGCACAGAATTAAACCCTAATACAAATAAACACGTATTAAAGTTACGCTAGGTATAAACGTCAAAAAATGTACGGTTATACCGAAGTTATTCCTAGGATAACTTTATTCCGTATTTATTTGTAAGGTGTTTAAAAGATTAACCGTGCAGATAAAAAAATTACTCACAGATCACAAAAAATACTATGATCTGTACCTATGAGGGTTATCAAAGTATGCTCAATTTCTTATCTTACGTTGTAGGATCGATTAAGAATCTATTCACCATATCTAGTTCGCAATAGCTAATGTAGAAAAGAATAAAGCCACTGAAACATTCCCACAGCCACTTTTCATTAAAATACAAGCAATAGCGAACATCTTCAAGATCGATTCTTTATGGTAAACCTGACGTTCCTTTTGGGCTCACATGCACCCCAATGTTACCTACCCTCGGGATCTGGTTTCTCTTTTATACTTATTGACAGATCCATTGCCTTCTCTTTCGCTGCAAACGTCATTGCGTGGCGCATTGTCTGCAAACGAAATGTGAATTCAATTCTAACTCAAACACAAGGCAGTAAGGTTGAAATTGAATCGGATTTCTGCTGTGAAAAGGAAATTGGCATTTACCTCGACAGTGGAAAAGCCAGTTTTCCGCGGCAAATTTCGAAAATGGAATCCGAAAGTATACTGCGGCCAAGTTAAGTTTACCGTCGTGGCTGTTGTTTTCGTTGGGACGTGGTTCTGTGTTTGGGTTTGACAAGTGCAAAATAATTTTGCCGCTTTGTGCGTTCGAAACACGCCGGCCGGTCGCATTCGTTGACATGTACCGGCACGCGAACGTTTTTGTTCCATTTTCAGTGTTTTAAAATTTGATTTTTTATTCGAAATGTGACGTTCGACTTCGGAAACTGTGTGCACAGCCAGTGTCGTAGTTATGTAACGTAGAGTTGTAGGTAAACAAAGAGGTTGTGTTACGTCGGTGGCCTGAGATTTGTATACGAATTAAAATTACGATTTTATAGGTTAAATAGCATTAGATAAGTGTTTAAAATAAATTTAATAATTTAAGCAGCTCAGTAAATTCAGTGTTTTGTGATTTCACCGAGATTCAACCGTTATAAACAAGGTAAGTTTTAAGTGTCAACTTAATTTTTGCACTTAGGTTAGTTTCTACTATTATGGCTTCATCAAAATATATTTTTAAGTACAAGCATTAGTAAAAGCAAATTAGTGTGAGAGCTGAGAAAGACTGCAGGTTGTGCAGTGGTTGCGTGGGTCGTTGACCCCGGTCGCCATGGCGACGGCGGCCACCATGTGCGCGGTGCTACGACGCTGCTACGCGGCGACGGCTGATTGCTACGAATGCTACGACTGCCTACGGGATGCTTGCTCTTGCCAAACAGATACTTTATTACTAATATTTACTTTTATTTATTTTATAGCATTCATTATTGGAACTCTCAGTAGATGATGATAGATGTTTGTTATGAAGGTAATACGGCGAACGACATAGATTTTCGCGACTTTCAGTGTCGCCATGTAGAAAAACTGTTCTTGCGTGAAAATATAATATTCTAACATTTATTTTTAGGTACTATCATGTTTAAGTGACATTTTTATGACTGTGACTGCAATATTGGATAGTTTCAAAGTAATTTCCATGTCACCCAAGAACATCGACTCACCGACTTTGGAACAAATACAATAGAAGTTTTGGAGAATTTGTAGAAATCGTATCCTTTCTCTTTTTATCATAAACCATGCATACTATACAATTTTCTCTCTATCCTTAAACTCACTCAAACAAACGATTATTAAAATCAACCAAACACGCACACACTCGGTTAGCAAGGCCGTATAAACTTGTAAGTAGCAGAGTTATGGCTGTTCAACATTTTGAGCAGTAAAGCAATAATCCGGGAATTGTTCGATCGCTGATAACTGCGGTACGGGCTGTGTTCCAGGGCGCGCTGAGCGGTTATAGTGCTGTAAATCTATATCTTGTGTGGTTCAGTGCACCGCAGTACTTCGCTGTGAGTCTAACGTATAAACACATCTCTGTTCCTCGATCACCTAAGGCTTACAATCTTAGTTTGCCGGTAGCAGAAAATACTTAGTTTATTAAACCTCGGAGGGCTACCAAGAATTTTCTGCCTAACTCGGCAATCGTAGATCTCTCCAACAACAGCAACAGCAATATTTTGTTGGCCTCGAATAAATACGGAATTATGTTCAAACGACCGATACCCAAAAGTTTCAATAGCAGAAGAATATCAATAAATCTTCAGCTTATTAATGAAGATATTTTTAGCAAAACTTGACAGGTTTCATATTTTATTAACGAGGGAACGATAAATCGAGGAAAAATATGATTAAAATGGTGAGCGGTGCTGCGGTATAAACTATACTATAGTCGTATGTTCGGTAGCTGGTAGCTCGAGCTAGCGCGGTCTCGCGGGACGTCACACGTCGTGTTACAGGATTATGTAAAACTCCCTCACTGTGACTATTGGAGAGTCGAAGGCTCGAATTTGGTTTTGTAAAGAAAATATTGTAGTTCACGTTTCTGTGGCAGGTTGATTCCGGCTATAAAAGTAGTGCGCATCGCTCTGTTTGTGGGTCTACTAAGGAATGCTGGGGTTACCCAACGGTAAAAAAAAACAAAGAAAATAGACCTTGCTTTGCAGAAGTGTAGTTAGCAAGATTTATATCATTCTTCGATAGGTATCCAAAAATACAAGTAACAAATCCATCCCGGTTACTTTGGTATTGCGAGGTCATTTAGCAAGATGCTAAATTAAATTAAACAGTATAGCCATAGCTTCTACTGTACACGTCGCATCGCAATGTCTAGGGGTGGCACTAACCCTTTTATTGTTTTATTGTTCGGCGCCGCGACCGTTTAGCCCTGATTTACAATCATTTTCCGATTTAAAGCTGGGTGACTTTATACAAAGGATAAAGGGCCCATAAAAACATCAAGCGCTTTTACACTTACATAATTATGAAATGCTTCCATTCCTGCATATTATTCATACTTTGCTACGGGAATGTTTTATTCGGATGACCATATTAGGGATGTCCAATTCACCTACATATTAATATCTACTTAACTATATTTGAATTCCGAATCAGAGATAATTAACAAGTTTTGGAACAACAAACTCGGTGTATGACACATTCAATTTACTTAGAATAGGTACCCTATAGAGGTATGAGGAACAGGGTGTAAAGTTCACTCATCCTCCATAGAAAAGGGAGGATCCTCCGACCAGACGGGTGTTGTGTCTGGTGGGCAACTGTCCGACGGTTGATGTCGGGATGATGTATACGCGCGGTAAACTCTGCTTGCGGGATGCAAAATTGCGAACAAAGACCTGATACACATGACGTCAGGTCTTTGATGAGTAGTTCGCATGTGGCGTTGTCGATGCAACATCAATCTCCTCCGGAGACCGGAGGTCGATAGTGGGCTGAGACAATGCATATGATGCTTGGCAGGGCCAGTTGTGGTTCCAGTGAGTCGGAACCGGGTGCCGCATAGTTTAAAGTAAGTCGGAACTGTCTGCGGAGATTCCCCAGTGAGCTTGCGCGATGCAGAATTTGTGTGACGTCCTAGGTCTGTGACGTGTAGTTCGCAATTCCCGTACTTCAAAAACATTTAAATTCAAGTCGCAATTTCTTCTCAGTGACAGTCAATGTCTATTTTTTTATTTTAGATAATTGATTGTAGTTTTGACAGATTGAGACTGATTAGAATGCAAACGTTCTCAAAAATACGGAAATTGCCTCCCTGTACGAGTAAGTGGCAATGGAATGTAAATCATTTGAGATTATTAATTCGAGTATAAGTCATAGATATTCGTCTCATAAGGATGGTTTGTCATATTTTCTTTCTTGGTAGGTACCAAGAAATCCGCCGAAATTTCGTCAAATCGATTCGTCGAATGTCCATTCGAAATTTCGCGTAGGTTCCAAAAAATTAGTAGTGTTATTAGTAGGTACCTACCTACCTACGCGAATAAAAATAAAACTCAGCCAAGTGAGTTTTATTTTTATTCCGCTCGAAATTTCGCAGATGCATCTATGAGTATGAGCGGATTAATATGCTCAGTCCTTTGGATCACATAAGTTTTCCCCTCACGAATTAATTTTATTGGCATAATGTGTCGTCACTAAATATCCCTAGTACTGTTAGTACAACATTACCCATTTCCCCGCTGCGGCGAGGAGGTGCGAACGGTTGCAACACTTGGACACCTTGCCACCTGTGTAGGGATTCCCGCGGGGATCGATCCGCCTCTCTCTCCCCCGCTGTTGCCTGACTAGTGCTGTCTAATGTGAACGGGATATGGAATCCCGGTCGTTTATATCTGCAGTTGGAATTTCAACGGACCGAAAATGAAGCAATGACTTTGGGAAAAAGGAGGTGGGAAATGTTTTCTGCATCTGTGTAACTGCACTGTAAAACCTATTTTTTTTTTGCATATCATATTCGTTTGTGAACTTTACTGACGGCATGTATTATTTAGTAAGCATTCAAGCAAGTTATCGGTGCTCCTATAAACAAACTTTAAAAAGTTTATTTGGTGCTTATTGCAAGGTGAACAACTTTGTTTTTTTGTTTTGTTATGTCCTTAATTCCTGGGAACATAATAAAATCGCGCAACAATCATACCACTTGACATCACTAGCGACGCGTACGCTAATGCTACCGAGCTCACCCTTTTACTTATTATAATTTTATATTAAACGTCGCAGCTCTTCGGATGCGTTTCTTTTCGCCTACAATCAGTGTTATTTTATGTAGATGTTCTTGAAAGGGGATGGGCAGCACCCTAAGTCTTAAGTGACTAAGACTGGTCGCCGTTGTGAGTCGTCCCTATTCGCATACTATATAGTTCCACGAAATTAAATTAATATTTTAAGCGCCGCTTATTTTGAGGTAAAATATGGTGGTGAGACGTAAATTAAATCCATTTACTTTTCCCACAAAATAATGCCATCACAGCACATTCAAATAAATATGATTTATCTGCCCGGGGATTATTTCCACGCCTTGTAGCACGGCTGTACACTTACGATATACGTGACAAATATGAAAGAAAACGCTCATCATTTTACCGAAAATCGTTTTCCCAATATCAACACCATATTTTCAATTACTTACTGTATGCTAACAACCAAATTCAATATCGTAACAATTTGCATTTTGTTTCGCATAGCGATACGACGGGCTTGGCTTGGATCTTGTTTTATAAAAAAAACCTCGTATTATACTCGTATAGAACATTTAACTGGCCTACTACAAATCACCCTAAGCTGTCCCACTTTAGTCTTTACATTCCAGAGAAGAAACTAGTATAGGTCCACAGTGCGGTTTGGTAATTTCAGACTTTTGAAATACTGGTCAAGAAGTTGTCGTTCACATTGGTGTCTAAGATTATCTCAGAAAGTACTATGCAACTGATAAAGTCAGAAGTCCCAAAAAAATGGCTTAATTTAGAAACACTGCATTTATCCTAACAAAAAAAAAATTCAAGCAGACAGTCCCTCTTTACAATATGCGTATGTTCGTAGTGTCTCGTCGGGGTGACACTCGATCCTGTTCGGTACAGGGGGAGGTGTGACAAGTCTAATGTGTCACATTATATGCTTCACACCTCGATCGTGAGCGTAGCCTGGTATGGGTCGTTACCAGTTCATACAATTTCATTGTCTGTCCTTGTTTTCACTTCAGATCCATTGTAGTTTAACCTCATAGAAATCCGTGCCGTGTGTAGCTGCTTCAACTCAAGATCTACCTCATGGTCTTTAGCATCTATTTATTGTGTGAAAAATTCTATGGTTACAGTTTTAATAACTGTTAAAACATATTCTGTTCACATTGATTGAGATGCGTTCTATACAAACATATTTTAACACCCTGTTCCTCATGCCTCTATACTGTTGATCCCGAACATGGACATTAACGTAGCCTTCGAGCAGTTAGTTCAACATGACGTCATCATCACTTCCTCAAGCTTTCGAGCGGCGAGTCCCGCAGCCAGCCAGCAACTCTATATATCGTTTCTAGAAAACGGATAAAAAACAAATATCTTCAAAAAAGTCCGCAGGTGACAAAATATTTTGTTCTTTTGTTTTTGTGTCACTCTCACAGAGTTCTCTTTGTGGAGCAACTGGGAGCAACCCTCCTGTGACGTCACATTATTGGTTCACACCTCGGCTCGGAGTTGAGTGACGGACAGATGGCAAGTAAGTTGACAGTTTTACTGGTGTTGCCTTACCTTTACTTGGAAATTGGCGCGTTTTTGTGTTCTGCTTAATGAGGTCGGATTAGTTCTGGTTTGGCAAGTATCGCAGTAGTGTGCGTAGGTTTACTATATTACTGCATAATGCGTGTTGCTTGGTTGTTTAAACAGGTCTTCCAAAGTGAACAAGACAGCATGTACCTACATTTGTATACCCTACCATGCATTAAAAGTATTGCTGACTATAGAATTAAATGCAACTATTTTCACCTAGAAACAAATTCATAATTCGAGAAGAGACATTCTTCTCTGCTCAGCATTGGGATACAATTCAGCATCGTGTAATGAGCACAGTTGTGTTACAATAAAACACTAGAACGGAGGATATAAAACAGCACGTGCTCACATCAAGACTAGTGCAGACTCACGAGATACGTGATACCTTAGCACTTGTACAACTGTGTACATGTAGAATACACAAGAGCTTTTTATGAAAGTGGTAACATGGTATTGTTATAAAGTACACGTTACCTGCCTTGTGTGTTTGTTTGTTGTTGATAAAAATGACCTCTAGTTGTATTCAATGAAATCAATGATGTAATATTCTGATGGTTCTTTGTTCCTAATTAATAAACCATTGAACATAGGGCCTTATAAATAAACACGGAATAAAGTTATGACAAGCATAAACGTCAAAATAAATTATGGTTATACCGAAGTAATTCCTAGCATAACTGTATTCCGTGTTTATTTGTAAGGCCCATAGTGTTTTTGTTAAATGCTTCCTGAAATGGTGAGCCATTTCAATTTATCAGAATGCGCTTGCATACAGATACTTTTGGACTTTCACCAGTACAATACGTCTACTAACGTTTCTCATACGCGCAAGTTAGCTCAAAGCTCAAACCCTAATATTTTGTTAGGTACTCCCCCAGTAAATCGTACAGAAGTACGATACTCGTACATTTAGCGTTGGTTCAGTACATTTAGCGGCACGCGTGCTGCTCATAAATAAAAACAAAATGGCGTCGTAAACAAAAGCTCCGTTTAATCTCTACTATAAAGTGCTGATGTTTGCTCGTTACCACCGCAACGAGAGATTTTGCAAAAAAATCAGACGTGTAATCTATGAGCGCTTAAAATATGTATATTTTTGTTTACGAACACATATTTAAAGGAAGTGTTAACAGACCGTTTTATTTTTGAAAAAAATTGTTTATTTCCGCACACCTACTTGGTTAAATGAACAGATCGTTTTATTTCTTTCTTTTCACGATCTAAGATAGTCTTTTGATCGGTTGATTCACCAGCAAAATACAACAAACGTTCGCGTTCGTTCGCTGCTGTAGATAAGTATCAATATGCTTTATTGAAACAATTTAAGGTGCATATTAATGAAATGTATTTATTATATTATGTAAATGGCACACCACTGACTTCCTGCAGTATTGTCTCTCCTTCTACTTTTTAAAAGGTTATCTGTAAAAAATCGCTTTTAGCGATAAGTCCGCCCATCGTGTTACCCTAATGAAATGAAACAAAATGAAATTTATTTGCAAGAATTGTAGTACATTAAAGATGGTCAGGATTTTTTAAAAGTTTCTAAAACAATTTGCTAAAACTAGCATGCAAAATTATGTAACGTTTCTACATTTATATCTGTAATTTTTATGGTGTACATAATAAAGAGTATTCTATATATTTATCTAACGTTCGGTCGTCCAATTGCAACCCATGGAGATTGTGTAATAAGCGTTCAGAGTCGGCTCGGTATGCTTACCGTTTATCGCTGTCGTACTAAGCACCAATGAATCAGGGAATGACCTTAATAAATATTGCATTCGGGGTTTCAGAGGCTTTGTTTCTAATCAATCAGTGGGCTGAAACAATGTAATGTAAAAACAAAATAATAAATCGAAGCTACGCTGAAACAGGAAAAGTCCTTGAGATAGTATCAAGGTATATACTTATTACTACTAGCTTTTGCCCGCGGCTCCGCCTGCGTGGATGTCGGTTACCGCGTAAAAAAGTAGCCTATGTCCTTCTCCATATCCCAGGCTATATCTCTGCCAATTTTATAACGACCGGTTCAGCGATTCAGGCGTGAAAAGGAACAGACAGACAGACGAGAGTTACTTTCACATTTATAATATTAGTATGGATAATATTAGGTACAATAGTTTATTTTATTTATTATATTCCCGGGGCTTGTTCCACAGTGTCTAAGTAGCTTCTACCAAAGGAAAGCTACACGGAGATGGTGAGACAAGTGCTTGGTAGTTTTCTACGTATAAATATTTATATTTAATTTTCTATGCACATTAGGTACATAATTAACTATATGATATATTTATGAAATATTGTTTGTACAATAAATGTAGGCATACACACACACACACACACGTATACCATCAATCACTCGAAATTGTACCACGTTGACAACCTTTACTATGGGATGTGCAGACAGGATTTAGAGAGGGAATGGGCTGTATGGATCAGTTCTTCTCCGTAAAGGTGCATAGCCAAAAAACAACTGGCAAAGCACAAGAAAGTTTACTGTGCTTTCATTGACTTGGAGGCCTATACAGGAAAGAACTGTGGCCGACACTATCCGGGTACTGAAATCTTTATACAAGGATTCCAGTGCTTGTGTTAGGATAAATGGGGCATACACAGACTGGTTCTGTATCTCAAGGAGTGTTACACAGGGTTGTGTAGCGTCACCGTGGCTGTTCAACTTGTACATGGATAGTTGTTTGATAGATTTGAAAGAGGGTGAGTGCGGATTAAGGATGAATGAGTTGCCTGTCAAATGCCTTCTCTACGCAGATGATTAAGTTCTACCTGCATCATCAGCAGAAAAATTGCAAGACTTGGTGACTGCGTTGGATGAAGCATATAAGATGAAAGGGATGAATTAAATGTGAATAAGACGAAGGTCATGGTGTTTGAAAGGGAAGAGGATGTATCGATGTGTAATGTGAAAATAAATGATAAGAGTGTGAAGTAAGTGAGTTTGTATATTTGGGGAGTCAGTTTACAAGGGATGAAAAGACTGATGAAGATGTGGGAAGGAGAGTAAATGCGGGAAATAAAGTGAATGGTGCTATACCAGTCGATGCTCAAAAAGGCTCGACTGGCTGTACACAATGGTGTGCTGGTGCCTACGCTTATGTATGGAAGTGAATGTTGGGTGTGGCAAAAGAAGCATGAAAGTAGAATAAATGCTGTGGAAATGCGTTTCTTGCGAAGCATGTGTGGCGTGACTGTGAATGATAGGCTGAACAATGATGTGATAAGGCAACGGTGCGGTTTAAAAGAAGATGTAGTGACAAAAATTTAAAAGAGTATCCTTAGATGGTTTAGCCATGTTGAGAGAATGAATGAAAGGCGACTTACAAAAGGTATTTACAAGGCAGATGTGAGTGGAAACTCCGGGAGGAGACGCCCTAAGAGAACTTATGTTCTCTCTTATGTTCTCTCTCTTCCAATTAGGTCACTATATTATTATAGTGACCTAATTGGTGATTTTCTTCAGAAAGGTCAGGTGCGTAGCACTCGCAACCGGCGTGCGTGTATGACCAGAAGTGTGAATGTAAACGAAGCAAAAGGAGTATTTAAGGAGCGAAGCGGGTGGCGCTCTACGGTTTCTGCCTACCCGCATGAGAAGAAGGCGTGAGTTTAGTAGTTATTTTTTCCCTACTGCCACGTAAGGAGACACTCTCTAAACCACACCCTCTGTAAATAAACCTCGCTCTGAAGTCCCACTCCGCGAAAGACGTTACCTCAAGTGTTACTGTAAACTAGTGTAAACTGATGTTGGTTACACCTGAACGAGTGTTAGTGCTAACAATGCACTCACCAAGAATCGATACTGTGTAAACTTTAAGTAGCATGTTTACACTTTACAGAAGTTGTCGATAGACAAAGTTGTTTAAAGTTCAGAGTTTACGTCTCTAGTGAGGGCTGATGCATAATGACGATTATTTACAGGGTTTTAAACTTAATGTCACCGGAAAAAAAAGGAACTATGTATTTGATTCGATTACTTATAAAATTATTCTATTTTAATATTCCTCAGCATTGTGTCTACGAAAGATATGCATCAATGATTAATAACACAAGAAAATGAGAAAGAGCGTATATACGTTCTATAGGAAATTGACAACAAAATGCTATAGCAACAATATTTGTCACGGACGGGAAGTCCCTTATATCCGCAGGATACCACTCAAAGAGATTACTCGATCATAATCGAATGAATACTCATAAACACAACCAGAACGGCTCGTTACCGTCGGTTAACCAACCGATAACCGGTTAATATATTTGCGTTACCAAATCATAGGTTTGTAACAGTTTCTCTTTGTAAATTATCGTGTAAATAATCTAGTTAAACGGATGATCCGGCTGAACGAGAGCGGATAAACCGATCTCTATAATTCGATACCTGACTAATTGAAATCGATTTAGTTGTAATCGAATTGTATGTAAATGTTTATTTTTATGTTTTGGATGACGATGAATAGGAAGTGTAAGGTGGATCGAAATAAATATCACTCCTGCTGAAATACTGCCGGTACCTAGTTAGGTCCCAGTCCTAGGTAGGTCCCTGAAACAAAGAAACAATGAGAGTGGAACAAACAAATACAATTTTAGTCCTACAAAGTAACACGTCGTATCTACGTCGTATTCCCAGGGGGTAAGAGGTGGTGGAGCTGGTATACCGACTATTTTACACTTGTATTAGGTTGACATACAATTTTTTCAGTTATTGACGTGATTTGCACAGCATCGTTTGCCGCCACGATGCGACACTTTTAAACCTCATTTTTTGTTGCTCTACTCGTACTAACTACCGCTACTGTGTCCGCAGACAAAGACGCGATAGTAGGTAAAAGAAAATGTGGAAACCGGAAAAGTTTCATGTATTATGGCAGTCACGGACATTTGACCACAGTAGTTCTACTATTCCTGCTTGCAGCGCTTGGCCGCTATAGTAACGCTGACCTACGCTCATCAACCAATAGCATCGCAGCAATCGATTTTTGCTAAGTTTGTTTTTGTAAATGAAAAAAAAAGACCGTTAAAAACAAGCAGAGTTGGTCAGGCATCTATATCACTGTAACATGATCATAGATGCCTGACCAACTCTGATTGTTTTTTAACGGTCTTTTTTTTTAGCGTAGCATGAGAAATTTATTTAAACTAAGGTTATTTAAGTATTAAATTAATGAAAATTCTATACACACTTACCTAGGCAGCTGATTGAGCCGTTTTTCATAATTCCTTCTCAGTCACGAGATAATATTTTTTTTAAGGAGTGGCGCTAGTGGACCCGAGACAGCGCTCTTATACAGATGTGGTCATTGTGTGCGCGGGATTTTCATTTCAAAGTGCTCAGATGTACGGGACCGTGATAGTCATCAATCAAATCAAATCATTTATTTTTGAAATACACCCATATAAAATTTACACCAGACTACAAAATTTCAAAATTATTATTATACATTAATTACATAAAAAAATAAAAAATAAAAACATTACAAAACATATCAACTGCATAGTTATGTACCTAATGAGGTCGAGTTTTTGCCATGAATTTCGTTCTTAGAGCCTATACGCACCAGGACTTAACTTAGTACGGCCTTATCCCAAATGCGTACAGTGTGGCTATGTTTAAGGCAATCGAGCCTGGTACCGAATAGCTACCTATGACCCTAATGACTAAAACCTAGCCGTTTAACTTGACCTAGCACCCTAGTTATCCTAACACCCTTACCCTTACCATACAAACCATACCAAACGTGAGTTACGTTGGTTATACGTGCGGGAAGTCTGTTACGAGGAGACCTACGGTAACAGACGGAATTTGGGAAGGAATAGGGGTTTGTGTACGTCGTGCAATGTACACAGGAAATGGTTTTCTTACTGCCGATCCCACAGACTCATAGGATCGATGATGGCTAAAGGTGTCTTGGCCACAGTAAGAGGAAGTATAGGAGATAAATCACACTCGACTCCAGCTTGATGACTAGTTTATTACAGTAATTAACTTAATTATATACTAATTTTATGGTCCATACACATCGATACTTATTTAGATGTGTGTTTATATGTATCGAGCCGATGAGGCGAATATCTCAGTAGGTCACTTCTTAGCGCTGACGGTGCGATGCTGTTGTTGCTTGTTCACGGTTGAACAGAGCCTGCAGTCTTCGACCAGCAGAACAATTAATAAGGTACATTCGTATTAACTAAGTAATTATACCTAACCCACCAACTCATCCAAGAAAACCCAAAAAGTAAACCTATTTAGTACTAGTCTACAGCAGATAATTGAACTAAACAATATATCTAATTACGTTATAGCGTGTGCTGTTAAACGACGCGTTATAATACTGAATGAATGTGCGGTAATGGAGCGCTTCTCGCGATACACTGAGCGACAAACCACGTAGTGCGAAATGATGGATGACTCTTTGTATGCATTTGGATTGAGTTGGTTTAATAATATCTAATAGACGCATAGATAACCAATAAAAAATCAAAATACAGTAAAAGTACAAGCCACAATTAAAAATTATGACTTAAAATAAAATGTTCAATAAAATTTGATTAGGTATTAAGAAACGTAAGTTTCAGCAACGTCTTCAAGTTAAGCAATGCAGCTGGAACATTCATGTTTTCCGCTAATCCTTACTCCAGCGCCAGCCCTAGCCTTCGATCAGGGTAGAGCGAGATTGTCTTTCGGCGCCATTTGGTCGACGTTTTCACTCACGTTAATTCTACTTCGGTTTTATGTTAAACTAGCTTTTGCCCGCGGCTTCACTCGCCTGGTGGTCGGAAATTATCCAACGGAAACATTCTACCGGAATATAAACAGTGTGCTATGTGTTAATCCAGGTTATAAACTACCTGTGCGCCTTTCATCCAAATCCTATTAGAAGCATAATAATACTAATGATTGAAATACTGTCTTGAATTCATGCAAGCCTTGTACTTTTTGTTAGTTTACTGCTCATAATTATATTGTGCACAACGTGCTGTGATCAGAATAACGTCTTGTATGCATACAACGTAGGGTGACTGCTATAGTAATTCGCCCCTCATAATAAAAGAGGTAGAAACAAGGTAACGCAAGCGAGATCATGAATGAAAAGGACAAAAATATTCCTATGTCTATTGTATTTTCGTTTTATTTTATAAAACCTCTTTTGTATGAGTGGCCAATTACTATAGCGTGGCCCAAAAAACAGTCACCCTACTACCGAGATAAAAAGTATCCTGTGTTGTGTCCAGGTTATAAACTGTGTGCCAAATTTCAACCAAATCTATCAATAATAATAACAAATATCAATAAATAATAATTCCCAAATTTTCAAAAATCGACTTTTACTGCAAATATCAACACTTATTGAATTTCAAATGAGTTAAGTAGTTCTAATTAGTATAATCCTGATTCTTTAACAATTTTACTTCGCACTGGTAATTGTTTTTCGCGTTTGACTTTTTGGCGCCCCTTGCCGTCTGGCACCTAGAGCGACCGCTCCGCTCGCTCTACCCCAGGGCCGGCGCTGCCTTTCTCCTTCCACAAGACTGGTAGGTCATTGATATACACTAAGGCCAAGAATGGACCCAGTATTGAGCCTTGAGCTACACCTACCTGAATTGGTAGCCCGGAAGATTTCACACCATTAACATCTTTAATGTGATAACTAGTGATAAGAAAAGATTATTATTTTCAACACCCTTTCTTAGTTTTCCAGTCTTTCAGTTGTTTTACATCTGTAAGCTCTGAAAGTTCCTTGTAAACTTATTTTTTTTTTTTTTTTATAAATTTGAGTTAAAATAATGTTACTCTCTTAAGTTGCCTCCGTATGTTAATCTTTCATCGAAATCACCTGACTAGTTGAGCTTTGTATGTTTCCAACATACCAAATAGACGAAGAGGCTCCTAAGCAAAAACGATTTATGTGTCATCTTCAATACCCCGGAACATACTCGACTCAACAGCAGATATTAGTCGCGGCATCTCAGCATTGCGAATTGCGGTACAGTGACCGACAGCGGTCGGCCGACTTCGGTCGGTCGGTTTGTAACCCGACACCGTAATGGCACGCGAGGGTCCTCCGACACGGCTATGTGGTCAGTTGATAGCTTCATGACATAACGGCAGTTACTAATAGCTTTATAGGCAACTAGCTTTTGCACGCGGCTCCGCCCGCGTTGATGTCGGTTATCGCGTAAAAAAGTAGCCTATGTCCGTCTCCATATCTCTGCCAAATTTCATGACGATTGGTTCAGCGGTTTAGGCGTGAAAACGTAACATACAGACAGACAGACAGAGTTACTTTCACATTTATAATATTAGCATGGATACCAAACCTAAACTGCATTCCTGTTGAGGTCGTATATTTTGAATTTCACACCAAATAGCCGTACAACTACGGCTATTTAAATATTTGGCTCAGTTTTACATCGTTCATGCTTCAAAATTTCCTATGAATTAATTATTTTCAGATATACATAAGGTTGACACACCCCTTGCCAACCCTTCGAAGAAACAGGCATGAGGTTACGTTATATATGTGTAAATAAGGTTGATTTCCTCAATATTGTTTATGTGTGATAACTAGTTATAAGAGAAGATTATTACTTTCAACACCACTTCTTAGTTCTCTACACTTCAGTTTTCTATCTGTAAGCTCTGAAACTTCGGTGTAACTTGACGCGTAAACCAAAACAAATATTGTTTTGTGGTCAGTTTCTTTCAAAATCTTTTTACAGGTACAACTTTCCCAGTCTCACTTCACTTAAGATGATCAAAACTGTAAAGTCTACAAACGTAGCAGTAACACAAACAGTCCCCAGTTAATAGCCACTTAACAGCACCGCGCCATGACTGATTACTTGCGGCTGTTTCACCAAACAAATCCGTTTCCTTTTCATTATCTGTTGAATTTTCAGTCTGTGGCGCTTTAATCAATCAGCATTCCCACCGCAAATTATATAAAATTAATATTCATATTCTACGGAAAATACAATGTCCAATATTGGTGTATCGTACATTGATGGATTACTAAGTAGTCTATTGCACATTTGCTTACAAAGTGAGCAATGGTTAGTAGAGTGCCAGCGTGGGTGATTGTGTGTAGAATGGCTGGCTTTAATAAATCAGGGCTGCGACCAGAGATTATAAATTTAATATTCATGGAGTGCGATGGAACAAGTGGTGTACATTTGTATTCCGGACGCTGTCGGCAGCACTCGGCTCGCCCTCGGCCCCACTTGTCTTTTGTTTTTAGTGCAGTTTTATGAGATCTGGAACGTATGTGGTTATGTCTGAATGGACAGGAATGTCTACGGTCAGCTTACGTAGTCAGAAAAGGTACATACGTACCAGATGTTGTGTAAGTTTCAAAAAACGTGGTAAAAAGTGATAATTATTTTCCTTATAGTGCACAGGCCTTCTTAAATTGGCTGAAACCGAATTTCTTAAACAAACTGAAATTCTAAACCACCGTGTCGTAGCCAACGCCTTCACCCTCCCTGCAACTTCCCCTAACATTCCAAATAAAATGATTTACCTTTTAAAAATTAAAAAATCATACGCACATTAAAAGCAGCGCTTAAGTTCACGAAGAGAGCGTCGTCGTACGCGTCGCGTTAATTTTCTTGTAAGCCTAATTACACACGGGCTTATTTGCGCCTCGCCTCGCAACGCCTGCCTCCGTGCCTCGACGAGGTGTGAAGTGAAACTTGCCACAAAAAACCCTTTACAACTTTTTCAAGGGTAAAGTTTATACATCGCGAACGAGGCTAGGAGCTGGGGGTTATTTTGAGCTAAATTCTGGCTTGGTTTTTTAATCAGGTTGGTTTAGATGGAGAGTTAAGATTTTCACCAAAACTACAACGTACAAACCGAATCTCTTATTGAATGTTGGCAAAGGCAAGACAAATATCGTTAGGTAGGTCAACTAACTAGCTTAGGTCTATTAATTAATTAATTGGGTTAGTTTAATTCGGTATGTTCTTGAGATTTTCTGAATAAGGGCTTGGGAAAGCTATTTAATTACACAGTCACATAAAAAATTGTCCACAGTTTTAACTGTCGCAGTATTTGAATAGATAATTTCTTTGGACATACGAGTATAATGTTGGGGAAAAAGTCTTTTCGCATTATAGTATGTATGAACTTGTAATAAAATCTCTTTGGCTATACTATTTGTATCTGGCTGGTTTTGGTATCATTGAAAGTTTAAATTTTAAAGAACATAATTCCAAATTCAAATTAGGAAAATGTGTGATTTTCGTTTTTTGTACTGTCAAGATGAGTGAATCTAATGAAGAAATTCGATACATTTTAAAATTTTACTACAAAAAAGGTAAAAATGCAACGCAAGCCGCGAAAAAAATTGCAATGTTTATGGACCTAGTGCAGTGTCTGTGAGAGTAGCCAAATTTGGTTTAAGCGTTTTCAATCCGGAAATTTTGATGTCAAAGATGCACGTCACTCTGCTCGCCCTATTACGGATAAAATGGATGCCATTTTTGAAAAAGTGGAGCAATATCAGTAGTAGACCAAAAAACTGTTTTGGCACATTTGAAAAAAACTGGGTACACAAAAAAGCTCAATATTTGGGTACCTCACGAGCTCACTGAAAGAAACCTAATGAACCGTGTACTCATTTGTGATTCTTTATTACGACGTAATGAAACCGAACCATTTTTGAAGAAGCTGATAACTGGTGATGAAAAGTGGATCACGTACGACAAGAACGTGCGAAAAAGGTCGTGGTCAAAGGCCGGTCAGGCTTCACAGACTGTGGCGAAACCCGGGTTAACTCGCAACAAGGCGATGCTGTGTGTGTGGTGGGATTGGAAGGGCATTATTCATTATGAGCTGTTACCACCAGGCAGGACCATCGATTCTGAACTCTACTGCGAACAACTGATGAGATTAAAGCAAGAAATTGAGAGAAAGCGGCCGGAATTATTCAACAGAAGGGGTGTGGTTTTTCATCATGATAACGCTAGACCTCACTTAACTTTAGCCACTCAGCAAAAATTAAGAGAGTTTGGCTGGGAGGTGTTAATGCATCCGCCGTATAGTCCTGACCTTGCACCTTCAGATTTCCACCTGTTTCGGTCTCTTCAGAATTCTTTAGGAAGTGTCAGGTTAACATCACGAGAGGATTGCCAAAACCACTTGTCGCGGTATTTTGATCAGAAGTCCCAAAATTTCTATAACAATGGGATCATTTCCCTACCTACAAAATGACAAAAAGTTATCGAACAAAATGGTACCTACATATAATGTAAATAAACTATATTAAAAAATGTTTTGAATTTTCTTAAAAAATGCGAAGAAACTTTTTCCCCAACCTATTATATTTGCAATGGTAACCAAAATTAAAGCTTACTCCAACAAAATACAATTATAATAATTAATATCAGTATCGTGAAAGTTATTATCCTTTAATCTGGCTCCTGGAGTAGGTCGGAGGCGTGAGCCGTGACGCGGTTGCGTATCAAAGCGACGTCGGATCGCAATTAAGGATCTCACAACGACATTAATTAAAGGCTTCTTTCGGAATACCGAAGCGCCTCGCCTCGCGCTTGCCTCGCCGCCGATCTAAACTAGCCTTTAGTGAAAAAAGGTGTTTTAATTAAGAAATTTGTGGGTACCGTACGAGTTTTTTTGTGTACGTCGTTTAATCTTGGCTTAATTTTCAAATGTTTGTAGATGTAGTACGGTGAAAGGGAGCTGTGGGTGGTAAGGTGTGCAGAGACGTAGCTACCCAAAACACTTTGCAAGTTATGGTATCTTGGCAAAGGAAAACTTTAAAATAAAAGGTGGAAATCCCCTGGAAATATAAATGATGTTTTAAGATTGTTTTCAGTTCTAATTGTGAATCAAACAATACAGTCTAACTTAGACTCTGCTTATTAATGGTGGTCAAAGTTAAAGTCAAATCATTTATTTCAAATAGGCACATATAAGGCACTTTTGAACGTCAAAAATTGATGGCCAACACAAAACTAGCCTTACACTGCTAGTATTGGCAAATTGCGTAATCGTCGACACTCTGTTGTAATAAACTTTCGTAAGTCATATAGTCTACCATATTCAAATTAGAACTTGATAGACGTCGCCCAAGTTATTGATCAAATTATCGGAAGTAAACAAACAAATTAATATACATTTTTATTACGAATGCAGAACATCCCTGGTATCATTAACTGTTACAAATGTCCGGCTATCAGTCCAGTGTCAGTCTGCTGCTGACTAGTGACGCTAACCGAGGCCGTTTGTCTCAATAAACATTATTGCGAATATCAACTAGTTATACATTATAGATGTATAGCACTGTTTGTGTTTGAGCAGTGGCGATGTGGGTCAATATTGAATTCATAACATGTAAAACTAATTGCTTTGGCTAATTGAAATTAAAACTCATAATTGCCGCTTTATTAAAAGTTCTTCATGGTTTAAAATGAATGTGCTGAAAAGGGTTATCAGGTTGTCAAAGTTATTAAAACAGTTTTGATTTTCCTATAGCTAATTACCCTTCACTGCTAACGTCCAGCTATGCAATTCGGAAACGAAAGCAGGTCCAGGTATTGACTTGAGCCCACTTTTACTAAACTTTCATACACTTGCAGTCAATAATATTTCGCAAAACGCTCATTGGTACTCACTGTCATAAAGAAAAACAGCCAAAAAGGTAACTGAACCCCCAAAAGGCGAGGAGACTCGTCTGAAAAAAATAAGAAAAACCTTTTGTCTGTCGCCGGTGTGGCGTCCGTTAATTAAACAAATAACCGGCATAATGAGGGAAGGTACTCGTACAATAAGCTGTTACCACTGACCGCAGGCGACGATGTCTTTTTACTTTACTTTCTTACGGATTCATTTTTTCGTAGTACCTCGAAGACGGCCAGTTTTCTTATTGTTCTGTTTATTTAACCGCTTTATACACATTTTGAGTCGCTTATTTTTTGAGCGTGTTTTTGTAAGGGTGTTTAGGTTTGTGATTTATTAATTTAAGTGGGTAATTCTGTTTCGTGAATGCTTGAAGGGATGTCTCCGTCTGTGTTTGTTTCTTTTTAGAGGTCGGTTTTTTTTACTTACTTGCTCAGATTGAGATTTTTTCTTGCAAAATTGAATATTTAATTCTGCCCCGAACTGTATGCCACATTCATTTTCATTTCGTATTTGATGTCTTCATAGCCATGACACTAGATTATGTATTTAATTAAAGAGGTAAATCATAGTGTCCGTACTAATGGAATTGAGACATCGCCGTCGAAGGCTCTAAGTATATTAGTTTTCCACGTCCATTTTGCTTATACCCAACACACAAGAATCGTATACCTACAACTTACCAATAATAATATAAAAAAACCTAGAATCTACATAACCAAAGCAGCGTTCCAAAATTTGCACACTATCAAAATAACACCAAGTTCGCTCATCAAGTTACATAGCACCACTGAACGAGCTCTATGTTTTCACAGGCAAATCAACTAAAAGTTTGATGAGTTCCCGTCGATTTGGCTCATAAAGCGTGGGTAGTTGAACAGTCGCGGGTAAACAACGTAACGTAATGGTTTTACAGGCGATAGTTATCACGTCTCGTACACTGGCGTTCTTGTAAACAGAAATTCAGTTGGATTGCTATATTAAAGAAAGTTAGAATGACAACGTGTGACCACGGTTTGGTTTTGAGTGCGTTAAGATATTTAGAACAATAACTCAATGAAGATATTGGATCATCATCATCATCGGCAGCCTCGTTCCACCCACTGCTGAGTGTAGGCCTCCTCCCTTTCGTTCCATGCTTGCCTGGTCTGTGCGAGTGTCATCCAGGTATTGCCCGCGATCTTTTGTAGGTCGACAAAAACGAACCGCTAAATGTGTTGCTAAGAGCAAAACTCGTGAACGGCAGGAGCAATTTAGCTAATTTTTAATATTCCTTGAAGTTCGAGGAAGGTTCTTGTGAAGAGAAAAATTGGAAAAATTGCCCGTAATAGCAACTTACAGCCGTAACAACCCCACTTTTCTTTTTCCAAAACAAACTTTTCTTAGCTGTCGTTGCCATCCATCACCCATCTGGCTGTTGGTTTGTCAGCGCAAGTTATTGGTCACTAAGGCTAAATCGTTACGCTTGTAAAGTAATGGCCTTCACTTTGCTTTATAAAAGTATTCTTACATCGCATTATGCTTTCAGTAGGTTTCAGGTAAATTATCTTATTAAAACGACGCGCCGTTTGGTCTCACATAGTACTGCAGTCACAGATTCAGGAAGCAAAATGGGATATGGCATCCAAGTGAAAGACTTTTCAAAGGCCACAATGGTCAGTAGTCCAAATTAGCCCAAATGCCATAAACTAATGAAGGTCCGTCACAAAACCAAAATAGAACCTTGATCGCGGCGGTTTTGGTAGCTATCAAAAAGGTAGGTAAAAAGTTAACTTGAGACATAAATGAAATTAGTGACAAGCTTACATGAAGCCCTTATTAGAAAACTTTGATGATCTTGCTCGAGTTTACCAACAGTGTATTACATAATATATCCGTGTCGTTTCTATAATCCCGGTCGGTATCGCACGTAGCCCGTCACTTGGCTCGCTGCCAGCTCATTTTCCACTTCAATTTCACATTTTGTCAACACTAGTTACAAAATAAGTTGATTCGCTTTTGTTTCCCACCGCGATACTCTTCTTTGGGTCGTTTTGTCGCAGTTGTGCGCCCGACTCTGTGTTTGGAAACGAGAATTTTGTGAGCAGTATAATAGAGGAAATTAGTTTTGTAATGCTTGCGTCAGCATCAGTAGTAGAATCCATTGTTACTGGATTACAATGATGCTGAATTAGAAACGTACAAAAGATAATTCCGTACAACTAATTAATTTCCAAAAAATGGTTGCACAGCACATATTGTACAATGTAATATATTCGCAAATGATACATAAACGGCTACAGATGATCGTGTGTTTGAACTTTTACAACTTACACATTCCATATATGTAATCTCAAAACCAATAACATTCATTGACTACATTTCCGGTGCTACTGTGAGACTACAGCTTATTTCGCCTATATTTGTCACTCGACCAAAACTCCCACGACACACAATAAAACGAACGCCATAGTATGATTGTCCCAATTTATCGCCCCATCACGCGCGTACAATCACGCACAATACTGTGATAACAAATTGCACTTTTGTTGCAGATTGTACGAGAAAGCTGTCCAGTAGGTAGCTGATCCGCGACTTTCTAGGTAAAAGATCAATCGGCATGTCAATATATTTGTATGAAACCAATTTTTTGTAGATAAGTGGTGATAATAACAGGTAGGCATGCACGTTAAAATTAAATTCATTACTTATCAACTATAATGGAAGGTAAATTAGTTTATGTAAAAACATTTCTACGAAAACCTTCATCGCCCCTCCAAATAACCCTTATTAAAATTACAATTCCTTCACCGTGGCAATTTACATAAATTTTATTTTACTTTATCGCTCTATTATATCTAACGCATCGCACTATGTGTGGTGGTACTACGCACTAGGGGTGTCACCCTACTTCATTACGGCCCCTCAAATCGCGGGGCACGTGCGTGGCGTGCACAACACGGCCGGACACCCCTGTCGCTCATCGTAATCCACTGAAGGTTGACCTCCCCTGGTGCGATGCTTTAATTTTGTTACTATTCAGAGTTTGGTTTACGCGATCTGTGCGAATTTATCGTCGAATAGAGTGGAGTCTGATATAAGGTACCTACCACATAATAACTGAAGGTAGTATAAGGTTTTCAAACAATGATATTTCTGCAAGCTTTGTAAATACGATAGAGCGAGTCTACGGAACAAATAGTCGTATTGAATATTTAACTTATCAAGCGTCGGCTAAGAGACACAATTGGATAGGTATCTTATTGATTCGAGACTCCCAGAAATCAAACCCGTAAGTCGGTATGTGAATTAACTATTTCACAATGTTTCATGCCGCAAGTTAACTTTTACTTTCATTTTAGTCTTTCATAACGAATAAGCAACTAAAACGCGTAAAGTAACTTCACCCTCTATTTTATGTCAAACTTCGCACATTGCACCGTCAGCAAAGAAATTCAGTACCGTCAACCGTCATGCATGTTCAAATAGTAGAGGTCTCCATACCTTGGTCCCTTGTTGACACAAACTGACGTCAGGGGCCGTCCGGAAATTATTAAAATTATAACTGACTTGCAATTTTTGAGCGCAGTCAAATGTTTTAACACGTCACGTTTCTTTGCACGCGTGTGTCACAGTGAAGGGCGTGAACGTTATTGATGGTATGAGAATTTTTATTTGATTGAAATTGAATCTTTTTTGAGGATTTGTTTTGTTTCGTTGTCGGAATATCCATTAATTTATACGGTTTCACGTTTGTTACTAATAAATAGAATTCGAATTCTATGACAGTTCGCCTTTGCTACATTGGCAACCTTGAGACAAAACGATAAGCTTCGTAGGAATAGAATAGAATACTCTTTTTTATGTAAACTATGCGAAAGAATCGGCTTCTTTCTGCTATAATCCAACTAGTTAGAAAAATGTGACTATAATAAACTGGTCAGACGAAAAATATTATATGTAGATACTTTATCATTCCGCAACACTAAAATGCATAGATCGCAACATTTCCTCAGTTAATGGTACATTATACCGCGCTACGCCGCCGCCGGCCAGTCCGCGAGAGATCCAGATCGGGGTGGGACTCACTCTTAATACTCAATTAGCATAATTTGTTCGCTGTGAGTATTGTAATGTTACTGCTTTATTATAATGTAGGTACGTAACTTTTTGTAAGTAACTACCTAATATGTTCTTCGTGGAATAGCCTTTTCAGGCAACTTAAAAATTAATTCAATAGGAAAGCAATGAAATTATTAAGTAAACAACCATTGAATTTCTATAGAGAATGATGCATGTAGGTAGACATAATTATACGAGTACCACGATAACAACCACCAATCGATCAGTTACTTGAATCATGATTAGTTTTCGACATCAATTCATCAAAACTTTAATTGCGATCCTCAATTTGTGACGGAGTACACTCATCAGTGATCGCTCATGCGATGTGACAGCGCATTGATTTCCACCGAGGATTGGCTCCGGGATGCTCATGACACTACTGCGGCATCCCCCGACTGAAGGTATACTCGATTTGAAGGGGAACAATATTGCGTGAAACGTGTTTCGATTTTTTTTTGTGCGTTTCTTCGACTCGACCGACCGTGAGCAGTCGAGGGGTTACTTCATTGAAATGGGTCTAGAAAAGTTATTAAAATTATTGTGGGTGGGTTCATCTTGTTTTAGTGTAAATTTCTAACGGTCTTAACTTTTCGCTGTTGTCAAAACACAAAAATGTGTCTTGCTCCCTCAAAATAAAGATCACCACGAAAAAAATCGGAAGAATTGCAATAATTTTGCAAATGAAGTTTGATTGTGGGTACGTGAAATCTACCCAAAAAGTGCATTACCCGACAACATCACAGAGGTCGCTCGAGTAATGACGACAAATTGACGCGTCCGCGTGAAATATCGCCGGTCGCCGGTCGCTCGGTCGCCTGGTCGCCGCGACCGACGCATCTCGGTCGCCGGTATATTCTCATTCCCCCACTAATGTATAAAAATGTTAGGATTACGTACAATGAAGGATTTGGAGGGATTCTGAAGGTTGCAGCGACCGAAAGCTTTATTGAGTGAATTAATTCAACATTCTGTGTGATCCTTCATTTAGGATCGTGGAATGGAAATGTTCTTTTATTCAGCAGTTTTATTTTGGTAGAAGCAATGAGATTCGGTATTTTAAAACTCCGAAACACTGCTCCTGCTATAGTTATTAGACGAGCAATCATAGGTAAGGAAAAATCTGAAACTCTCATAATGCACCTCATAGTCAATAGTCTTGTTGCCGGAGGAGCAGTGGTGGCCCAGTGGAAACAGCCGAGACAAGTTTTAGGTCGTAGGTTCGAACCTAGGCAGGCACTATACTTTGTGTAAATTATTTCATCACCACTTCTCTCAAAACGGTGAAGGAAAACATCGTGAAGAAACCGGCATGTCCTAGAAGCAAAAATTCAAAGACATGTGACATCTAGCAACCCGCACTGGGCCCGCAGGGTGCATTATGGCCCACTCCTTCTCGCAGAGAGGAGGCCAGAGGCCAGTGTCGCAGCAGCGGGAACATTATCGGCTGATATGAAGTCTTGTTGCGAATGCAGATTCGATAATCGGTGAGATATTATTACCTACTAGCTTCTGCCCGCGACTTCGTCCGCGCGAAATTTCGGCCCACCCATCGCGTCGCATTCGCATCCCGTCGCTCGCTCGCGCTAAAACTTCGTTATCGCTTAGCGTTCTTTCTGACTTTTGTTCTTTTCGCTTGGCTTCTAAGGATCGTACCGTAGATATATAACCTTTAGCCATCCTCGATAAATGGGCTATCCAACACTAAAATATTTTTTTCAATTCAAACCAGTAGTTCCTGAGTGCGTTCAACCAAACAAACAAACTCTTCAGCTTTATCCATACTAATATAAATGTGAAAGTAACTCTGTCTGTCTGTTGTCATGTTACGTTTTCACGCCTAAACCGCTGAACCGATCTTCATAAAATTTGACAGAGATATAACCTGGGATATGGAGAAGGACATAGGCTAGTTTTTACGCGATTACCGACATCCACGCGGGCGGAGCCGCGGGCAAAAGCTAGTAAATTATATAGCTGACCCGCGCAACTTCGTCTGCGTCACCTACTCGTAAGAGAGAAAGTGGTTTAAGTAAAGAATTTTCTACTTATTTTGTTGCGGAGTTATTTTAAAATTATGATATCTCCTAAGATGTTGATTGAAATCAAGTAATATCAAAGACAATTTTGTTAACATTTAAATACTTGTGATTAATAACATATTTATTTGGATAAAGATTAATATTATGTTGATAAAACTCCTTCGCAAATAATGAAATTAATTAATAATTTCGAAAAAATTTGATTACCATAAAAAAAGGTTATAGTGAGTAAATCTTAAAAGATAGACATATGCTGTCGCGGACTTTTTTTGTAGAACTTTTAAAGAGGAACAATTCCATCATACATGATATTTGCGTAACTTAAACCGTTTATGCAGCGCACGCAACGGAAGCTCTCAAAAAGGAATAATTTTTCCCGTTTTTGCATCATTTTTCATTTATGCTCCGCTCCTATTAATTGTAGCGTGATGTTATGTAGCGTATAATATTCCTCAATAAATGGACTATCCAACACAAAAAGAATTTTTCAATTCGAACCAGTAGTTTCTGAGATTAGCGCGTTCAAACAAAACGTTAAAATAATATTATAAGTATAGATATTGTAAACAAGATATTTTGATAAGTATGGTAACACAAGGCCGCAGATAATAGAAAACATGATAGAACACTTACACAAGAAGCCATTAAACTTATAGCTGGAACAATAAAAGCTATTACCCCAACATCTTATCTCCATCTCCGGCATAACTAAAGCAGTAAGTTTTAATGACTGTTAGCAGTTACTAAAACTGGATTAAACGTTATAAACTTGATCAGCGGGCGCCTATTGTTTAGTCATTTGTTTAATTAATTCTGTGCGCCATTGTCTTTGGTAATGACATTGTGATTAGCTGGTATCGAATCTCTGGAGGTCCCCAAGGTCCCAAGATGTGAAGATATGACGCAGTTACGAATTGTGAAGGTTCGAATGCCTAGAATACGTTATTTAGTTGCTTTCTGAATAGTTCTACGTATTTGATACCTTCAATCACGGTCACTATTACTCGTAAAGTTATGCCAATCGCTCTATCATCTTTTTTGTTACGATCGCTCTTCCAATTTTTTGGTTGCGCTAACTTGTACACACGGCCACAAATCAAGCTATACATTTCCAGTTTAGGCTGATCTCGCATTGTACGGAAATCCTATACAATGCGAGATCCGCTTATACTGGAAATTTATATCTTGATTTGTGGCCATGTGTACTATTGCTCCGTAAATGACGAAAAGTCGCGCGTGCATCACACAGACTAAACGATTGTGACGGAGAAGACTTGGCTTGGCGTTGAGAACCAATCTTACAAAACAGTTAAGTTGCTTGCACAACTGGCTGTCTGCGAAAGACCAAAATCCCATAAAATTCTGAAAAGTAAACAAACCATCGATAAGCGGGCAGGTCTACCTTCAGTGATGTAATTAGAGTGTCTTTTTTTGCAAAATCTTTTTATTTCTTTTAAGTCTGTCGATCCTTTTAATTGGTTTTTAGCCCGTTCAGTTCGCAAAGTAATCTATACATATAATAAAATCGTAGCCAAGTCAAAACTGTACATTGAATATTTTTTTAAATTGATAATAGCCACAAGGTCTGAGAAGAATAAGAATAATATTTATTTGTTTAAAAACAAGGTATAAAAAGATGGTAAAAATACAAAATAACAAGAGCATATAATGTGTTTGCTTAACAGTTATAAGCGTAAAAAAACGATTTTAATGCCGAAAATATAGTTTTTAGAATGTTTGTCTATTTGTTTGAATGTATGTTCCAGCATCACGCAAAAACTACCTGATAGATTTTTTTCAAATTTTGCATAAATATTTCCTATAGGTCTGGTCAAACTGTAGAATACTTATAAATTATCACGCCATTTGCTATAGGGGATGAGCCGTATTGTATTATATGTTACACAACACTACATATTATAAAACAAAGTCCTCCGCCGCGTCTGTCTGTCTGTCTGTCTGTTCGCGATAAACTCAAAAACTACTGCACCGATTCTCATGCTGTTTTCACCAATGGATAGCTTGGTTCTTGAGGAAGGTTTTAGTATATAATTTGTTAAGTTTTTGTATGCATTTTTGTATGAATTAACGATATTTGTTGGAGGTGTCGGAAAAAAATAAGCAGTCTGGGAGCTTTCAACGAAAACGCTGTCTAAACCCTTTGAGATATAACAAAATAATGTATGGTGGAATTATGTATTTTATAAAGGTCTTCAAAAAAGTCCACGATGGCATATGTCTATCTCTTAAGGATAACAAACTATAACCATTTTATTGTCTTTTTGTAGGTATTTGTTTGCCGAATTTTACTCTTGGAAATACGATTACGATAACAATACGCTATAATATCAGTAGCTATTAGCCAAATTATGTTCGTAGATAAATAAGCTAGCTACTTATGTGTATTTCAAACAGTATACAAGAATATTTATCATAAAAACATTACTAAACACGGCGGCCTTATGATCAAAATTTGTGCATTACAAAACTTTCGTTACTTTTCACTGACATATTTATCACTTTTCGATAAACTAACACTCAATATGAAAACTACACTTATTTCTCAGTAATTCTGTATAAGATTCTTCTATGATTAAACCGTTTTCTCATTGAATCCATTACTTTACGCACGTATAACCTTGATGAATGTTTACATTAGGCACCGCGACACCGCCACACGACCACAGAGTACAGACGTATTTTGTTTTCTTTTTTTTTCGTTCGTTTAGTGGTGTTCCCGCTAAAGTGTCAACCGGTCAAGTATTAGTCGATTAATTGAATTCTACAGCCAGATCGTGTTGCAAGTACAAAATAAATGTCAAATATTTCGTCCAATTGCGAACGTGACCCTGAGAAAAGTTATGCACCAATGGTGTTCATTATGTATTTCGAGCGTTTTATCAGCACAAACGGTATATCATGCGACATTTCGGAGGATTTAATTTTGTTTTCACATTGTTGGTACTTACGTGAATTATTTTAAAATTATTATTTGTGTCGCACTTTTATTTCGTGTTGTAATTTGGTAGGTACAATTGATTGCTTTAAGAATTTGAGTGAAATTTCGTATTTTGATTTTGTGTTTGTTATCTTTAGGTAAAGACTCATTCACGTTCAGAACATATGTACTTTTATTATATTAAATCATTTGTTTCGGTTTCTATTCACATAGAAACCGAAACAAATGATACATACTTTACTTAAACCACTTTCTCTCTTACGAGTAGGTGACGCAGACGAAGTTGCGCGGGTCAGCTATATAATTTACTAGCTTTTGCCCGCGGCTTCGCCCGCGTGGATGTCGGTTATCGCATAAAAAAGTACCCTAGGTCCTTCTCCATATCCCAGGTTATATCTCAAAATTCTAACTTAATATTAATTTTAATGTGATTCACTATGTGAATAGAAACCGAAACAAATGATTTAATATAATAAAAGTACATATGTTCTGAACGTGAATGAGTCTTTACCTAAAGATAACAAACACAAAATCAAAATACGAAATTTCACTCAAATTCTTAAAGCAATCAATTGTACCTACCAAATTACAACACGAAATAAAAGTGCGACACAAATAATAATTTTAAAATAATTCACGTAAGTACCAACAATGTGAAAACAAAATTAAATCCTCCGAAATGTCGCATGATATACCGTTTGTGCTGATAAAACGCTCGAAATACATAATGAACACCATTGGTGCATAACTTTTCTCAGGGTCACGTTCGCAATTGGACGAAATATTTGACATTTATTTTGTACTTGCAACACGATCTGGCTGTAGAATTCAATTAATCGACTAATACTTGACCGGTTGACATTTTAGCGGGAACACCACTAAACGAACGAAAAAAAAAGAAAACAAAATACGTCTGTACTCTGTGGTCGTGTGGCGGTGTCGCGGTGCCTAATGTAAACATTCATCAAGGTTATACGTGCGTAAAGTAATGGATTCAATGAGAAAACGGTTTAATCATAGAAGAATCTTATACAGAATTACTGAGAAATAAGTGTAGTTTTCATATTGAGTGTTAGTTTATCGAAAAGTGATAAATATGTCAGTGAAAAAGTAACGAAAGTTTTGTAATGCACAAATTTTGATCATAAGGCCGCCGTGTTTAGTAATGTTTTTATGATAAATATTCTTGTATACTGTTTGAAATACACATAAGTAGCTAGCTTATTTATCTACGAACATAATTTGGCTAATAGCTACTGATATTATAGCGTATTGTTATCGTAATCGTATTTCCAAGAGTAAAATTCGGCAAACAAATACCTACAAAAAGACAATAAAATGGTTATAGTTTGTTATCCTTAAGAGATAGACATATGCCATCGCGGACTTTTTTGAAGACCTTTATAAAATACATAATTCCACCATACATTATTTTGTTATATCTCAAAGGGTTTAGACAGCGTTTTCGTTGAAAGCTCCCAGACGGCTTATTTTTTTCCGACACCTCCAACAAATATCGTTAATTCATACAAAAATGCATACAAAAACATAACAAATTATATATTAAAACCTTCCTCGAGAACCAAGCTATCCATTGGTGAAAACAGCATGAGAATCGGTGCAGTAGTTTTTGAGTTTATCGCGAACAGACAGACAGACAGACAGACGCGGCGGAGGACTTTGTTTTATAATATGTAGTGATGGTTCAATAAGGGTAACCGTGGTCACTACAAGAAAACGGACTTAAGAAACTATCCTTAACTTTTAGAAAAACATTGATTTGCATTCACAGATTTTGAAAAAAAATTAATGTGTATTTACTACTATGTAATTTAAAAAAAGTTTTTGATGCCAATCGATCCTGTTTCTTACAAGGATCAAAACGGCCATGTGCGAGTCGGACTCGTCCATGAAGGGTTCTGTAGCAGCAAGCAGCAGCAGGGTTCTGTAGTATAAAAGTTCTTGTAGTTCGTTGTAACTTTGATCGATGTTTTAATAATAATGTATTTTTTTTAAATTTAGTTATTGATAAGTAAACATTATAATTAGGTTCCTAAATGATGAAATATTTATTTTTATTTTTGAGTTAATTGAATGAAAGGTAAATTGCGGTTTACGATTTATGACGTATTAAAAAAAACTACTTACTAGACCTCGTTCAAACCAATTTTCGGTGGAAGTTTACATAGTAATTTACATCAAATATTTTTTTTAGTTTTATCATTCTCTTATTTTAGAAATTATAGGGGGGGGGGGACACTCAGAAAACTCAATATCCTTTTTGAAGACCTATCTTTAGATACCCCACACGTATGGGTTTGATGAAAACAATTTTTTGAGTCTCAGTTCTAAGTATGGGGAACCCCCAAAATTTATTGTAATTTTTTTTTTTTTTTGTTTTATAATCTTAATTCGGTTCACAGAATCTTCTTACCAAGTTTCAACAGTATAGTTCTTATAGTTTCGGAAAAAAGTGGCTGTGACATACGGACGGACAGACAGACATGACGAATCCATAAGGATTCCGTTTTTTGCCATTTGGCTACGGAACCCTAAAAAGCAATGCAAATCTGATTTAGATTCCCAAGAATTGATATTTTTGTGCATCTTTTTTAGGGCTCCGTACCAAAATCGTAAAAAGGAACCCTTATGGTGCGACTCAGTCTGTCTGTCCGTCTGGGCGTCTGTCTGTCACAGCTGAATATCTCAAGAACTCCTAATTAAAATAACTTGAAAGGAATAGTTTTAGATGACGTTTGCCCAACTATTATGCAAATAAGATTTTTTTTTTGCAACTGACCTCTTCTGTCGTATAAGGTGCAGAAATATCTATGTTATATGACTGGTAATGAGAAATCCCGTGTGTTTACAATTACAATGTACTGTTTAATATTAGTGATAGGTGTTCGTCAGAAATAATCTGTAAGAATTAATTGTCATTCTTACAGATTATTTCTGACGAACACCTATCACTAATATTAATTTAATTTCTTATTGAAGAAACATTCAATGTATCAGTGTTGTGCCATTAGTGTATATCCAAAAACCTATGCAGGCCTTCATTAATTTACTAGAAAAGAGCTGGTGGACCTCGACACCGGGCTGCAGACAGTCCGGGGACGCTTTGCCATCCTTAGATGGTAGGCTAACCAGGCGTTTATTACACCTGGAAAGGACCGGCCTGCGCCTGGTGACGGGGACCATCACGGGACACTCCTCGCTAAACAAACATTTCCACACAGTATATTGTGTTGAAGTGTTTATTAAGCGAGGCAGAACGGACAATCCTCTGGGCAGGGCTTGCATGGAAGCTGAGGAAACCGTCGCGCATGTGCTCTTTGAATGTACAGGCGTCACTCAGATTAGAACAGAAACCCTCGGGGCAGCCAGATCTATCACAGATGTTGTAAACTTACCAGGAGACGTAATTAACGTCTGGAGGGGCGTGGGCTGGTTGAAATAATCACTGATGGCCGCCATGGCCCTTATACAATGGTCCACCTGAAGGAATAAGTGCAGAAATCAAATCATTTACCATAGAACATAGAACTGTACGTCGCTTGCTCCCGCGTCACCAGGCCTGACCCTCTGTGTATTTTGGCTGCTGTGACCAAAACTACAAACGTAATATTCAGGGAAGTTTTATCAAAATGTGGCTGGTATTTTAGTATATTGTGGTGTCTTACGACTTCCACGCGAACGGAATCGCGGGCAGAAGCTAGTTAAAATTGTGATCCGTTGTAGCACGCTTTGATGAATTATGAGTTGTCACACACTTAGATGTTGCTAATAATTATGAGTTTCAAAGAAATGTAATGAAATTATTTACAGAAAACACACCTTCAACGACAAGCAATATAAAATGCCGTGACTCTTTTCAAATACAAATTTTTTGTATCTTCACCTTCAGGCAGGCTGTAGATTTAAAAAAATCCCACGTTATGACACTGTTTAATATAAAGTGATACAACAATACATGTTCTAATGAACCGTTTTCACAAATAGACGAACAACAACAATATCAGACCTCTTCAGCACAAAATAAGACAAAACAACACAATGCCGACGAACTTGAGAGCTCATTTCTTCAGAAAAAGGGGCAATAACTCCAAAATGTTGTGCACTCTGGTGGCAAATATATCCAGTTAAAATTACAAAACAAAAAGTGTTGGTAATACGGTGGAGAGCGTCGCGGCCGGTCCTTATGAATTCTTGTAGATAATACGTGCAGGCCCGGATTGAAGGGTGCAGGGTTGGTTTGGCCCTCCGGCAGGTCAGGTTTAGAGGGGGATGATTGGACGTGTGCGGGTCTGAATTTGTACTAAGGATCACTGAGGTAAAGTTCTCTGAAGACGTACACATTTTTATTTTATTATTAACTCATGTTATTGCACATATATATTTATATGTCACATTGTTATTGTTAAGCTGCAGTTTTTTATCAATCAATCAATGAGTCTTTATTGCAATACATAATGTAAACATAAATATGGGTGTTAAGTATAAATAAAGAGAAACAATTATATGGACTCTGTCGGGCACAGCAATATTATAAATAAGTGAAAGAAAGACAGAAAGAAAAATACTTTTATAGGCATTACAGCAAAATATACACCTTAAAACTATAACAAACAGAAAACAATAATTATAATGCCAAAAGGACCTCAGCTCAGCATAATGTCAGTTGACAACACAAGGTGTACCACCTGACTCTGATTTTCAGCCACGAGTACGCTACGATACGCTAGAATAATAAACACACAGGTAAGTGTTTCCGTTTTAATAAATTAAGATAGAGTGAGGGTATATGAAATTTTAGAAGATACTAGACACACACGACAAGAAATTGCATAATATTAATTATATCAACTAGCAAGTTCGTCCCTGCATTCACAACTTTCACCAAGCGCGGACGATTTGCATAATTTGAGCATTTTTATGCTTTATTCCGTGAGGTTCCACTGGCGACTTATATTTCTTTGTAACTGAAATGTCTCTTCAGCGCTGAAAAGACTGTTGGGCGCCAAGTCGAGTGCTGAAAGCTCTTCAAGCACTTTAGCTGAAATTTTCTTGATATTTAAACTTAGATAAGATCACTTTTTGTACCGTGGAGTTGTTACTTGAGTGGAAATACTTGGATTTCCAGTTGGTGAGCGGTGGTAGTAATTGTACAATAAAATGGTTTTATGTCATATAAATGGACCTGTAGTTAATATCAACAGCTGTGCTGCTGGCAAGAGTTTGTTGCGCCACTTCTTCTTCCCAGCTAAAGCACTAGGAAGTGGTGAAGGATGGGCGTTTTGGGGGACTGTCTTATGTAATTTTGACGTTCGAAAAGTGATGATTCTCAGCCTAATTTGAATAAATGACTAGTATTTTTTTTTTTTTTTTACCGTCATGAGCAATTTTTTTTTTTTAGTTTATAACAGACAGCATGTTTTTATAACAAGAAAATGCATGTTTTGTTCTAGGTACATGTTTGAATTTATTATTTATATTATGTTTAATTGATAGATACATACAGTTTTACCATTATCTTCTGAACATACTCGTATTATATTTTTATTACCACTCTTACATTAGGTACTAGGTACCAAAAGTAATGATGTGTTCCTTTAGACCACCAGTTAGTAACTGACGCTAGACTTAATGCCAATTGCATACAATAGAAAATTAATGACTTGCCTACTTCCAATTCACAGTAGCTTGGTTATAAATCCATAACTTCCATAAAGCCAAAATACTTACAAGCTTAAAAAAACCAACAACATAGGTATCCGAATAATAAATGTATATACTTACAAATTACTATAACAGTCCATCTTGCTGCCCTCATTCTAAGCAAACAGAAAGTTATGAAGGTTGTTCTGAAATATACGGAGCCTATTACGTCATCACGCGTTGTTATCACTTATACCTACTGAAAGTGGGAAGTCCCACAATATATAATATATAACATCTATTCATAATACGCTCCGTACAATTGTCATGATATATGCTTATGTTTGTCAAGACCATCTCGGATATGCCTTGCGGCGCAGACTAGGTACCGACAGACAAAAAAAGCATTGGCATAAAAAAAAAAACAGCATTTCCCATTCCAAAAATGTCTATAATAGACTGCACGTTTGTTTATTTTAAAGATTGAAAAAAATCTGTCTCATAGATTAAATAACATCCTGCATACTGTATAGTCCCATTAAAATCGCCCGTTTGTTAGACACCCGAATAAAGCGCTACATTAAACCTTTTTATTACTCCACATTACTTGCAATAATGCTCGGGACACGTCCTTCTCCCACGGGGTAAGTATTCTCCAAGTGATAGCTAAGTGCGTGCGCACACAATCCATCTCGGCAACAATGGCGGCCGCCGACGTGTGCCGTGCGGCGCGGCGGCGGTGGCGGTGCCCACCGTGTGAGAACATCATGTGCCCCGACACCTCGGCTAAAGTAACAGCTTGCCTACATATTGTACAGGTGGGGAAATAAGTGTTGGGTTTTTTGCTAATAGTGCGAATATTTTCGGGCAAATGTATCTTAAGTATCTCACAAGACGCAATGTTTCTCGTCATACTACTACTACCTACTCTTTTTTATTGCAATGCAAATATGAAAATACCTCGAATAATTTTGACAAAAAAACCAATGGATTCACGCCAGTATTCGTAATCTATACATATAATAATGTATATCGATGCCTAACAGCCAAAAAGGGATAAGCGACATTTTTTTTTTTTTGCGAAATCGACTTTTGTTTTATGGTTAGAAACAGCTTTTTTTTCTGCGTCTATTGTTTGTCGATTTCGCAAAATAATGTCGCTTATCCCTTTTTGGCTGTTAGGCATCGATATGTTATAGTCAAAGGTCGATATGTAGCTTCTTCGCGGAATAATGGTTGATCCTAGGTTTATGGTATTCTAATTTTTGCCTTTGACTGACATATTTTTAGGCAAACCTAGAAGTACCTGTTTCGTCAAACGTCGAAAGCAAAATAATCTGATTCGGACTTTGCCTAAGTCTTTCCTAGAAGCGACTAAGATAAATTCATTAAACGTCGATTTACGCTTGATGCGTTTTAAACAGGATTACAAAAATTTGCGTAATTCTTAATAGCCAACCAATAAATTCATTTTTGATTCCATATATTTTGTACATTGAAGGTGTATAAGTTTATAGATGAGTGACCCAAACTGTGTTGTTACTAAAGAAACTTTAAAAGCGAAGTTTATGCAGAAAATTATTAATTTGAATTAAGACAAGTGTTCATTTCTGGTGAGATAGAATCTGCTAGAGTACATAGCTGTTAAGAGAACTTCTAAACAGTATCGCCGTTTCAAACGCTACGACGATATGTGCTTCGGGGACGAAAACAATTTGATTAAACCATAATATAGAAACAATAAACATCAAAATGAAGAAGTATGTTTTTTATACCTAAGTCTAACAAAATAACACATTTCTGTACCTAATTTAGGTATGATTGGTCAAACCCCGATTTGTACGTATTGAGTTTCGGCGTTTGACTATTCAAGTTCGTGTCATCTAGAATTATACATAAACTAGCCAAACCTAGGAGCGCCGGAGCTAAGATGTTTGGCTATGATATATACGTATAATAAAATAGTAACGAAGTCAAAACTGTACATTGAATATAAAAAAAAAGTAATTGCTACTAGAACGAATTTTATGTCAAAAATATAGTTCTTAGAATTTTTTACTGTTTGTCTGGATGTATGTTCCGGATCGGCGCAAAGAAAGGCTGAACGGATTTGCATGAAATTTAGCACACAGATAGTTTATAACCTAGATTAACATATACATATACTTTTTATCCCGGTAGTACGTTCCCCTGGGATATTTTGCGAGCAAAAGCTAGTATACAATTTAACAATATTTATAAAGTTGCTTCGTCAATAGGTTATAAGTCACACTTTCACACGTCAAATATTATAAGTTACATGACGTCGGTGTTTCCTATCCGTAGTTGAAACACCAAAAAAAAACTCAGATACATATGGTCATCATTCGTTGGTCTGACAAGCTACATAACACCACACCTACAGCGCACCTTGTACGCATATCGTTCTCGAGTGTACGCGTAACAAGTATTCCATCAGCGATATTGACGCGTACCTCCCTGCGCCACACAACTGAGCAAGTGAGCAACACATCCAAGAAAACACACCAATTGTTGTTTTGTTCATACGACACCCTCATTTCTTAATTTTGATTACAAAAAGAGTAATGCTGAAAAGCACTCTTAGTGCTCGTAGCTAAATTGCTTCTCTGCATTCTTCGACCTGTCAGGCTATTCGTATTAGTAAACTATATCTGGCTAGTCTAGAAATCCAAATACCTTTAGTTATATTTCTAGTAAAAGCTAGGAATGATGACGTCGTTCCAAAAGAATTAAATATAGCAAACATTTTATGAGATACTTGTTTCAGTAAAACTAGGAAGGGTGAAACGTATTCTGTTTATTTGAAAGTATTCTTTAACCAATAGAGTATTCGTCAATCGACAAAAAATTTGAATTAGACTAGCCCTTCATCTTATACCACCTCCAAAATGCGTAAAACCACGGTGTACCGGTGCAGCTACGTCGCCATGGGACTGCATCGCTCAGCTCATATTGAAAACTTGCGTGTAAATTCATGGTCTAAAACTCACACGTTCAGGCTTAAAAGTTTATTCATATTCATTTTCATTTATTCACATTTAAATAGAGTAATTACAATCAGTGGTTTCACATGTTACATTATTTGATCTTACATTCTATTTAGCCTAGTATGGCATGTGAAGCTTAATCATGCAACGTAATATTAATGTAGCACAATAATTTAATATAATAAAAAATAAAAAAGGTGGGTATTTAGTCTTAATTCATAATCAATACATGTCCGATATTCATAGTGCCTAATATCAATACCTGGCTAACCACAGTGTCCAGTTCCAGCAGTTATTTTTTTTATTTTCATTAAATTATGATTAATAATTATTCGAGTAACCACTCGTTTATTGAGTAAATCATTTTTTTAAGTAGTAGCTCTCTAAGCTTTCTCTTAAATTTTGGCAGAGGCAGATCTTGAATGTCTGGTTGTAACCTATTATAAATTTTTACACACATAGCTGAGCAGTTTTTTTAAATACCGCAGTCTTTGGTTTATTAAGCGCTATAATATACCTATTGTACATAACTGGCGAAAACAGATGTTATGTTATGTTATGTTATATACCCACTGTAGCCGACGCCTTGCTCCCAACATCTATTATTATACCTTTTTCAATCGTTATAACTTTTTTTTGATTTTAGACCCAAAACAACTTGGAATAATAACTACCATAAATCGACTAAGTTTAAAATTATCTCCTTCACCAAAAATACAACATGCTCCTAAAATTAAAGCAACAGCAGCGCCTTATTTCCATAATGATCTATCGGTAAAACATTACATTAAACAGAATAATTCCCTCAATTTACCTAATATCTCGTCAGGCGCAGATTCTCAAGTATGTTAACAGCGCTAACTTTGTGCGTGATTCTATTACCTACTGAGATGTGAATTTTAATCACAATACGTATCAGTTACCAACATCAGTTACTGTTCGGTTCTCTCTATTAATGATTGTTTTATGAAGGATCGTAAGGGATAATGATAATTTTGAAATAAAAGTGGCAGTTAGTAATCTGTATTATTTTTATAAATGACTTTGACATATCTCGGGACCTTGGGGTCCCGGACCGTTATTATTGTTATTATTACTCTGTTTATTATGTTTAAGATTGTTTCTTCTTTAAAGATATAAAAATCAACAATTTACTCTTGTTTGACTCTGATATAGTGTGCCTAAAGCAAATAAATTCACATTTTTAAGCCATCACGTGTTAATTATGACAGCCAATTTGTCTTATTTCCTTTGCCCCTTAATATCCTACTGTAAACATATGAAAAGTTAGTAATTCATCTGATCCAACTAGAATTTAATAAAAAACCTAACATAACATAACATCAGGCCTGTAATGCCCGAAGGGTTAAACAACGAAGTGTTAAGCACTCTATAGTACACCAACATTTCAAAAGAAAAAAATATCTTCGGTAATTTTACTAATCACGAGATCATAAAAACCTGGGCTGATAGATTTGGTGTAGCTGTAAACCCTAAGAAGTGCCAGGCGATCATCATTGGCAGTCCTCGTGGTATTAGCAAGGTGGATGGTTCAACTTTGCCACCGGTTCTCTTCAATGGTACGGTCGTTCCTTTTAGCACTGACGTGAAGGACCTAGGCTTGCACATTGACAATACTCTGAACTGGCGAACTCAAGTCGCTAAGGTAAGCCAGAAGGTTACTGGAACGCTGCGGGCTCTGTACCGATTGAAAAATATATTACCAGCGAGCACTAAGACAATGCTTGTGCAGTCCTTAATTTTCCCTATCATCGATTATGGTGATGTGTGCTACTATGACCTGAATGCAGATCTCCTCGACAAACTTGACCGTCTTCTCAATAACTGCATTCGATTCGTTTACAATCTGCGTAAATATGATCATGTCTCTGCACATCGGTCGCTTCTAAAGTGGTTGCCCATACGTCAGCGCAGAGAGCAAAGGGCGCTGACCACCTTGTTTTCATTTCTTGACTCTCCATCTTCCCCTCGTTACCTAGCCCCCCACTTTCAGTACATTTGCGCCAATCACAATAGAAATCTTCGTTCATCTCACAATCGTCTTCTTCAATGTCCCACTCACCGCACAGACTTCATTCACTCTTCCTTCTTCATACAGTCTATCTGTCTGTGGAATGCGCTCCCCCAGGAAATCAGGATGGCAACCAACCGATTATCTCTTAAAGTAAAAGTTCGTGAGCATATTCGCAAGAAGCTGGCAGTATCATCATAACGGTAATGTTTTCCCATTGTGTGTCTTATTTGTTTTAGTATACATATTTATGTGTATTTATTTGTGCTTATATTTATATATAATAAGATTTATATATTGAATTTATAGTTTGTAATAGGTTTATGTATATCTTTATATTTAAATGAATATTTATTCCTCAATTTTCGCTATTGCACCTACTACTGTATGTCTCTGCATCACCCAAGGGTTGACTGGTAGAAAATGCCTATGGCATTAAGTCCGCCTCTGTACATGTTTTGTGCTTAAAGTATTAAATAAATAATAAATAAATAAAACAGTACAATCAATCAACATTTCTTTATTTAGTTAACAAAGATCCATAATGTTAGTAATACCTTATAGCTAGTGTTAATAAATAGTATAGTTATTATTAGAGCTTAAAGCATTTGGTACAGAAGATGACCAAGTAAGGTACAAGTTTCTTACCTGGCCATCCTCTCCACAAAATGCCTCAAAATGGGAGAAAAGAAACTCTCTGACACTGTTTTCAGAATGCTGTTGCTACTGGCCCGTGTTCTAGCTACCAATGATGCGATTTTCTTTTGAACGATCGCATGTAACCCGTCAGTTTAATTCTGTGCAAACATTTCCAACGCACTCCAGAAACGGGGCAACGCGTACAATTATTGTACACTAGCTTCTGCCCGCTACTTCGTCCGCGTGTAATTCAACTATATCATAAAACATATCCTATGGTACATATACGGATATGGTATAGGAGTGAAAGATACTATAAATCGGATTATTACTTCCAGAGATTAACATGAGAACATTTCTTAAATAATTAGTTTAGATAATTGTAGTCATATTTGGGGTTATCCACATACTTATGGCTCCGTGCACGAAAAAACCCCTCTTTTGTCAATTTAATATCTACTAGCTTTTGCCCGCGGCTCCACCTGCGTGGATGTCGGTTATCGCGTAAAAAAGTAGCCTATGTCCTTCTTCATATCTCAGGCTATATCTCTAATTTCATGACGATCGGTTGTTTCACGCCTAAACCGTGAGCGGTTTAGGCGTGAAAACGTAATAGACAAACAGAGTTACTTTCAATATTAGTATGGATTTGTGAGAAAGCTTGGAATAAGTAATAGAAACTTTAAGTCTGTGTGACTATAAAAGTACAGTTTTCGTGGTGCTAAACCATTCGTGTCAGTCACAGACCCTATTATTAGTTTCATAATGTTGGCGCTCATGAAGATATTGTATGAGCATTAAATAAAATTTTGATTATATTTCAAGGATAGCCGACGACGAATGTGTGATTTTTAAATTTCTTGATATTATTTGCTAAATAATAGGAAAACATATATTACTGACTGGATTTAAAAAAAAAAAGAAGGTTTTTACAATATTATTTTTCTGCTATATTTTGTATGGAAGTTGTTAAAAATGGTTCAGCCACATGCAAGTAGACCATATAATAATGTTAAAGATATTTTTTAATGTTCAAAATCAAAAGTATGTAGTTTCTTGTAGAAAGATGATCAAACTTCAGTCTCGCGTCATTTTTCGGAAAACTAGGTGCGAATGTTAGTGATTTTCCGTGAATAATTAATTTGTTTTAAAAATCCCTTTCCCTCACATGCAAAACAAAGAATGCGACTTTTCAAATCACAAATAATTTTGTTTCAATTATTTTTCCCAATCTCACAAACTTGATCAAAATAAGCTGATTTCGTGCACGGCCCTCACTTGCACATCACTACTTAGTGCTCTAAGTATTAAAGCTAATCTCCTTACCAGCTCAATATAATAGAGCGTTTACCATAATTATGTAATAGTGCCGAAGTCCTTAGGCCCGTCAGTCGTGACCTATCTACACATCTTGAGCGGCTCGGCTTTGTGTGCGTGTGCCGTCTTATACTTGAAGATTCTGATAAAAAAAGATATGCAAGAATATCACTACAATCGTCGCAGTTTGTGATTTTATGATCAATTTGAATTTAAATTATGATGGTAATTTCGGTATCTACTCTGCAAATAATTATTATTTTGTCCGGGTATATCTAAAGGCTTCAAGGCTTATCCAGTCACTACTCAACTTCAAAAGGTATCACATTGCTTAAACACTTACATCTATCTATGTAATCCAAATGAAAGTAATTATATTTCTATGAAAATTATCGGCGCCAAGAAGCTTTACAAATACCGTTAAGTAAGTTCTACCATTAATTATCGTCGAATAACAGCAATAATTAGTACAATTGATCCATTAGTACAGAAAATACAACATTACAGAAAATCTTTTATCACCCGCCTACGCCGTAGGCCCGTAGCCGCGTAGCCGTAGACACAGCGTCTACGACTTTATTCCATTCGCTACGCACTAAATACTCTTTTGAATACAGTCGCATAATTTATTCGTCGTGTATTGTATAAAGTAATGGTCGGCATAAAGTTACGGTTACAATTATGGGCCAAAACAGATACAGACGTTCAACATTATTTATACAAGTTGGTTATTTATTGGCTAAATTTTTCGCCTATTGTATTCAACCTTCGACCTTTAGAGTATAAATGTCTATTTTGGTAAATAAAGCTGATGTTGTTATTAATGCGGGTGTTTGTACACGATCTGGTTTATTTTAATGCTGAACTTTATAGGTCATGTGATTATCCGGGGATTTGTATCTAAATAAATCTCAAATGCTTTTTTGGCGAAAGAGTTTATTGGTATTTGTGATGTTTATTTAGAACCCGCCAACCCGACTGCCAAGCGTGGCGATTATGGCAAAACCCCCTAACTAGGAGAGGCCTATGTCCAGCAGTGGACGTCTTTCGGCTGAAATGATGATGATGATGATTTAGAACAGGTCAAATGTTTTGTTGGAATTTATATAGAAGAATTAGTGTCGGCTCGTAATGAGGTCTTATTATATTTTCGTCTGGTTGGTTGATTTAGAAAAAGGTTTCATGTTTTCTAAAATAGCCTCGTTAAAGAAAGTGTTTTCCCTTATCCATATTTACAAAAACATGATTGAAACGACAAACTTTAGTTATCTGCCGTCAGAACGCTATTAAATCAACAATAAGTACGAATTACTCCCCCCGAGGCACAACTACTGCATATTTTAACATCTGCCAGCTACATTATTCCCCACATTCATATTTAAATCAACGGAATAAAGCTCATTTTAATATATTTTGGGGGTACTGATAAAGTGGCTTGGTAAACTAGTTGCATATTTCAAAATGCTTACTAAGTTTTGTGTGCAGTTGCTGTAATTCTTTGCAGTGTAACATTAAGGTGCATTTTCTATTAGCAGGAGTGTGAGTAGGTGTGGCGTTTGGTATAAAGCGACAGGCTTTGTCCCGCGGTCAGCAATAAGAGGAAACGGCGCCATCTGCCGGCCGCTTTCGTATCCGGGCGCCGACTTCCGGTCAGACTCGAGGTGAACTGAAATTTTGATCAGGATATAATGCGGCTTATTATGCAGACCGCGGGAGGTTTTTGTCCTTACTTCAGTGCATTCAGGTGGAAAGGAATTTTAATTCGGTGGTCTGCTTGATTCATTTTGAATTGTTTAAATGGCGTTCGTGTTTATATTGTAATTAAGGCAATATTTTCTTTGTATCCATTAATTGCTCAGAAAGACAAGATTTCGAATGCTTACAAAGTAAATTACTCCACTATCCGATGAGAGGCAAAATTCATACAAGAATAAAATAAAATCACTTTAAAATATATCTACAGCTAAGTATAAGAAACAGTAGCAGATTACTGGAAGCACTTCACTAGCGACCTAATTTAATAACATGTATGTAACGCGAGCGCTTCCTACAGAACCTTTTCTTTCCACAACAAAGGATAAATAAAACCCTCATTAATAAGGTTCCGTTGAGCGCAAAAAAGTGTACACCTTATAGTGTGAGAGCGGAGCGAGTGGACGGAGCGAATAGAGCGATATGAACGGACTGAGCGGCTAATCGAATCAGTGTACCTGTTCGCTGTGATAACCCGATTGTACCGCGTTCCTGAGCTGAGTTTCTTTATAATTACCTCGCCACCGGACTGTGATAGTTTTTTTTAAGTTTTTCTTTTTCGTGGGTATTCAGTTTCTTTTTTTACTTCTTTTGTCACTTGCCATATGACTCATGTATAGCATATTACATATGTAGCGACAAAGTGGGTCTAAAATTATTAAGCAATATTTACTCATTTTTTTATTCCTTATATGGAGTACCTAGGTACTTAGACAGTTTTTCAGCTCCCGGTTAAGACAAACACCACAATTCTTAAAGCTAAATGCAAAATGTTTGCTTTAACACTCTCTGAGTTTATAGTTGAAACTTTTTAATGTAACCACCCACCCAGTCACTTTAAGTGCTGCTACAATGTAGTCATTTTGCTACAAAGATATTTGTAGCTAACTGCGGGATTGTGCACATATACCTGGTCCTTTTATCACCATTCTCACACTTTAAATACTCCTCATCCACGACAGATAAGTACATCCGAATACTCCTATCAGCGACACTAGAGACCCAAATAGGTTGACACACAACCGCGATGGGTGCCGGTCCATCGTGCACACACGCGTTATTTACGTACCGAACGGATAGTGTTTACTATTTGTCGATGTCCCGACGAACAACGAGACTTACTTGGACAGCTCTTAAGGAAATCCTTGCAAACTTGAATATGTTTGGGAGTATATGGTGTCTAGTTTTCTAAAGTCACATGTGTATTTAGTTGTGGTAAACCCACAACAAAACACACATCAGGAAGGCGGTTCTCGCGCATCAAGCATTTGTGATCTTGATCGTGTACTTATCCCTTATGAAAATCAAGTTGAGCTTTTCTCGGCATGTCGATTCAAGCATTTCTTGTAGGAAATCCACGTGACAAGCTAAGAGTGGTTGGGATCGACATCTTAGCTTAGATATCTTGTATTCATTGGGGATCTTTGCGAAATATTTCTTGAGAGCAACCTTAGAAATGTGCTCGAGAAATATCGATGTAGCGATGCGATTGTGTAATCTTCTGTGAAGAAAACTTTGTTTCATATTATCATTTCAGCCGAAAGACGTCTACTGCTGGACATAGGGCTCCCCCAAGCGCCGCCACTTTGACACCACCACTACCACCGCCCAAGGGCGTCGCCAGCCGATGGCTCAGAGTCTCTTAGTACAAGACAACTGTAATTTGGCATAGGTATACATATTTATCACGCCGACAAAGTGGTAAAATAAAATCATAAAATATTATTTTTTTGAGGGTACCTCCCCTACACCTAAAGTAGAGATGATATTTTCTTTTTCTCGTCTATCCCATGGTGCGGGGTATCACTTTTCGATTAAGGAATCCATTTGCGTAATATTAAGCTTTAAAATGCTAATTTTTTTTTGTCAAGTGACCCCCCCCCTGCCAACTAAATGGTTGTTTTTGGGTATGTGAAAAAATTCACGGCAGTAGTATACGAGTATTTAACGAAGTTTCAAGGAAAACTATCACTCTATCTATACCTATCTATTTACTATCAGCTAAGTAGGCTTTACAAGTTAAGGAGTAATAGTCGACCAACTTATATTTGCAGTTGAAATGTATGAGAAAACATGTTTTTCAACTACAATGTTAAGTTTGTTCTTGGGATAAGCTCATCTCAACTACGGAACCCTTCATTGTGCGTGGTCCGACACGTACTTGGCCGGTTTTTTGATTAAGTTAATTAAAACATAATCTTCAGTGGTTTTGTGTAAACTTCTCGACCACTTTATTGTGAAGATCTTGTAAGTTTTGAAAAATGTTAAATCTCTATGGGGGGAGGGGTAGCTACCCCTCCTGCCCCCCTTAGAGACGCCTTTGCCACCACTTCCATTAATTTCATAAGACAAGATAAATGCTAGTAAAATCCACAAAGCATCAAAACAAAAGAAGCCCAACTCACGCTCATATGACAGAAAATATCGTCAACAATATATCCCTGTATTGCAGCAGACCGGTATATTTGATATGAGATACAATTGATGGGCTCGCCTGCGGCACTCTCATATTGCGCTGTATTTGCACACCGCTGTAAAGAACCGCGACACCGACACTATTGCTTGCTTCGCTCGCCTGGTACCTGCTACTGTTGGCTGCGCTATTTGGTTAGAAGTTTAGACGAGATGGAGTAAATAAAAAAAGTTTCTTGGAAAGGAAAATTCTATTAAAATCAAACTGTCATCTTTTATTATTTACAGCATAGGATCGGTCAAAGTCAAAGCATTTATTTCAAATAGGCACATAAATGGCACTTTTGAACGTCAAAATTTACACGGAAATAAAATTGATTCTTGTTGCCCCTTCCAAAAGGTAGTTTCGCATGGAGAAGAATGGGCAAGAAACTCCACCGTTACTCTTTTAAACTGTTTTACAATACTTTGTATATATCGATTATATCATTACATGTGAAGACGATGTACCCAGAATAAAATTACTATACCATCGGTCATCATTAAACCTGTATTGATTGTTTAGCCCACAAGGAGGATGACATTGAATCCTTCAGCTACTCTTAAAGATATTCACACGAAGAAACAAGTAAGCATTTGCTTTGACAGGAACCTGGCGGATACACAGCGGACGTTGTACTATTTTATAGACAGTCAAATTACATATTTTGCTTAACAAATTGAATAAATAAAAGTTATTTCCCATTCCACTCTGTTTTCAGTCTTCTATAAAAACAGTGAACAGGAAGATAATTCCCTCAAAGATGTCCCTACTACCCAACAGCAACTCAAGAACATGTAAAGCACGCTATAAAAGCTATAAAAAGCTGGTGAACTTATTCAGGCGTGTGCCGGCGATATTTCCATGTATTTATTTGCCGGAGTGTCGGCTGGCTAATAGGAAAGCGTTCGTGCCTGCTGCCGTGCCGGCGCCGCGCGGCGTGCCGCACAACTTTTTACATACCAATACACTTTGCAGACTTGATTTCCTTGACTTTGTTGAGGTAGTTCCACACTGCGAGGAATGTACGGGGATGGTGTTTGCTTTTATGATAAGCTGTTCTAGGTGTGCAGACTTACTTTGACTAACCTGCTAAACTAACTGGTTTGGCCTATACGCCAAACCAGTTAGCTGCAAAAATAAAAATGTAGGTATGAGCTCTGATGCGTCAGAACAATTCTATTTAATGATACAATGAAGGGCATTGTAAATTCTGCCAGAATTTGGAGCTAGTTCTTTGGGTAAAGTCCTGAGTTAAATAAACAAGAACAATCTAAACCTACTTTAATTTAGGTACTAGTTAAGTATATGACTTCACATCACTTACGGGCATTAACAGCGTCGCATGCTTATTTATCTTTTACCAGAAGCATTTATTTTCTTTCATCGAATATTTCAATGTAGAGTACATTGAAATATTCGATGAAAGAAAATAAATGCTTACGCCACCTTCAAACCCAAGTGTCGCAAATTTCCGACACTGCGGTAGAGCGGTGTCGGTTCTATTCAGCGAGTGGCGACACCGTGCACCGCTATGAAACGCTCTGATTTCTTTCAATTCCCACTCCATGAGAGACAAAGTTTTGTAAAGCGCGGCCAGTCATTTGTACTGTAAGTGTAGTAGTCTGACTGGAGACATAATTCCTTTACATCCCCGTGAAGGAATTATTTTAGCATATTTTTTAGGGAATGATTTTGAACTGAAGTCAAATTAAAAGTAAAAGTTCTAGTTATAATACCTGACTTTTTACAAACACATAGGACGTTTGTCGTTTATTGCAAAGTTGTATTAAAAGGAACAATACTTATTAATTTCACGCAAAATACGCGCTTTGACGTGGAGTTTCGGACACCAGCCCGTCTCACTAAGGAACAATAAGCATCTACAGAGAACAAACTGCCTAGTTCAACATGGTCAGCTTTTTATAAAACTCATAATAATAACATCTGCGTTACAGTGTATAGCTACGTTATTAACTGTGAGTGAATTTCTCAGGCGATAAATGTACGCGTCTAGGCTGAAAACGCAGTGCTGCTTTACAAATAATGCAATATTTTTTTTCTCAGAATTAAAGTGACGTGAATCTAAATGAAGCCACTTAAATTATATTTATAAGACTAATACTTTAAAAAAAAAAAACATCAGTAAATGATGAACATGATACATGATATGAGGATGATAATCTCCAACAAATATAGGAAAAAGTATTTTGATTGCGTTAAGTAATATTTGACCTACAAGAAGCTAATTATTTTTGAATCATAGTTAATGAGTACATGTCAACGGTAGTTTTGTCCGAGTGGAATTACTAATTTCTTTGGTCATTTTGTTTCGCCGTCCTGAGCTTCCACCAATGAGTTTAAACGATACATTAATCCCTGCCCGGCAAGAGACAATCGTTCGCTCACGCACAGTGAGAACGGTAGTGTCCCATGTTATAAAACCTGAAAATGAAAATTTCCATGGAAATTAGGTAATAAATCGAGTTGTTGAAATTGACTCCTGTAATGATACCAATCAAACATGTCATCACTATTGAGGTTTCACTGTACTCATAATCGGATGGCGTCTCTTGTTCAAGAAAGCTTACTGACACAAAAAATCCTAACAGACCAAAGAATGCAAATATCCAGCTGTCATAATAAAGTAACCAAAATCATAAATTAAACACCAAAACTGCCGAGCGAACATTGTATCCGCCAAACGTTTAGTTTAGGCTTTGTCTGCTCAATTTAATATCGGGTAGCAATCTTTGTAGCACGGAGCACCGGTTTACTGCAGGAATGGAGGAGAAGTGAGCAGGGAACTTGTGCAGGGCTTTGGTTACTTTATAACAGTTCTTAAGGTTAAAGAAAATCTTTTAGACTTACAACTATTCATGAGCCCTAAAATGTTATCTAGGTATAAAACGTTACTGGTCCTGTAGGGGTGGCTTACATGTTACTAGACTCCGTAGTAAATTACTCAATAATCTTAACAGACATAAAATATCTTACTCAAATTTGGCTCAATGAGTCGTAATGGTGGCTTCAACCCATCCAATAGTCAATTCGGAATCCAAAGCTCACATATTACCTAATGTTCTTCAAAATCAATCCTTAATTCCGTCGCACATTCCAATCGAACAAAACCTAGCGCAGTCCCGTCTTATCTAGAAACGAATAAATTAAAAGGAATTTACATAACGAATCCTTTGCCGCCTCAGTAGACTCCATCTGCGACACCTTTGTCGCACAGTCGCACTGTCGCACTGGCCCTTCTACACTTTAGAGCAATTTTCAGTCAATAAAACGGTTTAAATTGAATCACTAGTACGTTCCGGGTGCATAAGCGAGTTAGCCCCGCCCCCTCCTGTCTTCACCCCCCCGTCCCCGAGGGGACATGCACTTAATGCAACGCTGTTAATTGTAAGTGAATTCCCAATAAGTGACTTCTGTTCTGTGGTAAAAATTGGATAGTTCGGGCGGTTGGACCTTTGAGTGCAGAGGTTTTGTATCGAACTGGGAAATTCGGATGTGGTTTACATTCAGTTTTGTTGTTATGTGATGTCTGCAAATGAGTTATTAAAGTTTGAGTTTACCTTTGGTGTAATGTAAATTGTTTGTTGAACTAAGCATCGTTTAGTCTAGATCTGCATTATGCTGAGATAGGAGCCATTTCTGGCCTCGACGGGTCTTTTTTTATATATATTTTGTTATTGTTTTTAATGTTCCTTCCTTTTTGACTGTTTGTATTTCCTGTGCGTGTCCCAAGTAAAATATTTTTCTTTCTTTCTTTTATCTAAATTGATAGTCATGGGCTAAATTAGGTCTCATTTTACTAATTCAGACTGGGTAACCACAAATTAACTTAAATGAACTAAATTGTTGACCTACTAAATTCTTAATGAGATCAAAACACGATCCATCCTCCGAAAGTAGAATTTCCAACCAGCAATTATTCTTGGAAACCATATTCTATTTCAACCATTGAAAAAACTTGGCTGGATTTGCTATCTCTCTTACACGCATATCTATTCCTATATCTAACTCTGTCTATAGCATTGGAAGTGACTTAATTATAAAAGCGCTGACCCAAGGCCCATGTAATGTTAAATTAACAAAGTACTTGAACCCTTTTTAACTGAAACTCGGCGTATCAGGTATAATTGTACTTCAAAATTTAAGGCAATTTGATTATTTTCCTGTATGGAAAGTATATGGGAAAACAAAAATAATAATGCCTTGTTCATAAATAAATATTCTGTTTAAAAGATTTGTGAATTGATATAACAGTTGCCCTTTAAATATACTTAGAAATAATACTATTAAATTGAAACATATTATAATAACCTAACCTAACTAAAACTATTAATATATTAAAATAAACTAAAATATGGCGTCGAAAAATTCTTCCGCATTGCTATCAACTGGTAATGTACCCAAGATACTGGCAGCATTGCCACGTTGTATGGCAATGCTTAGCATCTGGCCAAGGTAAAAGCCAGCCCTTTGGTCACGGGAAGTTTTAACCAGCCTTTTGGAGATTTCATTGAACAAAACATGAGCAATTGAGCACTACCGGGTCTTTCGAAAATATAGTTACCGATAAGGTTACTATAAAATCTTAATTTATAAAACAAAGTCGGGTTATTTACACCATTTATAAGTCAAGAACGGATTGAATATGTTGGATTTGTCTCCGCCTCGAATATAAGAAAAACTATTTTTTTAAAAATTGCCTACCCATATTGCTAGACATGATTTTTAACCTCTGAATATTTAGATCCGAAATAACCCGAGAAATATTTCCAGTAAAAGGCAAAGAAAGTCCCCAGACTGCACGACGCCGCGCCACCATATCAAATTCAAGTTGTAGGTGTATTAAAGAGCGTACAGATCAAATATTGACGCGCCGGACTCCCCCCGGCTCGTGATATTGCGCGGCTACCCTCTTTCTACCCAATTTTATATATTTGATAGTGTAGGTACAAAGTACTGTCGTTTGTATCAAAAGGGGTACCAGACCAAATATGTCACACGCCTAAATGTAAAAGTGCATGATTTTAAGAATTTTGGTTCCCCTTTTTTTTTTGACAGACAACATTATAATTTTCAGAGAGTTCGCAATTTCATTAATTTTCCAAATGAATTGATACGGACCTTAATTCTTCACTGCATCTATGCTATTCTAATAGTCCCTAATGGACTAGCATATTCTATCAGCTTAACTTTTAAATAAACAAAATAAGAAAATGTAAAAAACTTTCACGAAAAAAAAAATTATTGCCCTGCTTGTCTAGTTTACCTACATGTAGGTAAGTTCCTGAGTTGGGTCCGATATGCGGTTATTATTGAGGGTTGCTCGTAATTGGAATTTTTAGTTGGGGAGGGTCACCTAATCGAAGGGAAATTCGCTTTTCCAACTAACTTGATATTCTTAATAGGTTTTTGAAAATAATATGAGACCAAGTATACGAAATATTTATTTATTTATTTAAGGATTACCAACGAGATACATTACAATTATCTTTTACAATAATAAAAACTTGTATACAATACATTATCCTGTAATGCACACTCAATTACAGGTAACCACAGCTTACACATTATCAAGTACACATGCTCTGAATACATAATTAAAAATTAGAAATACATAAAAATTAAAAATATAAACAATATACATAATAATATTAAAATTAAAATTTACATGTAAAAATTACAAAAGTACAGTAAAACTAAGAGTAACTTGATTTATAACATCATTATCTGAATTAATTAATCATATCAAAAATAAAAAATGTAGGAAAAAATAAAATAAATAACTTAAAATTGAATTATAAATTAAATTAAATAATTTAAAATAATTAAAGTGAAAAATCATTTTAATGTTGGAATTATTGGAATTATTGGAATGGTAAATCAAATGTCCTCGAACCGAAAGTGCTTATATAATTTCTTTTTATAAGTGTTAAGACTGTCATGGTTGATATCGATCTCAGCTTTGCGACATATAGCATTATACAAATACAATAATAAAAAAATAAAAAAAGTAATAAATATAATAATATAATATAATAATAATTATTATAAATATTACATCAAAGTTTCATTACATTCATCATCATCATCATTTAGCATTACATTCATTATACAGTGTGATTCTTTATAATGTGCACATATCGAAAAGAGCGAATCTATGCTTAATTTTATCGACGGCAAAAAAAATATATAAATAGTTATTTTTATTTTTTATGGTTTTTTTATTTTTATTTGTTCGCTACTGTGACCCCAGTGTAAACAAAACGGTGTAACTTTTAAAATAAATGATCTATTACGATCAGACAAACTCCATAATGATTGAAAGTAATTAGGCGTCCTCATAAAATGAAAATTGTGGAAAAAAAAACTGCCCTCAATTAAAAATAAACATGATTTTTTAGCAAAAATGTTTTTTTTTTTTTTAAATCCAATTTTACAAGAACGCAAAATTTCTCAATAATAAATTTAAAAAAAATCCATTACCTACCGTTTTTATTACTTTTAATTAATCTTCATTGTATTAGCTACCAAATAGTAAAAATTTTATGTTTATAACTCAATCCCAACATTTCTTATAAACTGTCAAAGAAAGGCCCGCATGGCTACGCTACATTATTGTTTAGCAGGTAGCTAACCTTTTTTTTTTACGTAAAAAAAAAAAATATTTTGAATATTTTTAATATTTTTCCCGTCGATAAAATTAAGCATAGATTTCCCTCATTTCGATATGTGCACATTATAAAGAATCACACTGTAGTGAAAATCGGTTGACATTTCATATACCCTGACCTATACCTACTACGGTAATCTCGATAAGATTAGAAGTTTCGATTCGAAGAAACACGACAAATAAACTGATTAAAATATCTAATAAAAATATTAAAAAAAAATAACACGTGTAAAAAACAACCCATATCTCACTCGAATAAATGAATCTACGAGCACAATGAACGAAGCTCTCTAAGGTATCTCATTTGGGAAATTCGACGATGCAAGTCTGAACATGAATTTTCTAACAATATTTCTACATTTTAATCACTAATTTAGTAGGGACTGAAGCAAGCGACGTAACTCTCGCAGGTACATAATATGATCTTCTCTGAGACAATCATAACAAACTCGAACACAAGTAAATGAGTGTCGTGTCGATCGACAGATGGAGCTAATAATGACTCGTCTCTAATGACTGCGCCGACTGGACGACCCGACGACTGCGAGCGACGCGCCGCGGTGTGGGGGCGCCCTTATGTGATGTGTCGTGACTTGACGACTATTGCGCATTTGTAAGAGCGTTATTATTTTTAGATGATTAGTTATTTTGGGCTGTGATTTTGAATGGCGTGATGATCAATATTAGCGATGTTATACCTATAAAAGTAAAGTAAAGTAGAGCGGACGAAACATGTTATTCATTTTAAAACTTTAAATTATATTTTAAATGAAATCCTTCCCGCAATAAAAGTAACTGAACGAAAAACTTGCAAAATTAATTAACAAAATTCACAGCGCTAATGAAATGTAAAAACTGCAGGTAGCACTGTGGCACTGTATTACCACAGAATAGCTATGTACAGAAGGTTGGCTTCCTACAATGAACGAAAACAGGTGCACGCACACAATATCTCAAACTATCTCAAACGAATGACCGTTGCGTGTGCCCTCGCACTTGCTGCGCGTCTAAGTCTATAGGTGCGTGCGTTTTCACTTGTTGTTTGATGGCAACCTTCTGTAGGTACCTAACTATTCTGTGGTATTACTGTACTACTGTAGCAGTAAGCGAGCCAACTTGTATTCATTATCTGTGCCCACTGGGCCGGAAAGTGTGAATCGTCTGAACGAATAAAAGTCTTCATAAAAGCGAATATCGCTGCGAATCGCCGGCGATCGCAGCGATACGTGCGCGTCCGCTCCGATGCGCGTCGATTTGATCCGATAAGGATTTTACACTATTTTCCCACTGAAATATTTTCGCGATTGTGAGCTTTTCCGATATTTCGCTTGGCCGATATCCTATTTGTGTAGATAGACGGATTTCGGACGATATGAAAGACTTCTTTGTGAAATAAACGGGTCATTTTGATCGTATGTGTGTTTATCGAAGTTACAATAAATGTAAAGATAACGAAACGAAACTGTTATTACTTCAATTTTTCTTATTTTCCAGGTCAATTACTTGGTGGGAAAGCAGAAAGGTACTCGTACACAGTACAAGCAAGGTTAGCCAAAAGTATTAAAAAGTTAAATAAAATTCACAAGCGAAAAAAGGTAGGTTCTATCTACTTTTGAATCAAATACCACGTTACGTCCTCCAAACACCTGCAAACCATCGTCCAATACTGTATACCTATCTTATTAATTTTTCTCAAGTGAAAATCACGTTAGACTGAATCCCAGCGGTAATGAAATTTTATCAAGAACTTAGTCCGCAGTGTTACGGCGGGCGAAGTTTCTAGAAATTCCCGATTGTGTTCCAACAACTCTTAGCTATTTTCCAGATCTCTTTTCAATTCTTCGAGCTAAGGTGCCTTCATAAAGTTGTCAGGGGAAAGCATCTATACTGGAAGGAAAAAAAGGAAAATTTTGGAACAGCCCATAGTTGGACGTAGTTTAGCAGAAAGGACTCAACCCACATTATGGTCAAAAATGAGTTGTACCTATATACCAAAGAGGTCCTAACGGTTAACGGAAGCCCACTGTCACGGTTACCCACCTGTACGTGGGTTGGTTCCCATCATTAAAAAATCAACCTTATCTAGTCACGGATCTTTTTTGCTGAGTGAAAGAACCAACCGTTAGGACCGCTTTGGTAAATATACAACTCATGTTTGACCATAATGTGGGTTGAGTCCTTTCTGCTAAACTACGTCCAACTATGGGCTGTTCCAAAATTTTCTAAGGAAGGTTTAAATAAGCGCTGTTCAAGTTAAATTCTTACACAAGTACTCAATAAAGGGAATTAGTTACACATGCATCTGTATTTAGAAGGTTCCAACTTTATATTTCATCTCTTTTTACAACAATTATCGTTTGAATAATATTATGAAATTGTAATTGAAAAATTATCGACGAAAATGGAAGTTATAAAATTAACCTCAACCAAGTAGTCGCCATCAACAAGTACTTACCGTCGGACACCATGTACTTATCATTGGATACCAAGCAAGTATAAGATCATTGGATAACAAGTACTTACCATTAAATACCCGACGTGTGTCCTGTACACTCTTCTTCGAGTGACCGTTCTACACTCTTCTTTCTTTTCGTGTGGTGAGTAACTAATCTGGTGTCAGATTTTGTATTCCCATGGGCCTCTGACTTGGCTACAAATGCCGTCGAGAAATATCTCTTAGGTTTCCTCACGATGTTTTCCGTTCCACTCTATAATTGTTGCATTCTGAAGTGTGTTGAAGGGAGAGAATAAAGAAATGAAATATCCGGAACGTGTCTTTGTCCTAAATGTAGCAAGTGTCCATGATGTCGCAATTCCAACCTTTTCCGTTCAGTTGGAAAAAATACTAACTCAAGATTTTCCTCCCTTTCCTGTATCCCTTTCTTTTATCCATATTCAGTGTAAACATTCCCTATACTTGTACAAGCCACACCGTGGTTTCGCCCTTACTTATAGAGCTGCACTACACTTCCCGGAGCTCGGTGCCCGCAACTCCTAGCGGTAGCTCACAATTTCGCAGTTCTGTGACTTTATTACTCGAGCGGAACGGCATGCACTTTCGCTGTATGATTTCAATACTACACTTCGAAGACGGAATCCATTTATTTCTTAGTTGAAGCGTCGATGGACGAAGTTTGTGACTGGTATGCAGGGTTCTTTGGTGCAATCTGGATACAACTTGGACATGGCCAACAAACAGAATTTTTAATGGTTTAAAAAAAGTCAGATCATAGAATGTCTCTTGTGTCGTGGGTGTGTTTACATGGATACATTTCTATGTGTCTCACCTGGGTTTGATGACTCAGCCAAAGTCAAAATCTGTATAATTTTACGTACCTGTTATTCACAGCTAGAAGCTATAGAGAGGCCAACATATCTCATATAGGTATAGTTATTGGTAATCAATATAATGGCTACAAAATATGAGCGCACAATTTTCCTCCGCCAATCAACGTCACGTTTTCAGTAGCACGTCATCCATCATCACTGTAATTGGCACATTGATAGTGTGTCAGCGTACTGCAATATAGTCATCAATGAATGCTGTACGCACATGGTCATTGTTTGGGGGAAGCATGTTACAGCACTTACAGCAGTGAATTACAATAAAATGATGCAGTGATGCTGCCTGTTAAAACTGAATTTAATTAAAATTCTTAAATTAAAGTCTATTCACTAATTAAAGTTTCGTCATTTTGAAATCATTTTCGATTGATTCATCGGAAAATTAAAAACGCAAAAACTGTCACACTATTCTACTGCTACTGCTATTTATATTTTAGTGCTACTTATTAAACATTTTATGATTTCAAAAACTCAAAAAAAAATCTGATTGCACTGAATCATTCTAATGTAGGTAGGTAATAGAAAAGATCAAACACATCCAACCATTTTTCAGATTATCTAATATAGTTATCCTCTAATAGTGTTACAATAAAATACATTCTGATATTATTATTATTATTATATTATATTATTATTTGATATTTCAATTAAATAAAAGAAAATTTTAAACTCATATTAAAACCACACTTTGTAAACAAGCATAATTATTACAAATTAGAGGATTATATCCAAGATAAGATGCTTGGAAACATGCTGGTCCTACTCCATAGGACAATTTAGTCTACTGAAAATCAAACTGGTTGCTAATTTAGTGTATAATTTATAATTTTTATCATATTAATTTTATTTTCTGTGATTAGTATACTTTAACTCACAGACTGACTTATTATATGTTAAAATTTGAGGAAAATCATCTACTTTTACAATGTTTGTACATTCACAGAGCACCATGGAATCTATCGCATTAATTTGTCTATAAATACTTCACTTTTCATTATTTTTACCTATTGTGGTATAGTAATATTGTTCTAGGTACATCGTCTTCACATATAATTATTATTAATTAATGTATACAAAATATTGTTAACATTTTAAAAGAGTAAGTATGGAGTTTTTTGCCCATTCTTCTCCATACCTTTTGGAAGGCGCAACTAGAATCAATGAATTATTTTTGTAGTTTTTGACGTTCAAAAGTTCCTTTTATGTGCCTATTTGAAATAAATGATTTGACATCGTCACATTCGCTTTAACATTAGGAATGTTCGTACGTACCCAAGAAAGCAAATACGCCACCAATCGAGGCTCGCGTTAAATGCAATCGCCATCCGCCATCCGTTCCAATAGAGTCGGCAAGCAGACCGGATTACACAGCAGGAGGATAGTCCCGGGGGATGGGGGATCGGGGATGACGAGCAAACAGCCGGGGGACCATTATGTACCGAGGTGTTGAGGAAATTCATTATGTGCACGCGGTATGTTACAATACGTACCTGTAACATTTTTATTAAAAGTCAGTATGTTCTATAGGTTCAGGGTTATTTATTTATATATACACTTGATTATACCCTAGAATCGATACTTTACTAGCTGAATTGATAGGCGTTGTCCTGTCTAACAAAAATCCTATAGAAAATGCACTTTCAGTTATCCCGAATTTTCCCATTTTGCCGGGAACTTTTAAGTTTTTTCTTTCCCTAAGAACCTGATTCGGACTATTACGACCATTTTAAAACAAAAAATAGTCACATCGATCCAGCCGTTCTCAAGTGATGCGCTTACCAACGAACAGCATTTCATTTTTAGGGTTCCGTACCTAAAAAGGAACAAAACGGAACCCTTAAAGGATCACTCGTGTGTCTGTATGTCTGTCTGTCCGTCTGTCACAGCCAATTTGCTCCGTATCTGATTTGGCACACATTTTAATTCCCGTGATCCAAACCTGGACGTGTTACGTAAATAAATGAATTTTCAATATGGGGGTCACTTTTAGGAGACGAAAAAAGATAATTAAAAAAAAAAAGTTTTGCACTGTATACCGTGTGACATATCAAAAGAAAGGACTTACTGTGAGGGTCTACTCTTAAGTATATACTTTTAATCATTTTTAACCGACTTTCCAAAAAGGAGGAGGTTCTCAATTCGGTTGTATTTTTTTTTTTTTTTAATGTTTGTTACCTCCGTTCTCCGTCATTTATGAAATGATTTGAAAAATTCTTTTTTTATTTAAAAGGATATACTTCCAGATTGGTTCCATTTTTTTCTTCAAAATCCAGTTCTGATGATGGGATCCATGAGGACTTGAGGGAACTCCTCAAATTTTATAGGCAAATATATAGCTCTTTCATATTTTCATCAACAAATGAAGCATTTGCATTCAGAAAGTATCATTTGATGAAGTGGAACTGATCAAGAAGACCACAAATGGCCACCGGAACTCCTCAATGATAAGTATTTTACGGGTGGCGATAAGATATCTCGATTAAGATTGTTAAGCGACTATGAAGCGAGTTTAAATAAATAATTCTGATGAAAATGGTACCATCGAACCGATCTGAAGATGAAGCCGGAAGGTATGCACCGGAACTCCGTAATAAAACAATGTATCCTAGCCGTGTATGGGCTTATTGGAATTGTCATGAGATGCACTCGGGCTATAAATGGTTATTAACCGATTTTTATTAACTTTGCTTGGGTAGTTTTTGAGTTGTTTAGTTTGTATTTAATCTATTTCGTATAGGTTTCTTATGTCACTCTTGTTTGTGCGGTAGAGCAAGTAGTGGTAATCGAATTGTTGTGGAAAAAACTTTTTAACAAAAAAACTTTTTTTTTTTAAAGTCGGTTGTTTTTTTGTTAAAAAGTTTTTTTTAAATAAATAGTTTTAAAGTTATTTAAGAAAATAGATGAAAATTTACCATTATCTCCGAAACAACTGAACCAAGATTAAAAAAAAATACATACACAAGTTAGTTTATACTTATACTCGTATATAATTATATAGATTACAGGAACACCTATAAGAAGTCTATGGTCCTAAAATAACATGGTAAATCTAAGGGAGAACTTGTTTTTCAACTACAAAGTTAAGTTTGTTCTTGGTACAAATTCAAGTCCAACACGCATTTGGCCGGTTTTTATTGCTAGCAACTTTCACATTATTATTAAGATATTATTATTTAGATTGCGAATCGCGATTTTAGGTAGATTTCGTCAGAATAAATCTACCTATTGGTCTTGCACCTAAAGTCGAGGTTTCCTATGCTAGTCTAGTTATAACCCCTAGAACCCAAATCAACCGCCGGTTAAAAAGTTTATATATATATATATATGTATACGTATGTATGTTGGTTGGTTGGTTAGTGGGGCGACAAGCAAAATTTAGCCACACTCTACAGATCGCAATTATGCACCGATTGCTTTCAAACTTGGCCCAAAAATCGAAAGGGTCAAAACTTAGGTCAAGTTCGTGAAAGGGCGGAATTCGTCCATGGGATGGCGGCGAGCAGGCGGTTTATCGAAAATCTGTTTTTTGGCCATAACTTTTTTCCTAAAAATAAAAAGTAACACTCAAAACAATTAATAAACATGGTAAATATCCCGTTTATGTTAATAATAATAACGTGATAAGGTTTGATTATAATACAAATATACACTAATTAATTAAATTGCCGTTTTATTTAAGTACGTATGTGTACTGTTCACAAATGAGAATGTCAGCGCGGAGAAAGCTTCTTCGTGGAACCTTCTTCGAAATCTACCTCCTCCTGCGGCTTGGCGAAGGGATTTTTTTTTTTAAATCGTTTACTTGTTGGTGAAATTTGTATACTGTACACCAATAATTAATTCATCATCAGTAGTGATAAGCTTGAAAATAATTTCTGATAGAGGATTTGATCTTTCAGCAGAAGATTCAAAATAAATGTATTTTTGGTTTTCACTGGAAACCACGACACTGCATCTAGACTCAACAGCGGCCATGATTGATCGCGTAAATATTTACTATCAATACGGCTCAATCAGATAGAAATCTCCACAGTTATCCTCGATATGTAATAGCGTGGAGAACGGAATCTGCCGTCGCGTCGCGGAATTACAGCAGTGGCGGCCGCACGTCGCGTCGCCGTGAACGAGATCTGCAGGGATGGCACACAGCACTTAGAAGTTAGAGGACTTCGTTTGGAATAGGTGTGACTAGCGATGGCAAAGTCTGGGCTCGTCGCTAGACTAGCATTCTGGCAGCATGGGCTAAAGAGTCGTTGTTGTTAGCTGTCTGCATTAATCAAGCACTATGCTTTGCTAAGGGCAAGTGCGATAACGATTCAGCGATAATTAACATGGTGTATTAGAAAAAACCTTCGCACCACAGTGTTCTCAGCATCTATTAAGTTCTGGGAGTTTCTGCCTTGGCATTACCTAGCTTTGAACTGCTAATTCTTCTTGGCAAGGTGTCGTTGTTCTTTACATATTATGTGTTATTCATTTTCGATTCCGATCCCTTAAAAACCCTTTAAGTAAAACAATTTGAAGCTATCAGAAAAAATTTAATACTGAGATAATTTTATTATGTATCGGTATTCTCCAAAGTCGTGGCAGCCCTATAACTCCGTCGTCCACTGCGATTGGTTTACTATTTACACACTACATGGTGTGATTGCAGTTAGAATTGAAGTGTCCGATGTAAAAGTGGTTTTTCAATGACTATGTACATTTCCACCCGTGTGTGCCGTTGTTGAACCTTCGATACGTATCGCTGTTGACTGTGCTACTAAGTAACTACACGTGTAGGTGGCAAATGTTGGTTTTTATTGGATTTAAGATTGGTGTCAATCCGAAGTTAACAAACAAATAAAATATCGCTGAAATTGTTTTGGCCACAGAAATATGCAGCATTACAAAAATTTTAAGTTCGTCGTGGGATTTGCAGAAATTAGTTTTTCATAATTTTCATATTTCGTCTTATCTTACCTACATCATAGGTGTCACTTTCATTCAGAAAAATGCATCTCATCGTGGTTTCCATAGTGCTTATCTAGTATGCACTGTAAGTCGTACGGGGTCTTTCTAGCTTAGGAAAGTTAGTGCGGTACTCAGCATGGACACCACAAGGGAAGAGCCCGACGGTCACAAATAGGTGTACCTAGACCGAACGCACTTGAGCAAACAATCCACGTAGTCGTGACAGTTGAACAAAGTTGAACAAGTGCTACAGACTGGCCAGTGGTCGTCGTGGATGTCGTGGGTGCGACTTGTTTCGCTTTAGTGTGTGCCTACCTTTACGATGCGTTCGCCTGCCACTTGACGGCTTGAATTTTGTGCAATGATGCTTTGTCCTGGATGTGGCTTAACAGTAATTAATTAATTAATGTTGAAAATTCCACCAATGCATGCTAGTTAATAAGATGACTTAACGTGTGCTTTCGCCTGCTTTCTAATCTCAAGACATCTGTCCAAAAACTTCACATACAGAGACTCACTTCCCAATAAGAATGATTGCTCACTAATTCTGGATTCAGACTTCATAAGACCAGACAAACATATCGACGACGGCCTCACGAAAGTCTTGAATAATAACTGGAAACTAAGAGTCCATGATCCATGACTGATATAGCTACTGAGATTGTTTTCTTGAAGTTAAAGCAATGACAAGTCTTTTTAGGAGCTTCCAGCATCCTAGTGAGTTGCTTTTAGCCTAGCCATAGCGGCCTCCCACAGGAGCAGGACATCCTGCGTCCAGCTAACTAGATAATAGACACGTCGCCTCCACTCGCGCGTCGAGCCGCCTCGTGCCAGTGCGGCTTGTGCCCAACTTGGTGTTATCGTTTGTGTAGCGCTAAACATGAGCTCGGTTCACATTATCAACGGACGGATGCTCTTGTTTCATTTTGTTATTGCTTTTTGTGCAAAATGAAAGCAACGCAGTATATGCAGAATAAGGTAGGTAGTTCTTGACTATAGATCTACTGAGGACCTGTATTTCAAATAAAAGGTAGTCCATCCATTTGATTTCATTTAAAAATGTTTTGTTATGAAAAACAAATCTTTTTGGATTTTTAGGTCAGTGCCATTTCATTTAAAATCCATACTAATGTGAAAGTAACTCTGTCTGTCTGTTACGTTTTCACGCCTTAACCGCTGAACCGATCGTCATGAAATTTGGCAGAGATATGGCCTGGGATATGGAGCCTTCTCCATATCCCAGGCCATATCTCTGCCAAATTTCACGTCAAATTTCATGTCCTTACATAGGCTACTTTTTCACGCGATAACCGACATCCACGCGGGCAGAGCCGCGGGCAAAAGCTAGTACTTTATAAATTTTTTAACTGGTTTTTTTATAAGTATGGCAACAACCATTTAAAACAATGTCGTACCATTCTTACTACAGCAATCAATTACAAAATACCCCATACAAACACAATATGTTCCCCTCCAACAATAAGACGTCCGCACAGCGTCGCCCCTCACCCCTCTTGTCGCAACCCGTGACATATTTTTAATTAAACGCCACTTAGGTCGACGCGCGGCAAATCCCGCGCGATCCATTGTAGCCTTAGCCGTTATGATAATGTGGCTGCACCTTTATGTGATGTGTGGCGCCTTTGTATGTCTGTTCCGTTTACAATTTGTGTAGCAGCGGCGGAGAGGATAACATTGCTATTGTTAAAATGTTAGGCGTTCATTATTTTGTTGGTTATTTATTTTAATTAATCTTAAATGGGTTGGTGTTTTTATTTAGGTGTTTTAGAAGAGTTAATTTTGAACAATACTTTAGATACTCACTAATATTCGTAATGCAGTTACCTTATTTAAAAAAAAAAAAAAAAAACAATAGTTATGTTTGGGATTGTCGAAATTGTTACGTGAAAAAATGACTATTTATGCAAGTAAATACAGTAAAATTATCTTTGCAACAGATACAGAAAATTTATAGAAAACTCAAAAAGTATATTGCATCGACCGGGAATCGAACCCGGGCCGCCCGCGTGGCAGGCGAGCATTCTACCACTGAACCATCGATGCTTATACAAGCAAGTTCAAATAGCGAAACAAATTGTGTGTACCTTATTTATTTTCTGTGATTAATATAAATTTAGCTCACACACTGACTTATTATAAGTTTTTTTTTTTTTGAAAAACATATACAATGTTTGTAAATATGTGAGCACCATGTACCTATCGCATTTATTAATTTTTCTGTTATTACTTCACTTTTCATTCTTTTTACCAATTGTGGTAAGTAATTTTTATTTTTATTCTAGGTATATCGTCTTCACCTATAATTATTAATTAATGTATACAAACTATTTTTAACATTTTAAAAGAGTAAATATGGAGTTTCTTGCCCATTCTTCTCCATACATAACTACCTTTTGGAAGGCGCAACTTGAATCAATTAACTATTCATGTAATTTTTGACGTTCAAAGTGCATCTTCGTGCCTATTTGAAATAAATGATTTGACTTTGACTTTGACTTTACCTACACGTTTTAGTAGGTAATAATGATAACTATTTTTTTAATGACTTACGTAATTTTGGTTGATATTTTGTAAATTACATTATACTTTTACTTTATGGGATGTTGTTTTAACATTTCATTTAGCTGACTATCGTGCTTACCGTTCAGTAGCCGCTTTCATACGACAGTCGTCGGATACGGTTCGTGCCAGATACGGAAGATAAGCGCCGGATGCCGGATGGAAACCGCACCGCGTACGCTTGATAACAACAGCTGTAATAGCTATGTACCTACGTAGTTATATGAATGTTAGTTGATGTTAGTAAATGATTGAGTCGGAGAGCCCGGGCAGGAATGAAGGCTTGATGCAAACGCAATGGATGGTTTCAAACATGATATCGAATGGGTTTTGTCAAGTGTGACATTTAGTGATTCCACATATTGTTAGGAAATACTTAAATAGGAAATCAGGAATGTACCGAGCGGCTGAAAATACGATGATTACTCGTAAAGGGAAGAGGAAGAAGCCTTTTTTCCTACTGGTTCAAGAGAACCTTGATACATATTATTAGGTAGAGAATCGAAGTATGGATTCGATAAATGACAAATGATTTTATTTCTGTAAGTGGCTATGTACAAACGCTTTTACACGTCAATCATATTTTTAAAACTAGATGAGGTCGGCGTTTCCTATCTGACTACTCTGAGCAGAAAGTAGCATAAGCGTATTTATAAGTGCTGAAAAGGTACAATCTCAGATAAAGCACTTAGCTCGATTTCTCAATACATAAAACATGAGCAACACAAGAATAACCTCTAACAGGATTATCTCATAACCCTACAATCTTGCCTGACCTTTAAAAACCCGCGTTCTCTGCCACTCAGAACTTAATCACAGTTCGTGCTCCAACCGGGTGTTCAGTCTCCCAGCGCTCAATATGCACTGTAAACAGTCCCGGGATCCCGCGCAGATGCGATCCCGCGGGATTAGCGCCGGGACGCGTGCGCCGTAATCCCGAGGCGCGGGATTAAGGCGATGGGAAATTAATTGCTCATAGAGTTGGGTCATGATTGTGAGTAATTTGTAGGATTTGAAGGTGGTTGGCATTTTTGTTTCTTGTTTTTTTTTTTTTTTTTTGTGCGAATATGATGATTTCTCGTGGGTAACATTGGTTTGTGTTCCAGGTAGATAAGGGTAACCCTAGCACATTGTCGTACAAAGAGCACAATCTCCTTTAAGAACGCAGTTATTGGCGTTGTCAAAGGTTTAGAGAACAGAATGCTTCTTTAGAACCGAGGACGATTAACCTAACTCGCGGTACTGGTCAATAAGAGTCCGATATACAATATACCTACATATCATTCACTACTTACTCCCCAGAAGACAATTACCAACACATAAAGATCGGTCGAATCTTCTACTTCTAACCAACAAAACACTTAGGTGAACCAAAAAATAGAACAATAAAAAATAGATCGTTTTCACACCATCGACACTTCCGCACTCCTGCATTTCACCATCGACAATTACCTCATAACGCCATGACCTCCCCCTCACATCGGAGACAGTGGAACAGCATGGTTTATGGCGTGTCGTATAGCGTGGCCCTGCGTGGCCCATGCTCGTAAATTAACACTCGTATTTGTTATTGTGCATGTTATACATGGCAAATGTATGGGTGTAGCCTTTTATGGCGCCCTAATTGATGGGACAGTAAAAGGTATTACTGTGCGTAATAATATTATTGCTAGGTGTTTACTGGTGAGATACTCGTACTGGCTAATTTTGGGTCAACTTTTATTAAAACAAGTTAATTAAAAAAAAAATTACTGAAAATGTTCATACTTCTACTGACTCATTTACTGACTTCTCACAATCTCTTATCTATAATCATTTTATCGATAGCCACATCAGTCGCTAGTATGGCCACTACCCTAAGTGACACCAATTTACTAAGTTTCATGAATGAAAAACGAAAGCTCCGTAGATATTTTCAATAAATAGACATCTTAAATGGAAATTTATCACGCGATATTATTATATACGTCTCATGTCTGCGTATAACAATCAGCTTTTCTAAATCCAACAATTCTCAATCAAAACGGGATCCTATATTTTCTAGAAATGCTATCACAAACAAACCCAAAACTTTGAAAGTGCGTGTCTCTGTGAAGGGCACATCGCCTCTCGTTCCTCTCCCAGACAGAGGGATTAGTCACCGACTGTCCTCTCCACTCGGACGGGTCAAGTCTAGTCTACAATACTTAGCCAGACAGTTTCATTGCGTAGGTACGGACATAATCTTTTTTTCAATGGATGTCTCGTGCCGAATAATCCAAAAAGGGTTTTTGGATGATAATTTAATCGTAATCAGAATTTAGGTGCTGTGGATGGATTTATCTTTTCTTGAATACGTTTCAGTTTAGTTGCGTGCCTAGTCTACTTTTATCTCTGCCTACATAGCTATGCCATTTTATTCGTCAATTTGCCATTTATTATCAAAGCTCTCTCTCGCATAAACAACCTTCAAATGTATTAACTTCAAACGTATAATAAACGCGAGTCTCCACAAACAATCGACATCCATTCAATCGCGAATGAAAGAATTTGAATATAAAACACGTTACAAAATACAAAACGAGAAATTATTTTTCATGAAAAACAGCCGAAACATTTCGCGGCGGCCATAATGCGGGGAAAAATAACGAATCATCATTCCCCCCCCCCCCCCTCCACATACCTTTTGGTAAAGAGAGAAAAACTTTGCGGAATGGAGAGGCTCGCATTGTGCTCGCCGTCAACGCCGACTTTTTATTCTAACTCCACTTAAAAATTTAACAGTGTCGTTTGAAAAGGTCGCCGTCAAGTGGCGCAACAGTGGCGACACTGAAAGCCTCCGAGGACTGTGGTGTAAAGGAAAATAAAAAATTACATATTGAATTCAATTTGTGTTGCTCAGTGTCAGCAGTACCACGGTGCGGTGTACTGTAGAGTGCGAACATTTGGTTTTATTATAAAAAGTAATGCGCTTATGTTGAGCTGTCGACTGCAACACGTATTCAAAAGTCTGCTATATTTTTGGTCCTCAACATAAAACAATTAAGGATAATAATGCTGTGAAAAATTTAAATCGTGCGGAGCGTTTGTTTACATCGTTGCTTCGACAAAGTTCCATCATTAGTGCTTCATGTAACTGTGTAAATGTGACATCGCTGAAGATATTATCAATCTGAATGCCAAGGGCAGGAAACTATATAGGTAGGTATCTACTAAATTGTGCCCAAGTTGCAAAGATAATTCGCACTATACCTCTCTCAAACCATACAAGTATTCATTCCGCTTCACCAAATACACCACAGGCCGAACTATTCACCTCCTACGATAACACCCTACAGCCAATAACCTGATTAGCATCTAGCACGCGCCTGTAATCCTGGCACAAAGGAGGAGATACATCCCGGGCTGATTGATCGCAGCCTGCGGGTAGCAGTGCCTGCAGTGTAGCAAACGAGGTGAGGGAAAGGAAACGGAGTTAGTGGCGAGGATTGGATGTAACTATCTGTAAACGAGTATTTACATTGAGGTGCGGTCGGAATGGAGGTATAAAGTAGCAAGCAAATACCATTGTGACAAAAATATGATGCGATCTGAAAACTTGAAGTCACCCACATGAAATATGACAACGATTGCTATCATCTTCAAAATGACGAAAATATCTATCGACCTTTATTGTCAACTTGAGTTCGGTTAAATGATAAATGATAAATGATTTTATTTCTGTAAGTAGGTTTTTACAAACACTTTTACACGTCAATCATATTTTAAAACTAGATGAGGTCGGCATTTCGTATCTGACTACTCTGAGAAGAAAGACCGAAACAAACTCAGAGGTCACAGTCTCTTTTAAAGTCCAGACAATAATCTTGGTCAAATCATGTGAAGACCATGTAGACTGGTGTCTGAAATGGTCTTTTGAAGAAAGAACCACACAGATTGAGTGGACCTGTCCATTCAGTGCACGCATTTGTCAGTAATCGTGCAGCTCAACTCAGAACATAAGGAGCTCAACGATTCGACTTTCGATTCGTTATGTAGTTGACTGTGTTATTCCCGTTAGTCTCTAATAATTTTGATAGGTAGGTACAGTCAGGTGAGTCAGGAAAATTAATTGTTCCGTCAATTTGCCATGTTATATCTATTTGGTGTATTCCCAGTGTCCCCATCGCACGTGTCCCCATTAACACGTTGAACGCCGCTTTAATTTTTCAGTCTTTCTGTTCCAGCCGTGGGGGACACCATGTGGTCGACATACAATAGTTATGGGGGCCGCGGGTGGCATTATATGACCGCGAGTCAGAGGCGATTTTAAGCACCTCTATTGGCCCTTCGGGCACAGATATGAAGCTAATATGTATTTGACGTGACCCCCACGGCCCTGCAGACAGTTAGATTGTATTTGGTTTTTAGTAAAAAATATGACTTAGAAAAATATGACAAAATAATAATGTCGGGACAAGACTTTTGAATGAAAGTTCTAAAGGAAAAAGTTTATAAGATAATTTCTTGTTTTATATTTTTCCATGAAATTACTATTTATGTATTGTGAAATAAATACTGTATACTGTTACAATTTACTTAACTAGTTAGAATCTGGGTAAAGTTGAACTAGCTGTTAAAGTTTAATTTTTCGGGGATAGTTTGATGAATTAAACTACATGTTTGTAAATCAGAAATATAATTATTTACTAATTAAAGTTTTTAAATGAAACATAATTAAATCACTTTAGATTGAGATTGAGAGGCAGGACATGAGCGGGGATGACCGGCGCCCCCGGCAACGAACAACTGCATTTATTTCCGTGCGGGCCATGCGGGGCAACTGTTGAGTGACAGTAGTATTTTGGTAAAATAAAGTCACAAATTCCATTTATTCGATTTATTTCATGTGATTTGGCACATTTTCTAGCCCTTAAAGCAATAAAAACTTTCATGTAAAACTTAACAATCGGGCATTTCCAACCTGGCTCCTGTTACCAAACAAGTGACGCCCATATATTTTCCCCCATGGCGTTTAACGTGTTAATGTTAATTCTCATAAAATGGCGAAACTAAAGGTTCAATTTTCTTTTAAGTACTGATTTTATAAATAATATTTAAAAAAAATAATACTTAAAAGAAAATGGAACCTTTAGTTTCGCCATTTTATGAGAATTACCATTGATGGGGACACTGGCGATGGGGACAGCGGGAATAAACCATCTATTTCATACAAAGAATAACAGAAAAAGTCAAAGAATGACAGTTGTGATGTGCTTGAATATTCGGACAATTTCAGTTTCTAGTCCATTTGCTTAACAATTCATTGTCCTGACTTGATCTACAATAAATTCGTGCCATTCTAATGTTATTCCCTCTCTTTTTTCCATTCAATAAAGGGCTCATTTTCCAATAGTCAGATAAAATGGCGGTTAGACAGCTTTTGTATAGGAAATATGTCAAATTGTCATATTAATTCTTCAGATAAAAGGGATAAAAGTTATCTGACTATTGTGAAACCAGCCAATAATCGAACAAGTATTTAAAACGGAGTATTCCCGTTTGAGAAACTATTTTTTTACACTAAAGGTATTCCCATTTGAGAAAACCTTTGGTGCTCAATGAATAGGTGCTCAAACGAGAATACCTACTTCTTTAAAACGGGTGCTGTTATTGACTAGATACCTACACTATAATTTTGACTGTGTGCTTTGCTAAGCAGTCATTCCACGCATAGATCACGTCCACTCTACCGTAGGTGATACGATTGATGTGATGTTAGTACAAGCGACAAGGTAGGGGCAATAAACCCTGGCACGCGTGTTTGCCGATCCGTGTGCCATGCTGTATGATTACTGCATCGTCCTATGATAGATATGTTGCAGCAGAGGTCAAGAGTGAGAGTGAGAGTGAGGGGGGGGTCACATTTTACGACTAAGTTTTCTACATTTTATTCTTACACTGACATTATTCTGTGTCTTATTATTCTATATTTCAGTCTTGTGGCGCCGACTTTTCTATTCAGCGAAAAATTAACATTTATTTGATGAAATATGCTAATGGTAGACATTTAGAAATGGGTCGTTAATACTAAAATAAGTAAATAACTAATAAAAAGTAGACAGTAAATTTTTTATGAAACCTAATAATTCTCGCCTACAAATAGTTCTGTATACTAGTACATTGATCTATATTGATTGTTATATGCTGTGGATGTATCACGCGGTTGTGCCGATACCACACGAATGGGGCGCGGAATCCTCGCAACGATGTATGGAATTGGTTCAGGTATGCCTGTGCTGAAGGTAATTTGATTTTGTTTTACCGGCGCACGGTATTGCCGTGTGCGGCCACGGTTTTCGCAGTAAAAGCTCAACTATGTTGAGCTCAACATAGTTGAGCTTTTCGAGGAAATACAAGCATCATCACTATTTATGTCGCAGTTAAAATGATATTTTCATCAGAGGCGCAGCCTCCATGCAACCCGATTCCTATCGGTTTCCCTGCGGAACAACCGGTCTTCTAACACCTGTGTGTGTAACATAACGGCACAGCACGGTTGGCGCTCTGGTTAAGCGATTGACTCGATTGACTGCTGCGCTGCGTGTCGCGGGTTCGATGCTCGCACGGAACAAATATTTGTATGACCTACAAGTAATTGTTCCGGGTCTGGGTATTTGTGTATATGAGTTTAAATGTTCTTTGTTAACGCACCCACAACACAAGAGAAATTCCTAGTGTGGGGCAAGTTAAAAAGAAAAAACAAAATAACACATTACAAATATTTAATACCAGTTTAAAACAGATGTTAATACATATTAGATTAAAAACATAATATAAACGCCTAAATTTTTTGACTAAACAAAGAATTCCGACCATAGGTGGCGTTAAATTTATAAAAGTAAAGGATAGACGTAAAGTTTTGAGTTAATTAATTTTGATGTTATCTAGAGTTTATGAGAACTGAACTACTCTTTCTTCGGCTTCCTTCTAATACAAATTATAGCTTCGCCGCTGATGTTCATCAAATGTCCAACCTCATGCAATACCATGCCATGGGCTGGCCGACTAACACAAGACTATAATGGCTGGTTACGACCTTCTGGTTTAAGACAATCCAAATCTTAATTAAAACCGTGGAAACAGCGAGCGGGTTGCCTATTCTGTGCCAAACCCCACAGGTCGGTTATCACCTATTAACAAGTCTTAAATCAATCCCCCATTTAGTTTTATTGCCCGCAATCATGTCAACTAACTACCGCCCCTGCTTCGCTTAACTTTATGACGAATAAAAATTTTACGAGCATTTCAATGGTTCTACTATTAAATACTAGTTGTAACTTAAAGGGTGGGACGAAGGGGTGGTTTTTTCATGTTTTATTTGTAGTTTAATGTCGTGTAATTAGTAGTAGGGGGAGAATGTGAGGTTACGCTTTATGGCGTAGTAAAAGAATTGAGTAAACATCCGTGGTGATATGCTAGTAAATAAAAATGATGTAGTAATGATGTGTATATTATCACATTGTGAAGTTTTATTTTGATCACTTAATTATGATGTGGTTACTAGAAAGCTTTATTTAGTATAAATGTTGCCCTCTTGTCCGCTCGAGCTTGTAGAAAATCCAAAAATAAAATTTAAAATGGTTTAATTTACCAGAAAGTTCCAGTAAAGTCGAATAAAAGCGGATGACGTGCCCGGGCTACACAAAGAATAAAAGCAATACAAAAAGTGCAGTACTTTGTACTACGCGTATCGTTAATTTAGTAGCTTCGACACCGAACTAACATCCGCCACCAGAATCCAATCGGCAACCAATGCAGATTACAAACTCTCATCTCAACGAGACATAAAATGACTAGTACAACTATAAGTACATAAGTAGTGAGGATTTAAAGCGCGGCCCGTAAGCGCCGCACTCACTCGCCGCCCAGAGATTACGGCGCCCGCCCGCGTACGCCGCCCGCCCTACGGTACGACACTACGCCGGGAAAAACGATACGCGCGCGAAAATGAAATACGACAAATAAAATTACAATATTTTGTAGTGTTATTTAATTAGTGTCATTTTAGAGTTAGAATATGTAGTCGCAGTAGTTAAGTAGTTTTGTAATACTAATATTAAATTCAAACTACTAATAATAATAATAAAAAATCAAAGAGGAAACTCAAATCTGTATACAATAATAATCATAAAAATAGTTTTAAAAACTAACCGTAGAACGATAAAAATAACTATCAAGTTAAACAATCGTTGGTAGTTCTTAACAGGCGATGTTTGGACAACACAAACAAACTGTGTGTTGATGGACTTATGACTACGAGTCTTCTATTCTAAACCAAACCGTACGTTGTAGTAAATAGGGTGTATATTCGTGTGTGTGTTGATGTTAGGTAAGGTGTTGCTAGCAGTAAATATTTACGAGACTACTAGTGTAAGGCGCTCGGTGTACTGGACAGCAATCAGGTAAGTTTATTGTTTCGCAATAAAATATATTGTTCTTCTGCTCCGTGATCTGGGAATCGTTTTATTGGCATTTAAAGTGTTGACCACGGGGCACGTGTTGTTATGAAAATAGCCTTTATTTGAGATAAAAATACATTTTTGGTTCCATGAATCCTAGTTTTAGACTCACTTATAAAAACCCGATTCATTCGCGGATCAGTAAATCTACTGTAACCTGTAAATACTGGAAATACTCGTAACAACAATCAATGAAATCGACTTGATAACAGATTTGATTGAACAGGCTTTTAGAAACCGGGAAAATGTCTCGGCGACAAAGCACCAAAATAATATCCAAAAGGTTATCATTTTCAAAGTACGTTTTTCGCAGAATTGTATTACACTAAGAAGTGTTTCATTTATTTTCTATTCTCAATCGTTTAACAGGATTCAGTATAATTAAAAAGTGTTTTCTTACTAGCGTGCTTAGTTCAATTCTTATTGCTAAGTGAATATTTAATTATGCTAAAACGAATAATGAGAAACTTGCACGAAAAAGCAGTCGGAACTCAATTCAGATCTCTGTATGAGTGTATGTACTACTCATTAGTGGTAATTGGCTAAAAAAAGACAACACAAACATATCCTGTATGTCGTGTGCATTTTTTTAAAGTTGGCAGCACTGAACACCGGATGAACTGACAAAACACAAACGACGAAATGTTTCCTTTATTCTGAGTTTTGGGTTAATTAATGTGAAGATTTTTCCATTTTTCATTTTAATGACACTGGCCACTAACAAGCAATTACAAAATCGCTTGACAATGCATTTATTGTCTAAAATTCGAATAAAGAATACTACCTACTTGACTATAGATTTTATTTAAATACATTTCACATTTTATCAGGAGCTGAAATCATTAGTTTATGTTTTAGATCTGCTACCAATTTTGCGACTGCATTCTAAAAGGATATTCCGCCATGAATGTTATTTTAAACTAGATTTGAGTTAAGATTATTATGATTTCTGTCAGTTCAAATGAAGATTTTATACCTTCTTTGTTTTTTCAGGTTTACTAGCTTTTACCCGCGGCACCGCCCACGTAGATGTCGGTTATCGCGTAAGAAAGTAACCTATGTCCTTCTCCATATCCCAGGCTATATCACTGCCAAATTTCATGATGATTGGTTCAGCGGTTTAGGTTGAAACGTAACAGAGAGACAGACAGAGTTACTTTTACTATTTGAATGGATTAGTATGGATTAAAGGTAAATAAAAATAAAATACCTACTTATGTTTCAGAATTGAGAGTTCGAAGTTAAGAGCTTGTCACTCTAACACGTAACTAAGGTAACTACTATTAGGTAAGGTGACTACTTCAATGTAGCACGAGCAATTTCAAACGTACGTTTAAAAAAAAATTTGTTAACTTTCACCATAAATGTAATGCAAAAATTTACAAGTTCTCAACCTGGTGTATGTGTGCCAGCGTTAAGACTTAATTGAATTCAAATAAAAATCGACATTATAATTAAGCTTTTGTACATAGTTAACAATTCGATTTAACTACTCTCTACTACTAAATTAATTGTATTTCCCTCTAAAATACTTTACCCACATTGTCCAAGCTAGAACGCTGCTAGCGTCGCTGGGTCCCGTACACTTGTCATTATCATGCGGGACCGCTCCTGCCGTAACAAGGTGCCTCTCGCGTCAACGCGCAAACCGCTTGTATTATTGTGTTTCATTCACAAGGAGGAAGTTGCTGATTGTTTTTATTGCTGCTCCCTATTTTTATGGGAAAAAGCAAGGTCGCGACTGCCATTAGGAATATAGGGTTGTTTTGGGGCGGTTATAACGGAAATAGAAGTGGAAATTGTACGTTATAACTGTTTCCGTGCTATGTCAATTTTCTTATTTGATGAAATGAGAAAGTTTTTGTTTTCTAAACGTCAAGAAAAACCTAGAATACCGTCCTTGAGTTTTAATGGATAAGAAGGAAGTATAGGTATTATTAGATGATATTTAATAGAAAAGGGAAGAGGAACTATAGTATTGCACTTTTTGTACAGTCCTCATCATTTTATTTATCGTCCAAGGAACGCAAACTTTCATGTTGGCGTATTTTTAAAATTTGCAACCACAAATTGGACACAAATCTTACCAAATCGAATCAAACACACCTCGACCAGAACAAACCACACTGATTCACTACGGGTTAATGTTAAATCAGTGGTTTTTGTGAAGACACACCTACCCCCGAACTAGTGAACCCACTCATATCGGCTACTGTCAGCATTTAGGATTCCGTAGGCAGCGTCCAATCACGCGGCATTGTGCCCGCGGCCGGCACAATTAAATTACGCGGGTTCCGTACGGCGGCTGAATGCCAAGCGTGGCGTAGGATGATGCATGTTGTGCCGTGATATATAGATGTAGTGTGATAAAGGCTAGTCAATGGAAAAGGTCATAAGTACCTACATTCTGCACTTAAGATTACTATTGCCCTTTTTTAAGGTTTTGATATATTTTGAAGCATATTTTTCGTGTCAAATGTTTGGATGAAACTAAAATGTATTTAGGTATTTTATTTATAACCAACTTATATTAACAGTTTGCACCACACATACAAGTTATCGCTCAATACTGGTGATTAAACAGGCAATCTTAAAATTAGGTTAAATTACATAAAACTAGACAAAATTTTATCAAATCAAACGAAATTAAACAATTTTTTTAGATAAAATCAAATAATATTATATAAGTAAAATAAGTTAAAATTAGACGAAATTTGGTAGAATTGGGATAAAATTGGAACAAAATTATGAATAACAAAATACAATTTTATTAGTTTACTCCAAGGAGATTGTATTGGGAGAGACAATAGATTCCAGATAAAGAGTAGCAGTGTTGAGGAATCTCAGTTCAGTACTCGCGAAAACATCTAAATCATTATCTATAATAGTAATAATAATAACCATCATCAAAATGATATTATTAAGACCCAATATGAGCAAAAAAAAGATCAGCTATTTTTCTTTCTCCTTAAGTGAAAGGCTTGAATATCAAATAATAAAATAACAGGCTAAAGTCTAAAATAAACAGAGATATTTTAACAGTATTTCCATAGCTACAAACCTTTTGAATCCCCAAACCAAATAGGATTATGCGCATACATATTTCACCATCCCGCTCACACAGGGTTGACCCAAAGTGTTCCGATGGCACAGAAGTTAATTTTGGACAAATCTGTCGATATTAACAAAATGAGCAATGGTGCAGCAACAACGCACCATATGCGCTATACAAACCAATGCCACCATTGTCCTGCATTTAATATTTACACTAATATAATAACATTTCGCACACAAACGATATTGTCAACACATCTGCGAGTTACATATTCTGTACATAGTTATGTCGACAAAATATTAGAAGAAACTAGCTCTTATTTAAATGAGGATAAAGTTATTGACAACTGCAAAGTGACCTGTCAATCAAGATATGATAAATTAATAGAACTTGTCAACGCAAATCGGTCCTTACCACCATCAAGTAAGGTATATTCTGTAATAATAACAACATAGTAGTATAGTCGAATGCAAAATGATTAATTAGCCGGTAGTGGTCGCAGATGTTCGCACGCGCTCGGCGTCGATCGTGCGGTATCGGGGATGATTGATGGTGGTAATGACGGCTCATTGCGACTGTACGCAACGATACACAAAGTTGATAATCTGACGTGTGGGAAGAAAATGAAGAGAATCAGCTGCTTATCTTAGGGGACAGTGGTAGTAAGATTAGAGGAAAAGGGGTCAGAATGGCGAAAGATGTAAGGCTGGGTATAAATCAACAAAAAGAAACATTTAATGCACGTATGTACATAGGCTTTTCTACCCTATTTTTGAATTCAACGAATAAGACATGTTCCAAAGAGATCGTGATCATCTTAGAAATTGTATGTTACTAGAAATCTACAGTTCCTACAGGTAACAACAATTTATTGCCAATTCATGGTCTTTCTAAAGTAATGAAACTTAACACAACAAATGAAAATTGCTGTAAGAAGGTTTGTAAAAAAAATTGTTTAAAAAAATTTTGGAAGTGAAGACCATGCAGATTAGCGTCTGAAATGGTTTTTTGAGGAAAGCATGAGACAGATTTGTCGAAGCCTTATATGTCTTGACGTCCTGACATAAAATGCTTTAGACACCCACTTAGGTATGTTGTTTCTCCACCAACATAAGGTGCCTCCACCATGATTCATTCTCCCAAAACCAATTGCATTCCAAAAAATAAGCTCGTGCATTTCCATCGCCCCCTCCGTCAAATACACCGAGCTTGGGGACACAACCTTTATTAAACCGAATACACCAAGAAAACCGCTTCAAAACAGATCCCAACTTATTATAATATAAATGGAAAATTCACCGTGACGTGACTGACAGGCACATTCACGGCGGCAATTAAAAGGGGTGGGCAGTTCCCCCGTCATCCATCACGTTGGATTATCTGACGACACTATTATTATTAGCAGTCGTCGATAACCAGTTTAATCCGCTTTTTGTTTGGCAATTTTCGGCAGACGTCGGTTTTTGATCGGTTGGGGTGCTGCTTTCTTTTGTGGTCTTTCATCGTATTCTGCAGATTTAATATTAGCTACAATATAAATGTATGAATCTCTTGCAATAATCCTGCTACAAAATAATTTTGAAGAGAACAGACCTCTTAACTTTTTAAAAACAGTCTTTGAAGTATTTTTATTCCTAAAATTGGAACAAAAATATTGCACTTAATATTTAAATGTCATTAGCTTCCATCGTAAATACAAACAATTGATTTAATTAAGAGCTTGACATTTACAAAACAAAGAACAAGCATTCTATATTGGAATATTTTAAATAAGAATAGAAGTGAACAAAGAACGGCCAATAAAATATTTTATAGGAGAATGTCCAGAGACAATATCTTGAAAGTTGTACAAAAAGGTGAGTGACATGAATGGTACGTTTTATTTCATTATCTTCCAATTCTTGCGCTTCGAAAAATTATTCTCATTGTTCAGAATTGTCAAGTGTCGAGAAAATTGAAAATCAATCTGTGAATATTGTCGTGTATTTTTGTAACGTTATTTCTTTAAAGGTCCTGAGTATTTCAATATCCGTATTCAGATTGAGTGCTTTAATAATAAAACGTTTATGTACGACAGTATTTTAATATCAGTCGTCAATGCTCGATATGAGCTTTCAAATACAGATGAGGTAAAATAAAAATCTGAGAGTTATTTTTAAAACACACACATAATTTTAAGTTACCACCTAAATACGAGTACACATTGTTGAATGCAAATAAAGTATTGAGTATTGGAAATCGCATTGATTGAAAATGAATTTATCTTTACAAATATTTTGGAATTCGTACGGTCAGTCTTTCACTAGCAATTACGAGTCATCAATAACTCACATGACAGCTGCTGTCAATAACATAGCATAATGCGTCGATAAAATTTTTATTTTAAATGAATAGTTAACAATGAGCACTATCGTGGTGAAGAATAGATACACACATATATTTTTTGGCATATCCTATGTACTTCATACCTACATAAATTGTTGATTGTGTAGGGGCAAAAGTTTGTGTACGACTGTACATCTAGCTATCCGCTTCAATAATTGGGAACAATGAAATAAAGACGTAATAGCGTTTCTTTGTACAAACAAGAAATTTATTTACCTGTAAAAACAAAAGAAATAACATTTAAAGCCTTTATTCCAGGTCTCGCTATTTCTTTAGGAAAAATTATACATATATTCGTTATTTTAACACTATCATGTCGAACTGTATGAATGTGTCAACGGCCACGTGTGTGCTAGGCATGGTGGCCTCCGTCGATAACGTGGCAAATTCAAACATAAGAAAAGCATGAGAATGGAATTAGAACTTGAAATAGAAAAACGTTTTTTTGCTAAGAATGTTGGTACAGGTGAGGTGCTACAAAATAATGTTTGGTTCCGCCTTCAACCTTTGGTTGCACAAATTAGTATTTATGACTAAATAAAAAATAAAAGGTAAATCGTTAAAACTCGACGCTTTTAAAGATTTACCTTTGACCATGTTTAAAAGAAAGTTTACGCAATGGTTAAAAGAAAAATGCTTTTATAATCTTAATGAATACATGTCAGATCACGGAAAAGGAAACATGAATCAATAATATTGGTAATGGTGGTAATTGGAATGGTAATATGACCTTATAATAATTGATTAATGTTCGAATTTTACTACATAAACACTCTTAAATTGTAATATTTATGACATTATCAATAACAATTTACAATTATTTATTTATATTTTTAATCTGACATTTTATTAAACTTGATCTGATGAACTGACATAGTTATAACTTTGACATCAATTAATTAATTTGTTTCTATAAATCCTGCATGAGATCTTATTTGTTGTTTTTGTCTATATTTTTCTTTTTCGAATGTACCTGATTAAAGTAATATTATTGTACAGATTAAAATTACATATTTGCACACCATATGTAATAGTAGAATGTAAAGGGGCCATTATAGTTTTAAGATCATACCTTGTAAACCTACATTCTGGCAAATAAATGGATTAGATTAGATTTGAATTGAAAAAAATAATTGAAAAAAAATAATAACTCTTAAAGGTTTTGGCATAGAATTAAAACTATGAATTATACTTATACTATGCAGTAGTGGCCCAGTGATAGCCGACCCAACTTACGAGTTGTAGGTCGTGGGTTCGAACCCAGGCAGCCGCTTTACTTTGTGAAAATAATTTTATCACCGCTGCTCTCAAAAACGGTGAAAGAAAACATCGTGAGGAGACCTGTGTGGGGTTCTGTCCTAGAAGCAAAAATTCAAAGGCGTGTGACATCCACTAACCCGCACTGGGCCCGGGTGCAGATAACAGCCCACTAGGAGGCCTGTATCCCAGCAGCGGGAACATTGTTGATTATGCATTATGCATATTATATACCAAATCTAGATTAATATTAATATAACGTGGCTATTCTCTATTTCAAGAGAAAAATGATGCAACTGGCCCTGAAGTATTCCAATGTTCACTGTGCAAGCCTATTTCTCTTCATGAGTCCACTCTAGTGATCTGTCGCATATTAGCCGCCGTTTACTGCAGCCAGTAAAGAGTAAACCGTGAGTTATCTCCCCGGCTGCTAACTGATATTCATGGCGGCAACTTTACTGCTTTGTTGCTGTTATTTATTATACCTACTTTATCTTTGTTTATCTTTAACGCGTAAATTGCTTGGTGACTTTATTATTTTAATTTGATTCCTTAACTTTATACTAAGTTTGTTGAACTATCATCATGGTAAGTGAGAGACTACCCTAAAAGGTAGTCTGACAAAGTACACCACTCAAACTGGAGTCGGTTTATATGAGTTTTTCTAATATGTATCTAGTCATAGATTTTACTTAGGTTTTATCATCACAGCGTGAAGTAGCATTTATTCAGCAAAAGTAATTAGTACCTACCATAAATCACATCTAGCCCTTAAACCTGGCTTTTCGCAACATCAGCTCCAAAAATGTAAAACATACTAAACAAATCGTGTCAATTTATCTCCACCAGCCTGCGTGGGTAGGCAGTAAGCGCGGTACCTGAACCGGTAGAAGCCAAGCGGTATTGATGATCAAGCGGCGGCTCTGTGCCGGAATTATTTATGTTCCTCGAGATAGCATGCTCTTCATCTTCAGCCAATGGGGGCTCATTTGAATACGTGTGTTTTTCTCCCCGGGGCTTATTTATTGACCTGATTTGTGGTTGATTTGGCTCGTAGATTTTTATGATACCCGGGAATGAAATAGTAGGAAAGTTATGAGGTTTTATTCGATGTTCTCCACAAATAAATACGTAGCGACATAGGTACCTAATATCTGATCTGAAACTGAAATTAAGTATCATAGTATTTTTTATATTACCCATTGAATTAATGTAAAACGTATATACTGTTGGCGTACCTATTTTAGATAAATAAATAAACTATTTTGCGATGTCAGATCCTAAACTGGCAACACCAGTTCCCCACACACGTCCCACCCAAGAAAAGAAATAATATAGAAAGAAAAGAAAGAAAGCAAAATTGTTTATTCTGCCATATCTATGGCAGACCCCTCAAAAGATGACTACGAGCGGCTTCTGACTGTCCTCATAGCGTATTTTTATGAAACAATTACGAGAAGCCTGCGGATTACTCTAATAAGACGTAGTCGATGGAGCGTGGACTAGCGAGAATTGCTTCATTTGTGAACCTTTCTCCTCCACCCCCACCCCGCGCCCCGAGACATCCAGTAATTTCCGGACTACCCTCTGTTCGGTTATTCCTTACTTTTTCCCTTTCTCAAATCTGCTAAGAAGGTATTAGAAGATTAGAAGGACCGCCAGAGGCTTCGTGAACTCCAAATTATATTGATATTGTATGTGTCTCACGTTTTTCGTAAGGAGTGAGCCGTATCAGCATATATTTTGGTCTTGATTGGAGTTCTACGTGTATGAAGCCAGCGAGATTATACTTTTGAGGGAAGTCTATTTTTACATGAGTTAATTCGCAGGAGAAATGTAACCTGAAAAGCTGATAGTTTACTTAATGGAAGGCTTTCAAGGGATTACATACAAGGCAGGAATTCAAACAGCTTAGAAAACATATCAGTTCAGCAGTGCCATTGATCCAACAGAACTGTTTGATCAAATGTCTATGCTCTAACAATATCAAAGCAACAAAACGTCATTTCAAATTTCGAACAGAACGTGACATGTTCGGTATCAGTGTGATGTCGCAGCACAGTTCGTGTCAATTCGGAACAATTCGGCTTTGTTTGATCGCGTTTTGTTTCTCAACGTTGAGTGAATGTTTTTATTTACGTTTCATTGCGTTGCTTTGTTTCATCGTTTTTCTATTGTTTGTTCAATTGCTTTTCAGTGGATTGTTGCATTTTTTATTGGTGTTGAAAGGCCATCGGTAATGTCAGCGAGATGTTATTGTTGACGCTAAAAATAATTAAACACTGACTTTATAGTATGTCATTACAAATATATTGGTCCAATAAATATATTTGTAATAACATACTATAAAAGTTAATAAGCAATGTTAATATACATTACTAAATTATTATGCAAGTACCTATTTACACTAAGTATTAAATTAAACAAAAAACTATCTGGACATATACAGACATATCACATGCAATCACCTTTAAAGCTGGACTCTAGCTTCAAATGAATTTGTACAAATATTGTATATTATCGCAAAATATTGAAAGGATTTGCATTTTGCATTATTATTATATTTTTTAAACTGTTGTGTTACCTAGTTCAATTAGTTCATGTACCATTTACAGTTTTTTTTTTTTTTTCCGTCGTTGGTACATTATTATTCATTATATAACACATAAATAGGCAGTTATCGTACCAATCTTTAACGATTCATTACGATTACGATTATGTAATTATATTCGAACGTTGTTTCCAAATCTGCACGTCTATCCTTATAAATTTTATCGAATCGACATCTTTGCCTACCTAAGACCTGTCGAGATGTTTTCAAAAGCTGCCTGAATATCGAATCAGCACTAATCAGTCCCATTAAAAATTTGTCCCTTTGCAACGCTCTGCAAAGTCTATCTAAAGCCAACGCCTCCACTGGATCAAAACATGATCCATTAAAGAGCCCAAGAAACCCCATTCAACATCAAAACGATAAAGAAAAATACCTATCATTCAGAGCAAAATAAACCCACACTTTAGGAAAACTCAAGGAAATCCGTGGGAAATCGAGCATTTGCGTTGTTGTGTAATACCGGCGCGTCACCGTGATAGTGCTGATCAGCAAACGAGATCCCCAGTCATGGAAGGCAGGCCGCGGCCCATTGGATGTTACTGCATCAAAAATAAGTACAGAAGACCCACTCTTCTACAAAACATGAAGAGGATCTAAAACGCAGTCATCAGTACAACTAAACAGTTTAGTTTCGTCCCTCAATCGCAAATCACAGCTTTTTTAAACACAGAAAAGTAAACAATAATTTCCACAATTTTAATAATGAAAAGCTTTTATTTCATCAGTTTTCCAGAAATGGAGCTGTGGAATCAGCTCTTTCCGTGATAAGCAGCAACTTGACAAGATTTCCAAAATAATCAACATCATCAAATTCTTTGCGCCAAATGCGATGGTCTTTGCAATACCATCGCATTTGGCATTTGTCATTCTTTGTTCTTCATTTCTATGTCTACAGTCCATTGATGTATACAAAAAGAAGATTCGGTACCTGCTCCTCGACGTGGACCGCAAAAATTATGCCAACCGGCACAATTGACCTTAGTCACAATTGAACTGGCGTTTGTGTAGCACATGTGTAGCACGTTATGTAAAATTACCTTAATCGTCTAAATAAGCACCAAAATGTGCACAAATAACTCAAAAACCAAAAACAAGTTCCACGGGATTATTTTCCACTCGTAAGTACATTAAAACTTATTTTCTTTAAAATTCTGCTGAATAATATTACTTTCTAGGTCGCCATCTGGTTCTGAGTTGTTATGAGTAAGTAACAGTGACAATCATTGCTATCTTGTTCCCGCTACAGCCCGCGTTATATCTCTCTATTTCGGTTGTTGATGCATGCTGAACGATATCGGGAAATGTAGTTGTGTGGGTGTGTTTACATGTAATTGTTTCTAGTCCAATAATGTTTACGTGACATTACAGGGGAGCCTTATCTTCCTTTTTTATACATCAATGCTACAGTCCGATAGAATGTTTGAAGTGGATTTTCTGCACGTAACTCTTTTCAGGCCAACCCATCGGGTTTCACTTAGTGAGCCATCATTAATAACGTAAAGGTTACTTCTGAATGTGCGGTACTCGGCGTTTTTCAGCATTCATCGCGTATTAGATGATGCGGCTGTTACTAATGGTTGCGGAGATAAACGTAGGTACAGGTGGGCTGAGATGTAGGTGGAAGTACGGTTCTTTTCAATGAAGCTTGGGCATGATAAATTGTAACGAATATTGGGATGAGGATTTATGTGCGGTTTCTTGTAAAAATTGCTCTGAAAATGAAACCGTCGTTGTCGTTTTCAGTTGAGCTGACTCATCATTATCCTCATGCTTTTATGCTGGTTTTGAACGGCATGGTTGAACGATTTTCTGCTGCCCTATGACACCCGAAACAGAGGACAAATTCATACTGTTACTGTTCAGATCGTCTTCTTCTTCTTCTTCTTTTCATGTGCTTAGTATATAACCTGGTGACAGAGTTTTATGCCGCCCAAGGGCCTCTAACTTGGCAACTCATGCTGTCGAGAAATATCTCTCCGGCATCGACGTTTCCTCACGATGTTTTCCTTCACCGTTTTTTAAGCAACTGATAATTATACAATACGCACATGAATCCGAAAAGTCAAGCCTCAGGTTCGAACTCGAGAGCTATGACTTGGCAGTCCGACGGTCACACCACTAGGTTATCTCTGCTGTAATGCTGTCACTGCTATTGGCTATCAATAGTTATGCAACAGAGTCTTCCTGTGTCCTTAGAAAACCGAATAGATAGAAGTACCAAGTTTATAGTTATTTCACGTTCGAAGAAATCCCATTAGACCCTTTTTTGTAATAAAAGAAGACCTTGTAACATGGAACACGTTATAAACATTATGATGAAAAAATGCGTATTGTATCAACAATAATGATTACAGGCTCCACAGTAAATCCTATCTCGTTGGTACGGTTTACGAGTTTCAGACAAAATGAGCAGCCATAAACAAAACGTGAACGGAATAGAGCTGGGATTGGAGAACTACGAAGTTCCATGAAGTTGGTGAAATGAGAGGTTGTTACTATGTAGTTGCAAGGTGGCAATACCAACTAGTCAGTTAGGCTCAATTATGTCTTAGCTGAGTGAGCAGATATTGAAAAATCTAAAAAGTTAATAATATTTGCACTTAATGGGGCTGACTGTCCAAGCCCAGACGTACTTCAGTACCATCACTCGTGAAGACTCCTCAAATGTTAATATACATACTTAAGCTCGAAATTATTAATAACTGACTGTTCTAAATAGCGTAAAAAGAATACCTTACCATCCCACGAAAGTTTTTAAATCACCTAGGACGAAGTGACTTAATATCTGTGCATTTAATAAAAAGGGCTACTCAAGGAAACCCCAAAAATTTTTCAACTGCAATAACTCCACCACAAAAATTATGAAAACCGTCGCGGGCGGCCTTATAATCCTTACTAAAAAATAATCCTCGTGGCGTGTCGGGTTAGGTCAAGTCGTTTGTCATCCGGACCCAGGAGGGGTGAAGCCGGGTTGGGGGGGTTGAAATATGCCACGTTTTCACTTTTTTTATCCACTTTCCCGTTGAGTAAGGCGTGTGAATAATTTAAGTGGGCTTTTGGCTGCGGTGCGTTTAAAAAATGAACCCGCGTCACTTTCTGTTTCAGCGGCTACGATACTCGTAAAAGGGGTGCTGGGTCTATGGATGGCTAGTGATAAGTCTGGCTGTCCATCTTAGATGATTCGTGTGGAAGTGGATAAGAAGTTGGAAACTGTAGGCTAGTGAGGCGCATCAATGGACATAAAGTTTTGGAGTTTCGGGTGTCTGTTGTGTTTTTCTTTAGATAAAGTTTCTTATAGCTATTGGAAGGCCCGTGTTCAGCGGTCAATGAATAAACAATAAATGGTGATGATAAATTACATTTGTTTCTTAAAAAAACACTTTTACACGAGAAAATTAAATTACCTATTTAAAAAGTGTGTTAACTGACTCCTCTGAGAAGAAAGACTGAATCAAACTCAGAGGTCAGTCTCTTTTAAAGTTCAGACATAATCTAGGTCAGGCCATATGAGAACCATGCAGGTAAATGGCTGAGAAGGTCTTTTGAGGAAAGAACAGATCTGAGTGGAAATTACAATAATATCAAAAACATCTTGCACACTGTGTTAACCTTTGTTTACAAATAAATAATCATTGATTGATTGATGATTGAATAACTACTAATAATTCATGCTCACAAACCAAGTGCCCAGGATTATTCACCGGCAACTTGCTTTGAAATATAAACTTATAGATTCTGAGGTACCGTATTACCAATACACGTTGACTTTACACTTCTTGTAAAAATCATTCCAAGAAAGTTCTCCTTTCGAATTTCTAAAACTAAAAATTTTGGTTCGTAGAAGGACCTTTGCCAGTTCACATAAAATATTTGTATACCAAACGAGTGCAGGCTACTTTAGGAAACTCGCTAATACCCTCAGAGACAGATGGCTGGTACTTGGTGACTTTTCTGAGGTAAAAGTAGGTTAGTAAGGTGATAGACACAAGTTTTTGAGTCAATTTTTTAAGTAGTTTCATACTTTCGTGACATAATGGCCATTTAATGGGATCACGTTCAGCGCATGCTATTATTATTATTATGTTAGCAATCAAATAAATTTAAATTTATAACTATTTATTTCTTTAAAAAAAAATCACGATTTTTACACAAAACATAGCGCTTAATCTAAGTAACAAATAAGATTATGTGCGCTATCAGCTTAAAAGAGTTGCTCACTTATGTTTTAGAACTTACACGCTGACATCCTCCATTATATACTTCCCCACAGTAAAGTGGGCTTTTAAAATATTTTTAACTTGTTGAGGTTTTTGTCTTCTATTTTTTTGGAAATTTTCTTGGGTAGTTGATTTAGAATGTCAGGAAGGGCGTACGTCCAGGCTCTGTTACCATATTCATTATTAATCTTTGGCACTTTATATGTAGGCAAGTACGACAGGGTACGAACAAAGTTAGGTCTCATTGTTTTCTGCAGTTTATTCATAAATACAGACTAATCAGAGGCAACAGCCAATTTAGCTTTGTCGAATGGATCTAAGCTTACTGAAAAGTATTTAGGGTGGATCTGCCTGACAGTTTATCCTATGTGTTTAGGAACTTTCAGTCATCTCCTGAACCGAATAGAATCCTTCTTCCTACAATGTTATCCTTTTTCTCAAACCTTCGCAGCTATCCATCTTTTAACCGCCACCTACAATCTCACAGAAACATACTACTTAGAAAATCGTCTAACACCGCACATTACAGGAATAAAGAAGCCGTGTATAAGTGAAACAATGCATTAATTACAACCGGTACACTACCTAGCCCCCCACCTTGCCCCCGCTGCCCCCTCAGAGAGGGTGTCTCCTTGATTTACGGCGCTCCTACCCTGGAAAATTATTCTCTATTCGTGATTTACTACCAGCGCGTTTTTACCTGCATTATTTAACGATACTACAACACATAGTAAACTCTATACCTTAAGTAACAGAGTTGTTATTTGATTGTGGGTAATAATATGTAGTTTAGTATATTCTGTAATTGCATAGGTATCGTTAATTGTTGTGATTGCGGCAGTCGAGCTGTTTGAGACACGAACGTTCACACACAGACTTACATACACTACTAACACATAGATATTGTAGACGCGACAACGGTATAAGGAGGAAATCCCGGACGTATTTCAAGAGATTTTTATGTGGTTCTTGTAGAGATGACATTGATAGCCGTAAGCCAACGTAGGGCTTTTGTTCATGGCAAATGAGAGGATGATGGGTGCCCTTATACCTTTGACCTTGTACGATGATTTTTATCAACGATAAAGACGATTTTTTCTTTTACTGTTTCAAGTTTTTTTTCTGTTTTTGTCTCAATATTGTGTGCCATAACCTGAGTCAAATAAATTTATTTTCTTTCTTTATTTTCTTTTTCAAACAATTCGTTACGATGCGGGATTTTTACTTTCGGTTGCACAAGTATCGTTAGATGGTTGTTCCAATCCACGATTCTTACTTCATACTGGTAAGTAGAAGCGCGCTTCGGTCTGTTATTTACAACAAATTGCGAGCACTAATATGGTTTTATGATGCACTAATGGTGATTATTCTACAAAAAGTTATATCGAATTTATTATCGGTATACTGTTTTCTTTGCAGTCAGCTAGATGGGAAATTAAGGCACTAAGAGACATGGTTAGAAGTAGGACACTCGAGAGCAATCATCCATCACTTCATGAGCGATAATCCATTGATGTGAGTGAACAACACAATAACACCAATGGTGTCTACATCTAAGCGTATCGCCACACGATTAATCGCGCACCGCCGTCCATCCAAGTCGGCTTCAGACAACGGCAGTAAACCACGCGTCGGGTCGCGCGATCGATTCCCGTGCGGTGCACCCCTTTGTGCCGGCGCGACAGGTGGAAGAATCGTCTTTACTTTATGTTAAGGGAAGACTTTTTGTGGGAGTTTTATTTTTTGAAAAGGTAATGGTATTGGATTTTTTGGTGTGAAAGTGATTTGTATGGATTTTGGTTTGTGGGTGCTTTTGTTGGTAATGGATTAGACTTATTTGATTATGTAGCTCGACTATCTGGAAATAACGTAACATTGACCTAAAATGCAAAACACTTTCAAAATTGAAAAGTAACATACAAAGGGAGACTTTCAAAAGCAACATGTCAATGATATCTTTGACTTTCGTACTTCTATACAAATATTATAAAGAGGAAATTTTTTTTTTGTTTGTTTGTAACGAATAAGCCCCGGGCCGATTTTAACAATTTTTTCACCAATAAAAAGCTAAATCATCGAGAAGTAACATAGGCTGTATATATTTTTTTAAATTAGAGATCCTTAAGAAAATTGCAAAAATGTAACCCAAAGTAGCAAAATTTTACCTATAAACCACGGAACCGAAACTTACGCGGGTGAAACCTCGGGGTGCAGCTAGTAAAATATAAATCGTCACATGCAGCACCTACGAAAAGTTGTCCCACCGATAAACTCGATACATTTTCTAGACAATAGACTTACAGGTACTTTTATTCGTATCATATAAATAAAAAAGAAAGTACTAAACAGAAATTCTGAAATCCAAGTCCCGACCGCACCGGACAATACGCGCAAACAGAAATATTTTCGACCGATTTACTGCCGTAGCAATATATCGTAGCGCTCTACGGCGTAGCACAATGGACTCGTAGAGCGTGGCGTAGTGCGGCGTAGCCACGGCACGTGAAAGCTAGGGTAACATATGTTTAGAACATCCTGGGACACGTTCAATTTATGACACCCATTTACCAGATTTTGTATGGAATTATACTTACAATTTTTGTATTGCTTCTCGCTGCAAAAATTAAATTGGATTTTTATGCGTCGTAAAATTTTTGAACAAAATTGGTTGTTAAAAATTGTGTTTTATTTATTTAACAAAATAATAAAAAGGTTATTTAACGTCGATTGTGTATCATAATCGCGATCATACGAGTAGTAGATCCACTAAATTTCATCCGTCGTCAGTCAAAATAATATTCAGTTTGTTTAAATAAAATCGGTTTGTAAAATCGCTATAAAATATGTGTGTATATCTCCAGATCTAATAAACACCCAGTACATAATCGCAGCAACATTAGCGGTGAACAACACCGCACTACAACCTGCTGATAATTTACGTGTTCGTGTCTGTTTCGTCACAGGTGGTTCTACGTATTCCTGTTCTCATTACGTTACAAACATTCATTATGAGACTATGTTCTTTAGCATGTTCGCCTCTACAGCACAAGGCTTATTATTCATTTACTCATGATTTATTTTGAAATTGGTTTGGTTAACTGAACTGAAATTGCGTAACAGACATAATATAATTTAACACTTCTTGTTTTCAACTTATTTTAATATAATTATGCGTAAAAAGGATCTCTACTCAAAGCGAGGTACTAACCTAAGGTTATGAGTAAATATATTTTATATTAAATTACAAATTTTTCTGTCTCTCTACACAAGCAAACTTCTCCTTTAGTTTTCCATCAGCCCAATTTAATGTTAATGAAGTTCTTAAAGGTCCCGACGCATGGTGTTCTCAGTGGAAGCCTGCAGCAGCCTCGCGGAGGCTCCATTGGACCGTCGCCAGTGAAACTCGAGCATGACCGGACTCGCAGATCGATGTGACAAAACAAAAAAATTAGAACACTCATTGAAATGAGCCGAACACGAGAACAATTCATTTTTTTTTTTTTTCAAGTTTTTCGTTTACAAAACTTATTTCGTAGGAGCTCGTCCAATCTTCTGTAATTGCTGAATTAACATTTTTTTTTAATAAAATTACTTAGATATGTTTACTGTAATGTTTCTTGTTTCATTCGTTATTTTAATAGGAACAGCGGCAGAAGTAAACAGAAAATAGATTCAGTACATAAAGAGGAAATCTAATAAATGAGTCTCTGGCTGGGTTTGTACTTACGAGTAAGACGAAGTGATAAATGAACAACTGTAAAATAAAACATAAAAGAAAATTGGAAAACAAATTAAGTAATAAGATGACGCGAACTAATAGAATCAGACACCAAGGATAACTATATCAATTAATATTTTGTTGAATCTTTACAACCTTGAGCAAAATTAAGAAATTGTCCCAGACGCTTAATTAAAGCTATATCAATAAAATAAATGTGAGTCTACTGTATCCAGACAATTAAGTTTCATCAATACAATACGAACATAATTGTTCAGGACAATTTAATTCCATAACAAATAACAGGGATAGCTTGCCATGATTACAGAGTATCAGCGCTATGGCCCGTACGTACGCTTTCCATAGGGTCGATGAACGATCTAAAATGTATCTTATTACTTTAGAGGTAGAGTAGGAAATATAATATTGGTGGAGGTTATGTAGCGCGTCTTTCGCTCCTTAGGGAAAGCGTCAAAGCCTTCATTAGACAAGTGTACAGCGATATGAACGCGCACAGACGGAGGAGTGCCGCAGGGCGGTAGGCTAGGCACGTAACTATATGCATTGATACGCTTCTGAAATTTCTGTATTTTGATAAGACAAGATGAAGTTAGCAAAGAACGCGTTTATACATTTTTATTTTTTTCTGTTTTCTTCTTTTGAATTTCGCTTAGATCTGTAATAGTTTTGTTAAAATTATTTAAAATCAAAGTTGAAAGAAAAACCGTTTCGACAGAATTTGATTAACGTAACGAACTATGTCACAATCAGATAACGCTAAAAGGAATTTAAGTGCCTTTATTAAGTTAGAATTGAGAAAATGATTTCGATCGAGTAGTGACTCGTGTAGTCGCAGTCATGTTTAGTTCTAGACTTATTAGTTTTTTTCTGTCTGGGCGGGTATTAAATCATTGCAGCATTGTTATTGGAAATTGTGAATTCGCGTTGCACCTCAATATTTCAATGCTTAAGTAGTTCGTTTGCTTTGTTTCGTTCACAAACGAAGCCAGTCGTGAGACTTGCTCTCGATTGCTCTCCTCCGAGCATTTGCTGCTCTCCTTCGCTTTTTGTACTGTTTGTTTTTACTTCGAGTACTAAGTTGGTAGGAGTTTTGTATAAATTAATGTTATAAGTATCCGACTGTGGCCAACTATTTCGAAGTTTACAAACAAAGAGAGTTCCTGTTGAGAGTTCTTTGTTTTGATATAAAAGCGTTCGTTGATAAGATTTCTTCTCGAAAGTTTTTAGTGTTCATTTTGTTTGCTGTTTTCTATTGAGACTGCAATCCAATTTGAGAAGAAGTATTATTTTTTTAATATAAAATACGGTTCGTTCGCGCTGCTGCATTTGTAAGGCTTGCGGAGCGAAACTAATATCCTCCTTATCTGAGAGTTTCCTTTGTCTTTATAAACTTGTAGAAATGCTATGAATTGAGGATTTTATTGAACTTAGTATCTATCCAATATAAATGCAAAGATATTACATTCCTTACAAATAATACAAAGTCTCATGAATGCTTGAGCTTGTAAGTTGACAACTGAACAAAATATTTAAAAGGACAACGAACTGTTTTGGGGCATGAACCTTATTCATGGGTCTCCATGCCCACGCAAATTATATGAAAAATATACGTATATGTTAACCAAAGCAATCAATCAGGGTGCAGTCGCACCGCTTTGCGGGGACACCGCACGAATATCTAATTTTGTTTGTTACCCCGCTATCCCCAGGCACCGCCAGCACCCCCTGGCACCCCCCGAGGGCACCGCGCAGGCGTCGAACACCCCAAATCCTGGCGGACGTTGATGGATCACCCTTAATGACAAGCACCGAAGGGGCGATAGGGTTGTGCCCCTTATCGATACTCGTTATCGATAAAGTCGCTTGTGGAAATTGGTTCGATAAGATCTAATTGTTTGTCGGGGTGGTATCGTGGTGGAATTGATTGGTATTATTTGGGGGTTAGTTTTATGATAGTGTCTTGGTCTGTTTCTTCGTGTTTGTGCATAATTTTGATACGAATCTTTTTCTAACTTCTTTCAAGATACTCCATATTGGGCTTTCGTAAAAAAAAAAATTGTTTAGGAATGAGTAACATTATTAGAATAAACTAGATGATCGTTGTCACTGTCCTAATAACAATAATATACTCAAGTATCACGATAATTTTACACAAAATAAAAACTAAAATAATTACATAAATCACCATTTTCACTGACCTCAATTTGCACATTACAGTTACTTAATCATCGATGTCGACATTACACATAACATCCTTCCACCCTTCGACACAGCTTTCGCGCCCTACACAAGCACTCACTACAATAGTATTAGACATTAGCGGCCCGTTTCCATCACTCGCTCGTACTTTTTCTTTTGGGCATTGTATCGACATCGATATTGTCTGCTAGTGTCACATCACTAGAACATATGCGCCCTTCGCGTGCTCTCGACACAATCGCATTAGAAATTAGCGATTCATGCTTTTATTTAACTGTACTTCTTGTTGCTTCTGTTAACTTTATGGTTGTATTTTCGCTTAGAATGTGATCGGCATATTAAGTGGTAACACACGTTGTTCAAGCAACATTGATGACGATGTGTTTTACCCAAATAAAATATTAGGTATAGGAGTTTAGTATATTTGTGGATAAAGGGCAGGTGCAGGACCGTATATTGGTTGAAAAGGAAACTAGCGGAGTTCCGTGTTTATTTTAAGTTTTGTGGAAATCTAACTTTATGGTTTTACAGTTGCTTACTAGAACTACAAGTTTTTATAGGTATAAACACAACCACGTTGTTAGTATAATAGACTATTTTAAATATATGGTTAGTAGGGTGGTCCTTATTACTAAGTTTTTTTTTTTGTTCCCGGGTCACCACACTATTTGATTATATACCATAAGAAACTATTTCAGTAATATTTTAATGTTTTTATATACATTCGAGCGTTGCTCTCTATATGCATCTATACATTTGTTGGATTCTTTTATTCATAAGTCAAGACATTAAAAAATACAAAATAATTGTTGTTGTTATAAATTAAGATATTATATAAATAGTATATAAATAATTGAATCATTTATTTTTAAAATACAAGGGTTGACTTGTTAGTATTAGGGTACTTCTTCCTAGACTCTTTCACCAACTAAAGCAAATATTGCTTTTGTTCTTCATTGGTTTTAATCAATTTATTATATTCCTCCATTAAAGTTTAAATGAAACATTAGTGAAACCATCATTTAAGCGGCTATACAACGTTTTTTGTTAAAATTTTACAACGAGTAGCGATTGTAACAAAAAATTTGAAGAAAATAAAAATCTGTTTCCTGATTAAATGTATAATTGTATATAATCGAATGGCAGAGTGCTGTGGTGATATAAGGAGCACCCTAAATTGGTTAGCATACACATGATATTGTACCAGAGAAAAGCGCCAGATGAATAATAAAACATTTAATGGTTTAAAGTAGCTCAATCACTATCTACCTACAAAGGGAGCAACGTGCTGAGTCCAACGACCCCCTTAATATAGTGATAATGGAAAAAATTCCCTCTAATGGTGAACCTTTGTCCAACAATAGAACTTCTACCTCCGCCTGAAATATAAATGAAATCACGTAAATAAATAATTATGAAATTCGTGTAATGTAACGTTACCGAGGGTGAACACATCTTTATTAATAAATAATAGACCTGTATGATGGACGGATGGACTAATATCGAGTCCATTGCCCGTTGTATGCGGTAGTTAATGATGCCAGTCACGGAATGCCGTCGATGGAAAGCAATTTTACAACGATTCCCCATCGATTGTTAGGGGGACGCTACATTTGGGGACCTGAGCAAATTGTTTTACAGTTTTATTATGGTTGTTTTCGATTGCTTGTCGTGTCGCTTCCGATTCAGATTCAGTTACCAGACTATAATATCAAGTATCTACTTGCGGTCGGAATATTTCCACAATGCAGTTGGAAATCATGCAAATTTATCGATATTTGGGCTTACATTTTTCGGAAAATTATGTAGTGTATAAATGAATGGATGAATGATGAATTGAATTAATGAATTAATGAATTTAATTGATGAAACATGAATTTAATTCCAATCGACATAAATGTTTTTATTTGCAATTGAATTGTAACAATGAGTTAAAACTAAAAGAGCGTCTTATTTAGGAAAACTACAAAAATAAAACTCAAGAAACACAAATTAGGATATAGAAAAGATACAGTAAGCAACAGTAGCAAAGGAAACGCTTTCTATTTCGCCTGTTACGAGCAGATTTTCATACGTATTTCGATTGCTCTCGTGAAACATTATTCGCCTCTTACAGACCGAGATTTTCGTGTATTTGCTCGCAAATTCTGCGAGCAGAGTAAACGGACTTCAAAGGGTACGTTTTGTTTTCTCTAAATTCGAATATTAGCCTGTTTGCCTTTATTTCTGCATTTGGGAAACTGCTTTACATCTTTATGGGAGAGCAATAACTATACCACATGTAACTCAGTAAAAGCTGCAAAGTTCCCTGAAAATAAGTCATGTCAGCATTAAAAATGTGTTGCATACCCATAAACCTATAATGTATGATCATTATAGGTTTATAGGTAGGTATGCAACCGATTTTTGCTTTTCCGTTGATACCAATAAGCAATCAAAATATTTTATTTCATATAAACCTATATGGGCACTTATGAAACGTCCGAAGCTAGGTGCACGGTTCTAATTGATCGTTTCCTATGGAGAAGAGTCGGCAAGAAACTCCACGGTTACTCTTTAATAAATAATTTCAATTTGTTTCAAATAACAGTGTTTATAGGTATGGGAGTACAGTGTAGGCCCTTTCAACAAGTACCAGGTACTTAACAAAATAGAAAATTGACAACAAATCTAGTGTCTACTAGGCCTAAAACGTTCTCACGTTCACAGCATAGAAAAGAATTTATACAAAAGATTTTTTAAAATATATAAAAATGAAAACCTATTTAAACCAAATGACATGATGAATCGTGAGATATTGGTGTTTTCACCTCGATTGTTAGGTAACGATTTGTAACTTGAACATACATACATAAAATCACGCCTGTATTACCTAAAAGGATAGGCAGGGGTGTATTTATAGTACCCCACATTTCGCCAGTTGCCATCAACCGGGCATAAAACCAGACTCCGGGCTGAGGAATTCCAGATGGAAAAACCCAATAACTGCCTGGCCCGGGAATCGAACCCGACTTCATACTCAGCAGTAGCGTTTGCGCCCACTAGACCAACGCGGCAATCGTTGCACATGTTGTTATCAAAACAGGCATGAGGACAGTGATAGCTTGAGATTTTTTTTTCTGTTAATGTTGAGTGTTGGTGTTGTTGTTGAATGGCGGGACATCCCCTCTCTACTACCTAAAGTTGCTAGAAATAAAAAGTTCAAACTAAATTCGATTTCAAATGGAACTTTTCAGCTAATTTTTTATCCATTTTCAAACTAACACATCTGGTACAACGAGGTTGGTAGAAAAAGAGCCATCAGCACTAAATAAAAATGGCAGCACACGAAAATAGTTGCGGCAATTTAGACCTACCCTGTATAGCGAGTTTTTTATTGATGTGACTTTCTATGTGACAAAATGATTATTTTATTTTTTTAAGTTCTAAATACCAGTGCGTTTAAAACCTCCTTAGTATTTACGGTCCATTTCATAGATATTTATTTACAAAAATTATGTATTCGTTTATGTGGACCATTCATCTTATCATCAGCGTCCACTCGACCGTTTGACCCTGTAACCCTGTGGGTTGACCTCTACCCGAACGCCATAAAACTGAAATAACCCGAGGATATTTATGCATTGTGACAGCGAATGTATTTTTGCAAATAAAAACATTCGTACTGCTCAGAAAATATCTATAATAGTAGTAGTAATCATTTATGCTTGAAGCACAAAGCAGAAATTTTGATTTCTAAAAACATTAAACTAATTTCGTAATTTTTGCTTAGTTTAAGACAAAATTGCCTACTTGTGACAGACAGACGAGCCCCCGAGAGATTGAATAAGTTCACGCTCTTGAAAAAATGTTCAAGTTCACGCTCTTGAAAAAATGTTCATGCTCTTGAGTTAAAGGCTCGTACAGACCAGTGCGATATCGCGGGCGCGACGCGACACTAGTAGCACAATTTCTTTGTCGCTGCCTGTCGCGCCCGCGATATAGCGCGAGTCTGTACGAGCCTTAATTCGACACACAAAAATATATGTAAAGTTTAAATCATATAGGTAAGTCTGTCTACATGAAACTCGAAACTCGTCGCATCATGAATAAAACACGCTTTCTCTTATCATACGCAGGCTACGATAAACAATATCACATAGCTTATTACCATCAAAAGGAACACATTTCGTTTTAACTTATTTAGAGACGGGAAGACACTCAGTATCTTCCCGGCTCGTAACATTAGCATAATCGACTTAACCCTTCCAAGCAGGGGACGCGTTCAAATTACCCTGTAGTACCCTGGCATGGCGTGGGGCAGGGTAATTATGCGTCCACAGTTAGAGGCTCGGATAGTGGACGTTAGTGCAAGCTTGTAATTAGAACTAGGCTAATTATTAACTTTAAAGATCATGTGTGGCTTCCCGGAAGGCTATTTGAAAGTATTAGGAGTACATTTTTAAATAGTATGTTAATGTCCAGTGGTCTTTTTCTAAGTTACTTTAAAATTCATTAACCTACCACTGCTGACAATGAATCTTCTGAAGTGTAATATTGAATTGTTGTAGAAAATATTGCCAAAATCACCTTGCCTGACAGACGGTGGTGTTGCTCCGTAATAACAAAAATACAGGTTCTTTTCTTCTTTGATTTAATTTAACCTGGAGGAAGAACATCGCAATACTTTAATATTAGTTTCGTCGTACTCAATAGAACCATTGCTAAGTCGGCTCCTCCTTACTTGACTATTTAGTTTAAACGAGAACCATAATCGTAAAAGTATCGACACCGACGCCATATCACTAGTGTGAAATTAAACGACATAGCTAGGTATACGCCATTATATTCCCATGTATATTTACATATGCATATGAGCCCGTTGACCTACTGCGGAAGTTTCCGTCAGTTCCACGACGTATTTGCTTCAAGTTTGCCTGAACTAAGTTTGACATGTAATAGCTAAACTTCCAGGGTAATTATATGGATAAACACTGCGACTGTAGTATGTGTAGGGTTATGTGGAGATTCATTCAATGAGTACCTATAATTAGAAGACCCTTGTTTAATATTATGTCAAGTCTTTTTATAAAATAAAAGGCCATTTTTTATTTTTTTTGCAAGTATAAATGTTTTATTCTTATATATATATAGTATATTTAGGAAACCTATTTTTAATTTTACCATAACATGTCAATAAAGTCCTTTGATAAAAAAATTACTTGTTAGAACTTGTCACATAAACAATGACTTATAAACTTTATAATTTTTTGGGAAACCGGAAACGCTATGGAAAAAATAATAACATGTGATATTTTTATAAGTACGATCCAATTTCACGCAAAACCCAAAGCTTTTATTTTAACATTTTACGTACATATGAGCATAATTATTACGACAATCTAAACTCCAAATTACCGGCCTAATTAACCACAAGTTTTCCCTAACAGATCGTAATCTACAACAATCAACAATCATCGTAATTTACCCTTTTCACACACTACGGCTGCCGGATAGTCAGTGCCGAGGAACCGGCGGTGAAATGTATACCGGCACAATTCATCCAGTTTACCCATACATTCACTACCGGGTACACGTCGCCGGCTATCCGGCAGCCGGGGTGTGTGCAAAGGGGTTTAGTTCCATGTAAGTTGCTCCGTTTGACCTTATACACAAAGTTGTGTTGGCGGACGATATTAACACGCAAAGTTAATTTCTTAAGGCGTCTGTTTATAATAGCTTGTGTTAGTCAAACTTTTGTGACTTATGATACGTTCCTACTTAGGGCGTTATCATACTGGCGATTTGTATGCGAGTCCAAAGCGAGGCGTAAACGCAGCGGGCTCGCCGCGGGTGCAAAACGAGGTAGCCGCGACTACGCAACGTAATCTCCGTGGTTTTACAATAATATACACCCTTTGTATCACTCTCTCTTATACAGTCACGTCAATCGCTCTCGGTATGCAAACGAGGCAAACACGTTGCGTATACAAGGCGTGCTCGAGCGCGTTTAATAAACGCCTCGCTGGGATCACTCTCGCAAATCGCCAATGTGATAAAGCCCTTACTTACTCACTAATTTCTATAGAAACACGTTAAGTAATAAATATTCTCTTTTATTGAATGGAACTGGGAGCTGTTTTATTGCCTGTGACTGTGTACATATACTCGTAGGACCCATTATTTATTTTACTTGTTATGCTATATTATTTTCGTTTTTGTTCACAGATAAATCCGGACTCTTCTCAGAATACCGGGTAAGTAAGAGGTGGCATTTTATTGGTATTTCATCTCATGTGAGCTCATTAAAGGACGGTGATACCTACTTATCTATCACTAGCTTCTGCCCGCGATTTCGTCCGCGTTTTTCTTTAAATTTCTTGTTCCCCGACCCATAGCCCGCCCGGGACATTTTGTTTTCACTTAACGTTTTTTTTTTCGGCTCCTAAGAGTCGCAGCGTGATTTTAAATATCTTATAACCTTCCTCAAGAATTGGCCTTTCAAATGTAAAACGAATTTTTGAAATGCGACTGGTAGTTTCAGATATTACCCCCTACATACAAACTTACAAACAAATACCTCTTTATAATATTAGTATAAATATAGACTAGATGGCAAATTCAGTAACACCGTTTGTGTAATAACGTGTTCTTGACCGAAGCATACCTTGACCCTACTTATCCGCAGCCCATTTAAAAACTCATATTCATTTGTTTCACGCATTCTTCATCCTCACAGATCCATAATCATAACAATCACAAATGAAGCATATGTTTTACCAAAACAAGTCTCGACTCGATGTACTGGCATCACAGTGCATAAATTGTGCATCCACAGACACACAGACCAGCCGACGCTTCGGACAGGAAACGGAAGCTGCGCGCGCGCTTCTCGCTGTAAATCGCTCGGCGCGCGCATTTCGCTGTCATCGCGCGCGCAACGTACTCCACAGTGTAGGATGCGCTTGATTCATGTTGCGAGGGAATGTGGTCAGGATTTTTTTATTTTTCGTAGTTTTTTTAAATTAAAAACTATTTAATGACTTAGGGTTCCGTAGTAAACAAGGAACCATATAGTTTTGCCATGTCCGTCTGTCCGTATGTCTGTCTGTCCGGCTGTTTGTCCGCGGTTTAGCTCAGATAGATACGCTTAGTACTAGAAAGCTGTAATTTAGTATGGGTATTAATACATAGGGTGTATATCTATTCAAACACGAAATATTTTAAGAGATACACCTATAGGTACCGTGTGATGCCGGACGTAAAGAATAACACCACCCTATTTCCTCCCGTGGGTGTCGTAAAAGGCGACTAAGGGACTTACTAGAGAATGGGCAGCAGCGTTCTCTATGCATTTTTAACACCATACTGCGATCGCCAACCCGCCCGCCAAGCGTGGCGATTATGGCAAATATCAAACACTTAGATAAATATTTTTTTCGCTTCTATGGCTTTTTACCACCTATAGATGTTTCTCTTAAAATATTTCGTGTATGAATAGATATACCTTATATATTAATCACGCCGACAAAGTGGTAAAAAAAATTTTAGGCTACCTCCACTACACGTAAAGTAAGGACGATTTTTTTCTTCTCGGCCATCCCCTAGTGTGGAGGATCCCCATTTTTCGATTCAGAGATCCGTTTGCGTAATATTAAGCTTTAAAGTGCTAATTTTTGTTAGAGTCGTGTCCCTGCCAGCTAAATGGTTGTATTTGGATATATGAAAAAATTCACAGCAGTAGTATATATAGCGAAGTTAAAAGGAAAACTATCACAGCTAAGTAGGCCTCACAAGATACCGAGTAATAGTCGCCCAACTTACAAAACAGTTAAAAAGCATATTCTCCCATACATTTTGTATAGAAGAACATGTTTTTCAACTACAATGTTGTTTGTTCTTGGGATAAATTCAAACCAACTACGGAACTCTTCATTGTGCGTGGTCCGACACTCATTTGGCCGGTTTTTAAAGGATAACATGGCCATTTTAAGACTTTAGTTTGCAACCAAAACAATAAGTTCACAGCAGTCAAGCATATTATTGAGAGAGCAGTGGTAGTCCAGTAGAGCACTGATGGCCCAGTGGAGGAGTGGTGGCCCAGTGGAGCAGTGGTGGCCCAGTGGAGCAGTAGTGCCCCAGTGGAACAGTGGTGGCCCAGTGGAGCAGTGGTGGCCCAGAGGAGCAGTAGTGCCCCAGTGGAGCAGTGGTGGCCCAGTGGAGCAGTGGTGGACCAGTGGAGCAGTGGTGGCCCAGTGAAGTAGTGGTGGCCCAGTGGAGCAGTAGTGCCCCAGTGGAGCAGTGGTGGCCCAGTGGAGCAGTGGTGGCCCAGTGGAGCAGTAGTGCCCCAGTGGAGTAGTGGTGGCCCAGTGGAGCAGTGGTGGCCCAGTGGAGCAGTAGTGCCCCAGTGGAGCAGTGGTGGCCCAGTAGAGCAGTAGTGCCCCAGTGGAGCAGTGGTGGCCCAGTTGAGCAGTGGTGGCCCAGTAAAGCAGTGGTAGCCAAGAGAGCAGTGATGGCCTAGTGGTATCGGTCACAACTTACGAGTTGTAGGTCGTTATTTCGAACCCAGGCAGGCACTTTATTTGTGTAAATTATTTCATCACCACTATTCTCAAAACGCTGAAAAAAAAACATCGTGAGGAAATCGGCATGTCTTAGAACCAAAAAAAAAATCGAAGACATGTGATATCCACCAATCCGCACTGGGCCCGCGTGTTGGATTATGCCCACTCGAATCCGGATCGGCTAATCGGCTGTGTCCCAGCTGTGGGAACATTATAGGCTGATTATGTAAGCATATTTTTTCGAACCACAGGATCTCAAATTTGGAAACTTGTTTTAACTGAAAACAGAAAAAAAACCTTTATTTTCGACCATACGTGGTCACTCTACTGCACATAACAGCCAATCGCGTCGCACTTCAACTTGCGCCCACGCACTTAACAAATTTACTGTACGCCATGTTGTATCGTATGCACTTACTGCCACAAGGTAACTAGGTACAGAACGTTCACAGCGAGTAGTACACGCCCAATGATAATTGACCATGGAGAAACAAGGTTTCTATTGAAACGTTGCTTCTGTGACGTCAGTTTTTTAGAGATTAATGATCTATACTCCGTTTGAAATAAGATTAGACATTTAAATGTTCCTTTTTACAGTCCGTTCAACTGATTTTTACTGCGTTGGTGGCATGACAAATGGCAGCTGCAGTAAACAGTTGGTATTGTAACCACTGTTTTGCTTTTAATGGCATCCTTATGCATACGAAATAGAAGTCCAAATCGGTTGAACGGACTGTAAAAAAGGTTTATTTAAATATTTAATCATATTTCTAATGGAGTATAGAGACAAATGTTTATTGCTCAGCTTTTTCCAAATCCTTATTAAGAGGATACTCAATATTATGTTTATAGTTAAGAAAAGGCTATGCAGAGAATGATGACTCAATATTAGATACGTATTACATTCCAAAAAGTCAATGGATGTTATGGTCACTTTTTTTTACTTTTTGTTACTGATTTGGCCTGCTTTTGACCTCGATCTCGCGATGGAAAGCGATGGATGAGGTCTATGATGGAACGAGCGTGCCCAGAAGATGTCTGTTCACTCTTGCTTTAAAGGCAGACGGATTATATGTGGAAGGGAACACAGACGCTGGCTGGCTGGATAAATGTGGAGGAGATGCGCTGAGTATAACTGGATGGGATATCAATCAAGTACGCAAGGTACCCTGCAATACGTCTGGTAGTCCCTTATAGAGAACACAGAAAACCTACAGCTTTACTCAAGTAAAACGACCGACCAAGTGCGTGTCGGGCCACGCACAATGAAGGGTTCCGTAGTTGGCACTGATTTATCCCAAGAAAAACTTAACATTGTAGTTGAAATACATGTTCTCCCATACATTCCAACTGCAAATTTAAGTTGGTTGACTATTACTCGTTATCTTGTAAAGCCTACTTTTCTGCGATAGTTTTCCCTTTAACTTCATTATAAATAATACTGCCGTGATTTTTTTCACATATCCACACTAGACACTAACAAAAAATTTCACTTTAAAGTAGGGATGCATCCGATACCGATACCGATGCCGATATATCGGCGATACTCGAAGTTTGCCGACATATCGGCATCGGCGATATTTTTATGGCCGATTCAACGATACGGTGTTCAAATTTCGCTCTCTTCAAATTCTCTCAAAGAAGAAGTCGAGAGATACCTAAGGTCTCCTAATATATCGAGAGGCGCAGAGCCGTTCGTTTTCTGGCGCAATGACGTCTTATACCCAAACTTGAAAAAATGGCGCAGAAGTACTTTAGTTTCCAAATAAGTTCTGTCGCATCTGAGAGACTATTTTCCACAGCAGGTCTTATTCAAATAGATTAGGTACGCAAAACTTAAGAATACTTTTTTTTTAAACAAAAATCTCATCAATGTTAATTTAGTTTTAAACGGTTTTTATATTAATTAAAAAATAACCTGACTTGTGTTTTATTTATTTAACCTTCATTTTTTAATTCAATAAGCGTATCGGTATCACCGATATTTTTATAAGAGCATCGGTATCGGTATCGTATCGGCAAAAAGGCGTATCGAGGCATCCCTACTTTAAAGCTTAATATTACGCAAACGGATCCCTGAATCGAAACATGGATTTTACAGACCCGCAATATTTTTAACGGCCTATCCAACGATACCCCCCGTACCATGGGATTGACAAGTACAAAAAAATATCATCCCCACTTCACGTGTCTTTATTTTTGTTTTGGATATTTTTTTCAAGATTTTCTTATACCACTTTTTCGGCGTGATTAATATGTATACCCATGCCAAATTATAGCTTTCTAGTACTAAGAGTCTCTGAGCTAAGCCGCGGACAGACAGACAGACAGAGGGACATGGCGAAACTATAAAGGTTTCTTGTTGACACCCTAAAAATGCGCTAAATCATTCACACCACACGCTTTACGTAGTGACTGGAAATGGTCAAATGACGAAAATCTTTCACAAGCATTGTGAAAATGAGTTTCCTCTAGAGTATTAAATGGAATGAACTTTCTGTGCTTGTTTATATTGTGGTACTTTTGTTCGAGTTGGGTGGCCACTTCGCACTCCTCGCTGATAATTTTTGCAACATTGTTTTTACACCCTGTAATAATAAATCCAAAAGGAATTTGTACCTTGGATTAAGAGCAATAAGTTACATTTTGCAGTGGCTGTGTATCAGAATTTAATTGCAGTACTTTATAAACAAATATTGAATGTTTCAATTTATATCCTCATATAATATTAATAAGCGCAGTTCAATTTGAACCTAGTAGTCTAAGTCATAAGGTTTATTGTACAATGAACGCGTTAAAGTCCTTAATTGTATTACTTTGTAGAGGAATATTGGAACTTAACTTTGATAATTAAGCGCTTAAATATTTAACTTAAACTATTGTTCGAGATAAAACTATTTTAGGAAATTGATAAACTTTCACTTCGACATTTTAAAAGCCCAACAGTAAATAAAACAGATTTTTATTTAGTTCTTGAAGAAACAATATTGCAGACCGAAAATGTAGCCAGCCTGCCCTGCCTACAGTTTCTACATAAGAACTAGAAGCCAGAGACCTGAAAAGTAGCTCATAAATAGCACGTTATGCCGTTGGTCCCGACTGTCATTTGTACTCGTAGATCTTTGACAGTCGTTACTGGTAATTAGAAGCCCGAAAGTCCGACAACCAGCCATAGCAATGGGTATCACATTACCCAATAACTAGTTTGTTTAGGTCAGATAGGCAGTCTCTGCATGTAAAATTTAGCTATATCCGGTAAGACCCAAAAAAAATTGGGAAATGGCTAGACGTACGATGAAATGGATTCTAGGATTTATTATTAGTACTCGTAAGCAGATACGTTTTCTGCTTTACAGATTTAAAGGACAACAATGGTGCCGATTCCCTTGTTCACAAACTAAACTAAATTTAAGTTCAGTGCATCTTTTTCTTTCTATTTCATTAGGAAAAGGACAGAAGATAATCCTGTCAAATTAATTAGCAGACATGCTTGCCATATAATTTGGCGTGCAAATATTATGATTGGTGTTTAGTCATCTTTAGTTGATCGGAAGTTGGTCGGTGGCGGTCAAGCAGTGAATACGCTTAGAAACTATCGTGCGTTGTGTTTAGTTGTGTAGTGTACCTACATTAATTAGTTTGCATACCCACTACTATACTGTATAAAATCAAGTTCTTCTTACTGAACAGACAGCTGTGCTGCTGGGGAGTTTGTTGCGCCACTTCTCCTTCACAGCTAAAGCACTAGGAAGTGGTGAAGAGCGGGCGTTTTGGGTAAATGTCTTAAGTAATTTTGAAGTGCTGATTCTCAGCCTAAGTTGAGTAAATGATTTTTGATTATAATAACGGTTTTTATATTGCGCAATAACAATCACTACCCACAATACGCCGACATTAGTAAAAATATGGCTGATGTTAACAAGAGAGACCTACCTGTTTCCGACTCTGTGTCTGTAACTCTTTCAATTTTTTTTTCTCTTTTGACATCTGTGTAAAGGAATACACGCTAAAACCATCGGAAGCTTTTCTGTTGCATAATCGATGAAAACCCTGATTAAAAATCCCCAACAATTGGTAATAATTCATTTAAATACAATATTATTAATATATAATAATATATTTAACGTTATTATTTAACGTTATTATTTAACGCTATAATTTAACGTTATTTCAGCAAACAATAATAAACTATGAGCAAAAAAAAAATATGCATAAAATTTATGTTAAAACAAAAGATTCTGTCAGAAATTCCTTCTAGTACCTACACTCAGAAAAAAATATTGTTGGCTATAACAATAAAACTTTAACAGGGGAGAGCCCACCATAGTGTATAGTTCGTGCGTCAATGTTTTTATTGTCATGAATTAAGTTGTCAGTACAACAATATTCCTTCAACAAATATATGTATTGATACTACAACAATGTTTACATTGTCAAATTAAATCTCAGTACATCAATTATGTGTATTGATACTACAACAATGTTTCTTTTGTCAAGAAGTAAATTGTCATTGCGACAATATTCTACAAAATATATGTATTGATACCACAACAATGTTTCTATATTGTCAATACAACAGTATTTTTTCAATAAAGTGTGTTTGGATACTACAACAATGTATCTTTTGTTTGTGGAACTAATTCAATTTAACTGTCACTTTGTTGTAATAACAATACTAAGTTATGAGCGCAACAGCTGTACTTTGTTAAATTAAATATTCTGACTTTGTAACCACCATTAAAGCTTAGTAACGGTATTAAGGTTGTTTGACTCAAATCAACTCATAATTATCTACAGTAGCAAAGTTATTTGAATGCAGGAGTTACTCTACATCATGAAAACAACAATGCTTCCTTTGTTATTATAAAAGAGCCTTCGTTCCAGTAGCAATGTTATGTAAATGCAGGAGCTACGCTACTTCGCGAAAACCACTATACTTCCTTTGTTAATATGAAAGAGCCTTCGTTCCAGTGGCACAGTTATTCAAATGCAGGAGCTACTCTACATCGTGAAAACAACAATTCTTGCTTTGCTATTATGAAAGAACCTTAGTTCCAGTAGCAATTCTATTTAAATGCAGGAGCTCTGCTACTTCGCGAAAACAACTATACTTCCTTTGTTAATATGAAAGAGCCTTTGTTCCAGTAGCAATGTATTTTAAATACAGGAGCTACGCTACTTCGCGAAAACAACTATACTTCCTTTGTAAATATGAAAAAGCCTTTGTTCCAGCAGCAATGTAATTTAAATACAGGAGCTACGCTACTTCGCGGAAACAACTATACTTCCTTTGTTAATATGAAAGAGCCTTTGTTCCAGTAGCAATGTATTTTAAATACAGGAGCTACGCTACTACGCGAAAACAACTATACTTCCTTTGTAAATATGAATGAGCCTTTGTTCCAGCAGCAATGTAATTTAAATACAGGAGCTACGCTACTTCGCGAAAACAACTATACTTCCTTTGTTAATATGAATGAGCCTTTGTTCCAGTAGCAATGTAATTTAAATACAGGAGCTACGCTACTTCGCGAAAACAACTATACTTCCTTTGTTAATATGAATGAGCCTTTGTTCCAGTAGCAATGTAATTTAAATACAGGAGCTACGCTACTTCGCGAAAACAACTATACTTCCTTTGTTAATATGAATGAGCCTTTGTTCCAGTAGCAATGTAATTTAAATACAGGAGCTGTGCTACTTCGCGAAAACAACTAAACTTCCTTTGTTAATATGAAAGAGCATTTATTCCAGTAGCAAAGTAATTTAAATACAGGAGCTACGCTACTTCGCGAAAACAACTATACTTCCTTTGTTAATATGAATGAGCCTTTGTTCCAGTAGCAATGTAATTTAAATACAGGAGCTACGCTACTTCGCGAAAACAACTATACTTCCTTTGTTAATATGAATGAGCCTTTGTTCCAGTAGCAATGTAATTTAAATACAGGAGCTACGCTACTTCGCGAAAACGACTATACTTCCTTTGTTAATATAAAAGAGCCTTTGTTCCAGTAGCTAACTCTCCTTTGTTAAAACAACTACACTTTCTTTGTTTAGACATAAAAGCTTTTGTTCAAGTTGCAATATAATTTACATACAGGAGCTACTCAACTTTGCCAAAACAATTATACTTCCTTTGTTCATATAAAAAAAAAAACCTTTGTTTCAGTAGCTTCCATAAAAAACAATTGTATTTTCTTTTTTACTGCGGATAAGGCTTTGGTTCAGTAGCTAATAAATATATTAGCAAATATTGTAATATATTTGCTACTGAACCAAAGCTTTACTTCTTAGTTATAAAGAAAATACAGTTGTGTTATATAGAAGCTACTCGAACAAAAACTTTTTCATAATATGAACAATAAAAATATAATTGTTTTGACGAAGTTGAGTACCATAGCTCCTGCATTTAAATAATATTGCTACTTGATCAAAAGCTTTTATGTATATACAAAGAAATTGTAGTTGTTTTAGCAAAGAAAAGTTAGCTACTGAAACAAAGGCTCATTCATATTAACCTATGAAATATAGTTGTTTTCGCGAAGTAGAGTAGCTCCTGCATTTAAATAAAATTGTATTTTATTAGTGTATTGGTACCAGTAACTAATACTCACCGAATAAACTAGTTTGTCAACATACTTATATATTGCAATAAACTTGTTTTTATTTGAAACACAAATGAGTATTAGATACATAGGTACTGGCAGTACAATAATACGTTAGTGAAACAAAGGCTTATTCGTAGTAACAATGGCAGTATATTTGTAAGAATAGCTACTGAAATTAAATTCTAAACACTTAAAGTATACTAAACAATAGCAGCTAAGACAGAAGATAGGTTTTGAGTGTACCTAACAGTGGTCTAAATTATGATAAAAACAACATATAATTTTTAGGGTATTTGTGTATTGTTAAACCGTAAATACAATGAATTACATATTCTCTTATAAGTAACATAATATAACATCACGCCTGTATTCCCCGAAGGGTTAGGCAGAGGTGCACCTATAGTACACCCACATTTCGCTCTTATAAGTAGGTACATAATAATCAGTTAAGTTATAAAATAAAATTAATTTAATTTATTATTTCTTCTTGCAACAAAATCTAACATTACCAGTAGTAACCCAAGTCTGTTATGTCCTAAGTTTTTTTTCGTTTTAGGTTCTTTGTATTGCGAGCCTGCAGTTTTGAGTTTTGAGTCGACGTTAATATACTACCTAAGCATGGCCAATGACCACGAGCTATCACCCTAGTAGCTTTTTTGTTGGCATTTAGTTGGGCCACTTACCTCTGTAAGTGGCCCAACTAAATGCCAACAAAAGTGCTACTAGGGCAGTTCTTACATCAAGCATTATAGATAAAATAAAATTAAGGATTGCAATACAAAATCTAACAAAATCTGCCGGCACGCACAATACGGAAAACCAAAAAAGAAAAAAAAAAAACTCACGACTTGGGGTACAAAAAAAATAATTAAATAAATTTTAGTCAATACTTTGTATACAAGGTGTTAAAGAAATTGCGTGACATATATTTGTAAGAATAGCTACTGAAATTAAATTCTAAACACTTAAAGTATACTAAACAATAGCAGCTAAGACAGAAGATAGGTTTTGAGTGTACCTAACAGTGGTCTAAATTATGATAAAAACAACATATAATTTTTAGGGTATTTGTGTATTGTTAAACCGTAAATACAATGAATTACATATTCTCTTATAAGTAACATAATATAACATCACGCCTGTATTCCCCGAAGGGTTAGGCAGAGGTGCACCTATAGTACACCCACATTTCGCTCTTATAAGTAGGTACATAATAATCAGTTAAGTTATAAAATAAAATTAATTTAATTTATTATTTCTTCTTGCAACAAAATCTAACATTACCAGTAGTAACCCAAGTCTGTTATGTCCTAAGTTTTTTTTCGTTTTAGGTTCTTTGTATTGCGAGCCTGCAGTTTTGAGTTTTGAGTCGACCTTAATATACTACCTAAGCATAGCCAACGACCACGAGCTATCACCCTAGTAGCTTTTTTGTTGGCATTTAGTTGGGCCACTTACCTCTGTAAGTGGCCCAACTAAATGCCAACAAAAGTGCTACTAGGGCAGTTCTTACATCAAGCATTATAGATAAAATAAAATTAAGGATTGCAATACAAAATCTAACAAAACCTGCCGGCACGCACAATACCTCACGACTTGGGGTACAAAAAAAATAATTAAATAAATTTTAGTCAATACTTTGTATACAAGGTGTTAAAGAAATTGCGTGACATAGCTTACAGGTGAGTTCAGTATCGATAAAGGAACCCGTAAAAAATACAAAAAATTAATACCTTTAAAAAAAAGTTAAAAAAAACCGAAAATTATCATAAAGATGAACATGTTAGTACCTACTAATTAAATAGCAATCTTTTAGAATTGATAAAAAAATTGCTTAAAAAAAGTTTTTATTTTGTTTAAATGCTAATTAATAATTTCCTAGAGTCACCTACCTACTATCCAACGCAATGAAATACCTACGGCCGAACACTTCGATAACGCCGGGAGAAGGGTAGGTAACCTAGGTACGTAAATTACAATTCCAAGTATTTCTTCTTCCTACTTTAACGTGCTTATCTCCTTCAAAATTAAAACCTACGTGCGATAGTAAGTAAGTAATTAAATCATTTAGGGCCGATTTTTCAATCCTCAGTTAAAACGTCGAATAGCTACCTAGCGTATAAAATTATCTGGCTGTTTACCAGACGAATAAATATTTTAAATTTTTCAATCGTATAATATCTGAAGAATAGTTATCTGGGGTCTTTGCTAACCAACTTTCACACTATCAATGTGCAAGCGAGATGCACGGATACAGTATTCAATGTGTTAGACAAGAATAGAAACAAAACATTTTCTGCTTGACATTTTGACGAGATTTTGACTAACTTTTACCTGAAGAATAAATTTGACACTTGTTTTTTGTTCTTTTGTGCTTACAGTCAGAATTAGTGAACAAATATCGGTCAATAATTTAAAATAAATAAACCGACGATGCTGTGAACAACGGAGAAAAAGATTATACTTGGAACAAAATTGTAAACACTTTCAATGCTGCATCGACACATCGAGTGAATCTGTAGTATGTACGGCCAAAACATTAAAATTAAAGTACCTACGAGAGCCTAAATAAGGAAAAAAAGACAAAGATGACTCTACACAGACAGGAATTGTACAGATGGCGGACAATAAAACCTCAAACAAAAAAAAAAAAAACGTCAATACATTCGTTTATTCCCTAGAATAAGCTCCCTAACTGATGCTTGAAGAGACAGTTAACTTTATTCCTCAGTTACAGCCTTAACTCGTCAGATACTGGTTATCTGGCTATTGAAAAATACAAATTCATGCTATCTAGGGAATAAACACTATTCGATTCTTTATTTATTTATTTAACAATTTATGTACACACATATAAACAGACAAGAAGAAAGGAACAGAAAAAATACGTACAAAGGATTGAAAAATCGGCCCTTAAACAAATAAAATAATTTTAATTCTACACGATTGTTATTTTAAGTTAGTAGGTACTAAATTAGGTTGATCTTGCAATTTTTTTTTCCTGGCTTCCGACAATCGACAAGGGTTATCGACAATGAACCTACCCCTAAGCTATGGCACGCAATTTCTTTGACACCCTGTATTAGAAAATATTATAGTAGGTATGATTACACAAAATGAATTACTCTTATAAGTAGGTACATGATAACAAGTTTAAGTTAGTACAGTTAATAAAAAATTTACGACTACACAGTTTAGCTTTTGCAGCTTAGATATTAAATAAAAAAGAATCATCAAAATCAGGCATTTTGATGATTCTTTTTTATTTAATATAATAATTGACTTAATATTATACTTGTTTCTTAGCGAATTAACGGAAACTAAAAAAAATTGCATCATCAGTTCTTATTAGTTTTAAGTGAGTTTTTTTATTCATTTAATTATTAGTTTTCAGATTATAATGAATAACAATGTTTCATCTCCTATAATATTCGTAACATATTAAAACTGTATTCAGTTGGTTTTTAACCATACCATTTTACGCCAATTTTATGCTACACAAACGTAGCAATAACTTATTATTTAAAGTGGTTTTCGCAAAACCACGTACTGTTCAGAATGTGAGTTACCATAGCCGATATTTACAATGTTGCAGGGAAACTGATACTGCATAGTATCATAATCAATATAAATTAACTGCGTATCAGTCTGGGCATCTGTTACGTTATAAGCATGATAATGAGAGTCAAAAGCAATAGTTACCATAGGCAGCGCCATAAAGACTATTTTACTATTATTGTAAACGTAAATCTTACGTATTTTCGCGAAATGGAAAATATCAGGGCCCACGTTATGAATAATGGCATAATCATAACGAAAATATGCTGAGAACACTGAAATCCATGTTGATATTTTTATTTTTTCTGTATCAAACCAATCAAATTTTTGTGCAAGTGTGGATGCTTCATGTAGAGTGACATTTGATAGACGCCCAAAATAAAAAGGACTATTAAATTTTTTTCTTAGCAAAATATCATTTAACATTAGCTGATGTCTTTTAGCAATCGACAGTGTCATATTAATCCTGTTATTTGTAGATTTAGAAGCTAATTTATTGGGGTGGTGTTTGGCTTCAAAACGCATTGACGACAAATAACGTAATGGTCCAAATTTAAGCATTGCAGAATGATAGTGCAATAAATTATGAAACTTTGGTTTAAGCGATTGATCAAAAAACAAAGTGAACATTTCACAAAGGTCTGCAACTAAGAATTGCAAATATATTGTTTGTTCAGGCCGAAACCCTGAAGACGTTACTGTATCTACCACAAGCATGAGTTGAATATAAATAGACCAATACTTATCATCGCGGGGAACCATTTCGCCAAACATTATTCCGAAATACTTACAAAATACTCCAACTTCAGAAGCACTCAAGCGCATGTTTCCATTGCGTAAATTTTCCATTGAAAGTGAAACTGGCTTATCACCATTATCAGGACCGTAGTCATATGAAGCGAGTTTTTTATTAATAAATTGTATTGTAAAGTATTTACATTTATCCACCAGAACAACAATTAGCTCACACATTACATATTTCATTACTCCCTCGTTTAAATCGTGCATGATATCCATTCCAATTTGTGAGAACAAATCGAAATTCTCTACGTGTAACCAAATGCATTCCTCTTTAACGCCAGTAAGGGACAAGTTGTTTGTCCTCAAATCATCAGTATAATTTTCCATGTTTCTTAATAGGGCCCTGTCTTCCCGAAATAAATGTTTCATAATGTTTTTATTAACTTTGCAGTTTCTACAACAGAAATTACTGGAAAAACTCTCTATGAAGCCTGTAATACTATGAAGACCCAAATTATCACCGAGAATTAAACCAAGTTCAAAAAATATGGTACCCTTAAAAAATGGAAGATCAAAAGATATTCCATGATGTATTAAGTAATTAAATTCGTCAATTAAAGGTTGAAATATAATCCGATTTCCGAATTCGACCCTGTCTGAGGAGTGGTACAGTAAAACCAAAAAAATGTTTGATAGTTGTGAAACATAACATTCAGGTAAACAAGGCAGTGAAATGTAAGCGGCCCCTAATTTATGGATTGAACTATGACTGCCCAGAGCATTTAGAGGCTCGAAGTCATCTACTTGTAAAAATAATGGCATTACTAATTTATTTTGATGGAGGGATTGTCTTGATTTCCAAAATGAACCATGCATAAAATGCTCTATCGTTTGAGTGGAATCATGTGTCATTAACTTGTTCATATAATCCAAAGTTTTTTGCAATATCTCCGGCAATGAAAAAAATTTTTTTAAAACTTCACGCAAGGGCACCATATGTGCTTCACATTCCACTGCCTCATATATTCTTGTGCCGCCTCTCTTTACGTAATCGTATCTACGTCCTACAACATACGACTGAGGTTCAATATAAGTTCCAAGTTCTATAAAATACTTTAATCTTTTGTAATACGAGTCGAAATTTGACATAGTACTTAGAACAATATTGTTTAATACGTTGGATGGTTCTGGTATAAGAGGTAGTACCGAATGGTTAAATATATCTTTAACAGCCCTAAAAACAATATCTGCAGTATTTTGTGGTATTTGAGGATTGGCATAGAGAGATGAAAATAGTCGAGCCATAGTTATTTCAAAGGGCATTTCTACATTATCTAAACTAGTTCCTGCAACTGCGCCTACAGAAGATAAAGTGTCTGCACTATTTAAATTATTTTGTGACATTCTAAATTGAGCTGCTATGTCTGGAAAATCAGGAGAAATATCACTAACGGGCTGATCTATCAACATATGAATATTTTGGTAATGTCTTTTATACGAATTAAATAATTGGAAATTTCTGGTGCAATTTGAACTAGCACATTTAAAGATTTTTACGGAGGGATGATAAAACTGCATGTGGACTTTTAAATGTCGAAATGTCTGAAATGAGTTTTGGCACAGTTCGCAGGGTATCATATTTTTAGATAATAATTATATGCAAAATCAATAAGGTAAATTAACATTCAAAACCTAAACGTTTACTATATGTAACAATTCACGCAGAGGTACACCCTCAATGTCATACTTAGACCTCATATTGAACATTGCACGTTGTATAAACATCCAGCAAATACCAGAGTCTTTTGGGTATGCTGAATCTAGTGCCCAATAGATGTGATAAATTGTTTTGATTGCCGAGCAAATATCACGCATTTGGTATCTCAATCCGTTATAAACGACGATTTCATAATGAGTTACTGTAGCCCACGAACTTCCTACAGCAAGTACATATGGTTGGGGTGGAATACCTTTAGCAGCTACAAATGCATCCCTGTCGGCGCAATATCTTTCGATGTCTGAAGCTGTTGTTACACGGGCAAGAAAGCTTGAACGTACTTCTTCCTTTGACAGCCTCCACACTTTTTTCCTTGGCACAGAAACAGTTGGCACTTGACGTAAAAGAGATATTATTCCCAAAAATGCTGCTAATGATGCCTGGTGTTCTCCGACTGAAAAAATACATTAATAAAATACAATAATACCTTTACATTACATCGTATCATACTCTTTTTATAATAATATTTACCCATCTATTGTTTTTTGTCAATATTATTTTATTTTTGTTTTTGTTTGTGTATCAAATGTCCATTTATTTATTTATTTATTGAAAAAAATTAATAACGTAAAATAAAATAACCCAAAGGTTATTAAAAAACACTCGGCCCATGCATGGTTCCAGTACGATAGTAAATCCGTAGGGGGCTATTAGTGACAAAATACAAATACTAGAAAACATGCAATTAAATAATCTTAGTAGTTAAAATTACCGGTAGCTAACTCGAGCAGCTCAAGTGTAGTTTGATCTTGCCTGGAAGAACTTCCTTTCTCTGCCAGAAGTTCTAGAAGCTTTGTTTTAATAATCGGGAATTTCTCCTCAAAAATTTTGTCAGCATCTGGGTACACTGTCTGGAAATCCAGGGATAACTGCAACAAATACAATTAAAACATTATAACATGTGTAAAAATAGAACTACATTATGTGTATGTATTCAAGATGAGGGATTAAAGATAGGTATTGGCTCTGAGCGGAATATGTCAATTTGTTGATGAGATCAGACAGGTTTTAAACGTCTAATGTCTAAAACAAATAACTCACCAGTTCATGTCCATCAGGCAAAGTGAGGGCAGGAAACCAGTCAAAGTATTCTTTGTATGATAGACCTTCTGCTTTCAGTTTACTGTTTCGTAGTTGAAAAGTGGTAAGCCACTTTGTCACCACTGTCTCTCGGGGCGATGATGTTCCCCGCAACCAGTTTAAACATTCTTGTGGCGATGAGGTTGATTCAAAATCAGAGTCGGCAACAGTAAAACTTTCTGGAAGAGGCCTCACACGTTTGGAATTATTATTTTCAGAGCAGCTGCTATCACTCTCGCTGCTTAAGCTCCTTTTCGTTTTTTTTGTTTCTGAAGAAAGAAGTAGTCGTCGATGTGTAATCAACCTGTTGTGGAAGAGGCCACTGGCCTGCACGACTTTTCCTCCGACGACATGGTAAGCGACATAATACACTTCGGTAACCTCTCCCTTGAATAAAGACACCACCTCACGTGCCCATTCTTGCCAAATATTTTTTCGAATAGTTGTTGAAATGTCCTGTAATGCCCTGAGTTCAGTCTCCACTATTAGTTTTGCTATTAACGCACGGTCGCGCGAGGTGAGCTTCTCTGAATTGTCTGCTTTTTTTAGTAGCAATTGCCCCAAAGTCAGAGACGACAACAACTGTCGTAAATTTTTGCAGCCGTCTGTTCCAGTTCGACTTTGACTATCCAAATTTTCCAACTCTTTGTCTAATAGTGAATTCCAGTCCTGTACAAAATATATAAACAAGTCATTATTTATTCATTATCTCCTTTCCAACAAAAAATAAAAATAAAAAAATCATCCTTTTTTTGAAGTCGGTTTGCCTGAATTAAAACCAACTGAATACTGGTAGTTTTAATATGAAGTAGGGTTTACCTGAATCGACGTATCTACTGTCCCATCATCTGTTACGAATAATGTAGGAGTTGAAACATTGCTATCCGTTGCAATCTGTAAAATAAAAATAAAATTAATAAAAAACACACCTTTAAAACTAATAAGAATAATAAAACTGATAATGCAATTTTTTTTAGTTTCTGTTAATTTGCTAAGAAATAAGTATAATATTAAGTATTAAATAAAAAAGAATCATCAGAATCAGGCTCTAAGCTGGGAAAGTAGAAAGAGAGAAATTAATGGTCATCTCTTAGCTGCCACGGCTTATTTTAATTTTTGAATTGTTTTATTACGGACGCTTCTAACGTGCACGTCTTTCTAAATTGTTCTCGCATGTATAACTTCAACATGAATGATGTAACCCATACTTTGTAAAAATATCTTGTTTTAAAAGAGTGTCTATGGAGAATATAGGAACCTACTACGCTTTGGAATGGGCAACTAGCTTCATCTTTCTCACTGACCGACCCCTTGACAATTCAAAAGTGCCTGTAATTGGTTTATTTGAAATAAATGGTTTGAGTTTAATGATGTAAATTACCTCGTAAACTGATGTGGTTTGTGATGATCCAGTACTACTCAGCTCAAATGTTGCTCCTGTAGCAGTAGAAGATTTATATTCCTAAAAAAGATGATTTATTAAAATGTAACATAACTTTTTACTGCAATGCGTTAAAGATTCATTTTTATAGGGCAGTAAGAGCTCACAGACTTGATATTTGGTATTAATTTCTAGTTGATACCTTAAGCCATTTCTGAGAAAAGGTGTCTTGATAGACATAGAGACAACAAAATGATCCTATGACCAGAGTTTTGCTTTTTCTGCTCGAGGCACAGAAGTTAGTACAGTTGGTTTAGCTGTGAAAAGGTAACCAACAGACAGTCAACAAACGGAACGAAGAGTGTTTCTTTCACCTCTATGTTGATTACCTTAGCATTTTGTATGTAAATACGACGTTGTCGTTCTAACAATTTTACCTTTTCAGGAGGTAACACGAGCTTTTGAGACTGCTGAAAAAAAAAAAACTAGGTTAATGAATTTATTCTGTCATGTAATTACCTACTAAGTATCACTAGGTACTTTATGAGTAATACTGCTATAGAATTACATATAGAGGATGGATACAGGAGTAGAGGTGTAGGCTAAAAAAATGATGGATGGATTGTAAAAAGTGAAAGATGCCATTGGGTAACAATGGAGTGACCACTGAGCTGATGGATGATTGAGGAACATGGAGAGAAAGAACCTATTGTGCTGACCTCACAATATGAAGTGGGATAAGGGCAGGATGATGATGATGACAACTACAGAACTCTTAACTGCTAAAACTACTTTCATGTAGTTTTCTATTTAGGATAATAAAACATGCATACTTATATGTAATACAATATTACCCAGACAGAGAACAAACATCCAGCACAAAGGTTTTTTCTCAGTGGGGATTGAACCCACGGCCTACGGCACAGAAGGCAAAGCTACTACCAAAGGATGATTACTAAACTACTTACTTCTACTCCTAAAACTACCTACTTCTATGTAACTACATTAGAAGTGTATCAAGAAGGCAATAATAACTTAAAATACAAACGAATGGTGGTAGGTATACATTTAGATTTTGTATTGCATTCCTTAATTTAATTTTATCTACAATGCTTGATGTAAGAACTGATAGCTCGTGGTCGTTGGCCATGCTTAGTATATTAAGGTCGACTCCTTGGTCTATAAAAAAAGGTAAGTAGGTAGGTATGACGCAGGTCAAAACATAACAATACTACCAAGTAGAATAACATATTGAAATTCCTAAAATACCGCGTTTACACATTGAAGTAAGTTTCGCCGAGTGACGAGGCGAATGGCGAACACGTATGTGTAAATGCGGCATTACATTTTCTGTTTTAGGTGGGTACCTACCAAAATGTACTCGTAATAACTTTCAAATAAAATGTTACAAATTACAAAGTGGACTATAATTGCTCAGTACGAAGCAAAATGGCGTCAACAATTTTTAATTTTGGCGCCGCCACGCCACTCTCGTCTGAACAAAATAATAAGTTGGTGGAACTGTAGTACCTATTATTTAAATGTTTTTAATAAAAAAATATTACCTATAATAAAGTAGGTACCTAGTTATCTAATAATTATTGAACCACCAACCACCAAAAACATTTCCTAGAATTTGTAAGATGACAATGACAACGTTGTGAAAACGACAAAATTACTTTGTTACGATCAATTCTTAGAATCAATTCAATTAAATCTCAATGTAGGTAGTTATGTACCTATCTAGCTACCTACTTTAGATCATCATCATATAACAGCCCGGAATCACCCACTGCTGGATAGAGGCCTCCCCTTTTTTTACCCAGACTTTTTTTTAATCCAGGTGTTTCCCGCGACTTTGACGATTTCGTCGATCCAACGAGCTTTAGGACGAACCTGGTTTCTATGGCCTAACTTTGGCCACCACTCGGTCAAAGAATACTTGTACAGTGACCAGCGTATCAAGCTACACGAAACTGTCAAATTTCTCCAAACGATTTTAAACTTTAAAATGTTGAATTATATTTAAAATCGAACGAGAAAATCTGACAGTTTGTGGTAGCTTGATGTGCTGGCCACCGTACTTTAGATGATTCGGACCATCCTTAGTTCATCTGTGATAAAAAGCTATTAAGTAAGCAAATAATATGGAAACTTACCAATGAAACTGTCTTTTAGATGGCCCAAACGGGCAGAATCGAGAAATTCTTCCATTTTCTTTATTATTTAATATTGAACTGCCCGTGCGCACACGCTCAACACAAATGGCCGGCCGCCCGTCCGGCGGGCGCCGACGGCCGGCCGGCCGACCTGAAAGAGCGAAACAGACGCACGCGTTCACGGCGGCGGTCGGCAGTGTTGCCAACTTTATTTTCCATGGGATCGTACCATACAGTAGGAAAAATCGTATTTTGTTAAAAATTTTAGAAAAAAAAATTGTACGCGTTGCAATTCCAATAAAACAATAGTAAATGATTAAATGCGTAATAATATTATAGCTTAAAATCAATATTTACATTTAATATTTGGTATTTAGATAGGAACAAGGAGTGATTTTCTGGATCTTGTTTACCAGAATCGGGTCACTAATTTGCCAACTAAATTCAACTAAGAAGTATTTGCCTAGGTCAATGCACAGTGCCATCTATGATTTTTTTGTAGAATCTGACCCCCTTTTTGCGGTGGCTAGCACAAAGTTTCCACAATATGTCAAATTTTCTCGTTCGATTTTAAACTTAATCATGAACATTTTAAAGTTTAAAATCGTTTGGAGTTTGTCAGTTTCGTTTTTATGTGCTGGCCACTGTAACTAACAAGTATTATTTGACTATCAGAGTAAATGGGCGCAGCAGTAGACGCGGAAGCTGATGTATTTTGTTTTTTTTTTAGCAAAATTTCCTTAATGTAATATAATTTTAATATTTTGATTGAAGATTGATTGAGAGATTTGGAAAGATCGTATATTTTGCGTACGATTTCGATTACATGATCGTACATCGTACCAGCTCCAAAAAGGTCGTATAAATACGATTTAAATCGTACGATTGGCAACACTGGCGGTCGGTTGATATAGACCCCAGTGTTGCCAGATGACCGTCTCGCGTTCTCCCCAAACCTTATCCAAAATATCTACAAAATTGAGTTTTGAAGAAAAAATGCCCCACAACTGACAATTTTTTTATTTTTATTAATTAGTATTAATTAATAAAAAAAAAATCGTGTATACGATTTTATACTATTTCAGTACTAGCTTCCTTATCAGGAGCTTCAGACGACCCGCGTGAAGATGCTGATTCTGTAATGGAAGCTATTACTGAAATAAAATTGTATATAAATAAAATAAAAAAATAAAATAAACTCGTATTTAATCGTTATTTAATCTTTACTCGCGTCGTCTGCAGTTCCGTACATTTTTTCCGAGTTAAATCTCTTTAGCATAAATTGAACTGGGTTTAAAAATGAACACATCTTTTCTATCAATGAATTATCTTATTTTCAAGATAAATTCAGCAATGTTTAGATGGCTAATCTGTGTTTATGCTTCTCTTTAATAAAATAATTGCCACTTGGGAGAAGGCTCTTTCCACAACTGCGGTAGAAAAAGGCAACGACAAAATTAAAAATTTAATATACTAGTAAGAAAAAATATTGTCTCTGTCTGTTTGTTTGTATGTACAGACGCCAGCAGATCAAGCTACCCGAAACTGTCAAATTTTCGCAATCAACTTTGAACCTTATAATGTAATGATAAAGTTGAAAATCGATTAAATAAATTTGACATATTGTAGTAGCTTGATGTGCTGGCGTCTGTACACGCATCACGCAAAAACAACTGGATCAATGTTGATGAGACAGTATTAGTTTTAAATTGCAGTATAGGCTATACTGCAATTTAAAACTTACAATGTGTTTCATGCAGGTACTGTCATACCTTAAAACGGGTATACAGTTTGTATGGATTTTTTTAAAACATGCATGAATAAACTTGAAATTTTGCATGTTGAAATATCGGGTTAAATAATTAGACACGGGCATGTTTATTTCCTGAAATTGAACCCTTAGCAGCATGAAAAAGAGAATTACTTACAGGAATATGTTCGGAACGTAATGTGGTACCTATTCATGTGTGATCATTAGCATTCGTTTGGGTTTTTTTATCTATGGTTAGTAGTTAGTTTAATTAAATACTGTAGTGGATTTGTGGTGGTGTCGGCAGTTGAATGAAACTAATCGAGGCGTCCATCAATAAAACCGTGGTAACACCGATCCTATGCGCCGCCCCGCCCCGCGCAACCAACCGCAGCGCGTGCGCGACGTGTTTCAACAAGTTTTCTTGTCTTTGCCGTGAGAACAAAATGAGTTTTGTTAAATTTTCGAAGGTGCATAATCGTCGGAACAATGCACAGAGTACTTTTATTTTACTATATTTTACTTTTTGGATCAATGTATAATCGACTTAAAAAAAAGTAGGAGGTTTCTCAATTCGACCATGCTTACTATCTTTACTTCCTTACTAATATTATAAATGTGAAAGTAACTATGTCTGTCTGTATGTTACGTTTTCGCGCCTAAACCGCTGAACCGATCGTCATGAAATTTGGCAGAGATATAGCCTGGGATACGGAGAAGGACATAGGCTACTTTTTTACGCGATATAACCGACATCCACGCGGGTGGAGCTGCGGGCAACAGCTAGTATATTATAATTTTTTTATTATGTGTGTTCGCGGATAACTTCGTCGTTTATGAACCGAATTTGATGATTATTTTTATGTTGGAAAGGAGATATCCCAAGGGTGGTACCATGATAAGGAAACCAGGATCTGATGATGGCATCCCAGAGAAATCGAGGGGAACCTACAACTAGCGACCCGCCCCGGCTTCATTCGGGTGCAATTCGCATTACAAATCTTTGAATTTTTCGGCTTTTCTTTATTATAATATGTAATATGTAATGTTGGTATTATACTTATTAACCTTTCTCTTGAATCACTCTATCTATTTATTGCTGAAAATTGCATTAAAATGCGTTGAGTAGTTTAAAAGATCTAAGCGAACAGACAGCGGAAGCGACTTCATTAAGTAAAGATGTTCACATTGACACACTTGCAACGTTCCATTGTCACCACAGCGATATAATTATTGTATGACAAATGGTAGTTTAATGCTCCGACTATAGTTATTTTGTAAGATTTATTTGCAATGTTTACATTGGCACACTCGCAACGTTTCATTGTCACTACAGCAAAATAAATATGTCTGACAAATGATAGTTTTATGCTATGACTATAGTTATTTTGTTAGATTTATTTACAATGTTCACATTAGCATACTCGCAGCGTTCCATTGTTACCGCAGCCACATATATATTGTATAACAAATGGTAGTTAAATTCTACGACTTTAATTAATTTGTTAGATTTATTTACAATGCTGACATTGGAATACTCGCAACGTTCCGTTGTTACCACAGAAACATATATATTGTATGATAAATGGTAGATAAATTCGACGACTATAGTAAATTTGTTAGATTTATTTACAATGTTCACGTTGACACACTTGCAACGTTCCATTGTTACCACAGCCACAAATATATTATATGATAAATGGTAGTTAAATGCTACGACTATAGTAAATTTGTTAGATTTATTTACAATGTTCACATTGACACACTTGCAACGTTCCATTGTTACCACAGCCACATATATATTGTATGAAAAATGGTAGTTTAATGTTACGACTATAGTTATTTTGTTAGATTTATTTACAATGTTGACATTGGCATACTCGCAACGTTCCATTCTTACCACAGCCACATATATATTGTATGACAATTGGTAGTTTAATGCTATGACTATAGTTATTTTGCTAGATTTATTTACAATGTTCACATTGACACACTTGCAACGTTCCATTGTTACCACAGCCACATATATATTGTATGAAAAATGATAGTTTAATGCTTCAACTATAGTTATTTTGTTAGATTTATCTACAATGTTGACATTGGCATACTCGCAACGTTCCATTGTTACCACAGCCACATATATATTGTATGACAATTGGTAGTTTAATGCTATGACTATAGTTATTTTGTTAGATTTATTTACAATGTTCACATTGACACACTTGCAACGTTCCATTGTTACCACAGCCACATATATTGTATGAAAAATGATAGTTTAATGCTACAACTATAGTTATTTTGTTAGATTTAATTACAATGTTCACGTTGACACACTTGCAACGTTCCATTGTTACCACAGCCAAATATATATTGTCTGACAAATGGTAGTTAAATGCTACGACTATAGTTATTTTGTTAGATTTATTAACAATGTTCACATTGGCACACTAGCAACGATCCATTGTTACCACAGCCACATATATATTGTACGACAATTGGTAGTTTAATACTATGACTATAGTTATTTTGTCAAATTTATCAACAATGTTCACATTAACACACCTAAAACGTTTTGTTGTTACTAAATCAATTTTTTTATTAACTTTAATGTAAGGACAAAGCTAAATTGTTCCTAGCACATTAAACGACGGGCAATCAGCGCACAATAAAAAAGTTGCTAATCTCAACTAAGCTCTTTCTGTAATAGTAACAAAGAATTTAGTTGCTCCGACAGGAAATTTTCAACAAAGCATTTATTGTGGCTTTGTTGACCCGTTTTTCTCTGAGTGTATGCTTTGTTAGTTAGAAATGACTTTGTTTTTTCAGTTGTAATTATTAAGCTAACTCCAACATTTGGGTAACTTATTAATTTATTATAATAGTGGGAGCCATGCAAACAACACTTTTGCGCATAAGTGCAATCCTACTCCTATGCAGACAGAGCTGACTTTGATCACGCCTGTTTCTGGGAAATGTATCTGCCGTTTGCGAAAATAATTAATTATTATTTCTAACAAACATTACTGTTTCCAGAATATAATGGGAAGCTAATATCAATATTTTCTAGCGTATGAAATATAGCTTACACCTATCGGTGGTTTTCAACTTAAACAGTGCTCTGAGGCATCTCTTTTGTACTTTAAATGCAACTTCTTTATTAGTTGAGTTACCACAAAAGATAACACCGTATCTGGGAACAGATTCGGTTAGCCTAGCCCTCAGTTGAAGGCCTAGTAGACTGTAGATTTGTTGACAATTATCTATTTTGTTAAGGACCTGGTACATGTTCCTCCCATACCTACTAATATTATTATTATAAAATATTGTAAAAGCCATTTATTTATAAAAGAGTAACCGTGAAGTTTCTTGCCGGCCTTCTCCATAGGAAACGACCAATTGGAACCGTGCACCTAGCTTCGGACGTTTCATAAGTACCCATGTAGGTTTATCTGAAACAAAATATTTTGATTTTGATTTAGCCCTTACATTCAGTAAGCAATTAGTAACGCAGCCATTTTAACAGTTCGTGACAGAATGTACAGAGCGTACGCAATACTGCTTATCCTTTTAGTCAGGGCCTCTACATGCTCCTTCCAATTCAGATTCCGATCTATTTTAACTCCTAGGAACGTAGTTGTATTAACTGTGTCAATTGTAATGTCATTGTATGTTATTTCAAGATATTTGCACCTCTTGAGATACTCATACATCGTTTACATAACCTGCACTACAGCTAATCTGTAGTAGATGTAGCGAGTGCAGTGTAACAGTGTTAAATCATCGTAATACCTCCTGCCTTGCATCCGCGCCGAGCGGTGAGCGAAACCACGTGTAGGGCATGTATTCATAGTCCCTCCAGCAAGTAGAAAAAATCAAAAAAAAAATACAAAAGCATCCAGCAAGTAGATAGAGAGTAAGTAAGCTTACTTAGAAACAAAAAAATTACACTCGCAGTCAAATAATACGAGTCGATGACGAAAATCCCTGTAACGTGCAAATTAATGATGGTAGTACATGCATGAAACTAACTTTATATTACAGATAATTTTAATATTGTATGAAATAAAACCTTAAATGATGTACAACGTATTTAAAAAAAGTTAAAATTTTAAAAACCTCGAATTTTGAAATAAATTCATTTTGACGGTTGTTCTACTTTTGCTTGTTTTCTCACTTTTGTTTTGCAATCTGTCAAATCAAAATGATAAAAGGCGGTTATTGTCGTCTTCCACCATCATTATTAAATTACTAACATGTTGCTACCACCAGAAGAATATACACGTATCGTCACTATATTAGAATAAGGCAGAAGTCAGCGAAGTGCAGCAAGAATAATAGGCGTGCCACTGTCTACAGTGTAGCGAGTAGTCCAACGTTTCCGAGAAACTGGGCAGAACATAAGAAGACCAGGAACCGGCAGACCCAGATATACTACGGCTCGAGAGGATCGATTTATTGTTACGAAAATGCTCCGAAATATGCACCTCATGGCAGGTGAAGTAACAAACCAACTTCTGGAGACCCATAGAGGCAACTTAAGCAAGTGGACTGTAAGACGGCGGCTCCTTGAAGCTAATTTGACCCAACTTGAAAGAAAGAAAAACTGAAAGTTATGCGTATTTTTAGCACCTCTCGTTAAGGACTTTATAACTGCCAGGCCCGTACACAAGTAATTTTCTGTCCTTTCATAAAACTGCTTTTGTATGAAAACAAATGAAACTCACTTTTATTTTATTAGTTACAAGAGTACAATATACGGAGGAATTTAATTGGTAGCGACTTTTTATTACTCACTGGGCTATTTTACTTCGTTGCGTAATAAAGAGGGCTCCGTCATAATGGCCATCCTGTCTTTTATTCGCTTGTAATGTCATTCTTAAAGGTACATCACATTTTGTGAGTTTGAATCATTTTTATAGGCTCACAATTACGACTCATTCTTTCGCTTCCGAGTCTTAGCTGCTCAGGATAATGTCCTTATTAAATTTACATCAACAAGCTCAAGATATTTTGTTAAAATATAAATGGCCTGTTGACTAGCCTCTGTTTTTTGCCAACTTACCGTGGTCCACCCAACTAGGTACTGATATTTCTCTACTAAAACAAAAAATACCCAACTGGACTATAAATACGGGCCCGGCATCGCTCGCGCATGTAATACGAGCTCGCCGCACACTGCGCCCTTTGAAATCATAACCTTATAGTATCAGTATAACAGATAATGCAGGATTAGTACCGAGACACAGAGGCAGCACTGTCCAATAGCGAAGAGAATCGACCACCTATCTCATGTTTAGATCCGACGGCATTTCCGTTTGGCGACTGCGGTAGTGAGAACTGAAACGTGTTAATGTGTCATTCTTGCCAGCAATGATATTGAACTTTCAGATTCATGACCTTCCAACATTTTCCGAAAATGTAAGTGAAAATGTAGACTTTGTTCAATAAAAATAAATCATGAGTTCATGACCATTGTTCGCAACTTGCATTGACATTAACCTAAAATGTGTAAAAATTTGACATCCACCTGGAGCACTCCAATAAATATCCATGCCACATTATCCGTTTTATATTAGATACAATAGGTAGATGTATAAACGGTGTCTTTAATTATTGTAATTGTTTTACAGTAAATAAATACCGTAAACTTACCCTCACTGGGAAAACAAATCGGTAGTCACAACATAGCCTACATTAGTATTGGTGTCTCGCTTGTGCTACGTTCCGATGCGGATGTGTTTGCATATTCTGTGTGTTGACTAGCGCGGCGCAAGCTGTCGCTCGTAATTTACTCGCCATGAGCAATGAACTTGTGGTGAATGAGCTGCTGGCGTTTGCCTAGGAGAGCGGGTGGGCGGGGTGAGGCTCTTGTCCACTGAGACCACCTCTCGGTGCACCCCACGTCGGCTTCTAGGAAGTATTACCTGAGACTGCATACCTCACGGTTGTGTATTTAAGAAGCCTCGACCTCCGCGGGATATACCTATACAATCTCATCACCGATGACTGTGGGTGATGCATGCGATGTGCGGTTAGCAGTGTGCGGACACTCCAGGGCGTCAAGTTCCGTCTGAGTCCATTTGAGTATGACGAAAGAGTACATCAAAACAGGCATCACCCAATTGTTCAAGGCAAGGTGATAAAAGACTATTTAATACTTTATTCAGGCGGCTAAAGAAGCGTTCCATCAGCGATCGTTTCATGTCAGCAGCGTTGATGCGTAATGCTTCCGACATACAAATACTTGTGAGTTTCGATTGAGGAGAGGGATCTCAGGTGTATGGAATCCGAAAGTGGATTCCCACAATCCCCTCTCACTTTAAATGCATGACCGCACATTTGTCCACACTAAATTCCATCGTGATGGCATTACTGAACTTTTCAGTTAACTTGAGTAGCTCAATCAGTTGCAAATTTTTGGGGGCAAAAAGTTTCAAGTCACCCATGTAAAGGTGGTGAGATATATGTATAACCTGACCACCCCTTCTCAATCGATAGCCTAGACCTCTAGAATCCTCTAGCAGTGTGCTTAGAGGATTCAAGGCTAGGCAGAACCAAAGTGGACTCAAACTGTCGTCCTGAAAATCTCGCTCGATCCTTATCGACTCGCTATTCCACTGGATATGTCGACATCCTGGATAACGAAGGACCGTGCTCCACGACACCAGGAAGGTGGGCAGAGTTGTTTCTACTTTATACAACCCCAGTACCCTCATGAGCCATGTACACAAATCAAAAAAGTTAACGATCACTTTGAAAAATCGAAATCTTTTTTGTTAGGTACGGTAGATTATATTATGTTTCGGCTCGCCTGACTTAAACCCAATAGAGCACGCGTGGGATGCTGTTTAGCGAGCTGTTTGGAACCGTCAGCCACGTCCCCAGACGGTGCCAGAGCTCACGGAAGCCGCTATTCAAGAATGGGTCAGGTTACCCCAACAAATGCTGGATAACTTGATTCTCGGCATGCCCAGGAGGATCTCCGCATATGTTCGAGCCAGGAGAGGAGTTATATTGAATATAAACCTTTCAATAAATTTTTGTTTAAGTTTGGTTAAACAGTCTTTTTCTTTCTATCTTTCTGTTACAATTAAATTATGATTAATTACTCAATTTTATTTGATAAAAAAAAAATAAAAAAATTGTTTTATTTTTTAATTTCAAACAGGGTTAAGTATTTCTATTTAAAGAAATCACACAACAAATAATTTTTCTTTGAGTAATTACTTAATTAATCATAATGTAATTGTAACAGAAATTTGATAGAAAGAAAGAAACTGTTAACCAAACTTAAACAACAATTTATTTATAAAAGGTTTATATTCAATATAACCCCCTGGCTCGAAACCATGCGGTGATCCTCCTGGGCATGCTGAGAATAAAGTTATCCAGCATTTCTTGGGGTAAACTGTCCCATTCTTGAATAGCGGCTTCCCTGAGCTCTGGCACTGTCTGGGGACGTGGCTGACGGTTCCAAACAGCTCGCTTAAGAGCATCCCACGCGTGCTCTATTGGGTTTAAGTCAGGCGAGCCGCAACATAATATAATCTACCGTACCTAACAAAAAAGATTTCGATTTTTCAAAGTGATCGCAAACTTTTTTTGATGTGTGTATGTGGCACCGAGTCATAAGCCTTTTTACAATCTATCCAACATGTCGACAGATCCTTTATTATTATTATTAGGAAACACCGTATTAAAAGCTTCTGTTCGTACTGTTGCTGTAATCTCTTTTAGGCTTTTTTAGCATATCCATAGAGAAGAAAGAGTTGTTCGTCGTTCTCTTTGCCACGACATAGGTTAACAATACTAGGAACAACTGCCATTTTTACTGTATCTTTAAACTTGCACATGCCATAAACATCCGTGAAAACTGATAAATATTCCGATGAAGACACAAAGCAAACCTTCCCATCACTTGTGTCGCTAAAACGTTAGCTCAATCAGTGTTATCGGGTTATTTTTTGTGTTCGCAGCCTGTGGCAGTGTAGGTCGCTCGAGTGGACCAGTAATGCTTCACTCAGATAAAGATCTCAAGTGTTTGATATATGACGCGTAAAAACTATGGGTGTAGTGATGTCACAGTTGAACATCGACGAATTTACTTTACAAGATAAAAAACTTTTTTGACAACAAAGAAACAACCGACTTCCAAAAAGCACTTTAAAGTGAAAAATTAATTTAATTTCGGAAGTCGGTGTCTTTGGATCTGTATATTTTTTTGTCACCGACTAATAACGCTTTATATTTTTCCATTTTTAGTTTTGGTATCTACACCAAACCAATTCTTAGACCACTACTTGCTATGTAAACAACAGCGACAGGAAGTATTATAACATAAACACGTAGATTAAACACGTATTATCGAAGCTTACTCAAAAACTATCCAAGAAAAGTTAATAAAATGTACATATATGGGACTACCTCGAAAGTGTCCCTTTCAAACATAAAAAATCATTGTCGGAGAAATCGGTGGACATACATTAAAAAAAACATAAATACAGTCGAACATAGAACCTCCTCCATTTTCGAAGTTGGTTAAAAAAGTAACAAGTACAAGTATTTAAGTAGTTAAAATATTTAAAATTGTCTTAATTTACTACTGGATTCTATAGGGAATAAAATCATCACTTGTGCTTGATGGTGATTAACCCCGACCCGTCCTTAGTTTCATAAAACTCTTTATACGCCACAGTACGACTAGTCGTACGCGTTTTAAAGATAGTAAGACAACCCGCTGAGTACCGTCCGTAGTTTCATAAAACTCTTTAAATCTTTTCAAAGTTGAAATCATCAAAACAAAGAAAAACTAAACTGACATCGACAAATATATTTTTCTTCCCAACCGTGCCCAGCACTAGTGTCTCCACTGAGAGTGCCTGCTACCTGCGCGCACGCACTTGACGTCGCCAACATGGCGCGCAAATGTCGCCCCAACAGCTTTTTTATTTTACTTCTTTCAACAGAATTTGTACCAATTGATTCGAGAGCTGTTGAATGATAAAGATGTTAATTTTATGTGTATTTACAGTTTGTGTCCCAAGACTTGTTTTCAAATAGCTTTTGATGTGACGTAGTGCCTACTTATAACTAATATTTTAGAAATATTGTTATTGTGAAATGAATAATAATATGAAATGATCACATGAATATATTAAATGATGATTTAATGAGTTATGTATTGTCACTCGTCTCTGTTTTAAGCAACGCCTGACCAGATGCTAGACTAATCATAGATAGGAATAACGGAGGTGTTAGAACACCACTGCCATCTACGATGCTGGATACCCTTTGAAATAACACACCCTTTAGTCATCGTCTTCGATTATGGTGCTTTTCCTTAATCCAAGCGTTATCTGGTATATATTACGTATATCCACGTTCATTGCCAAGTCAAACCGTAAAGTTACTGTTGAGGAACCCGACACTGACATGACCCGTTTCATATCTGGGTATTATCATGTTACAAGTCAACAATCCTCTAATTCCGTGCATCATGCAACAGGCATTTGCAACTGCCTACGACATCCGTTGTACCAAGAACTGTTATCTAAGAAAACGAGGCTGTACGAAACATTGCCCAGACATAAGGTGACATGGGACATAGGACGCATCAGTGTTATCGATTTTCGTAAACTCCTGCTTTACTTCAGGTACGTATTTAGACCAAAGAAAGGAACAAGAGAAAATTAGGTAGCAGTCAAAGTGGTTCAAAATTCGATATTGATTCTAGCTCGATAGGGAAATTGGCGATTGATTTTAATTCGGGCACGTGATGCCATGCAACAAATAAATAGGTTGACAGGACGCTATCTGCAACCTTTGTATAGCAAGAGTAAAGAGACAGAATAATTAATATAGTAGTCCTTTTGTAATCAAACGAATAATTATTATTCCTTCACACAAAAATACTCATAAGCTCAGAGATTCAAACGACTCGAACCGAACCGATCTCTAACCGAAGAAAAATATAATGTATCCTCCATTTCCATACCAAACGCTTGGCCAATAACTCTGATTCAATTCCAACTCATAATAATAAATGTATAATGCACCAAACTACTCTAACATCCGTAGTTCAAGGAAACCTTATCTGGAAGGTGGCGGGAACATGGAAGCTCGTGGAAGGTGCCCAGTTCTTCAAGTCTGCTATTACAATAGTATCAGAATGGTCTATCATTGATTTCATAATTGTTGATTTTAACAAGTTTGGTAATCTACTAATATAATGGCGTCATTGTGACTTTCCAATGGTCAGCCACTGACACTCCATTGAAAGAATTGGTAATCTCGTACGTAATGACAAATGAAACTTCCTACTAAACTTCCAACTTCCCACTACTTCAGATTGCTTATAAAACTAATAAATAATATGTAAAACTATATATAAATGAAATCTGGCATGAATAAATGTTCAAAATGCCATGGTAATACAATCTATTACGAGACCATTGACCGACCAATGATCGACCATTATGAATTTAGCAGATTACGAACTTTTAGCAAAATGACAATGGGATCGTGTTGGAGTGACGAATTTATAAAAATAGCAGACTTGGGCCACTGGCGTCATAACGTGATACACAAGCACACTATATCATTGCTATCGAAGATTCTTAATTTTTGTTGAAATTCGGTCTGAAAACGTGAGTTCTTTAAAAAATTCATCAATCTTTCTGAATTTCGTCTCTAAGGCGTCGGGTATTCCATCCTTATTATTCAAACTCAAAGCATTTATTTCAATAAAAAAAATTACAGGCACTTGTGACTTGTCAAGGAGTCAGTCAGAAAGATGGAGCTAGTAGCCCATTCCAAAGTAAGTTTCTATGGAGAAGAACGGGCAAACAACTCCATGGAGTATTCAAATATTTGACTAGTATTATGACGTAAGTTCTTCTCAAGGCTTCTCAGTACTTAACTGTTTGCTTAATTGGACAAACTTTTTTGGAGTGAATTCGAATTCGTCACGTTTCAATTGTCTTGAAGAAATTGTAACAGAGGCACAAAATAAAGTGAAAATAAAAAGTCCCCAGCGTCGTAGAAATCTTTTCTGATATACTAAATTCGCAGTATTTACGAGAAGCAAACCAATGCTTTCAAGTACCTGCGACATCCACTGTTCTACGAACACGTTATCAATCGCTGCGGGGGCATCGGATCGTACCCCGGGCGTCGCAGGGTAATACTTAACTCTTATCGGAAGCTTGTCAAATATTTTTTTACTTGCGTGGCATGGGGCACGGTATTGGCGCCAGTGCGAATTGTGACGTGTGAAAATAAGTTGGGCTCAATAATGTCCTAATGTGTTTTTGACATTTATGGGTTTATGTGGAAACATCTTTTGTTCTGTAGGTATAATAAATTATCGTGGTGGAGAGTAAAGCTTGTATGCACTCCACTATAGGATATAGGTACGGTCGACTGCAAAAATCCATGGACAGTACAGAATCAAAATCGTGTGAAGCGAAAAGCGAAAGCTAGTTCTATTTTCGAAAATTTGAACTCAAACGTTCACTGGAAAATAGACACTAAGGTATCCATGCAATTTTGCAGGTGAGTGTACATTTTGAATAATGGTTTGAGCTTGAGTTTGATATTAGAAAGTGGTTATCGATTTTTATAAGGCCCAAACCATCTAAGGCAAGTGTGTTCCTCCACCAATTTATAAACCGAACCAATCATCGCACAAATTGACAGAAATAAAATAGCACTAATGATTGTATCTAGTTTGTTAGCAAAACATCTAAGGCAAGTGTGTTTGTGCCTTTACACGTTATGAAAATCCTAAGCAAATCAAAAAGCTTTCCTCCTTGACTCCCCAGCCTCCCATTCGGAAAATAAGACAACAGTAAAGCGGTAGAAACTGGGTAGAAATATGTTCAAAGTTTAGCGATATAAAGCGATACAACTTTACAGTAGGTACTTTTATTGCTGTTATTTTTTTAGCCAAGTAGGTATATTTATTCGTACCTACTTCCTTTTTTAAACATTTCACAGTTTTGCAAAAAATACTGCAAGACTGCTACTGCTCCTTCAGTCTAGAGTCATGTTTGCATTATTTCACAAGCCTCTGGGCTCTTCTTGCATTTTAAAAGATATGTAAAAGCGAAGTCAAAGTTATCATTATGAGGATGAGAATTAATTCTAAGTGCCTATTATAACCTCTCCGTTGCTTTAAAGCTGAAACATGTGCTTCTGCATTTTGTTTATACAATTACCTCTCTCTTTCAGAAAAAACCTTATTTTATTACATTGTAATTTTTATTTTCCGTTACTTGCTTCGTTCAGGATAAATGAAACAATCAGTCAAACGCCTTAAGTGGGTCCGTGATTTGGGTTCGCGTCCATTGTTGTGCGGCACGGCATTGTACGCACTGATTTGTCATGTTCTATTGTGTGCTGTAACGCCGATGGAATTAACGTAATTTTAGGAATACGGCTGGAAATTTTGCTTTATACATTTTCCTCAATTTCGATATTTTTTCTCTCTGAATAAATAGATTTCAATAAGTCAAAGAGCAAATGTATTGTAGTGAAATTGAGGCAAAGGTTTCATTAGAAAAGAGAGTTTTATTAAGAATTCTTGCCTTTAGATATATAATAATTTAATATATTCCTAGTCCATCATTTAAAAGATCTACCTACCTACCTACTTGAAACTAAATTTGAATCCGAGCCATAAATACATTAAATGAAACGTTTATCATACGATAAACGTTGATAACCAACCTCTTCAGTAATTAATCGTGAAACACCACACTTACCAACACGACCCATACCAGCAACATCTTACCACCCAATCAGCATCATACCAATATCACTAAGAGCACTTCCTAATATATCCCACCCTTAATCCCACTCAAATTACCTTCACCATTAATTACAATCATCCGTCATCCGTCACTTCTCGTTCCCGTGTCGTGTGTCAACGGACCCGCGCGGCACTCAGGCGTCAAGTTGCATCGCCTGCCCCATCCAATCCGCCGAAACGTCAGTACTCCACATTTATTTAATTTGTACTCCATTGCGCGGCGACAAGTACCTCCATATATTTTAATTGGAATAAAACGAAGCTTGGATGACGACATTTTTGGGGAAAATATTGCCGCTGGCAATTTGTCTACTGTGAGTAAAAGCTTTAAGTAATGATAACAGGAGATGTCTGTGGTGCTGAAATAGAAAATAAATGCTTCGGTGAAACTATGAAAACATTTATTTTAAGCTTACCAATTGGGGTGATTTACAAGTGGCCATACTCCAGGGCCTCAAGTCTGCTATTACAATAGTGTCAGAATGATCTCTTCATTGTGAGTTTTTGACAGATTTGCCATACAAACACTGTCAAATACTCACAATGGCGAGACCATTCTGACACTATTGTAATAGCAGACTTGAGGCCCCGTGCGTCTGGTACAGCATCGCTGTCAAACATGTTGACTAGCTAATCTTTCCTCGCGGAAAAATGTATGCAAAGATAACAATACCTATCACCTATCATATTTCCTTACACTCACACCCGCACACCACACACACCACACACACACACACACATACTAACCCTAGAGTAATAGTGTTCCCTTTCTTTTTTTTTTTTTTAATCCTGGTTTTACATAGCTTACCGCATTTGTGTACGAGTGCATAATCACAAATAAATGTAACTAGTCCCTAAGGGGTGGAGACCTGGTGTCCTGAAATACAGCCTTTACGCATAGCTTAGGCACCAGTCTCCCACAACTTTATTTTAACTTTACCAACCCAAGCCGCAGGCGAGGGTTGTAAATATGCGATAGAGGGCTTTCTTTTTTACTGCCCATGGTGAGTACACAATTTTACGTCTTCACCTGGCCATAATGCGAGTTTTACCGTACGCGTAGTGTGCGGTAAAACTCACATTATGGCCAGGTGTGACGTAAATGTTATTTTAAATATATATGTATATATATTACATATATATTGTGGTGAGAAATAATTCCTTATCTTATCTTATCTTAATATACTCAGTACCTAGCACAAAAGAGGACTTCGATTTGAGAGCTATCATTATTAAACCGTGACCTAGCCTTAAAAGGTTTTCCTCTCATTCAAACACATTTTACCTGAACTGTATTCCAACATGTTTGGACATTCCACTATTCCACAACCTACGCGTTCTCTATAAACTCATATCAATAAACATTTAGTATTGCCAAGTATCAAAAAAATTCGTAAGCCTGACTTTATAAGTAAAACGTTGCACTAGGGCTGCCCCATTAGGTTTAGTGATGTAGTAAGTATATAAATTGATAGCTGAGTAGCGCAGTCTAATGTTGTGTTGTATGGGACGGAGCGAAGGAGATTGTTTCCACACGCGTTCTTCTAGTTACAGCCCATATAAAATGGAGCTCGACGTAAACTAGAGGTTGCAATCGGTTTAGAGTATAAAAATATCTACTGTTTCTTAAGTGGAATATTTTTGAAATTTCTGCATTATTCAAATAATGTATGACTTGCCTTTTTTGGATCTTAGGCACCAGTTTGGCAGTGCAGCGGTCAGCCCAGAGTGGGCCGGCGGAACACTTTATACCATCATTCGTGGTTTCTTTACTTGATCCACACTTTTTAGGTTTCCGTGCCTCAAAAGGAAAAAACGGAACCCTTATAGAATCACTTCGTTGTCCGCCCGTCTGTGTGTCTGGCAAGACCATTTTTCCTCATGGAGGTATCAAGTTAAAATTAATATCAAATACGTAGGTCTATGGTCCCTTGGAGCCCTAAAAAATACAAGCTTCTAAGTAAACGCATTAAAAAATGCGACAATATTTTATACTTACTAGCAAATAATGACTTCCCGCTGACCTACAATTTTGGCAAGAAGCAAGGTCTCACGGCACAAGTAAAGGAAAAAGCCTGAAAATCCGTAATTTGTAGTTTAATCATATATTTTTGCGGTTTCTAACTTGTTTTATTTTTTTTTTTTTACTTTTACTGTTGGAGATTTTGGATCTTATATGGAAGAACATTTTTCTTAACTACAAAGTTTATTTGTTCTTGGGATCAATTCATTCCAAGTATGGAACCCTTCATTGTACGTGGTCCGACACACACTTTGCCGTTATTTTTGGATAACGATTTTTTCAAAATATATTCTGAAAGAAAAAAAGCACGTAGACATAAAGCATAGTGCTAACAGGCGTCGTTGTGTAAACTCTACCTAATGTCGTGATCCTTATTAGTGCTCAATTGGTCGGAATAGCGCACTACGGTGGAGTGGAGGTATAAATTACGTCGATATCTTTATTCGCTACATGGACTTGTCAACCAGTAAATGTTGTAGCGTGTACAGTGGAATAGAGTGAGTGACCTGTTTATACTGGCTGAGTGAGCCTTGAAGTATAGGCAGTCATAACATGGGCATTGGCTACATTGCCTGAAATACTAGCTGCGTTCTATAAAACTGAGACCCTGGGGTCTTAGTTTTATAGATGCAGTTATTGCACTTATTGTTAGGCACTTATTGCAAATGAAATATTCTGATGATTCTCTGGCTCATGACGTAAGTATTTAAGTATTGACCAATTGGGTGAACTTGGCAAAAAAAAATATCCACGGATTGTAGCAAGTAGCCTTCAGTATTTTCAGCCAACCCCGATGCGGAAAACGCGTCAGTTTATGAAAAAAACTGAAAGAAAAAATCCTGATTTAACGGATTTAGAAACAGCCTGTGTAGTATACTTTAGTTATTTTCACAGTGTGATGTCGTAGGGTATTCTGTTGTGGGAAAATGCCGCCGATATTCAGAAAAAAAATATTTTACAAAAAGGGAATTCGTTACAAAGTGCATGGTCTTGACATGATCTGACCAAAATTATGTCTGAGTTTTTTTTTACCTTTCTTTTCAGAGTAGTCAGATAGGAAACGCCGACCTCATCTAGTTTAAAAATATTTATTTATAATTACCTTTACAACTATCATAACAGGATTAATCCAATGCGATGGTGTGGTATTTATATTCTTACAATATTAAATTAACCTAATAAGGAACTTCTATAACATAGGTACTAGCTATCCTAAATTATATGATTGCCGTGTTTTGTACAAATCTACTTACAGAAATAAAATCATTTATCATTTACCACAAACCTAATCGAATTGAATTCAAAATTTTCGCGATCAAGTATTGCAATCTAACCTGTCGTTTGCTGAATACGCAACATAGCCAATAACACGGCTAATAAAGTTCTCTAATATCGTGGCCGATGCGATGTCGCGCGTATTATTTTTAATTTTGTGACAACAATCATGAGTTGTGAGTCAAGTTGTAGGCGGATAGCGGGTGAATATGTTTTCTTTTTGTTCATTTTACAATAGCTTGTTGTTGAAACAGAATCACCAAACTCGGCAAATAATTGGTGATCAGCTCGGTGGTTACATGGGCATAGAAATCTTAATTTCATCTTTCTGTACTAATTGGACAAGCGATTGGTAACTTTTTGTTTAAGTATACAAACATTTGTTAACAATGTGTTATAATCGTTCCAATCTGTTTTTTATAGGCAATAATTTATTCAATTTAATAGAAATCATAACGATTACACTCGTATATCTAAAGAGCACTGCAACCTATCAATGTACTGATGTAATACCGATACGTAGGCTTTACGTGCCTCCTTTATGGCTCAATAAAAATGACTCCCCCATAAACTTAGTTCATTTCGCCTCTACTTTATACCACAACACAAAACAGCCTTCTTTCGTCCTTTTTCTGTAACACTATATCCAATCGTAAACTTCAAGATAAAATATTGCGGGATACTGTAAAACCACAACACTTTTGCACATAACCGACTCTTATGACAAGGGAATATAGTTGAGGATGGGTTTTGTAAGGTCGTGTGTAAGTTTGTTATAAACAGTGTGAAATTGACTTCGGGCTATTGAATTTAAGTGTTTATTCAGCGCTGTGTATGCCAGTATATAGTAATTTGTTATTGGTAACGCGATAGTTAGCTGTTGGACCGGGCCGTGCCGGGACATGCCGAGGACACTGATAGTATAAACGTATGCCAGTTTATGACAATGTTGGTGTGTGGGTGAGAGGTGGAATGATTATGATAGTAATTTTGTTAGGAATTTTATCGATCGCTGTGTAATGAATGTAGTAGTAGATTATTTCGAATGCCGATTGCAGTCATGCGGGTATTTTAATTCACTTAAATATTATACTGGTGACGAACACAAAACTTAGCGTGGTGAAGCAACCTGAATCATGCTTTTCAGGAGTTAAGTTCGTATTGGTAACCATTTCACCAGTTTCTACCAAACAATTTTTTTTATGCAAATTGTAATGACAAATGCTCAGGCGTATCAAACGACGAATTTTAACACATTTGCAAAGGTTAAATAATTAAAATGTCATAAACATAATATTTTGTGACAAATATTTGTGACAAATACCCGATGTTTGTACCTCACTTGATGCCATCAAGCCGTTTAAAATATTAGAATGAAACCTGAAAAACAAATTATTTTTATTTACCTATTCAACACTAAATAATGATAATTTGTTGTGATAAATAAATAATTTAACAAAGTATAAGCGTGAGCATTTGTCATTGGCACTTGCATCAAAATGTAATATTAGCTAATTGTTATCAGTCCCATTTATGCAATGAAGCTCTACATTAGACCTTTGGCCTTCAGTTAAACCGACCGAGGTAAAAATAAAATAAATATAAATCTTCCTTTTTGTATTCCATTCTTGAATTTTATCCTAGAGGGAATTGAAAATATTACTTGAAGTTCTGTATCGATTCCTATATCGGTAAGTATAAGTTGCAAGACTTACTGAAGCCTAGAGAGGTGCTCCCTCGACTAACTTATAGGTACAACTCTATTTCGAGGATTGTAAGTTTCTTCAAAGTTTTTAACTGTTTACGATCGATCGAGCACAGAACTATACTTACTGACTTATGTACCTTTATGTATCCAACTATACGACAGCCAAAAAAATAATCTAAACACTTGCTACACAAGCAAGCTTGTAAGCTTGCTTGCTTGCTTGCTTTACTTGCTTGTAAAGTAACTTGTAACTGCTTCCTCAAAACATCGACGATTTGATCGCGGTGTGTCATGGAGAAACTAAAAATTATCAACAAATCTCACCACGCTTGCTCGTAGATTGTCGGTTATTTAGAACCATTTAATTTATCAATCAACCAATTTGGCCTATCACATCCTACTGAAATGAAATAAAATCGTTTATTCTGTAAATAGGATATCGGAATCACTTTTACACGTCATATTAAAAAAAATAAAAATGAGCTAAATGGAGTCGACATTTCCTATCTGACTACCCCTGAGTAGAAATGGCGAAACAAACTCTGGGGTCAAAGTCTCTTTTAAAGTCCAGACGTAATCTTGGATCATGTGAAGACTATGTAGATCCGCGTCTGAAATGGTCTTAAGAGGAAAGAACCACACAAATTTGAGTGGACCTGTCCAGTCAGTGCAAGTATTTGTTGGTTATCGTGTAGCTCAACGTAGGATTTAAGGAGCTCAACGACTCGACGAACAATACCAAAGAAAGAACATTCGGGTAGGCCGCATAAAGTACTTAAAATGCCAGATCATCATTAAAACCGAGTGAGAAAGAAAAACAAAGAAAGTCTAAAAAGAAACAAATGACCCACATACTCGTAGTCTCGTATTCACGATAATTTATGTATGTATAAGTAATACTTTTCAGAGTAAATATTCATGTTATTTTGTAATATATTATATTATTTTGTATATTTAGCAATGTCCAACATGTATATAAAATGGTATATAATGATTAAAATGTCAAGTTGTACGGTTTTATCACAAGGCTCAGCAGAGCGAGCAGCTCAATCCCAAGCTTTTTCTACGAATGTGGGTATCGCATACTCGCACTGCTGGACACTGCCTCCACCAAGTTTGGCTAATACACCCAGGTTCGACATTCAGTCTGTCCCAACCGCCTTTTTAAAATCGTCGGTCAATCTGAGGGCTTCCCACGCTATGTTGATTTCAAAGGATCATTAGAATTATTATGTGTATAAACAAAAAGCAACTAACTGTTTTTCCAGAAATCCTTTGTCTAAGAAATAAGAAAAAGCTTGCATCTCCATCATTTGCGCTCACCGAGCGGTTACTGTAACAGGAAATGAGGTGTACTTCCGACAGAGGCTCGCTTCCGGCCGGCCACTTCCGGACCACTCGCTGAGCGAGTCTAATGCTTTATTTGTACAACTTCCATGCAAACTAATGCGCAATGGAGTGCTATTGTTGTGGAAGAGAAGGTGTGAATGTTTTCATTTGCTAATGATATGTTGATTTCGCAAGCATTTGCTTAATTATGAATTCATAGTGGATAAAGCAATAATTAGGTAACTCAATACATTTTACCATTTCTGTGAGCGAAGTGATAGCATAGGCGTATCTATGAATCAAAGGTTTGAAACTTGCAAAGATACTATAGTTGGTATAAAATGGTTCTATGTGTACATTTACAGAACCTTACTCAAGAGATCAAGCATTACTTAAAAGTAGTTTCAACCAATCAAATGGCTTTAAACGGGTTTTAAGTAATGCTTGAGTTTCGAGTGAGGTTCTGTAATACGTACGGGTCTTAAATAGCTGAATTCAGTTGAAATGATCTGCTAGTATAAAATTGACCCAACTGTACGATTAGTTTATTAATTAATAAACAATAACGTGATTATGCGTCACGCAGGTATCGCATAGTCACGTTATTGTTTTTTATTTTTATTAAGCTGAGCATATATTGATTCGTTGAAATCATTCAATCCATGCTCAGCTTAAATTCCCAATGATCACATCATTTCAATACAAGAATATATAAAAAAAAAACTTAAAAAACAGATTATGGGACAACTAAATAAGAAATTGACAAACGAGAGTTTTTTCATGTACGGAGCCTTAATAAGGCTCGTACAGACTAGTGCGATATCGCGGGCGCGACGCGACACTAGTAGCACAATTTCTTTGTCGGTGCCTGTCGCACCCGCGATATCGCGCGAATCTGTACGAGCCTTTAAACACATCTTCTATCAGTACACGCTTCTAAATTCAAACACATAAGTATCGTTTCGCCTCGTATATCAAGTGTGTTACCGTTATTTTTCACGCAAACTTATGTATGTAGCCCCGAGCGTTCGATGTTTGAAACAAATCACCGATTCCCCCACAAATTGGGAGGTGATCCTCGGGGCGGAGCGGTGATTTTTTAAAGGGTTGAGGGGTCATTGTCCTTTTTTAAGGCAAAAAAACATGCGTATTCCAGAACGACGATCGATTAAAATCTTGATTTAAGAAAAAGACTTATTCGAGATAAATTTTTGGTCATAATACCGAATTCTGAACGTGTGTTCTGAATGTGTGTTCCCTTTCACATATAACCTGTCTGCCTTCAAAGCCAGACTGAACAGGCATCTTCTGGGCACGGTCGTTCCATTATAGACCTCGTCTATCGCTTTCTATCAGGCGAGATCGAGGTCAAGAGCTGGGGCCCAATCAGTAATAAAAATAAAAAAAATCTCAGACGTCATGTGACAAGAATGTAATAATAAAATTAACGTTAAAATGTCAGAGATACATAGATATCTATGACATTTTAACGTTAGTTTATGTCAACGTGATGTCTCGTACAGTATTGACTGTATGAGAAATCACGTTGTCTTAAATTGAGTTCCATTTCAGAATCTGTCTGTTACATATCCATTCATACTAATGTTATAAATGTGAAAGTAACTGTCTGTCTGTCTGTCTGTATGTCTCTTAAAGTATTGTTCATTGGATTTTTTGGGATAATAATTTTTTCTTTTGGATCATTGTGACGATGTCATTCATGGATAACATTAGCGAAAAATTGAGCAAGTGGCGGAAATAGGGCTTCAATAAAAAGAAAATACTTTTCTATAAAGTATTTCAAGTGTAGTTTATCCATACTAATATTATAAATGTGAAAGTAACTCTGTCTGTCTGTCTGTCTGTCTGTATGTTACGTTTTCACGCCTAAACCGCTGAACCGAGCGTCATAAAATTTGACATAGATATAGCCTGGGATATGGAGAAGGACACAGGCTACTTTTTACGCGATAGTCGACATCCACGCGGGCGGAGCCGCGAACAAAAGCTAGTACTATTATACTATGAATACTATCCATACTAATATTATAAACTAGCTTTTGCCCGCGGCTTCGCCCGCGTGGATGTCGGTTATCGCATAAAAAAGTACCCTATGTCCTTCTCCATATCCCAGGCTATATCTCAAAATCCTAACTTAATATTAATTTTAATGTGATTCACTATGTGAATAGAAACCGAAACAAATGATTTAATATAATAAAAGTACTTATGTTCTGAACGTGAATGAGTCTTTACCTAAAGATAACAAACACAAAATCAAAAATACGAAATTTCACTCAAATTCTAAAAGCAATCAATTGTACTAAATTAAAACACGAAATAGAAGTGCGACACAAATAATAATTTAAAAATAATTCACGTAAGTACCAACAGTGTGAAAACAAAACGAAATCCTCCGAAATGTCGCATGATACACCGTTTGTGCTGATAAAACGCTCAAAATATCGAATGAACAACATTGGTGCATAACTTTTCTCAGGGTCACACGTTCGCAATTGGACGAAATATTTGACATTTATTTTGTACTTGCAACACGATCTGGCTGTAGAATTCGATTAATCGACTAATACTTGACCGGTTGACATTTTAGCGGGAACACCACTAAACGAACGGAAAAAAAAAGAAAACAAAATACGTCTGTACTCTGTGGTCGTGTGGCGGTGTGGCGCGGTGCTTAATGTAAACATTCATCAAGGTTGTACGTGCGTAATGGATTCAATGTGAAAACGGTTTAATCTTAGAAGAATCTTATACAGAATTACTGAGAAATAAGTGTAGATTTCGTATTGAGTGTTAGTTTATCAAAAAGTGATAAATATGTCAGTGAAAAAGTAACGAAAGTTTTGGAATGCACAAATTTTGATCATAAGGCCGCCGTGTTTAGTAATGTTTTTATGATAAATATTCTTGTATACTGTTTGAAATACACATAAGTAGCTAGCTTATTTATCTACGAACATAATTTGGGTAATAGCTACTGATATTATAGCGTATTGTTATCGTAATCGTATTTCCAAGAGTAAAATTCGGCAAACAAATCCCTACAAAAACATAATAAAATGGATATAGTATGTTATCCTTAAGAGATAGACATATGCCATCGCGGACTTTTTTGAAGACCTTTATAAGATACACAATTCCACCATACATTATTTTGTTATATCTCAAAGGGTTTAGACAGCGTTTTCGTTGAAAGCTCCCAGACGGCGTATTTTTTTCCGACACCTCCAACAAATATCGTTAATTCATACAGAAATGCATACAAAAACTTAACAAATTATATACTAAAACCTTCCTCAAGAACCAAGCTTGGTTGGTGAAAACAGCATGAGAATCGGTGCAGTAGTTTTTGAGTTTATCGCGAACAGACAGACAGACAGACAGACAGACGCGGCGGAGGACTTTGTTTTATAATATGTAGTGATAGTGATGTGAAAGTAACTCTGTCTGCCTGTCTGTGTATGTTACGTTTTCACGCGTAAACCGCAGAACCGATCTTCATGAATTTTGGCAGAGATATAGCCTGGCATATGGAGAAGGACATAGGCTACTTTTTTACGTGATAAACGATATCCACGCGGGCGGAGCCGCGGGCAAAAGCTAGTAGGTAATATGTGTAAAGTTTTGGTTGTAAAGATGGACTCTAGTCGATAAGTTAGGAGTTCTGAATGCTTACATTTATGCAGAAGCTCTGTGTACTGGTCCTAGGAGACCTTTTAGACCAAACTTTGCTACTGTTGGGAAATCCATGAACTTATCCCATTGAAAATAAAGGACTCGCTATTATTCTGAAATGTCATTGGCTTTTACTATTTATTTACTTCGCCTGTACCTGTGTAGGTACCGTAAGCACTGCATGACATTGCCCAATGTATAATATTATCTCAATTAAACTTTTAACTAAGTAGGTATATTATGTTTCATTTAAATACTCTCTTTTGCACGCGACTTCGCCAGCGTGGAATTCGAAAATTATCCCACGGAAACATGCAGTCGCCAGCACATCAAGTTACCACAGTCAGATTTTCTCATTCGATTTTGAACTTAACCGTCAACACGGCACGGTTGGTGCAGTGGTTAATGATTGACTGCTGCGCTGCGTGTCGCGGGTTCGATTCCCGAACGTACCAATATTTGTATGACCTACAAGTAGTTGTTCTGGGTCTGGCTGTTTGTGCATGTGAGTTTAAATGTTTGTAAACGGCCCATAATACAGGAGAAATTCCTAGAGAAAAACATTTTAAAGTTTAAAATCGTTTGGAGAAATTTGACGGTTTCCTGATGTGCTGGGGCTTGTACTACCGTAACGCGCACGCCAATTAAGCTCCCAGTTCGGCATGATTTTTTTACGATATCTTCAACAATCATCGTAATATTTCAGCCAATTTACACAAAACCTTAATGAATTATAAACCTAAGCCTTCCTCATGAATCACTCCGCCCATTCGTGAAAAACCGTATGAAAATTCGTTCGGTATAGGTTTTGAGTGAATCGTGTTCAGACAGACAGACGCGGCGGGGTGACTTTGTTTTATACATAGATATTTTATATTTCTATGGTTTTATAATATATGATACAGTACTTATAATATGTATATGTGATAAGTGAATAGTTTTTTGGTCTTATGTGTAGTATTTTCTCTTCTAATCTTACACATGGTGTCTACATTACATCTCTTTCCATACATTCTCCGATCACAGGTATGCTGGAACAGATTCATAAGTTTAGACATACGAGTAAGCATCACGTTTGTACGTATTTTTATAATCCTTTCTTCTTGTCTGTTTATATGTGACATCTTAATATATATGTATAATTCTTCTGTGCATGTATATGTGACTGAACTCCTCCTAAACGGCTGGACCAATTTTGATGAGTTTTTGTGTGTGTTTGAGTGGGTCCCTGAATGGTTTAGATTCACAATTGGACCCGGTAGGTGGCGCTGCAATCGAGTTGGAAGTCGATCGCAGCGCCACCTACCACCGGACACACGTCCGGACTGACCGGACAGACGTTATTCTGTTTCCTAGATGAAACAGGATAACGTCGGTCCGGTCAGCTAGTAAACTAAAAATAATAATATAATAAAAAATAAGTATATTCCGTGTAGCGACCTTTAGCGTAGATACAGAGAAATAATTTACTGTATCAATGATTTCCCGTACAAATAAAGCCCAATATTTTGCCTTCCGTCCGCGTCAGTAACGTTTAGTTAGAAAGGGGATGAAACTGCGACCTGCCCTGCGGCCGAGAGATAGCCCTCATTAATACAGGTGCCCGCAGAGGGTGACCAGGGCCATAGACTAGACTAATATAATGCAGACTGGTCAAACTGGCGACCTAGAGTTAAGCGGATTGCAACTGCAAGTGTTTGTGTGTTGAGAGCAAAATGTTTGGTCGAGAGTAGATGTCTCCCGTGTATGGTCGGGTACACATATTTAGTACTCTTGCAGTTTAGTAGTAAGCATTTGCATCCAAATGGTAAGTACTAACTTGCTCTCCATTTAATATACAGTTGCAATTTAGTGGCAAATACTTACAATTAATTAAACACTCTACTAAATACTTATAGCATAATAAGCCTATAATGTCCCAACTGCCGGGACACAGGCGTCCTCTGGTGAGAGGGAGGTACCACGCGGGCCCAATGCGGGTTGGCAGATGTCACATGTCTTCGAATTTTTGGTACTAGGACATGTCGGTTTCCTCGTGATGTTTTCCTTCACCTGTTTGAGAGCAGTGGCGATAAAATAACTAACACAAAGTAAAGCGCCTATCTGGGTTAGAACCTACGACCTACAACTCGTAAGTTGCGGTCGGCCACCACTGCTCAAATATTTATAGATATCCTTAAATGTAAATTAGAGAAGTATGTTAATAATGACTATGAGTAATACCTACAGTGCCACCTCTGACATGAAGCTACTCTATGTAACTCTCGGGGTATCCATCAAGATCGGCGCGGGTCACGTACGCGGTCGGGCTACAGTCTACTGTGGCTACTGGTACTTTTAGTACCGGACCGAAATACCTAACTGATTTTAATCATAAAACTAATTTCAGGGGACCACCACTGTTTATAATACTCTTCAGTTAATATTGCCGTTTTAAATAGTCAGTCTCTTTTTTTATGATTTCGGTAATCCATTCAATATCATGATGCTTGAAAAGCGGATTGGCTAATAATAATTTGAGTGAATTATTCGCCTCTTACGGCGCCTAAAAAAAACACCATTGGAAGCTTATAACTAAAGATGATATTCGGATGCATAATTATTTACCTAAAGTTAATTTTTGCTATGAAAGTGCAGGGGAAAGACGTATTCATAAAATATATTTTTTGCAAAAAAATCCTGTGATGCCAGAAACACCAGGAATGCATAACTAGTCGGATGCAGCGTGGAATTGACTTAAAAAAAAAACTAAAAATCAAAAAAACCGGGATATCTGGATTCCATAACTATTCAGATGCATAATATATTTATTTAAAATTAATGTTAAACAGCTGATGCAAATATGTGTATGTAGTGTGTAAGAGGAGGGGTGGTTTGTGGAATCGCGGGATTTTTACGATCGATACAAAAGTGCATTCCATATAAGCTAACGTTTGAAAGTAAGTAAATATACATCCGATTGTATACCACTTATATCATAGAAGTTGCTTTCTAATGGTAATAAGGATATTTAATAAACTACCAAAATCGTATAGGGAACTTCCAATCAATCGATTTAAAACAGCGTTATTCAAATGGCTTATAGAAAAATCATTCTATTCTGTGAAGGAGTATTTAGATAGACACTGACATGTTACTATTACAATTTGACAAATACTTGACATTTAAATTTAATAACTATGATTTATGTAACAATTTTATTTTATTAGCTTCGTTTATTTAATTCATGTACCTAATCAATAATTTTGCATGCTAGTTTTAGCGAATTGTTTTAGAAACTTTAAAAAAACCTGACCATCTTTAATGTACTACAATTCTTGCAAATAAATTTCATTTCATTATAATCTGAAACCTAAATTTGTCGATCCCGGAACCGGGCTTTTTTCGATACAAAAGCGCATTGCATATTAGTCAACATTTCAACTTTAGGTGAATATGCATCTGAACATCCGATCTCTACTTATAACGCAGTGCACTAAAATGTATTTAAAACTTTACCACCAATAACTCGCTAAAACTCTGCTCACCATGCACGGGAAATAGCGCGTACATATTGGACAGTTTTATTATAACTGCACCGAGTTAAGTGCGGTACTCGTAAAGTCGTCGCATAACAATATCCGCCAGGATCCGCTTCAAACCTTACGGGAAAAGAGAGCTTACTGAAGAGTTCTGCAAGTTCTGTTGTGAAGTTATAAGCACACTCATAAACATACACAGCATTAACATTTACTTTTAGACTGGTCAATCTGATAACCAATCTGCACACATTTCATCTTACCCAAAGAGGTGATTCAGTAAGAATGCTTATGAAACCAGAAAAGTGGGTTGGAACACAATCATTTCTATAAGAAATGATTGTGTTCTAACCCACTTTTCTCCATCTGGCTGCTGTGATATTGAAGTTTTATTTATAGATCGACCCTATTGGTACATAATTATTTTCAAATTTTCAAAACGCCCAAGTGCTACTTAGGGTTGGGTTACGACATATGGTGTACATTTGGTGTAGAGGCCACACTAAATGGTGGGAATCTATTAATTAGTACAGAAACAAGACCTTACCCACAATTACTTACTAAGCTTCACAAAAACGATGCTTATTACCATGGCAATAAACACGTCCAAATCTTTTGGCACATTTACTGGCACGCTGCGCGCTGGCACGCCAGGATGAATAGCAGTCTCTGGCACGTTATCAGCACGGGCGAACGCGCTAACTGCGATGTCTGGCAGACCCTCTCCCCTCCCCCTCTTGCCTCATTGGACACGCACGCAAGAAGGAATCGCGTGTTTGTAGCATGATTAGTAACTTATTTTGTTGTACATACCTATATGTATGTGTGTTTCTGGATTTATAAGGACATTTCCCCTATGTCGTTAATTTTCTCTAGAAAATGTACAAATTTTTGGTACACTAGAACGCGGCTATTTGTTTTTTTTTTTTTTATGGAAGGCATTGTGATGATGCGTACTTTCATTTCTAAATAAAGTCATTTGGGATTTACACTTTCTACAATGATTGTAAATATTTATTTTTGATTGCTTATTTTTTATAGATTTTATAAATTTTTGATGAAGCTTAGGTCATCCAAGTATATCCAACCTCTCCAAATCGACAGCCACTTCACTAGCTGACGTGTTACAGTCACGCTGCTCCGTACCGCGGTGACACGGGATGGCATGATTAAAGCAGACGTTAAGGATCGCGTGCTCCGGACGACAAGCAAGCTCAACGCGATTACTTGTGTTACTGTCACTATAATGATCCTCAGAGGATTAAGATGAAGTATACTTTGAGATAACTCATACACTTCTGGCTGATTTATAGCAATTCAGCAAATATTTATATACAACGTGTTTTTTTTTTTATATCCCATAACTTTTGGGTTTTATTCTATAAGTAAAAATAATACAAAAATTCCTAGAATACGTGGTCCAAACATGCATAGTTTCGAAGATAATTATCATCAATCATAACAATTTAGGTCACAAATTGTCGCCCGTATGACGAATTGTTACTTTTGCGACGTTGCCAAACTAATGAAACTGACACCCTCGATGTGGGTAGGTATCTAAGTTTCATTGATAACGAGTACTTAATTCATTTTCATTCAAACCAATCATTCATATTTAAAGCTAAGAAAATGCGACGTTGTTATATTTTATGGTTCTTTACATTAATAATCGTGACTTTGTCGAATTATTTTGTATGAAAAATTTAAACAAAAAAATGATAATTGAAAAATAATTCATCACCAGTTGATTTTTTGATACGAGTATGGTCTCATTCATACCTTGTATAGCTGTAGTTGTACAGCTGACTAACTTAACCCTTATTTTCTTTGTGTTTCTATTGAGAAAGAAAGGGTTATATATGGCCACAGATTAATAAAGATGGGTCACTCCGCAGTTAAGGTATGAAGCAACAAGCACGCGGACGCGATAGAAAGATGTAGGTAATAAGCGTTGTGCGACCTGAATTGCACTTTATTGTGTCGTAACAAGAGTCGCTTTTTATTTAAATGATTTTGCGGAGTGTCCCATCTGTATTAATCTGTGATATAGCCTAGAAATTTTAAAATGGAATACCCGCTATTGGTATCCATTTTGATCGATTAGTGTCGTGGACAAATACGTCCATTACACCAACCACGATTATTGATTGTAATCCACCGACAATGTCGGTTGCATGATTCTAGTATTTATGTTAATTGCTCCAACTAACCGATACTTTCCGATAGAAATGAATTCACGTCAGTACTGCAGCGGGTGGGGTGCCCGCGACCTCACAAGTTCAATTACCGCTTTCTTTCACAATATTCTCACAGTAGCCTAGGTACTCAATTAAATAGTGAAGCTATATAATATTGACAGTCCTTTCAGTAAAACGTGAAATGCACCGGTAAGTAGTCAGTAAGTAGGGTCGGGTGGCTGACGCGGGTTGGCGTGATTAGGGCCGACGCGGGTACGGGGCCGGTTGACAACCCGGCTCAATGGGATTACCTACTTACTTACTAATGCCGATTACTTCCATGCGAATACCAATGTGATAGACTAAACTGTCGTTTATAATGTCCTGAAGGCCGAGACAAAGTGACGTTCTATTGATGGAAATGTCAAAAAGTATTGGATTGTCGTTGTAGAAATTCGAAACGCTTTGAAAGCGATTGCCTCTTGTCTGGGCCCTCTGGAATAGCAAACCAGTATTTATTGTCCATTTTATCTTTTAGTGTAGGTACTCTTGACGACTTTCAGCTACATAAGGGTAAACCCATCCATCAAGCATAACCTTCATAGGGAACAAAGAGGAATAATCGTAACATAGAATGCGAATATTATTTTTGATAGACTTCGCAATGTGTACTGCTCTCAGTCAGGTAATGTTTCGAGGTCGGAAAATCTTTAATTTCATTGTTCTTTCACAACACTGAACGCTGTACTTCATAATACATCAACATAAAAGAAAAACGCTCCAAGAATACAAACATAAAAATATAACTTCATCTACAGTCGAACACAAAAGTGTAACAAATATAAAAGTACATTAAAATATCTTTCGCGAGCCTTCCGTCCCGGGCATGGTAATGCGGTATTATCCGGTTCGCGCCGGAATTTACCGGCCACCTGTAACCGGCCTCTCGGTCGCCGGTGAAATTTTCATAGCCCTCGAGCTGCGAAGGACTTGCGTCGAGTGTTTGTGCATTTTTTAGTGGTTCACAACGTACTCCCAACGTTTTTGTTTTTGCTCAAATTGTTAGTACTTTTTTCAAGACAAAGTTTTGTTGCTTATGAAGATTTCTGATATTTCCTCCAGAAATGTAAATGGTCTGGACGTATTTACATATTTTTACCTCCAATTTTCTTTTGCAACGTCAAGTATTAAGTGTCCTCAAAGAAATGATAAAACTTTTAAAAGTTTTTCAGAGGAAAATCTCTTGCGAGATAAATGGGGTGCCTGAGAACTCCGTGGCTCTGGATGCTCGTCTTTGACAGTTAACTTGACGCAACTATTTCGCTAACTTCTCCACTTTCTGAGAGAACACGTTCTATTCCATAACTTTAGGCACCGCCCGAGCGTTCGCATGTTAGTTGCATTCGTAGGTACCAAACTTACTTCAAAGTTTTTTTAGTTCTGTAATAGGTGTGTAGTATACTAGTATAGCGTAGCCATGAATGGGGGGAATTTAAGCTACACTTGAGATACTTTATAGAAAAGTATTTTCTTTTTATTGAAGCCCTATTTCCGCCACTTGCTCAACTTTTCGCTAAGGTTATCCATGAATGACCACATCGTCACAATGACCCAAAAAAAAATTATACTCCCAAAAAATCCAATGAACAATACTTTAAGAGCCCACAGGTGGCCCCTAAACACACGGCCGGGTAATGCGAACCGTTCCGGATAATAAAACCATTCGCACGCGCCCAACCGGCTTGATCCGGATCTCAGGTGAAATGGCCGCGTTATACACGGGTGATGGGCCACGGTCGGGTAACGGATCCTGCGTATAAAATGGAGTTGGAAGTAATAATAATTACCGAAATGGTGGACAAGGAGAAACATTGTTTGAAAGAAATGTTGAATTAACTCGGAAATAACGAGCAATGGCCACAAGCCACGGAGAGATCGTAAGGACCACAAACAAAATAGAACTAGGTATGATAAAATTAATTACTAAAGAACAATTTGTATGTATCCAGTCGTGCGGTGTCTTTGATCGAACATATTCAAGCATTTATCGACTATCTTTGACACGATTACATAAACATCAATACAACAAGGCCATCTGATTTCCATCGGATTCATTGAAAACCACTACCGATCGCTCTTGTCTCATAAATTACTAACCGCTGCCACTGGATGAGTACAAATGAGCCGTACACGTACATTATAAATTCGCGCGTTACCAAGATACATGGCGCCAATACCGCCATTAATTAATTCCGTATTCAATTACGTACGATTTGTTATCCGCTCGTGTTATTTCACACGTAGGTACTACGCGTAAGATAGGTGTTTAATATCTTGATTAATCATTTTGTATGTACAGCTTGCAAAAAAAACGTAAAAAATAATAATATATTTAGTAGGAGAGGAATAAGAGGCTAAGCGTTGCCATACAACGTGGCAAAGCTGCCAGTCTCTTGGGTACATTACCAGTCGACAGCGATGCTGAGGAATTTTTCGACGCCATGTTTTAGTTTATTTTGTTATTAGTTTTATTTAGTTTAGTTTATTATATATTGTTATTTAGTTGGTAGGTATGTTATTATTACAAATATTTTGTTTATTAAAAATAAACAAAGTCAAATCATTTATTTCAAATAGTCACATAAATGGCACGTCAAAATTTTAGTAGGTATATACTCAATACTTTATTTAAAAAATATATTTATTTATTTATATTTATTCACCTTTAATTCAGGCACAGTACCCATAGTTTGTTAGTATTACTTAAACTATGTTAGACTAAATTAATTAAGACACAAACATACATACATACAAACATAAACAAATTATAAACAACAATAACAATTCAACACAGCCTAAGGAACATAATATCTATTCTGCCATCTTCCGGAGACACCAGGCAACAGTACATGCACTGCGCAAAGGTGCCCCATCAGGAGGCCTTCAGACTTACTGGCAACAATGCTCAGTATACGAGTATGTCCAGTAGAAATTAAGATTACTTATATAGGGTTTTCACATGATTTTGAAGAATTAAAATCAGTTTAATCCTACCGCATTATTATGGGTGCATTAAGGCCTGCATTCATGAACCACTCTCAGAGCTCAATCTTAGAAATGTCAAATTGTAAACGTCATAAGCCGAATTTTCGCCTTTATAGGCGAATTACTACATGCAAAATATTGAACAAGAGACAATAAGTCATTTATTTCGAAACAATATACATACAATAAACCATCAGCCTTAACTCCCTGGGCAGTCTACCTGTCCTCTGATTCCACAACATGAAGGTCTAGGCCTAGTATAAACACAAGTGAAGACATTTCACCATTTGTTAAGATACAAACTGCCAGTTTCAGAACTGGCAGTCTATAGAGACGAGAACGCAGTACTTGGGCACAATGGGCACCGCGTTCTCTCGTCTCTTGAAGACGTTAGTCTTCAAGATTAACAGGTACAGTCGTTCACACGCGTCGCTCAGATGTTTTATTGAATGTAAGCAAGCGATAGGCTATTCACAAAAAGAAACATGTCGAATCTTACCTATGATGTTACTTGGTATGTTTTGAGATTTTTTGAGGTTATAAATTAGAATACGGTTTCGGATTTTTTTGTTAAATGCTTCACAAATAATTATTAACACTGCTGATTCCTAGTTTCTACATTTAGTAACGTAGTAATTTAGTAACTTTTAAAAACTTGAGTTATTTCTGTCCCTTCTTAACCACTCGTATTTTATGTTTATTTAGTTTGTTGTCTCTTTCTCTATACTCACGTCTCCAAAATTAATCACACAAAACCTGCCCTTAAGTTTCCAGCAAGGAATTAATTTCCAAACTACTTAGCTACCTACGATCAACTCATCTTCTTCCCATAATCTCATCCTCTTTCCATCGAACATCAAAAATGGCGTCATTACCACCCCCCATCTTCCCCCCTCCTAGCCGCACGTGAGCCCAATGGCCTTTATGACTTTATCATGAGCCGGGACATTGAGCCGACCTGCCGGAATTTACTCCGGGACTGCAGCCCGGGACTGAGACGTAATCTGCCTTGTAATAATGTTACGAATATCTGGCTTTTTATTAATTTTCGGCTGAAAGTTTTTACCGCGCTGGATGTTTGAGGTAAGGTGCGATTTATGGTGGTATTAACTTTGTAAATTAAAAAATGGGTAATAATAATATTTGGCCTTCAGGGGGCTTTTAATAAAAGCGTTACATCTCCATCATTATTATAAAACCAGCATTTTCTGACACCTGAACGATGGCTCTTTTTATAGTATCCAACTTGATTCTGTGCTTCAATTTCAGTGAAAAACAATATAATAAGTCCTCTCACAAAAAAAATTGCCCGTCACTGGACGCCTGGTAATTGAAAGAATTTATAATTAAAGAAAACCAATAAATAAATATCGAGAAAAAAGTTATATGTATAATTATTCTCTTATTATTGTAATAGAATGTGCAAAGAATATAAATAAAAGAAAAATAAATATTTTTAATACAGACTTTGGGGCATTACGGCATAAGAGAGCGTCATGCTGTTTGCCGTCACGGCACACGAGTCGGTTTTCCCAAGACACGCCTATAAATGTTTCACATCAAAAATCGTAGGACATTCAGGAATAACATATTAAATGCAATCAAAACCATTAATTAGTTCCCTAATTAGGTGACAAATTACATTCCCCAAAAGAATATCGAAGTGCTACTGTATTCCTTTCAACATGAGAAGGGTCTCCAATCTTCGAATCCAAAAAATAAAAAATCCTTTGACACCTCCGCTCTGATTAGATGTTAGTTAATCGTGAACAAATGAATGTTTGTGTAGGAATCGTATCCGTGGACCGTGTGGCTGCATTATCTGTCGGTAGTTAATTACGAACGAATGCCGAGCGGCGCAACACGACGGGTCCAGTTACCGGGAACGGGGTGGCAGTGATGGCGGGAATATAGGACATTATTTTCTTTCAGTATCTTAAAAGTTTAAGTGTTAAGAAAAATAGGATAATAAAGCAGGACTCACGTGACAGAAAAAAAAATAGCATAAAACCCATAGGAAACGAGATATTTGCAATAAATGTGTAAAAAATCGTTTTTTTTTTCCTTTGACCTTGGAATATTTGTAGTCGCGGATACCCTCGCGAGTGTCCTGAGTGGCGGCGAGCGGCGCGCGCCGAACAATCTTTCACCGATTGAACGCGACGCAAAACGCCCCGCCGCGGCCGCCGCCGCACGCCTTTCCACTAAGGCCGTACACTAACTGATGTGTTCAATCATACAAGACGCATCTCGAGATAATGTCGACTGCGCGAGATCTTCACGAGACTAATTAATTAATGCGTCGCATACAAATATCTGCCAGGAAGGATGTGCTAACATTATTTATTTTAGGGAACGAGAAACTTCGCAAAAACAAAAACAAAGTAAGGTATCTTCATTTTGAAGAAGCTTACATTTGTTGATTACTTTAGTTGTTTCATATTATGTGGTTTGTAATAAAAATTAAAGACTTCCGCAGACAGGCGCGACGCGATAGCGCGACGCTGCACTAGTAGAACCATTTCTATGAACAATTTCCATAAAGTGTTCATAGAAATGATTCTACCAATGTAGCGTCACGTCGCGCGCGCCAGTCTGCAGGAGCCTTACTATGACGTTATACAGCGTTTTGAGAGGTTCTTGAAGCGTGCATTCCTGTTCATGAGGTGGCAGCGGGGCGCAGTAAATTGTGCCGTAAACTTCGTTAATTTTGGGTTGAAAATTATATGTTTTACAATATTAACGATGTTAAACCCGACGGACATTACATCATCATAGACGTTTATTTTGATGTGAAATTTCAATACATAAAGTAGTATAATATTAAAATAAAATTAGTTTTAATTTACAAAATAAGTGTATGATTTTTTTTTCTATCGAGCGAACTTTGTCCAATTATGTAACGAGTACCCGACGTACCTACAGTAAGGTCTCAAAAGCAACATATAATTTTCACGTGTTTCATTACCGTTTCTAAATAAAATGGAATTAAAATTACATTTCCTAGAGGTTAGCACGCCTTCAATTAAAAAGTCGAGTTTGTGGGCATCACTAATCCGAAGGCGTAAATGAACGGGTCAAGTTACAGCAAGATGGGGTGCCACTGACAGAGAAGAGTTAGGTATTAGATTTTAATATTTTCAGGTAATGATGAAAAGCGACTAACAAAAGGTATTTACAAAGCAGTTGTGAGTCGAAACGCCGGAAGGGGACGCCCTAGGAGGACATATAGTGACATAATTTGTCATGGTCTTCAGAAAGGTCAGGTGCGTAGTACTCGCAGCCGGCGTGCGTGTGACAAACTCCTTTTGCTTCGTTAACATTCATACATCTAGATGTATGAATGTTAACGAAGCAAAAGGAGTTTGTAAGGAGCGTAGCAGGTGGCGTTTTATAGTTTCTGCCTATCCCAATGGGAAGAAGGCGTGTGTTTATGTATGTGTGTAAATATTCATTTAACCTTTTCTTGTGTAAAAAGTGAAACCGAAAAGATTTTACTAGCAATATTTTTTTTTTTTTTGTGGCAGGTGTGGGATACCCTCATGGACGCCCAGACTGCCTCACTAGCGTGAGCCAGTCTGGGCAGTGCCGGACTCCTACCGGCTAAAACCACACTCCTGCCTTACGATGTATCCTCTGACGTTATCAGAGACCTTGGCTTGACTTTTAGCGATTTTAAACAAGAACAAATATTTATATTAGCAAAGAAACACGGAGAGATGATTTCCACAAATACATACGAATACATAGTTATTTATCAATATTACTACTACTACTACTACTACTGTCTATAAGAGCATTGGGTTTTACAGCCATCTTATATCTAATTACATATTTCGCATTTACTCTTTTACTAACCTTTAATAAGATAAATAATTTTTATATAACTTTTACATTTTAACAGGATTTTAAGACTAAATTTTGCACAGCTAAGTTTTATGATTAACAACTTATATTTTAAAATCTTTAGCTTCACGCCGATTCAAAGTAGTGTTTGTTTGATCCGCGTACCGGGTGGAAATCACAGTAATTGTTTCCCTCTCTAGGGCGGGAATGAATTTAAAAAATAGAACTAAATTTAGTTAGGCAGTCGACTACGAAAAAAATTACATAATTATGAAAAATATCAATAAAAATAAAAATACTGTGGTCTTGTGAGTGTATAAACAGCCAGTGTGAATAAAAAAAAATACCTATTAAGCGGGACGGCCCGCGGCCGTTACGCGGTGTTCCAGGATTAAAATAAAAATAGAAAACGGCCAACTGTGTGTCGGACCACGCACAATGAAGGGTTCCGTAGTTGGTATGAATTTATCCGAAGAACAAACATTGTAGTTAAAAAACATGTTCTTCCATACGGAATGTATGGCAGAACATGTTTTTCAACTGTAAATGTAAGTTGGTCGAGTATTATTCGGTAACTTGTAAAGCCTACTTAGCTGTGATAGTTTTCCTTTTATATACTGCTGCTGTGATTTTTTTCACATATCCAAATACAACCATTTAGCTGGCAGGGCAGCTCACACTTGACTCTAACAAAAATTAGCACTTTAAAGCTTAATATTATCCAAACGGATCTTTGAATCGAAAAATAGTCACAAATCCAGAATATTTTTGAACGGCCTATCCAATGATACCCCACAGGTTGGGACAGAAGAGAAAAATATCATCCCCACTACGTGTAGGGAAGGTAGGTAGGTACCTACCCTAAAAAAATAATTCAAGATTTTATTTTACCACTTTGTCGGCGTAATCAATATGTATATTCATACCAAATTACAGCTTTCTAGCACTAAGGCCCGTATTACAGAACCTTACTCAAGACTCAAGCATTACTTAAAACTAGTTTCAACCAATCAAATGGCTTTAAACGAGTTTTAAGTAATGCTTGAGTATTGAGTGACGTTCTGTAATACGGGCCTAAGAGTATCTGAGCTAAACCGCGGACAGACAGACAGACAGACGGACATGGCGAAACTATAAGGGTTCCTTGTTTACTACGGAACCCTAAAAAGACTATATAGTTTGGCGGGATACTAACTCTGTAAGCTGTACCGAAATTCAAAATCTCGGTTTTAATAGACTAATATTTGATTAAAAATGAGTTCAAGCGATTCTGAAATGTTGATTCAGTTAAAGACTCATGTAGGTACAGTAATCGAAAATCTTTTGCCAGAAATTTCAAAGGAAAGACTACTAAAATACATACAATTGTTATTATTATCAATAAATTTTTTAGAAAAGCTACAATTTTTTGCGTTCCTTGTTCGAAATGAAAATTGGAGTGCTTAGCACGGATGAAAGTCACCAATTCCTACTCGGACTATAGCCGCCCTCGCTACGCTCGGTCATCTAAATACCTCGTATGGTAATTGATTCCTTTCGACCCTTGTATAACAATCTACTATTTTTTTTTTAATTTCTTCGTTCATGAATCGTCTCTCCGCGCGCTTCTATGACTCTGCTATTAAGCACCTCAATCCATTGATTGCGGCCGCCGCCCGATACACCCCCTCTCGTATTAGTAAGATTCGCCGTCCGAGGCATACTCTTACCATCCCCGATGATGCTATCACTCTCCTCCAGGAGAGTAGTCCCTCCACTAGCACTGTTAGAAAGCGCATCTCCCGATATCAGTCCTATCGTCCTCGCCGACGAGGCCCGTCGCGACGTCCCTGTCCATCCCCGCCCCGACCCTTGCTCGAGCCAGCCCGTGCCGCTGAGCCTGTAGCTTTAAATTCGTCCCTAAATAATCATAATCCGATCCAGCCCGTCCCTTGATGTCCTCCCCCAGCGACGCCCTAAGCCGAGGTCCGTACCTCCGCTTGTCGCTTAGTTTTTAAGTTTAATGCTCTGGCTGGAGGCCTTAATTTATTGAGGGATGCCTCAAACACACCAAAATTACTTCAATCGCATATCGTTGAATTCAATAATTCTACGACTCAACTATCCAAATGTCAAAAAAAATAATAAGTGTTAGCGAGTTCTCAACTCTCTAAAGAATCTGACATTAAAATTACATTCCACCAAGACTCAAAACTAAATAAATAATCGACAAATAACAGTCACAAATCACACCGACACTTCTTCACCGCAACAGATTAATTAGCAGAAGATTAAACGCGCGCAACAATAAAATGGCGTCGTGTCAGATATCACGGAACTCTCGGAACTAATTAGACATCTGCCCGTCTATCTGGCTGTCTGCTCGTTTTATATCGCTTTTAGTACATTATTAGATGGTGTTTGTGTTGGCCAAACGTATTGGACAGTTTTGGATGTCTTATTTCTATTAGTGTAATTAATTAAATGTTTGGTCGAATGTCAATATTATTTCTTTTATGAAACTAAAGATGTCAGTGAAGCTTTCATTAAAACTAAAAAACATTTTCTGCAAGCCATAGAAAGGGACATGTTAAAAATTTTGAGGATAAAGTCACAGAACCCCACCTAGATGGTATGTTGGTAACTTTAACTAGTAAGATGAAAGACGGGTACAGACTCATTAAAGTAAGTGTTTGCTACGAAGTAAGAAGAAGAAATTGTCAAGAAAGAGCGTCGATGGAACTGTACTCTGTAGCAAAGTTCTATCCACGCTCCTTCCTACCAATTTCACCACACACAAAACACACCACAAAACATGATGAAACATAAATTCCACCTGTTATATTCTCTGGGAAGCCAATGAAGTTTCTATGGCGTGAGAAAGCTCCATTTAGCATAAACAAGCTTTTTCATCAAGATAATGTCACTGGTGTATCATAGTTCATAATAGTTCATTATTTTGAAGTATCTGTCAAAACAGTACTTCGGTGTCTATCCTGCACACTCACTGTTACGCCACTGCTAGGCGTCGACACTAACGCCATTTAGATCATTGTTTATGTGATCAACACTTGACCCTACATTATAGCGTGTTTTTGCTTGTCATAGTTCTCCACTCGTACAACAACGGAGTAGGGTTCATTTTCGCGTGGCTTTGAATAGGATATTCAGGTCAAATGTAAAAGACAATTGATTATATGGGACATGACTTTAATTTCCAATTATCGTGACATGATTCCTTTATTTAAATGTTGCGACTTTGCATATTGACACATGAGTTTCATGAAAAGTTTCAGTTAGCAATATTGGCTTGTTAACAAAAGAATGTAGAATTGATTTCGCACTATACGAGTATCACAAGACAGGTACTGTTATGCAAAACTTTAATGAAAAAGCTTACTAAAAATGCGAAACTAGGTACCGTATAGTCTCTGTTTCAAATTATACTGGTAGAAGATGATATTCTTCGTTTAACCAGAAAATTGACGAGAAGAAACTATGCGTGGATAAATAAAGTTCAAGAATTGCTATTTTGCAAAGAATACTCTACCAATATTGACAGCGGCTAAGAGCCTATGTTAGAAGATAACGTTTATTATTGAAGAAGTAACCAAGTACCCTAATAGCAAGTCGATCAAAATGACGTCACTCTATCATCATTTTCAAAATTGAGTCGCTAGTATTACGAACAGCCGGTGCTGCCACCATTCTGCCAATATTGAAGAAAATTGATATTTACTTAACTTTTTGTCCGAAGCAATCAATGTGGCGTTCTCACTAGCTCTTACAGATATTTATACAATGCTCATTTTGTGATTTTTTATCCAATATTTGCCGCTCGCAGTTGAAAAACGCAATATTGATCCATCTGAACTAACAAATGTTTTCTTGAACTACTTTACGTCCAGATATAAAAGGTTCCTGATTAGATTTGACTGCCACAGAACGAAGAGCTCTTTTTTCTGTACATAATATATAAAACAAAGTCGGGTTATTTACATAATTTATAAGCCAAGAACGGCGGAACCGATTTTTATGATCTTGGATTTTTTGGATTTATCTCCCGAATAGCAGAATATCTATTAAAACATGCGAACAATTATGTAAAAAATTCACTTTCTCATACACATGTACAGAACGGCTTTTTTGATGATATCTCGAGAACGGATTGGGTGACGGGGGAAAAAGAAAAATCACGCGGACGAAGTCGCAGGCAGACGCTAGTAAATACTAAACTGCTACTAGCTTGAAAATAATCAAGGCATAATAATCAAATCGAACAAACTAATATTATAAATGTGAAAGTAACTCTGACGCTGAAGCGATCGAGAACATAGGCTACTTTTTTACGCGATAACCGATATCCATATCACGCGGGTGGAGCCGCGGGCAAAAGCTATAAGATATAAGCAGGACGCACCTTTATCTTCTGCTTCATTACTACTCTGTTTGCCCAACCGGCTTGGTTTTGTTATTTCGGAAATTCTAGGTGACTGAGCAGCCTAGCCTAAACAGATCCAAACAACAAATCTTCTGCCCAAACCTTCAATCCAAATGAAATTCCCAATCAATTAGTTGATGTGCAATCAATCGCGGTTGCTAATTATCGGCACGACATGTGCGGTAGGGCGGCATGCGGCAACGGCACGGTACGGCACGGCAGCAGTGCGGCACTAACGAGCCGAGCCGCTAAAGCAATCAGCAATCAACGAGCTACGTACAGGGCTGAACGGAGTTGTGTTGGTGGAAGAAGCAATGTTTGTGATTTGTTAGAGAGGTCTAATTCTAGTTAAGATGGTGTCAGCTACTTCGCATTAGTGCTTGATCTGATTTAGTAAACAGATTTATAATGAGGTATAATACCTATATGTACTTCTTTACTGAATCCGTCACGAGCGAATCTATTAAAACTGTTTGAATTTCTAATGACTCATGTATAGCTCTACTTTTTGCACTAGATCATAAAACAGCTCAGAAAATAAGAAATTTTTTAATCCTCTGAACGTCGCTCCTCTTCAGTGGTGTCTAGAAAACTTTTAAACTCAAAATCAAAGCATTTATTTCAAATAAACCAATTACATGCACTTTTGAATTGTCAAGGGGTCGGTCAGTCAGAAAGATGCAGACATAGGACAGAGGGATTTTTTTGATTTCCACTCTTGCTTGTCACAATTACGCTCAGGCAACCTTACGCCAATGTTCTTAAATCTAATACTTCATTAGTATTTTGTCCAATATACCTTTCTGTCAGCCCTGACTCCCCTGCACTTGGGCGCATGTCGTCTCGACGCTCGTATTCAAATGTTTGCGCTGCAGCCGCTGCAGCCGCTCGCTCTGCAGCGCTGACTCGCTGACCACGCATGCCCTGTTTTACTTCAGCCTAGGTCGGTCCCACTGATTGCCTGATCATGTATGTGGCGCCTGTGTTGTCTGCTACACGGGAAATACAATTGGCTGGTTTAAAGTCTGGGTCGCATTATATTTCGTGCTGCAAAGACTTTGCAAACAGATTTTTTTTTTAATTTATTGTTCAAATTCAATGTCAAAGATTTACTTGCAGACATATGGTTACAAAAATTCATACAATGGTAGTATAATAGTAGCTCTACATATTTAATCATACATAACATAATGACATGCAAATTTTTGGTATACAATTCGATCATTTTAATTTAAACTGAAGGAATTATTTTAAAGTATAGAAGGAATTCTCAACTTACCAACTGCGTAAAGCCCTTCTGAAGTGGACCATTGAAAGTTCATTAATTTGGTTAGAAACTTGTTATAAATCTAAAGGATAGCAACTTCACCCATATATTTCCGTTTTCATTCTAGAAATAATTAATGTATTAGGATATCTAGTTTTAATCTTACCTTTAGCTCCCAGTTTTTCAAACATCTCAGGTTGAGATTTGGTAAATTTACATACATCCTCAACATAAATACCAGTTAATGTAAGTGTTATTCTAGGTTTACTAAACAGTGGTTTACAGGATGTATGTAAGTGTGTGGTATACATTACAAATCCTCTTTTGTGCGATAAAAGCTCTTTCGAGAATTCGAAATGCACCGAGTTTCCCCATACCAGTATAACATAACGCAGTATTGAACCAACATATGCATGGTAAGCCTGTAATGTGGCTTGTCTACTTGTTAGGTTAGATAAACGCCATAGAACATTTAAAGCAAACTTACTGAGTTTTCCACATATCTTATCAATATGATTAATGCAGGAACACCTTTCATTTACATCTACCCCAAGAAAATTCATACTATCTGATTGTTGTATTTGTATATCTTTATAAGTGATGTCTAAATCCATTTTATTCCAGTGTTCGTTACGAAATTGTAAATATTTGGTTTTATCTATGTTAGGTTTAAGGTTATTCAATTCCATGCAAGTTATTACTTAGTTTACCACACTATTTACTTCCTCATAATAGTATTCTTTATTTTTAGGGATAATTACGGCCACATCGTCCGCAAAGAGTATGCAGGGACGACCAATTGATCAGTTACTTTTGTCATGTCATTGATATATTATATCAGAAAAAGTGGGGGGCCTAAAATACTGCCCTGTGGAACGCCTGTGCAATTGTAACCTAATTTGGATTTAAATGACAGTTCAACGTTTTGATTTTGTTTATCCACAGTAATTTCTACAAATCACGATCTTTTTGTATGGTTACTTTTTACCCATGTAGTTGCTTTACCGCGTATTCCATATTAATCACATTTTTTTATAGCATCTGTTCTGTATACTCGTATTAATTGAGTTATATAAAAATGTGTAGGTACTTAATCACTTTTAATTCTGGTTTTTACTCTCCTAAGCATTAGTCAAAGTATGTAAATTTAAAGCACAGCGTTTAATATGCTTTACTGCTTTTTTTCTTTTAATGCTTGACCTGAATTAGGTACCTAGTTCCGTTAACGTGGGAGGTGACCACATGACCAGCCAACACACATGATTAACCTAACCCACAATGACAAGCAACACTAACATCATCCCAACCATGAAATTCATCATAATATTTGACTTGATCTCGAAACAGTCAACATTAACCGTGGGTAGTGTCCGCCTGTTTCAAGTGGACCCTCGAGTATCAAGATGTGTCTACGTCATGGTGGACTGGACATACCTGGATAGTATGCAGGTATCAAGATAGGCCTACGTCATAGCTAGGCGAGGAGTTGTTGCAAGCATGTACCAACACTTGTCTACGTGACGGTATAAGTACACAGGTTAGTGTGCAAGTATCAAAACTTATATACGCAGGGCTAGAGGCTATCAGGTGTAAGCTAATCATCTGTTCAAATATAATTTATGTTCATTGTAAAGTTCACATTCAACAGTGTCAGGACACTGGGTACACATGGACCGTATTTGTACCCGAGTTACTTTGATGGGATTGGAAAGTTAATTATGTAACAAAAGTATTAAAAATTATGTTTTGTTTGGTTTTTCGTGTTGCGAGTGGCGAACTTTTCAGACTTATGGTTAGTTTTCGCAGTTTCGAATAATTAAAATACCACAGTTTGAATACTTCCTATAAACGTGCTCTTACTCAGTAGGAGTTTCAACAAACTTTCTGCAAATAAAACATGCTGGTGGTCAAATATTTCCTTTATGATCATGCTGACTAGAAATCCAAAAATGTCTATGCCAAGTATTGCCTAAACCTTATATTGACTAGGAAGCACAATGCCTACCTTGCAATATGTCTATACAGTATTTGAACTAAACCTTATTCTGACTATGAACCAAAATGACTACCTTGCAATATGTCTATTATTTTAGGAGAAGAAAGGGAGTACTTACCGTTTCTGGCACTCGCCGGCCGCTGCCGCGGCACACTCACTATACGCTCGCTCGGCTCGTGCGTTGTGTGGTCACAATTCTAACCTAACCTAACCTACAGTTCAGAGGCCCTAGTGTGAGTTTCTTTTTACCATCTCGATTTTACGCATCGAGCGAGTTCGGCCTTCCGATTGGTCTCCGATTGGCCCTTCACCAATCGGAGTGCTGAACGCGCTCGATGCGTAAATTCGAGATTGTTAAAATAAACTCACACTAGGGCCTCAGAGGCCCTAGTGTGAATTTACTTTAACCATCTCGACTACTTAGAAATTATCGCATTTAAGGCATTTTGCTTGTTAAACATTTTGATCTCTAGGCGATTTACAGCTTAGGCAATTTGCTATGTAGACATTAATTTTAGGCTTTTTGCTTCGTAGACGAATTGAAAGTTAAAAAAAACTCTGATTATAAAGTAAATATTTTAAATACTCGCAATAGCCGCTTGTTGCAAATAAATCCCTACCATCTGGAAACAGGTATTTACTCAGTTCTATTTATTTACCTACTGTAAACTAGATGCTGTTGACCACTGTTGACAAAACATGCCATTGATAATTCAACATTTTACATTTCACCCTCTCATCATTTCCATTCGTCACGCCACAATTTAAAAAGCTCACATCATGGCGCGTTGTTACATGATGTTGGTTGATGGCTGGTATTGGTCAATAATTGTCCACAAATGTTTATCCACGCTCTTCACTTGTTTGTACTAGTTCACCGAGTAGCTGCTACTGTTTGACTTTGTTTTTATTACACTGTCGTGGAATTAGGGTGGTAGTGGTAGATCATGTGTAGTCGTTTGTAGGATGTTGGGTGGCCCTGGATGAGATGGCATCCTGTCTATTTCCAAGGAAATTCAGAGAGTTGAGACATGTACCAATATTCGACCCATGTGCTAGGTTTACCGTGTACAAAGTCGACCAAATGAAAAATTCAACCAAATAGGATTAACAACAATGAACAATAAAGTTCTACATGGGTTTTCAAAAACACTTTATTCAAATAAATACTTACTTTTCTGTCATCTCTAATTTAGTTACAGGTCTTAATAATAAGAAATTTTAAATATGTAGAAAAGTAAAGCAATATGTAGAACTTTATTTTCAATATTTGTCACTTAGCTAAAGCAGTTCACTGCATGAAGACGAAGAAAATATATGCTTGAGTTAAACAACACTTACAGAACTTTCAACGACATTGTATTGCATAGCAAACTTTGTATTGCTCTCACTCAGTAACATGGAATTGTATATGAGTCTTATTTCCAAATCTTCAGCTGTCTTTGAATATGTAGATAATCAGAAAACCCATAAAGCAATATTTAATAATGGCCAAGTTGACGGTACAAAACTTTTCATCTTTCTTTGTGAAATATGACTGAGCAGCAGACCATTTCGACAGTCCCTAACTAGACAATGACATCGCCTACTAAACAAACAGTCCAGTGTACTTTGCACTGCGTGCCAGGGTCCCACAATTACCCAATAAGAGCGTGTCACCGGCAGGAGTGATGGATGAGGATCGATCGCGACGCCTGCGCCGCTCCACACCGCGCCGCGGATGTACGCGTCGCCGCCAGCCGAACTGTGATGAGCTGCCTGCTGCTTGGTAATCAGCACGATACGAACAAGGGTTTATTGAGAAACAATGAGAAGTATCCAGAAAGTGTATGAGTATCTCATTGTGATGTTGCGAGTTTCTGGTAACATAAGAATGAGGGCGAGCCACTCATAGTTAAAACAATGTATATGAGGCAACACTTAAAATATAGAGTCAAATCTTGACCTTTTAAAGCCCTAGAATAATTCTCATTCACCTTCGTAATCCGATTACTTCGAAATAATAAAAAGCCACAATGAACAGACTGTTTAAGGAAATATAATCCAGTACGTATTCAAATCTAGAAACAAACCACATAATGCCAAAAACGATAGAAGTTAACCAATCCAGCGAGTGCAGTAAACCTAACGTTTACGAGCACAAAGCATACATCACTCACGCATAGAATCACAACACACATACCATTGCAGTTCATTTTCTTCCACAAGTTCAGGAGTCGATAAACCTGTCAAATTTATCTGGCCAGTTACTTGATTAAACAACGGACACACCGATTAATCAAAACCAACTCTAACTGCCAACAGATATGGTTGTGTTTCATTTGGGTGATGTGTGGTGGTTATGTCGTTGTGATCGTGGTGAATAGGAGTCGAAGGTGTGGAAATAACAAGCGAGCCAATGTTGTATATAAACTGTGAACTCAATCAAAACGTTGGCTTCTGGATCGGGGTGGTGATCACAGACTGTTGAAAAGGATAGACAAGGCTTTCCAAATATCTCATCTACTATTTTTCTTCATCCCATCTCATCAGAATAAGTTGGCTGTAAAACATCCTGCTACCCTCAACTCCTCCTCGACTACATCTACTAGCTACCGAGGCTTGTCCCACCTTTGAAATTATACATCGCCCAAGCAAAACACCTTCCCTGTAATCTCTGTTAAATTCCTCATTTCTGTGTGAGATATGGATTCAGCTGGAGCAGAGCAGGGCTATATCCTAAATCTATGTAATTTTCTTTCGGATTTTCTATAATAATTCGATTCGATAGAAGCTTACAGCCTATTGAACTTAACTACTTAATTCCAACAATATGCATGCCTTCTCTTGACGTTTTGTGGACTACAGTGAAATAGATGTCCGATATGGGAGCGATCTATTTGTGGCCAGCGGACGCGGACGCAGCGCGCCATACATGTGTTTACACGTGGCTTCGATCCCAGCGCAGCGCCAGTTAAAGCGATTGTGTAGCTTTACTTCAGCAATCTCTTAGTCCATAGTATTTGTCGACGCTGAAGTTTGCAAAATAATCGGGTCAAAATTTTGTTCGGTCTTTTTTTTTTTGTTTCTGGATCCTTAACTTTTTCAGAATATACCAGGGGAATGCTTTTTTGTTTTTTTTTTAATTTATTTTTTTGATTCTCGTTTGGCAGATTTCAAAGTGTCCCTGACAAAAATAATAGTGTAAAAGAAGCCAAACTACCACAAAATATCTACTTCATAAAGTCTTTTAATCTAACACCTGTTTATTCCTCTCAGCCGTCCGTAAATACCTAGATAGCAATCACTAATCAACAATCTCTACACCTCAGATAACATCAAGCCTAACAACCAGTTTCCGACATGTAGCACCTAACTAATGTTCCAGTACTTACGTATTTACTAGTACATATAACTCGGAGTAAAGCCACTGATCCCCAACAGATACAGAATAAACCATTAACTGAACTTCCAACATTAAAATGTAAATACAATTTGATATTTTCGCAAGAATTTACGTGCAATAAGATACAAACATAAACATATTTAGCAATAACATTAAAACGCGAATAGTTGCGCGCACGCATCCGTTGGACGCCACTACTCTAAATATATTCCTACCCTCGCCGCGGCTTCCGTTCTGTAAGAATAACAAACCAACAGAATAAAATAGACTCTATGGCCTTTAACATTAGGGATATAATAAGTTGTAAAAGCTTTCTAAATTGATTCCAGAGTCAAAACATTAAGAATAAGAAAAAAATACAGGAATATTTAAATATCATTTGGAAAATAATGTTACTGTTACCTCTTGAAAACACCAATTGATTTTCAACTTTATCTTTACCCATCACAGTTGAAAATTGAGTAAGTGGGTGTGTTGTTTGTTTTGAAGTGAGGTAACGGGTGTCGATGAATCCTATGTGTTTGTATGCAGAGACATGCGCTTGCGGCGGGCTGTCAGAATGATGGCTAACGTAAATATGATGAATACGTTCCACTACAGGATAATGTGTAGCTTTACTTTATGTTTTATGTCTAGTTTGATAGGTTCCTTATTCGTAATTGGAGCTTGGATCGACTTAATTTTATATAGTTCAGTTTTTTTTAAATTTCTTTTAAGGAATTTATTGATGACCGTATAAATTTATTTACTTAACTTTGGTCTTAGATACATTTATCAGCATTTTCAGTCCTCTGACCAAGAAAGAAAACTAAAGAAAAACTAAAGATTACAGTCGCCTTTACGAGTACTAATGTAAAAGGTGGCATACATCGACGCACAAGCTGTAACCATGAATTCAACACATGGTTCTAGACCAATTCAATTTGAAATTCAAATGTTGACCTTGTACCTTATATGTGCCTATTTGAAATAAATGATTTAACAAAAACAGTCAAAATGTATGGAACAGCATTTTTTTTTTAAATAACCGATGATCAATTTTACCGCAGGGTGGTCGAGCATCATGTACATGGTAACAGGTTGTGCGTCGATGACCCTGCCACCCTGTGTACGTATTTCACTGACAAACCGTCTTACTCGTACTGAGGTTCTATACTGAAGCACTCATATTCTCAACAAAACCTACGCTATCTCTACTTCTCTCTACGGAAGGCAACCAATGTATGGGTGAATCCCTAGGCGTGTTGCAGTAATCATTTTCTCCATCATATAGGTGATTGACCTGTTTGTCAACCTATCATAATCATCAGTTAAATCACTATACAAAAAATCTGTTAACAATCACTTTATAAATCATTATACATAAAAAAATCGGGGCGGGGCTGTGTCGTGAACACGGCCGTATTTTACGTGAATACGTGTACATAACAGGCAATATTTTATTTGAACGAATTCTTTGATCCTTCAGCTACCGAGTGATGTAACTTTTTTTATATGTAGATGATAGATATGTAGCTGCAACACCAAACTGTATCCCCCGATTTTGTTATCATCAGTTTTCTGAATTGCCTCACATTATGGAAGCAAAGGATGACACCATGAAATGTTTGGACGCTGGTACCCGCCCCAATAGGAATAGGTACATGATACATCATTAGAAAGGTATTAAGATGCAGTACAAGAATCGCAATGGCCCAATAAAATATGATCTAGAGAAATGTGGCAGCTTTTCTTTCGATCGAATTTTGTTGCTTCGTGTCTCAATATTAAACTTTATAAAAGGTATTAGAAAATTTTAGACACACTTACCGAGGTTGCTGATTGAGCCGTTTTTCATAATTCCTTCTCAGTCACGAGATAATATTTTTTTTAAAGAGTGGCGCTAGAGGACCGGTGAGCGCCCTTAATTCTTAAATTTTATTTTTAAGATGCCAATCGATGCAGTTTCGTATAAGGATTCAAAGACTCTTACAACGAATTGAGGTTAAAGTCACAAAAGGTAAAACTCTTTTCCCATACCTACTTTTCGTAAGTACTGATCGATATTCTTATCCACGATCTTTTACGACATTTATTTATTATTTATTTATTTATACAATTTTAAGAAAGCTTACAGACTAATACACGTAAATGGTAACGAAGTAGTAAACATCTGACAATTGCTAATTACAGCAATTTGCTACTAATTATGAAAAGAAAAAATCAAAATCAAAATATTTTATTTCACATAAACCTACATGGGCACTTATGAAACGTCAGAAGCTAGGTGCATGGTTCCAATTAGTCGTTTCCTATGGAGAAGAGCCGGCAAGAAACTCCACGGTTACTCTTTTAAAAATAATTGGCTTTACAATATTATTAAATAACAGTGATAATAGGTATGGGAGGACAGTGTAGGCCTTTCAACAATTACCAGGTACTTAACAAAATAGAAAAGTGCCAACAAATCTACACTCTATTAGGCCTACAACGTTCTCACATTCAAAAAATATAAAATAATCTAAGTATATAAAATATTAATGACATGATTGCAATTACAACTACAGTAACATATCTGAATAAATATCATGTCCACAAAAGCCACTAATAAAGAATTGGAATTCGATTTGTAGGTAAATAATGACAAATAATGAAAAGATTATGTCAAGGAAGTATGTAAAAAAAATATTAAAAATTCTAAATAAACATCGTTATTTGGGAGCAGTTAATAGACATTGACATAGTTATGTTGTTTATGAGGTACCAGGGAAGCCACATGTGCAGAAGGAATTATTGCCAAACTTCCTTGTCTTCAACGTAGTCTTTTATCTTATAATATGCTTTTTTGATAAGGACACGATTGATGTGGGTTTTGAAAGGCGTATTGTATTGAATCATTACGAAATATCTAAAAAAAAACCTTATTTTGGTATTGCTAAAACTGACATGTTTGAATTAGGCGTCATAGTAACTTCTATTCAGATTAAAAATAGCTATTTAACGATATAACATATCATGTCTATTGGAGGAGGGTACCAAAATAGGCATCATCCTTTAAAGACGTATTGACGACAGAAGTGAAAACACAAAACTTTGGATTAACTGTTATTTTATACATATAGCTCACGGAAAGCGTTCGTTGACGATGACACAAGTTCCATGATTTTTATTCACCCAAAAGTACACATATATAAAAAAATGTTCGGTGACGATCATCATCATCTTCCTGTCCTTGTCCCATGTTACTTGGGGTCGGTGCAACACGTTTTCTTTTTCCATTCCCCCTTGTCAACCGTCACTCTATCATTCACTCCCTTCTCTTTCATATCATTCTTCACACAATCCATCCATATTTTTTTGGGCCTTCCTCTCCCTCTCCATCCATCCACATTTATCTTCATCACTCTCCTCGTCACATGCGTTTCCTCCCTCCTCATCACATGCCCATACCATGCCAAACGACGTCCTTTCAACTTTTCTGTCACCGGCGTCACTTTCAAACTTCCCCTTATATACTCATTTCTGACTTTATCCATTCTCGTTACTCCATCTCAACATTCTCATCTCCACTACATGCAATATTTTTTCATCCGTCCTCTTCACGGCCCAGCATTCCGATCCATACAATACGACAGGCCTTATCACAGACTTGTAGATTTTCCCTTTTAACTTAAGGGGCGTCCGTGGGTCGCAAGTTGTTCCTGTGACCTGTCGCCATTTCATCCATCCCGAGTTGATCCGGTGCGTTACGTCGCGGTCTACTTCACCATCCCCTTGGACAAGCGACCTGAGGTACCGAAAGTCGGAGCAGATCGGTAAGGGCGTTCCGGCGAGAGCTATGGGCACAGAACTGGACAGACCGCCAAAATCACATAACAGGTACTCTGTTTTGGTCCGACTCAGTCTCAGGCCAACGGCCTCCAGTCTTTCCCACCACACCTCCAATCTGCTCTGGACCTCTAAGCCGCTCTCGGCAACCAGCACAATGTCATCGGCGAATAGCATACACCAGGGAGCCTCTTCTTGGATATCCGACGTAAGAGCGTCTATAATCACCACGAAGAGGTAAGGTCTGAGTGCTGACCCCTGGTGCAAGCCGACAGCCACGTTGAAGTTGCCAGTAGTACCTGCTGTAGACCGGACTTGGGTACTGCATCGACTGTACATTGCTCGAATCAACTGCACACACTTCCCTGGCACACATTTCTCCTTAAGGGTCCACCACAAAACCTCACGAGGCTCTCGGTCGTATGCCTTTATTCCTTACGATCGCAAACCCATAAGTTTTTCCCTTACAAAAAATCGCTCAACGCGCCTAAAGAAGTTTTTACTTCAAAAATCAGTTAAGAATCACTATATAAATAAGGACGTTTCTACACCGAGCCGGTGTCCAAATGACGACAATTCTTCTGACAGTAAGCAAGTGCTAAATGATGGATCGCGCGCCGCCTGCGTAATGACTGCCTAACCAGACGTGATTGATGGCAATTGAGGCAGACTGGAAAGGGTTTCTGATTGTTTTTAATATTGTAGCTCGGTGGGAAGTGTGTTCTGACAACCTTTGATTGTGATTGTTTCTGCTGAGCATGGCTCAATGACCGCTACAATAAACGGTTAAAGAGGAAATTGTAAGGAGAAAACTTCACTACGCTTGGACGACGACTACGACAAACGGTGAGCGTAGTTTGTTGTTTTAAATGTCAAGAGTAGGTACTCTATTGCTCATCCCATTGATGTATATTGCCCACCTTGAATATCTTTTCAAATAGTTTTTTTTTTTTTTAATAGAACACTCCCAAAAGTAACTTTGCAGTCTATGGCTAACAATGGGTACAATTCATTTCTGGAGAATATTATGCTGCCTGAATTGAACCTGCTCATTGCAATGAGCTTTTTATGTCGTGACAAAAACTGTAACTTCTAGAAATGAATAAAAATATAGGTACCACCGACTGGAAGCCATAAACCAAGCACCCTGAATTATGAAAAGAAATACTGAAAATGGTCTGCTCATTGACCTCGTAATAACAGGCATTGTTTCTATAGTCCTAGTTTCAAGTCCGCAGAACAAAAGTGAGACTTTCTATGAATTTACTGTAAACAACTTTTTATGATTGAAGCTGGTCAGGGAAACAAGAAAAAAACCGGCCAAGTGCGTGTCGGACCACGCAAAATGAAGGGTTCCGTAGTTGGTATGAATTTATCCCAAGAACAAACTTAACATTGTAGTTAAAAAACATGTTCTTCCATACGGAATGTATGGGAGAACATGTTTTTCAACTGTAAATGTAAGTTGATCGAGTATTACTCGGTAACTTGTAAAGCCTACTTAGCTTTGTTAGTTTTCCTTTTAACTTCGTATTACAATATACTACTGCTGTGATTTTCACATATCGAAATACAATCATTTAGCTGGCAACGGGGACACTTGACTGTAACAAAAAATTGCACTTTAAAGCTTAATATTACGCAAACGGATTCCTGAATCGAAAATTGGTTCTCACAAACCCGAAATATTTTTGAACGGCCTATCCAACAATCTCCCACAACATGGGATAGACGAGAAAAAAAATAGCATCCCCACTTTACGTGTAGGGGATGTACCATAAAAAAATGATATCGCATGATTTTATTTTACCACTTTGTCGGTGTGATTAACAAGTATAACCATGCCAAATTATAGCTTTCTCGTACTAAGAGTCTCTGAGCTAAGCCGCAGACAGACAGACTACGGAACTCTAAAATTGGAATTTCTTCAAGATATAATACTCTAACTATTAAGTGATTACATTTTGTTAGAATTGTATATACTACAAATTGACAAATGGAATATTTCATCATTATCATAATTCACAGACTGACTTCGCCTCTGTTTTCTTGTGCCAATCCCCACGCTCCTGTGCCAGCCTCATGCAGGTTCCACCCGCGATGGTAACAATGTCGTCTGCTCATCTCTCCACCGCGCCGGAGGAATGGAATATTTACATGAGTTTAAATCGCGGTCAGTTTGTGGATGGGTGACCATTCATTACCCCTCCGTGCCTCGGAAAGCTCGTTAAGCCGTTGGTCCCGGCTGTCATTCGTAGATCTTTGACAGTCGTTACGGGTTGTCAGAAGCCCAAAAGTGTGACAACCAGTCCATGTTATCCCGAAACTGGGTTGTGAAGGTGAGATTAGGCAGTAGCTCCATGTATAATGGTATTGTCTCTCCCTCTACTTTTAATCCATCCAAAGGTTGCCTGTAAAGGAAGGCTTTTAGCGATAAGTCCGCCCATGGTGTCACCCTATGTAACATTTCTACATTTAATCTGCAATTTTTATGGTGTACATAATACAGAGTATTCTATCTATCTAATAAACATGTTGTTTGCGTGTGAAATGAAATGTTGCGTATTAAATTGGTGAATATTTATGAAGAAAAACATTTTATGTCAAAGTTAATACTATATTTTAAGTTTAAAAATGTTCTCAAGTAAGTGAAATCCTTGTAATTCTTATTGAGAAATAAATTTCTTTAACCACAATATTCAGCTACATCCGGTGAGACTGGAAGCCAACCCCAAGATATTTGGGAAAAGGCTTGGCAGATTGATTTTGTAAGGATCGTACCTACCTATATTGTTACATGTTAATTTTACTAACACCCGGATGCGTTACATTAGGGTGACAGAACATGATTACTTATCACAATGTGAACAAATTATTCATGTGCACGTATACATGATCTTGATCATCATGCGTTCGTTTTGTGGAAAGTTTGAACAACGGTTTGTGGGCCGGTTGCTCGAGTGGTCGCTTACGTATGGGCTTGAACTGCTTGCTTCTGAGTATTAGTAAATACTTTTTCATTCTTTCTACGACTAAGATTTAAACTAAAAAGGAAATAGAAAGATATTTTCCTTGAATTAAATTACAAGTCCTGACCTTGATAGACTTAAAGAACTTGCCTACACTTCGGAGCGCATCTTTTAAACACACAAGAAGCTGCAAATATTTGTTAAAAATAACATGCATCGTCAAGAGCAATAAAAAAACCCAAATGACTTACGTTTTTATCGACATAATTTAGATATTTACCCCACATGAAATAAATCACAACACTATTTTAAAAATAAGCGGATGGCACACTGTCGACACGCACGCTGAGCGTTTAATCGCGACAACGCGCGACATTTCCCGCGCGGCCGAACGCTTGGTATAAATATAAGCGCAGATTAAGTTATTAAGCTGTCTTGACGCGCGGCTGTTTACTACATGCCCACTGTCAACGCCAGAGTTACATGTGCAGCTTATTCTGGAGATACGTTATTTATTATTTCGCATAATATTGTATCGTACATAATCTAACTAGCCTGTATTGTCCCACTACAAGACACAGGCCTCCCTCTTCCTTTTCTAGACAATTCCGTCTTTTGTAAGTCTTTTGTTTAGTTAGTTAGTTATTCGGCGACAATGGAGCGACGAGCTTGACTCCTACCATAGACTCCTACTGAAAGGACTGGCCGAATATGGCAGTCTCGGTCCACCCACTGCTGAGTTTAGCCTCTTCTTAATTTTCTACCATGCTTGAATGCTTCCCTGGTCTGTGCGAGTCTAATCCAGGTCCTGCCCGTGGTCCTTTGAGGTCATCCACCCAGTCGGCTATGGTCTTCTAACAGTCCTCTTACCGTCTCTCGTCAACCATTCAGGGTCGGCTCTACCTCAAATCAAATGTTTTGTCTGTGTCTGAAGGGTTATATTTACCTACTTTCGTGCAATTCTCACAAAACACAACAATCACTCACACAAACCACTCAAGAGCATAATTATATGCACTAGATTCCCTTAATTTTACGTTATTTTACTCTTATTGCATAAATAGCGAATGTCTCAAAAACGGGTGAAGATACTGACTCTTGTAAAACAGGTACCTACCACATAAATAAAAAAAAAAAAAATCTAACATCTAAGATTTAAAGTGGCGAGTAATATAAGTGCCTTTATTTACAGTTATAGTTGACCCAATTTTAAGTTACGCCCTCGACTGCTATGGACTCACATTCAAAAGTAACCTAGAAAAATTAGAAGCACAACAAATAAGATTTTTTAAACTATTAGTAAGTAAGAAAACGAAAAACAAATGTAAAGATGATTATAATAAGTTATTTAAAATTTGTAAAATTCTTCCTATCAGCTTAAAACATAAATACCTACTTCTGGTTAACAGTCATGGCAACTGGGACCGTCACTCGCTAGTTACCCATAACCACGCAACTAGGATGGTATCAGCAGGTAAATTTGATGTACCTAGAATAAGGAATTATTTTGGCGACCGAACGCTTGATAAAAGAGTACCATACCTTCTCAACCAGTTGCCTACTGAAATACTCGTAAGAAGTCAGGAAACAAAAGGTAAATTTGCCAAATTACTTAAACAGTTCTATTTCCAGAGTTTATAAGCGATGTTTTTCCCATTCATATAGGTTATAATATAATATTATAGTAAGTTTCATAAGTGCAATAAGTAAAAATTAAGTGTCCGCACTAATAATCATTATTAGATAAAACTATTTGTTCTGTTCCCACAGACAAACCGTGAAAACGGTTTTGCAGGGCATAGTTTTTATTTTAAGATTTCTGTAAGTTTGTTAATAAATACTTAGCCTTACCAGTTACCTAGCCTAGTCAGGGCTTTTTTATGTTAATAAAACATTTATTATTTTATTATTAATGCATTTTAAATATATTTTATTTTATTGTTGTAATGAATTGAAAGAATTTTATGTATTTGTGATTTGTATATTGGGGCTCAATGCCTTAGTAAATAAATAAATAATAATAATAAATCATTATTATTAATTAGCTTCAACACCAGAATAAGCCCCCAACATATGAATCACACATACCAACACAACGATTAGGTGTTTAATTCTGAGCTTAACCCCTGCCTACCCACCCACGGCACGGCGTGAATATAGCGCGATATATTAATCACGGCTATTTCAGGAGATGCCGCGCCAATTAGTAACGTTCGCGATGATCTCTAAATGAGAACGTGATGTTAAATGTATCAGTATTTCAGTATTGAAAACATCTGGAAAATATTTAAATATGCTATGGTGACTTAACTTAGAGAATTTATATGGAGAGGATATTTTGTTAACAAATATAGAGTTGCGAGGAAACAGATTTCAGTCTTCTTCTGAATGAATAAGATGAGCAGGACTTATCAAGTCTGAAGCTACAAAAAAATTCAGCATTAAATACGATAGGCTTGCAAAACGGACATTGTGAAAAAGTACACACATAACATAAAATCATGGCTGTAATTCCCGAAGAGTCAAAAAGAGGTGTACTTATAGAACAGTGGCACCAATATTTATACACTAGGCAAAATTCAAAAGCAATTTTCTCGTGAATAACGATTGCAAAAACGAATTACGATTGAGTGAAAATTACATTTGAATTTTGCGAAATGCATATTGGTGGTCGTGACTGTACACCCGCATTTCGTACTGTGAACTTCTGTACTTATACAGTGTGAGTCTTTATAATGTGCACATATCGAAATGAGGGAATCTAATATCTATTATATTTTTGCCATAGATAAAATTAAGCATAGATTCCCTCATTTCGATATGTGCACATTATAAAGACTCACACTGTTTACACGTTTATTGGTAAACCTCTCCGGACTATAGTACTAATATAATAAACAACAACTTTTGTTCTATGAGTTTTAATAATTCATCAATTTTAATTCATCAGACTTTCACACGTAAAAGTAAAAATATTTGAATTCAACGCTCTAAATGTATAGAACAACGAAATCTTGAAAGTTTGCTTTTGGTAAATACCTATGTTTTATAAAAAGTCATAGAAAAAAGTTGTTGTTTATGATGTTAGTAATACAGTCCTAGTCCAAGGTTGTTAGTTTTATATTATTGTACTAAGTTTTCTCCTGATATCTTGTCTATACCATTGTGTTCATGCCTATATGATAATATCATGTCAAACGGTAATCGCTGTCAGCGCCCTTCCCTATGTAGCTGTTAACCTACAGTATTAAAGCAATCTCCACTGCTCTCAAATGGTGAAGGAAAACATCGTGAGAAACCGGCATGTCCTAGAACCAAAAATTCGAAGACATGTGACATCTGCCAACCCGCATTGGGCCCGCGTGGGACCTCCCTCTCACCAGAGGACGCCTGTGTCCCAGCAGTGGGAACATTAAGGCTGATTTTGCTTTGCAATAGTACACACATACAAAAGTCTAAGCAACACGCATCATTTACAGAAACTGCATGTTTTATTAATTGATACTTAATTTTTTTTTTTTTTTCTTTTCAAGGTAGATTGGTACACAATCTTTTTGTTCTCGGAAACATATACTGGCTGATTTTAAAAATAGAAACTTTTCGATTGTGCTTTGTTTTCATTAAAATAAAAGCTTATTATTTTTACCCGATTTGATGTGTTTTCGTTGCTTGACAAATTTGGTGTTTATCTCACTTTTATCATTTTGAGATATAAGGATAGCGCAGACTGGAGCGATATCGCGGGCGCGACAAGGGTCGCGCTGCCTTTCGCGCCCGCGATTTCGCGCCAGTCTGCGCAAGCCTAAAGAGTTTTTGAAAAAATTGAGTGGGCAGGAAATACAAGTGGGAAGAAATCAGTCCCAGGTATCTCGGCATTTTGGTGTCAATAGGAGCGTGATTTGTTGTCTTTGGCAGCGTTACGTTAATCCAAGGGATGCTGCTGAGCATTACCCAGGACGTGAAAGGAGTACAACTGCTCGACAGGACCGATACATACAACTGACTGCAAGACGTCAGCCGATGTAACCGTCCGGGAGATAGGTTTAAAGCTACAATTCTCAAGCGGTGTTGTTGTTATCCTCCAAACCGTGAGAAATAGGCTGCATGAATACGGCCTACGAGCACGACGCCCAATTAAATGCCCACCTATACGCCATGGGAATCGCGCCCGTCGAAACGAATGGTGTAGGGAACACTTGACATGAACCCAGGAACAATGGGATAATATTTTATTTTGCGATGAGTCCCGGTTTGGATTTAGGCTTGATACTAGAAGTGTATCGTCGTCCCGGAAATGCTGAACGGCTGAGATGCGTCCAGTGGCTCCACAGTGATAGTATGGGCGGGTATTATGAAGAACAGACGAACTGAGCTCCTTTTTGCAGATGGCAATATGACCGCTGAAAGTTACGTTGAAGATGTCCTCGGGCCTTATGTTCACCTATTTGCACAAAGTCTTGGCTCAGATTTCACGCTGATGCATGACTTTGCGCGTTCGCACACAGCTCGGAGGACCAGAGAGTACTTGGCAATGGAAAATATCCGGGTATTGCCGTAGCCTGCACAATCACCAGACCTCAGTCCCATCGAGCACACATGGGACATGCACCAGAGATGTGTTCTAGAGAACCTGGGCAGAGTGTCGACAACCCAACAACTGAAAGACTTGTTAAAATTCCATTGGGAGCGATTGCCGCAGAATCAAATAAACAATCTTATAAATTCAATGAAAAATCATCCTTTAATAATTGAATGAAGAATTTTGTTACTTTAGTCACTAATGCATCAAAAAATGCTTAGTTATTATTTATAAAAGAAATATAAATATATTAAAATAGTAAAAATCGTTCAAAACCGTACATGTTGGTTAGACTTTCGTTAGACATACATATGTGTATTAAAACAATCATACCCACATCTGCTATAACAAAGCGAAAATAAAATCCAAGTGTCATTTTACCACACAATTTGACGCAGCATCTGCTTAAGAATCCGATCTTACATCTTTAACAATATAACGCGGGCCACTCCCGCCACTTCATTCCATTGTGTCGCATTCACCGATAACACGTAACGCCTGCGATCCTTAGCGGATTTGTTCAGACGGACGGAATGACAAGTCATAAGAGCTTTATTGTGGTGTGAATGCGACTTAATGCGAAGCAAAAAAATTCGTTTGACGTATCGTGGTGCGTTTCCATTGTGGAGCTATTATTTCAAACAACAAGAACATTAATCCTGACGATTTAATAACATAAACTTCACTTGCGTCACACCTAAGTCCAGTTATGACTTGAGTTAGTGCCAAGAACTAACAGACAGTTTCGCAAGCCAAAACATGCGAGGAGAGACGATAAGTGTTTTTTTTTTTTTTTTACTTTTGGATTTAGTCTTTCATTCTGTAAAAATTACACCAGCACATGCCCGAAAATAAGAAGCCACCACCGCACCTTCATCTTGTAGGTAAGTCTCCATCATCTTTGGCATTTTTAATACCTTACCGTGCTCAACAATGGGAACAGGATGACTAACAAAAAAACGCAACACAGTAGCGCACAAGACGCACGTGAATGGGCCGCCCTAATGCGACAATTGTTTGCCGATACACCGTCATAATGTTGTGACGCGACCCAGTCCTAATCCACACTATTGTAAGATAGGGCTGCCACATCATAGTACTCGTTATTTCTATATTACATTTTTATTAAATTGTATGAAAATTATTTCTAGAGATGGTTGCAGTTTTCAGTACCTAATCTAAAGTATCAAAGCTGCTGATAAAAATGCTAATAGGCTGCCTGAAAAGTTTTCCCCAAATATTTTTCACGAAGGATGTTGTCGCCTTGACAGCAAAGTCACATTAACACTTTAATCATAAACAAACTCAGACATGGATCTACCCAGGCTTGATCGATTTTACAGGGAAATGGAATAGTCGGGAAATTGAGCGCGAAATCGTTTTATCTGAATTATGTTTGTTGATGAAATAAAGTTGTTATAGCGCAATAAGATCAAGGGGAGATTTAAGAACGAGGTTAGTTGGCCACGGGAAAGAAAACCGTAATTTCTTTGCATAATTGGACATTTTACCCTGCATTCTATCACCTATGCTTAGTATTTAATCGGAATTAAGTGTGGAATCCAAAAAAACAATCATTTTGATTTCGGCTGCATCTAATATTTAGTAAAATTTTGGGATATGTGGATCGTAACTTAGTAACAAGATAAGAAATCGTTCACATAAATAATTTGTCGTCACTCACTAGAGCGCGCCAACCCTGCCTTAAGAACAGCGAAAATTATAGAATCGGCGCACATTATAGAATTTATGCATTTAATTGAGTGTGAACGAAAGAAAGGAACAATTTGACTCGAATGACGCCCTTCCGCGTCAAATGACTCAGTGACGTTAAAAGCTTGGCGTATTCATTGTGAACAAATTGACGAAATTCATGACCTCATGTGTGGGGAAAAGCTATGGTCATTAACTTGACAAAAGCGTAAAACAAATAAGTTCGTATTTCATGAGGCAAAAGCAGTCTTACCTATCTTAAGTGCTCAGTATTGCCACAAAATTTAGTTCATTACCGTTTGTGAATGAATTTAATTCATAGACTTCAGGCACAGAGCAAGAAAACGGTTTCTTTACTCATGTGCTTCAGGTAAGCTACAGCAACATTTTTTACGTATTCAAATGACAATGAATATCTGCAATGACATCGCAGATTTGTATCTTGTAATCTAGACTCACCCAATTAAATTGAAAAGTTTTATTTGTTTTGGGCTCGAATCACGAGTCCAATAATAAAGGTTATGAGAAATCCAATAACAAAAAAACTAATAAAAGTTTTATAAATTAACAGTAACCATAAAAACAAATGCTATACAGTCGTTACTCTGAAATAAAAAAGCACATTTTCACCCATTTCCAGTTTCGTAGCGTTACAAAAATGGGGTTAATTGAATTTTCTTCGGCTTTATTATTTTCTGATATAAAAGATTAACCCTTGGAAGTGAGGCTGCCATGACATTAAGTTAAATTGTAATGACGTTACGATGTACTTAAATATGTCGAGGCCTGGGGCCGTGGCGTAAATTAATTATATTCGGGATCTCTCAATTTCCCGGTAATTTATGAAACGAAGGTATGTTTTCTTTACGATGAGTCGGCAAGAATAGACTGTGGCTCTCGGGTTTTTATTTATTTATTTAAACTTCTCGCACAAAATAAGGCAAAAAAAGGCGGTTTTCTTTCTAGAATATTATATTGGCAATTTCTTTCGTTTTAGTAACTATATCAATATAGATAATGATCTGGGTTCATTAAAAAAACTTATTTGACTGAATGTTACTGTAGATAACAACAAAAATTAATATTGAAACATCTTTTTTTTCCACTTTTGAAGCTTTCGCTTGCAAGCTTGTTTCTTTTCATTCATTGCATAGTGACAATCATCTCCGCCTATCTCAGTCCACTGCTGGACATAGGCCTCTCCCAGGCTACGTCACAAAACCCTGTCCTCCGCCTTCCGCATGTAGTCTGTTCCAACCATCTTCTTAAGGGCATTCGTCCATCTAGCTGGCGTATCGACAAGCATAGTTTGGGACGTCCCACTTCTTTGTAAATGTGAGAACGTTGTAGGCCTAGTAGAGTGTAGATTTGTTGGCACTTTCCTATTTTGTTAAGTACCTGGTAATTGTTGAAAGGCATACACTGTCCTCCCATACCTATTAACACTGCTATTTGATAATATTGTAAAGCCAATTATTTTTAAAAGAGTAACCGTGGAGTTTCTTGCCGGCTCTTCTCCATAGGAAACGACTAATTAGAACCGTGCACCTAGCTTCTGACGTTTCATAAGTGCCCATGTAGGTTTATGTGAAATAAAATATTTTTATTGTGACTACGCTTGCCGATACGCGGTCTTCATTCCAGGACTCGTCTGCTCCATCAGCCATCGGTCCTTCGACAACCATGGCCAGCCCACTGCGACTTCAGCTATGTGTAGCAAGCTATGTCGGTAACTCAGGTTCTTTTCCAGATAATTCCTTCAAAGAAACTCCGAGCATAGCACACTCCATAGTGCGTTGAACGACCTCGGATGGACTAACAGAAACTTTTCTATCAAACCCTCATTCCACAATTACCCAACAAAGTTGTACACGTAGTTAGACTTAATGGCTCGATTATTGAAGCCCGCTGAGTCCGCGAGCTACGGCGGGTCACCGAGGGTTAGAGGGGATACCGGGGTTACAGTTCAGCCTATTTAACATACATTAGCGAAGGACAACTATCTATGCTAATGTTAGTAATGTGTGAATATTGTATGTGCCACGTGTTTAATTCTGCAGGCCGATGATGCGGATATGATACATTTGTGAAGAAGTTAAATCTACTATACAAATAAATAAACTTGAAGTCTCCTTTTTACTAAATGCATATGAAATTATATACCGTACTTATAACAAAAAAACAATATAATTTTTTTTTAACCCCCGAATGAAAAAGAGGGGTGTTATAAGTTTAACGCGTGTATCTGTGTGTGTGTCTGTCAGCGCCATCGTAGCTACCAAACGGCTGAACCGATTTTGTTTTTTTTTTTTTTTTTTGTAAGCTGACTTGATCGAAAGTGTTCTTAGCTATGATTCAAGAAAATCAGTTCAGCCTTTTGAAGATTATCGGCTCTTTTCTAATTTATGAATGGATGTGAGCATCTTCCACAGGTCTGATCGAGTCGAAATTTGGTATTCTGATACTTCAGTGATATTAGAACATGGTAACCTTGAACTGATGCTGCAGCATCATCTGGAATTTGTAGGATAGCCAACTCCCTCACCAACTTGCAGCAGAGGTATCGTGTTTGGGCTCATTAGAATGGGCTCAATGATACCCGATTAGAGTCTAATGATGGAGTAGCTAAGAGAAATGAGGATAAATTAGTAACAAGCTTCGCTGTGGAAAAAATACAGCTGCGCAGATTTCGGCGAGCCTCGTGTCGATCGTAGCGTGTCAACTAAAATGTATAAAGTTTAAAAATCAGGAAATAAAAGTTTAATTTAAAATTAAAAAAACCCCCGATACAAACAAAAACCTCTAAAAAGTAAAAGAATAATATATATTGGCCCTTCAAGTTTAATATAAGTTGTAGGTAATATTTTGGTCCATGCGTCCAAGCTTCGGGGGTCGGCTTAACAAAATAAGAGGTTAGGAGTTTTATTTTTTATTTTTTTGTAATCTTAGAACTTAGTATTCATTATAGTGTTTATTACATTATACAATTATACTTACAGTACAGGGAAAACTGGGCTACATGAAGAAAATTCCCCCAGATAATAGCCCTAAAACGGCGTGTAGTAAGCTGTTCTTCGACCTCAAATAGTAGCATTTTAAACAAAGACAGAACTGTGTCAGGAATAACTAGCTAATACAATACTACTTACAGTCATTGAGTTCTGCGCACATAACTGTTGGTCGTAAATCTATGAGAAGGCATGAGGCAAGGATGTACACGGAACAGCGGTATTCAGTGTGTGGTGTGACGGTGTGACGGTCTGACGGTGGTTTGCGCGGGCGCTTGTCAATGCAGGATGCGGTCAGCGTGGGTTGGTAACGAGCGGGACTATTTGCGTGACACACGGACGTTGTATGCTACCAACTTTCGACTGTTGGTCGGTGAAGTTAGGAAAATTTGGATGAGTTCGTCAAATAAGTATGTATATGTACCTATGTATCTTTCGCATTCCAAAACATTTGCAACAAACATTTGTGCACGATAAATTTCATCAGTAAACCCAAAACTAACATAATTATCAGCACTACAAACTCTTCAAAACTAGAACATCATACCTACAGCCTCTTAGATTATTTACAAGACAGTGACCAGTGCATTTGAGCCTTAGGCCTCGGCCACGACAGAGGGCGGTGCGTCTTACGGCGCCGAGCATCGCTCGAGTGTACCCCCGCATCGCTCCCTTCTCTGCAAGTCGCGCCACGGCGACTCGTGACACGCTCTATAACTTCTAACATTTGTTGTCGCCCCGGTCGCAGAAGACGCAGGTCGCGCGAGCGGTGATGTCGTGGCCGAGGGGATAGCCAGTCCAATGCTTATATTGCTCATGTCAGTGTTTCCCAATCTAATATTCCTATAAAACCTACATCTACATTTAAATCACTTGGTTTTGAGAAGACTACGCTCGCTCGACTCGGTCGACTCCATTCTCTATGGCCGTGTTTCCCGTCCAATAAAACACGCAGGCAACACTCTAACGCGTCTAATTATTATGTTTAGTGTAAACTCGTGTAAACATCGAGTAAACATAGTGTGAACGCTGCAATTGACTCGCACAGGACGTCGTTAATACGCGCGTGCTGATGCTCGTAGACCACCGACAGCGCAGTCTGATTTACATTGAAAGAAGCTGTTTGATTGAGCAGTTTATTAAGGGAATGCTAATTACAATATTTAACGTAAACTAGAGAGCATAGCCTCCCAGTGATCGCTAACAGGTACTGTAGAAAATTGCTGAATTTCCACTGAATACCACCAGCAGTAATTATAACCTGGCTACTTTATCAAATTATACGCAGTACAGCCAAATATAACAAGTAATAGTTTCAGAAATAAACGTAGCAGCGTTTAATTCTGAAACTATTCGACCAACTCGGAAATATACGAGTGAATATACGTAGAAAACAAACATATATTATGAAATGTAACACCTAGTAATATAAAACTATCCATACTTCTCTGTAGCCTTTGATAAACTACTGTTGTAGTACATTCCAACGTATTATTTTCTTCTCCCGATTCCCTGGGAATACCGCTGGGTGGTCTGATCGTAGGCTGTATAGCTTGTTTGCAGCGCCTGCAAAAACCTGCTTTCATTAAAGTTTCACGGTGGTCCATCAGGTTCCGGTTTAAAACAAAAAGTTGTCATATATCGTCAATGAAGTCACTACACGAAGAAAAACAAATATTTTTTGGCTGGTTACACCTTCTTCTGATTGTTTTATGATTATATTCAGGCAACTAACAGCCACTATATTTGATAGAAATGGAACTGACAGTTTGCTCTGTGTTCTTTGTTCCTTCAATTCAAAAACCCGGCAACCCATACATTTCATTCAATCCCAGTACAGCACACATTATTATTTATCACTACCATTCATAAGATGAAACGTTCACCTTCAATCTCTACAATTACTCTTGTTATCTATAACTAAATAAATTACTCTCGTTTCAGATAACTGACGTCAACGCATCAACGTCGGTGAGTTTATCCTATCTCATTAATATTCATTGATAATAACTTTATCTCTATCTTAATTACTTGGCCAGGCAATATTGGTCTTTATGTCGTGGAGATAAGAATATGGTAATGAGAGTGTATGGTGGTGAATGTTGGCCACACGCAAAGTTCGCGTGGTTGACTGGTTGTTAGTAAGAGGTGACATGCGGTGGGTGTACTACATACAATGGTGACATAGACAGATCCGATATTCGTCTCGGAATGCTATCTTCCTCCAGGGGGTTCTTTTAAATCTTGGAAGCTATAAAAATAACAACCAAATAGACCTACAGACCCGTGTATGTTGGATTGGCATTCATAGCACAGAAATAATTGATGATTTTAAACGAACTTACCAAGTGAAGTTCTATCATAATTATACGTAGCACTCCGTCCGAAGAGATAAGTATCCTGAAATAAAGCATTATTGACGCAATGTAAAGGCTGCCTTGCCAGAGTCTCTGTAGCCGATGCGATGCAAGAAATAGCCGAACCAAGAAGTTTTTGTTTAGCTTCTATAGCCTTGACTCGGTTAGACACAGACTCTGGCAAGGCAGCCTTTACATTGTGTCAATAATGCACAGGACACTTATCTCGAGGATGGAGTGCAAGTATAATTAGATTATACTTACATCTCGGGTAGCCACACCTAAAGTAGACAAACCGATACAATCATCAGAAAGTCAGCTAAATTAGAATAAAAAAAAGAGTTTTCTATGAATTTATCATATTCAATCACATGCACTATCGGAACACTGGATCACCTGATAACTTAGAAGAAGAACAATAACAAAATATGTATATCCTAATAGTCGAATTCTCAATAAATATTATAAACCATATAGCTAAACTATACTTAATCCGCTTCAGAAGGGCTTAACGCAGTTGGTTAATTGAGAAATCCTTCTATAGTATAAAATAATTATTTCAATTAAAATTATCTAATTGTATACCAAAAATTTGCATGTCATTATGTTATGATTAAATATGTTAAGCTACATTATACTACCATCGTTAAGAACTTTTGTAACCATATTTATCTGCAAATAAATGTTTGACTTTGACTTTTGACTTTGAATTAAACTGTTTGTCTCATCTACAGTAAATGCGAACTCTAGCCAGATGTGACAATAGTAAAGTTGGCAATAGTGCGCGGGCGCCGGCGTGGGAGGCTTCTCACATGTATGTAAATAATAAACCAATGATTTAAGCAGTTTGCAGATAAATACTTCTATTTCTTATTTGGTATGGCGGTATTAATTGCGGCTTTTGTCAGGGTTACCATATTGGATAATGTAAGACCACACTGTCGTTGCAACAAAACTTCCCCGGTAGCAAATCGCCATTTTGTATTTAGTGAAAAACAAGGCATAGAAACGAAAATTGAAAGCTAACTGATACGACAAATCTCGAAACTCAGTGAAAATATCAAATGATTTCAGGGTTCGCCTGTTATTAATCTTTCAGTGGTCCTTCAATTTGGCAAAGTATTAAATAAATAAATAATGTCTACATAATTTGCTCTAAGAAAAAAGTTAACTGCTTACGTGATTAGAGCATTTTATTTTTTTTTGTTTTGATAATGTCATTAAATTTTCTCCTTTCTTATACAAAAATACTGACGTTAATTACAGCCTACTGAGTTAGCGACAATAGCTTAGTCAGGCAAGTATTAACAATGGTTGCATGTCAGTGCGCGATGCGCGGGCGCGCATGTTAATAATGTACCTAGATAAATATAAAGCATGTGTGTGAATTAAAGGTTAGGGTGGTACTTTGACAATACTTTTGATTTTAGTAAAACGTATAAATAAATAACTACTTTTCAATTTAAAATTAAGTTAAGTTTAAGTTATATTATTATTTTCTGCGTTGTCACACTGCACGGCAAATTAAGTTGCTTCTTCATAATAACTAAAATAGCTATATTTAACAAACTTATATGGTTGTCCTGCTATGTTTACGCAAAAACCATATAGAGGTATGACGTACAAAACGTATAGGTACCTACATTCGGATACCCGGAACTTAAATATTGAATAATCGGTTTCGTGTCAGCATTGCTTGTTGCCTAAAAAGTGCATCCGTAGCCTTATACCTATATGGACTATTTATATTGCTAATCTAACAAACAAATTACCAATCCCTTACAATAGCTAATAGAATATTCATTACTCTGACTAATTTAAGTAGGTACTAACAAACGAGCCTTAAACAATTTACAAACATTAGTGGATGTGACAATAACTATTATCGTCGAGCGCTGCGCGGGCGCCGGCGTGGGCCCGCTTCAATAATGTACGAGATTTTGTCATACATGGCAGTTGTGGGCGGATATCAATAGTCGACATGTCTGCGGAACTGTGCAGTTCCTAAGTACTTGTACTTACTTGAGTAATTAAAGGTTGTCTTATTTACTAGAGTTGCATAGATCAACTACTTTAATTATTTCATCAGCATTATTATCATTTACAGGTAGTATCCTTCTTTTTCCAAACCTTGCCATCATCTTTTGTAAGATTTACCGCAACTGATCCCCCACAGTTCTCTAAAATTCAGCCATCTTGAAATTTTAATCGATATCCACTTGGAAAAGCATAGAATTTATCAGAATTTTTCAATCACTTCCTTAGATACCTACACAAATATAATCTTACTTACTACTTAATATTATCTAATAAATTCGTAACTATAAGACCTTGCTTAAAAAATCTTCGATGAAACTTGACTAGATTTAATATAATAAAGTGTCTATCACTCCAGACACTTCGTGTCAATAGTTTATGAGGTCTGTTTGTATCGACATGAAAAACGTGCAATATGTGCATATATCAGCAGTTCGCAGAATTGAGGAGACACGGGCATGTTCTTATGAGGTAATGCCGAGTATATCATGATGTTTTCCTTACCAACAGTATGTGGTAAAGGCACCCAGGCAGACAGGCGCGACGCGACACTGTACTCCGTTTGAAATAATATTAGACATTTAAATAAACCTATTTTCAGTCCGTTCAACTGGCATGAACGGAATGTTAAAATCGGAAGCAGGATTTTGACTTCTATTGCGTTAGTGGCATGACAAATGGCAGCTACAGTAAACAGTTGGTACCTATTGTAACCACTTTTTTGCTTTTCCATCTTTGCCATCCTTATGCCTACGGAAAAGAAGTCAAAGTCGGTTGAACGGACTGTAAAAAAAGTTTGATTTAAATGTCTAATCTTATTTCAAATGGAGTATTGTAGAACAATCTCTATGGAAACTTCATAAAAATTGTTCTCACAGAATTGCGTCGCACCGACACGTCGCGCCTGTCTGCGTGAGCCTTAAAAGAGCTACAGTGCTATAGGTCCCTTACTTATAAAGTCAAGTCTAATAAAAAACGACAAGGACTTTTAAAGATTTATGAAGTGTTTGTAAATGTCAAGTTCTTATAGAGCTTTTGATTCTGAGAACTAAGCTGTTCTCAATGGTTCATCCTTATCTTATTATAAAATGTTTGACTTTATTATTAAAATTCATCGTATTAGATTAAATCACAATAAACTTCGCTTAGTTGACCTAGCAAACACTAACACGACATTTAATTCAAGAGATGCGGCATTTGTGGAACCTCTCGTAATAGCCAAAGCTTCATGGCCACCAGCCAAAAAGAGACTAGACTTTACCAACTTTAGTCTTGAACTAAATGTTGATTGGAACAGATAATCTCAATTGTACTACTTCACTAAGACATCCAGCCGTGTTTGCCACCATTGGAACTTGCATTACACCTTAATTTTCAATTCTACAGCCGTCCACCCATAAACATACATTTTTATCTAACATGGTAAATCGAACACTTAAGTTTATCACTGGGCCGTCGCTCACAATCAAATTGATGCTCGTATTGGATCGGGACGCAATCGGCATCCCGATCAGCAGCGATTAGCATGCAAACAACGCGCAGCATTCCAGGAGAAACTGCTTTTAGCGATTTTTGTGCTTAAATCTCATGTAAATGCTTTACCTACTCATAATATGCGAAAAGTTTTTGATTTTGATTTCTGGGAAGAGGCTGAAATCATATCTTGCTATTTCTCGCTAGAAAGTTGGAAAGAGAAAGGCAGACTCGGACATGATCACAGAATGATTTCTTAAGCTGCTTCATATTGTATCTGCTTGTCACTACCCCACTGCAAAGTAAATGCTTTTCTCATACCGATAAGAGACAATCATTGATAAAAAAGCCTGCTCACATATTTACGAACAATTTCTTAAACTCAAACCATTTATTTCAAATAAACCAATTCCAGGCACTTTTGAATTGTCAAGGGGTCGGTCAGTCAGAAAGATAAAGCTAGTTGCTTAGGTACTGTGGTGGCATCTACAACGGCACATCACATCAAAGACCTGACGTCACACAAATCCTGCATCGCGCAATTAGAGTTTATCGCGCGACTAGCATAATACAACATCCCGACATCAACCGTCGGCGTCGAGCAGTTGCCCACCAGATACAACATATCTGGTCGGAGGGTCCTTCCTTTTCTATAGAGTATTAGTGAACTGTACACCCTGTTCCTCATACCTCTATAGAACATCATCATCATTTCAGCCGAAAGACGTCCGCTGCTGGACATAGGCCTCCCCCAATTGGGGGGGTTTCCCATAATCGCCACGCTTGGCAGGCGGGTTGGCGATCGCAGTATGATGTTAAATGTGCATAGAGAACGCTGCTGCCCATTCTTTAGTAAGTCCCTTAGTCGCCTTTTACGACACCCACGGGAGGAAATGGGGTGGTGCTATTCTTTACGTCCGGCACCACACGGGACAACTCTATAGTACATATACATATATAATAAAATGCAAATGTTATTAAGTCGACATGTAGTCATCCGTCTTAATAAATCTTAACTATTATTATCTCTAGCACTACTGCCTTAGCCAATCCATTAATAGAATTAAACATGAAGATAAGGCGATTCTTTAAATCTTAAAACAATCAGAGGAAGCTTGTGTATTGGCAACAGTCTGATAGATCGGCTGTCAGTTTCAAAGATTTATACTTAAGTTGAATACAAATCTTGAGCAAAAAACTGAATCAAGGTGACCTCTAGAAAAATAAAACAATACAACCATTTATAGCACAAGGTAGTCCGTGATCAATATTGTATTCATTATATTGAACTGTGACATGTGATTAATTACTTATTGCCCACTGAGCTTGGTGCTAGTACCTGTATAATATAGATAATAATACCTATACATATATACAACCTTAGAAATAAATAACGGTTCTTTGTTTTGTGCCATTATAGAGGTGGCTTATATTCCTGTAAAGAAGACGCGATCCAATGACTTTAGATATTTGATGTTCTGGGCCCGTTCACAGTACCCTTAAAGTCCCTTAAAAAGCGTAAACTAACTAGACGATATATCTGGAAAGTTGCAGATATCGACCACAAACAATAAGAATATACCAAGCTGCCCAATTCCTCGCAAACTTACACAGTAACATGGTTTCGCCAAAAGTGTAAGTCAAGTGCAGCTGAGCAAGCACCGCCACCTCTCTAGCATTAGCCCGTGTTTGCCACAACGTGCGCAACGTGGCTCGAGTTACATACAGGGCTACCACAGACATGTCACGTCACTGTTTTAAACTTTCACGCTTTAGAACTACATCCACCGCGCCATCCAGCGTTTCGTTACTACCGGATTCAGACATCTAAGTGTGCTGAACATAGCTAGGCCTCTCCCAGGCTGCGCCACAACTCCCTGTCTTCCGCCTTCCGCATCCAGTCTCTCCCAGACACCTTTTTAAGATCTTCGGTCCATCTAGCTGGGGGGCGTCCCACACTACGCTTGCCGATTCGCGGTCTTCACTCCAGGACTTGTATGCTCCACTGGCCATCGGACCTTCGAAAAACATGGCCAGCCCACTGCCATTTTAGCTTGTAAGTTATGGCCAGTCAATTTGTCAGATCGTATGCATTGCATAGTCCCGTGTCAGTCTGCCCTGATAACACCTTGCCGCCTACCTAATGTTTTTACACGATATTAGCTATTCTTGATCTACCTATACCCAAAGTCTCAAATTCAGATAATTTATGTAAACAAAGGGGATAACATATCAAAAAAATATCTTCGTAATGGTAATTCACATAAAATGGCGAAAAAAAAGGTTTCATTTTCTTTTAAGTACTGATTTTAAGAAATAATAATTAAAAAATAATCATACCGTAATTATTTTTATAAAATTTCGGTTTTAAACAAAGTTATTAAAAAAAGGACATTTTCTAGTAGAAAATATTTTATGATACTGGTAACAATGCAGGAGATCTAATCATTTTTATTTTTTTTACGTCTTCAACAATACTAATATTACAACTCTCATTCATAGATTCACATTGTAAGTAGCATATCTAACCATATTTTGGATGAAAACGGCTGTAAACTGTTTCGAGTGGAAATCGATTTTGGGAGGCCTACGTCTAGCAATGGACTTAAAAGGGCAGATTATGACGATCATAGGCCGTGTCTCCGACACACCACACAAAACATTGTTTGGCAACGGTATTTTGTTTGCATAGTTCTTATAATTAATTCACTTTTATTTTGTAGATAATTATTTACAAAAAAGTTAATGATAAAATGTTTTGCACCACTGTCCTGTCATTTTGACAGTGACATTTCTTGACATTACTTTGTTAACATAAATTATCTGAATTAGAGACTTTGGGTATAGTACATTCACGTTCAGAGAAAAATAATCTGGGACCGTAGTAGGCTGTTAGGGATTATCGCATTTACGGTGCGTTGTAATTATGTTAATTACTAAATGGAAAGTTTTTTCAACTTTACTGAAGAATATAATCAGGAACACCGTGTGTACAAGAAGCCATTGTAGTGACCATAACAATAAAAGGGCCAATGGCCAAAAATATATGCGGAACCGGAAAAAACTGTGAACGTTGTGGTTGTCAAGTCGATATTTGGCTTCTGATAAAATCTATACAATACAAAATTGTAGAGAAATATAAGAAAAGCTCCCGTTCACCCCTGTTCCGCGGTGTGCCTGTAACATGATAACTGACAATTGCTGGCACTTACCGGCGACGCTCCGCAGAATAGCGCCCCTACAGACAATATTTACTAGATCGGAGTTCATCATATCCCAATTGTGGGGGATTCGCGATTTTACCAACTGTTTGGATAAGAAGGGGACGATAAAATTAGTTGCATTAGTGGAATGGAAATAGGATATGTACAAAGAGAGACAGGAGAGAACTATTCTTCATCTTTATTGTGGCAGCATTATCTGGTTTTCCATCAAGCGTTTCCGCCGCATTTTCTTTTTCTATCTCTTAGTCTGTTAGCCTATCCCTTTTTGAACCGAGTCTAAATATCTGTGCATGGAAATGTGCACAGTACAGTCAGAATCATCCCAGCCTGCATTTGTTCCACAGCAGAATAAAGGCATCTCATACAGAGAAAAAATAATCATGGCTACCTTTTCACTAAGCACATTTCAGATAATTGAGCCATTGAACAGCATTTAGCACTCGGTAAAGGATCTTGCCTGTGTTCCAATTATGTTGCAATATAGTAAGTAATCAGTGCAAAATCGTTCGGAAGATTAAAGTCCAGGTTTTCTCTATGCAAAAGCTCAAGTAACTAAACTTCAAAGTATAAATTACCGTTAAAAGTATAAAAATCTTTACGCCTCAGTAACTGTTGTTGTTTTCCTTGTATACCGTTCTCCACAACATGGTTGCAACTGTTAACGTTGCGCCCGCGCATGTTTGCTTAGCGTTTGTTTACAAGCTGCATTGTTTGGGCAACACTGCGGTGGTAATTATAATACTTAGTTGTGTCTGCTTTGTGTGGGTATGAAGTGGTATTGTGGTTGTGGAGGTTGGTACTTGTTTATACACTAAAAAAGTAAAGAAGTTCTCACGTAATGTGGAGGGTAACGAATTGAGTAATGAGCAGGGCTTTGCTTTAAGATAGTTAAGGGGAAATGGTTCGAAGTTCCAGCTAAGTCTCCGCATGCTAAACTGTCTAGGTACTTATAGGTCAAAGCTATTTGTATTTAGCTAAATACAAAGGTATTTCGTACCTATAAGAACATATTTTAAAGAGACTTGAAATATGACCAGCAAAATTGAACATCTTGGCAAATCCACTTTTTTTATTTGAAATTACGAGCTTTTGGCAACCTTGTCCAAATCTCTGTTTATAGCCTGCAATAAATAAACATTCACATGAAAATACAATCTTTATAAATGAGACAATCACGTACATGATCACGGTTTAAAAACAACATAGTACCATAACATTGACAAAACCACCTAACTTTATAACTCCTCAAGTAACAGAGAATAAGCGCTCGTCGCTGGCAATATGTCAGCGTCTCCGTTAAATGAGCGCATTATTTTGCCACGCTCAGCATATGCTACGGCTACATACGTACATAGATGTTATGTTCGTTCAGCAAAGTTTCGAGTTCCCGATGTAACTGACTAATGTGAACAAATTGTCAGTCTAGGAGGAGTTTAAAGGCTCATACAGACTAGTGCGATATCGCGGGTGCGACGCGACACTAGTAGCACAATTGAGGCCATGAGAGCCAGAGTGGCCTAAAAAACTGCTCTAAACTTACTTCAGAAGCAGTTTTTTTTAAATAAAATCAGTATTGAAAAAATACTGTTAATCCACTCTAGCTCTCTGAGGCCATGAGAGCTAGAGTGGGCTAAAAAACTGCTCTAAAATTACCTCGGAAGCAGTTTTTAAAAATAAAATCAATATTAAAAAAAAAACAGTTAGGCCACTCTGGCGCTCATGGCCTCAATTTCTTTGTCGCTACCTGTCGCGCCCGCGATATCGCTTGAGTCTGTACGAGCCGTCATACTAATTTGATGCAAATATTTGACGCTATTTGGACCAACATTGCACATGCCTATATTTTGGAAGTTAATCAATAAGTTGCAATACTCATACTTTTTATTTTAAAAGTTACTGAGCAAACTTAAAATAGTACTCATTTAAATCAAAATACAGCTTTACACATATGTATCATCGCTCCGATAATCTGCCCTAAAGTTAATAGGACCGTGGTAGCGAAATTGTTAGTGGAGGTAGCTGTGCCTGGCTTCCCATCCCAAGACATTGTCGCATGACTAACCTAAACCTAAACCAAAACCTAAAACTAATATAAATTAACTCATAAACACAATTCCACACTCTCACTATTACACACACACCCACACACCCTCACACCCCACACACATTCAAAACCTCACTCGCATACATCACCCAAGTCTTAGTGCGCTCCTTTTTGTATTATATTTTTATTTTTATTTTTTGCTTTTATTTTATTTTGTTATTGCATACCCGTTATAATGTTAAGTGGAAGAGCAGAGTCACCTAACACAAGCATCTTCTTGCTTAAAAGGTGATCTCCAACTCATAATTGTGTCTAAAATATTTATATACTTATAATAAACATTTTTATTTTATTTATATGTCGTAATTATTTTTCAGTTTCCGACACTATCTTATCTTTTTATTTGTTCATTTTCCGATAACATCTTATATTTTTAAAAGTCTTATACCAAAAATAAATAAAAAGAAAACAGATTGCCTCACTCACTAAACAATCATCCTATCTACCTTGGTCGCCAGTCCATCTGATTTGGGAATGTTCTTCGCTGCGTTTCCCGATTTCCAGAAAGACAGAATGCCCAGTTTCCTGATTCAAACCAAGCAATCACATTCACAAATTTAATCTAGTTTGATATCTTAGAGCAATTCCGTCCAGTGGTACCTCTCGTTAACTTGACGAAGGCAATGTTGTCGCGACAGCCCTGACAAATGACAAACGTTGCTGTTAAGATTGCATTGTTTCATTGGATGTGAATAACGAAATAGAGCTTTATTCTAATTGTATCTAGGTAAGTTTATCTCGATGCCTGTAGAGCAATCAAGCCTAACATGAACCTAACCCAGTTAGATAATCTGGCAACGTCGTGACTGTCCTGCGAGAGATTCTTGGCATGCTGGCTAGTGCTGTATGTAAGTGTCAAGTGAACGGGGCAGCCCTGACTAATCACAGACGACGGTGTGGACTGAGAATGTGATTGTTTGGTTTATCGTGGAAATTTGTGTGATCGAGATAGTTTGCTAATCACAACACACTGTTCTTAAAAGCTTTATTTTTTAGGATGGATCAATCAAAATAAAATTAAAATAAGTCAAACTGTTCATAATTAAGACCACTAGTGCTATTCTGTAACAATGTTACCATGAAAACTTAGATGAAGCGAGTTTGAAGTGAGCTATCAACCCCCAGATTCTTTAGCGTTAGGTAGCATGACAGCCGGTCCTATTCTGATACAGAGATGGGCTGAATGATGATTTTTCTGTATGCATGACAATTACAAAAAAATATCGATGACGGGAACAATGACTAACTCATCAATGATTTTTATTTGAGTATGTATAAGATCACGTCACTTCAATTATGAGTACTGAAATGATCGCGGAACGGATTAGTGAAATTATCATTATGCGTCCGGCCCCGGGCATATTATCGAAACTCTCTGTGGTTCTGTGATTTCGATTTATTCCGTTCTAATACCAAAAACTTATACCACTGATATTTTTTTCATCAAATCTGTTGAATAACATGCATAGTGGTATTATTAGTATTCGGTATTAGAATGGAATAAATCGTGACTTCAGTGTCGCCGATCGCAGAGCCTCGCAACGTATCGCTCCAAGACCCCCGTCTAAATCACTGAAGTTCGCACTCATTCAAGTAATGATTTAGGCATTGATGATTTTGTCGTTGTCATTGCAAGATGAAATGATGTTAAAATATCGATGATTTTTACATGTGACATGATATCGGACTCATCTCTATTCTAAAAACAATCTCACAGTAAAAACTTAGGTGAAGTGAACTTGAAGTGAGCTGTCAATAGTGTCAATCGATTTGATCATCAGGTCAAATGATCGACAGATCACTTCAATATCACTTGATCTTATTTTTCACGGTGAGATTTTTACAGAAGAGACCGACAGGTTTATTTGTGACCATTTGTCAGCTTATGTTGATTCAGGATATTTCGAATCTCCAACCTTTGATCACCAGTTTGATTCCTCAACTGTTAGTTCATAGCACCATCTGCATCTGCGTCGTTCAGTTTAATAATCTCCCGAGAGCCCCAACACTCCCGACACTGCTGTCAGTCCCGAGATTCCTTGCGTGCTCTCTACAGAGCAATACGTAAGTGTCAGTGTACGAGCGCTATCACGATGTCCGTGTTATTGCGACAAGTGCCAGCCCTGACAAATGACAGCGGTGATGTTAAGGTGTGTTCCTAACAGGGTGGAAAAGGTTAGAACAATATCTGATAAAGGTAAAATCGTAAGAAGATTGGACAGATTGGCGCTCTGTATAAGTAACACTAAAATGACATAATGATTTACGGCGCGCGGGTTGCAGCCGTTGGAGCAGCTAAAGCAAACATGTCATGTAATTGTTTTTTAAAGCAAAGCCGATAGTGCAATAAAATAGAAATAGCATGAATGTTTAAGTGATTCAAAGCATTTTATTGTGTTTACTAGCTTCTGCCCGCGACTTCGTCCGCGTCAAATTTCGGCCCCCGATCCAACACGTCGCATTGCATCGCCCGGCCCCGCTATTACTTCGTTTCCGCTTAGCGTTCTTTCTGACCTTATTACTCGGCTCTTAAGGGACATAACGTGATATTATAACCTTCCTTAAGAATTGGGCTATCAAATGCTAAAATAATTTTAAAATTCCGTCTAGAAGTTCCAAAGATTCACTAGACTTCAAACAACCAAACTCTTCTCATTATATTAATCAAGTATAGATTTGCAAAGTCATATCGTAAAACTCCACAACAAGGCATTTTAAATTATCACAGCTTTAAAACCATCAATATTTAGACTATTTCGAAGAATTTATTAGTTACGAAATATGCAAAGTTTCAACTATTACTGTATAATGTTCATGAATAATTTATATTATGGCCTTTAGTCCAGTTTAGTGCTAAACAGGACAAATAAATACTTAATAATGACTCTATTAGGCATTCCCTACAAGCTTATTATTGCGTTAATAATGTTATTATTATTATCACTCTACGAATTATATTGAAAACTTTAGACTAAAGCTATTTAGTCCGATCTGCCCTTCACTGTTTAAGCTAGATTTAATATTATAAGGCTAGTTGAAGAGTGTTTGGTGTTTATGTATTCAGAGGATTCAAGTTAAAATGACTATACCCTGAAGGATATTATTAATGGGAAATCGCACAAGTTAAGTAACATTCAGGTCAATCCCAACAAAATAAAAAATAAACTGTGAAATGAAATGAAATGAAATGAAATCGTTTATTCTGTAAATAGGATATCGGAATCACTTTTACACGTCATATAAAAAATATAAAAACAAGCTTGAGGAAGTCGACATTTCCTATCTGACTATCCCTGAGAAGAAATGGCGAAACAAACTCAACTGTGACAAAATCAAGCCTCCTTGTTTAAAAGTATGCACCATAAACCGTTTATTATGAAGTTCAATGTGAATCATTTACATCAGCATAAATTAACAGCATCATAATTTGCATCTGTTAATTAACTGTACAATAATTATTTACAAATCGTACATAATCACCTACCACATGCTACACAAATTCGCAACAAGTGTGTTCGCGCCCTAACACGTGATTCGCAGGGCTGCCACCTGATTTATTATCTCGCAGACAAACACATTATCACAACCTTATACTTACGCTCAACAACACATCTGTCACAGTAAAACCGACCTTATCTCACGGCAATAAGGTGATTGATAGTGTTTTATAAATACCTGTATGGAGAATCATGAATCAGCATCGCCATATTGAATTTTAACAGCAATTGCGAATAAAACCGTCAGCCTGTCAAAATATTTAAAGTTATTTGTGTGCGCAAGAGTGTGAGGAAGCCGGTAGAGGCGGCCATTGTTTTTTATTTAAATATGGAAGCAAAACATTAGGTTTATTTTTTAAACCTTTAACAGTTAAAGAATTCGTAAATACATTGCGATGACTTCATATTTTATTATTATTAACATTAACACTGATTAACGTACACAAACAAATGGTTCCGTGAATCATCTGTTACCACAACAGGTTTTTATTTAACGATTTTACAAACAACCGACGCTCTTTTTACTCTTAGGTATACATAAAATACACTGGTAGGTACTATTCACGCTAGATTTCTTGAAGCTGCAAATCCATAACCCATAAGCTTGTTTCTCGTTGTTTCGACAACCATTTTCTATTAATCTATGAAACCAAGTAGCTTTTTTTTTAATTATTCTCGCAAGTCAACCAGGAGACTATCGACTGCTTAACCGGACTATCCTGTGGATGCTTGAATAAATAAAGGCCTCCAGCCAGGGCATACAAATTATAAACTATTCGACTACACGCTAAGGGCAACCCCTGTGGGGAGAGCAACGGACAGACTGTATCGGATAGTAAGAAAGATTTTTTAATTTATTTTTTTATTTAGGGCTTCTCAGAGTTGACCTTTAGAGATCGTGACTCTTTAACCGGACTTTCCTGTGGTTACCTTAAGCTCCTAAAAACTTAAAGCCTCCAGCCAGGGCGTAAAACTTATAAAATATACGATTGCGCGCTAAGGGCACCCCCTGTGGAGTACGAACCTCGGCTTAGGGCTGAGTGGGAGGGAGGACGGCAAGGAACCGACGGTGGCTGGATAAAATCAGGGTTATGATTATTATCAGGGGAATTTAAAGCTACAGGCTCAGCTACGGCGCGGGCTGGCGAATCGTCGAGCAAGGGTCGGGGAGGACTATTTAGTCGGGGATTTCGCGATGGACCTCGGCGGCGAGGTCGGAATGGCGGTCGTGTTTTATGTTTCCCTACTGCTCTCCTGGAGGAGAGTTGTGGGGTCGTCCGGGTCGGTCAGTGCATGCCGTGGACGGCAGGTCTTACTGATGTGAGAGGGGGTATAATTAGCCGCCCGCACGACTACAATGTTGCGGTGAGTGAATCGAAGAAGCGCTTTGAAATGCGCTTCATGAATTGAACGATGGTGGGGATTTTGAGGTCTACGTGGAGGTTTTGGTTTCTAACGAACCAGGGGGCTCCCGTGATTTTACGGAGAAAACGGTTTTGGAGGGTCTGCCTCTGCATCTTATGGATGTGACGGGGTTTTGCGTGTGAAGACTCGACTCGCATAGGTCATGATTGAGCAAGCTTTTGTAGCACTTGCACTATATATAAATAATTGTCTCCTCTCCCACTCTACTCACCCCACACAATACTTACTAACATCATACCAACACATCTAATCAGTATTCGTGTTTCTCCATCGACCCACATTTCGTCACGGAACTGGTTCTAATAATTCAGCTCCGACCGCAAATATCGACTAATTAGATATTATTTATTGCCGATAAATTACTATAAATTATACATCGATGCTAACTTGTGTTATTTACGACGTCACAGACTCGTAACTCTGCATCTAATGATTTAGACAAGCGAGCGTACATTGAAATAGCAGATTGTGCATAATTAGGTATTTCATTTAGTTACAGTTGTTATTGATGAGATTGTTAAAAGTGTTGCAATATTTGGACTTGCTTTGAATTAATTTAATGTTCTTTAGGTACACTGTAAGATACAAATTTGTTACCTACAACAATAAAATTGAAACATGTTTATTTAGCTCGCTGTAGAAATGTTTTGCTTTACAGAACTTATCCTACAGTGCTTAAGTTTGATAAAAAAATAAAAGCACACTCTCTCTTAATCTCTCAATCGCTTGTGTAGTTTTTTTTACTCCCATGTGAATTAAGTAGTATCTAACAAAAATATTAATACAAATACAAACAAGTTCAGTTTTATCTCCACTTGTATTTGAACAAAACAAAAACTCATACATAAAACCCAATCGATGTGTCAGTTCTAAAAATCCCCAGTCTACGTTATTTAAGATGTATAAAAGGCAACAATTATTAGAAGAACAATCATCTCGTACATAATGTAAGTGAGCTGCGCCTGGGCACTGATATCTCGTTAAAAATTAAGCAATAAGGCCGTAGTACACGAGATACTTCAAGCTGCTGCAACAGCTTGCTGTAGCTGCAAGGACCAAGAAGCAATAAAACAAATAAATAAACATTTCATTTCTTTTCTGAAATATCTGCAATGTAATTAAATTATTTGAACCTACCTACATGTAACTTATTTCCAGCCAGTGAGACTATAAAGACAGCAAAAAGTTTGCGTCTGTTCGGGTCCTAACCTTACGATATCAATAAAATGAATGTGCAAACATTAAACAAAACACACAACTTATCAACATGATTTATTTGTTTTTTTTTTTATCTTCGGTGTTTAGCATTTGAGGTCTCCATAGAGGTCACTATAATTAGGAATAAATCAAACAGAATGTTTGTTTTTTTTTTTTTGCTTAGATAAACTAAGATAGTTTTTATGTAGAGGTTTAACTTGATTAACTTTATAATGTTCTTATTTAAAACATAATCGGTTTTCGGTTGAATGTAGGTACATATACTCGTACCTAACATGTTTTATCTAAGAACTCAAAAGATCGAAAATATTAAAGCTATATTCTTAACAGTCCCTTAGTTGATTTTACATTTAGGTACCTGCTAGATGGAGATTGTAGACTTAGAGGATAAATGTCAAGTCAACCTACTGCAAATCTATGAAACTGAAAAGACATTTTCCAAGTTGCGTCATACAGAAACCGAACTGACCTATCACTCAGTAAAGAGTTCTAGAAACGGCTAGTCTACCAATTTTTTGTCACGGAGAAATGTCATAGAATCGTTTTCGAAAGTGATCGTTCCTAGTGGAAACTATCCAAGCGTATGCGTTGCGCACCCATCGTCAGTCAACAAAGTTTACAGAAATATTATTGGTTATCTGAATAAGAACCAAAACAAATTAATATAAAACTGCCATATCTCTTACAAAAAGTCCTACTATCTTCAGAATATCGAAAAGTCTTCTTACAAATGTTACCGAGTACACATGTGATCGCCATACGTGGAAACAATGTCCCACGATAAATCAGTCGTCGCAAAGCGCAATAACGCATGCGCTACAAATTGTAATGCTCGCGCGCATCTAAACGTGTCAGCGATGCGCCGCCGCCGCCGGCGACGCCCCCCGTAATGCGCCGGGAGTCAGCGCGATGACTACCTACTGCGGATATGGGAGTCAATAAAATACTGATATGCTTGGTATTCACTGAAAATAATGACCAAATTCGTGTTAAGTTACAGTCAGTATAAAAGATTCTAGCCTTACGAGGCATTAAAATAAGGAAGCCCATCATTTCATCTTTTGGAAATTGTCATGAAGAGCATCCGTCTAATGTAGGCGGCTAGATACCAATATCTGATTTTTATTGAGTAAATTCATATGGTGGACTTCCTCAGCATTTTTGGAACCCTGTGCTCTTTATTCTGCTGCTGTGTTACGCATTCGCCACGTCCTTGGAAAATCACCTGTTTAGGAGCTATGTATAATACGTGTAATAAATAAAACAAAGTTTTTAGCCTATAACAGAAATAGGCCGTGACTTAGGCCTACCAGATTCATCACAAAAAAATGTTCGAGCCATGCGGTACGAACTGCTCGTGATCCACTAAACTTGTCAACGCTGCGCCTGCGACTGGCGACGTAATGACAACGCGATGACTACCACGGATACGGAAAAAATAATATATGTAGGCATTTCTAATAATATTTTTGTATGCGATGAGAAAAGATGGTTAGCAGAAATACTTGGTTTAGCAAGAAATGACACTAGTTTATGGAACTATTTCTGTTCAGATATTCAACAGGCATTTTCAACTTGTAATGTGAGAATTTCTTTGAAAACCGCTCGTTATGTGTGTCTGATACAAAGCTTATGTTTAGCATTAAACGATTACAGACTGATAATGATGAGGAGCGCCGTTGGATGATATAGCCATTCCACGTCAAATTTTCATTGCATGCTAAAAAAAAAATTGCAAAATATGTGGAACTGGACCTTTTATTTACCATATTTCATTCAAAATATAGATTATTGTAAATTGAGAATAGTTAATTAATTAATGGTTAATTGGTTAATAGTTAATTTGGGAGTTTGATGTAAGTACAACAAATTCCCAAATCTAGAAACCAATCTGTACACGTAGATTTACAACAAATCTTAATTTCAGTAACAACAAATACCCGCACAATACTAATAAACAAAAGTAACAGCTTCTTAAATCCCTACTCTAAGAATACATTTCTTAGGTACAGCACAAGTTTCAGCCAGTCTTATTAAAATGTAAAAACTTCAGCAAACTTCTAATGAATTCAGCCCATTTGAAATTCTACGAAATTCGTTGAAATATGATCGCCTTAATTTCTTGTTTTCTAACAGCCATTTCAAAGATATTTGTTTGATGAGAATTAAACTATTAGCAAATTCCTTGGAATTAATTCATCTTCCATTCTTGTTAAAGAGAATGTCTTGTAAAATCTAAGTCTACTCAGGTTATTTACATTGAGAAACGTTTTACTAAAATATTAGTGATTAGGTAACCAGTAATGCTTTCGTTTCCTTTTTCACGTTTTCCAAGTTACAGCAAGAACCTAGTCATCTTATATTTTCTGATCGAAAAGTCTGAATTTTATGTGGACGGGTTTCCATTACATAGTTGTTTGTTTCCGACAATATGTATTATTTGAGCACGTTGCCAATATTAGGTTCATCAGAGGTACCTCAATATTCAATATATATATTGCATTCCACAATGTGAACTTAGGTGGTAGGTGGGTGGTACCTAAAACAAGGATATATAAATTAAAAATCCGTGTGCACGCCTGAGAAGGTCCATAACAAAAAAAATAAGTATATGAAAAAGGCATAGCAACGCATAGCTTGCATAGCAAGGCATTAGCTAGTGTCAATTAAAAATTCACTGCAGCTATATTATCAGTCTGTGTGACCGCGTTGATTTTCTATACTTTACAACCGATTTGGATGCGGTTTTTATCATAATTTAATAAATTTTTCCGGAAGAGTATATCAAGAAGGAGAGAGAGGAAAGGGGTTCCGGAAGGGGTATTGTATTCCCCAGTTGAGTTATGAAGTAATGAAATAATCATCTCATTATTTGACATTATATACCTGCAATTGTAATTTCAACTCTCTATAATTGCTTTTGTGGACATGATATAAAGTCAGTACTGATTCTGTTTATAACTGTAGTTGTGGCAACCATGTCATTTGGTTTAAATACATTTTATTTTATTTTTATTTTTTTTAAATAAATCAAATCATTTATTTGCATAGAATGTAAGTATTGTACAATAAAGATGTTATAAAAATACAGTGAGCCAGGTACATTCTGCGTGATTTTTGGCATGCAAAATTTAACAAATAATGTCACTATCAATAAGCTCATAAGCAAAATGAAGAAATAGATAATAAATTAGTAAATCATTTTAACAAGTTCAGATCATGCACAAAAAATGTTACAAATAATGTCAATAATATTAAATTGTTTAGTCATTCAAAAAATCACATGGAATAATAACATTTCTGTATCAAAAAAGCCTTGAGTTTATATTTAAATTGTTGAAGGGTGTCACTTTTTATGCTGTCCGGTAGTTTATTAAATATTATTGGACACATGCAGAAAACACTTTTTCTAAGTAGTGCTGTTTTATAGCCACTGACAATTAAGAGGTTTTTGTATTGACTTCTCACGGGACCTTTCTTGGTGTCCGAGACCATAACAAACAAATTTTTATTTCTTTTTACAAAAATTGCCATTTCCAAAATATATAACGACGGAAAACTAAGAATTTTCAAAGACTTAAACAGAGAGTCACAACTATCTCTAGGTTTAAGACCACACATAGCTCTAACACAACGTTATTGGGCTTTAAATATGTTATCTCTTAGACTGCAGTTACCCCAAAAAAAAAAAAACAAACCTATTATTACAATATATTATACTATTTATATACAATATTTTCTATTTTGTGAATGTGAGAACGTTGAAGGCCTACTGTAGATGTTTTATCTAGATTTTCTATTTTGTTAAGTACCTACCTGGTAATTGTTGAAAGGCTACACCTTCCTCCCAAACCTACTATTAACACTGTAATTTGAATATATTGTAAAAACCAATTAGTTTTAAAAGAGTAACCGTTCTCTAGTCATTTTTTTTAACACCATACTGCGATCGCCAACCCGCCTGCCAAGCGTGGCGATTATGGCAAACCCCCCCAATTGTGGGAGGCCTATGTCCAGCAGTGGACGTCTTTCGGCTGAAATGATGAATGATGATGAACCGTGGAGGTTCTTGCCGGTTCTTCTCCATAGGAAACGACTAATTGGAACCGTGCACCTAGCTTCTGACCTTTCATAAGTGCCCATGTAGGTTTATGTGAAATAAAATATGTTGATAAGTTTTGATTTGATTATGGAGGTCAGAAAGGCAGTCGCTCCATGTAAAGTACTCCATGTAAAGTATTCAGCTGCAGCCGGTCAGACTGGAAGCCGACCCCAACATAGCTGGGAAAAGGCTATTAGGCAGATTGATTCTGGAAGGGTATATAATTCATTCATATTGAACTTACAACAAAAAAAAATTGTTTAGTCAACGTAAAAATTGTGCGAAGCAGGGGCGGGTCGCTAGTTTAGTAAATTAGTATACATTCTAGATCTTACCAGAACTTTAGTCTCATTCAATCGTATTCTCCACTATTCATATACCTACACATGTCCTTGTTTTGTACAGTTACTGAGTTGCAAGCCATAATGGTTGATGTCAGAGGTTATCGCGCTCACCCGGCGCCCGCGAACCCACTGATTTCTGCGAACCCTTATCACTCCGCTTCATAGTAAATGTTTTAAGACGGATAACGGTAATATCGTGACTAGTTCTGCGTACAATTAAATGTTTCAGTTTTACTAGATTACTGTTAGCGATGCGAATTCATTCCTGGGAGTTGTAGGTGAAGGTTATCTTTCACCTATGCTAGGTAATCTAAGACTGAAACGTGACAATAGTGAGTCCTTGTAAACTAAAATTACTAATTGCGTCTTTAGTTTAACAAAAAATCGAGAAAAAAAGAGAGAAATATTTAAAGTGCCTAAGTTGATTACATAGTTGAGACTCGTACCGAAATGTTCTGCACTGTCTGAGGAAAACAACATACGTAGTACGAAAATCTGCCTTGAATGTTCACCTATTCGTTTTCTACGTAAATACGCTAGTTAACAAAAATTATATGTTAAATTATCACATATCTAAATAAATAGTCAGAATCCCTAGTACTAAATAAAATGAACTGCTGCTTGATCTTCCATTTTTAGGGTTCCGTTGTCAACAAGGAACCTTATAGTTTAGCCATATCTGTCTGACTGTTCGCGGCTTAGCTCAGAAACTCTTAGTACAAACTGTAATTTCGCATGGGTCATTTTCTTAGAGTCAAGTGTCCCGCCGCCTGCCAGCTAAATGGTTGTACTTGGATATGTGAAAAAATTCACAGCAGTAGTGTATATAACGAAGTGAAATGAAAAACTAGGCTTTACAAGTTACCGAGTAATAGTCAACCAACTTACATTTGCAGTTGCAAAAAGGACCGTCACGTGTATCGATGTATGGGAAAACATGTAATTTGTATGGATAAGTTCGTTCCAACTACGGAACCCTTCATTGTGCGTGGTCCGCACACACTTTGCCGGTTTTATGATATAAAATATCACCTGTCTCTTCAACACCGAGCTGACGGGTGTCAGCTCCACATTTACATAAGTTTCTACAGAAACATAGCACCAACAGCTATAAAAGGGGGTAGGTAGCAAAAACAGAGCAATTATGATAATGAAGTACATACCTATATCGCCAAGGTACAGACAGCAAACAAGTGTTGAAATATTTGTGTATTTTTTTTTTAATTAATTAGCCGATCGTAACTTTATTGTGACATGTTTTTTCAAAACAATTAATATTATAATGAACCAGTTTTCATTAATAAAACATGTCAACTACAAACAATCATCACTTACTGTCTTGCTGCTAGTACCTACATCGTTATTTTTTACCCCCTCATACACACTCGCTAAATAATTCATTTGGATTATATTTAAACTGACGCCATATTGAATTAATGGAGATATGCTAGCTATCCGCTATGCCCTGGCTAGCCTCGGTATCATCTCGGCTATAATAAACTATTAGCACGGTAATGTGGGCGTTAAGATGCAGACTGCAGAGGCTACGTATGTAAGGAGTCCACTAAGGACTGTTGCATCGGTTTGATTAACTATTTTATTGGTTGTTACCAGAGAGCGATTGCTGATGAACAAGTTTTTAGTTTTTTTAAGGATTACATGTGTATTACATGTAATCCTTAAAAAAACTAACGGTTTCAAACCCCATTATTTTACGACTTCCACTTGGTTCATCATAAGTTCAATTCATTAGTCTTTGGTTTCTTTAATTGCAAGTTGGATTTTTCAATCTAGCCTAGCTTTTTGCTGGTATCTTTCGGACGAAGTGTAAGCTACATAGCATTGGTACTGTAGAGGCAAGTAACATATGTTACTCGTATGTTACAGCCTCTACAGTATGATCATCAAACTTCCGCGGGTTTATTATAAACTAGCTTTTGCCTGCGGCTCCGCCCGCGTGGATGTCGCATATCGCATTAAAAATTTCCTATGTCCTTCTCCATATCCGAGGCTATATCTCTGCCAAATTTCATGACGATCGGTTTAGCGGTTTAGGCGTAAAAACGTAACAGACAGACAGACAAAGTTTCTTTCACATTTATAATATTATAGTATGGATATGGATAAATGGCATGAATATGTGACAAGCATTGATTTGTATTAAGGGGCGCTAAAGTATCCGCGAAATTCAAATGTTCATAAGTTTTTTGCAATTCGCTGGTCATTGTCAGATTGTATGTTGATTTAAATATGGCTTTACAGAAATATAAGCATAAGAATCCCCAATACAACTCCTTAAGTTAGAATTGTCCTCAAATGTCATGATTTCATGAAATAGTCATTCAATAGGATTATAATTGAACTTAGAGAGTTGTATTAACGATTTTTATGATAACCTATAATTCTATAAATATATATTTGATACGACCGCGAATCATATTGAGATCAACAAACAACCTAATACTGACCTGCAAATTGCAAAAAACCGTAAGTAGTAAGGATAGTTATTACTCTAACTAGCTAGTCGAGAGAATAATCAGAAATCCAGAAGCATCGCCAATCGTTTATCTCAACATGGTGAGTATGGCAAAATCCCCTTTATAACTACATTGCATTAAAATAATCTACAAGAAAATAATAACATGATTGTGGGTACTTACCTACTTAGATGTTTACGTTGAAATTTCGACGTTTAGTTACCAACGATTTCAGTCATCTCAGGTTCTCATTCATGGCCAGTATTTAGCAGAAGCCGTGTCAGACAGACGGACGTGCTTCGACATAAGTGTATATACGTGGAGGTAACAAGGTGTCGTATGTACTAACACGGGGACGTGAGACACAACATGATACGGGTTTTTCTCGAGAAGTCGCCCAGCTTCCACCAAGCACGACCAAGGGGCTGCACACGCAAAATGCAAGAGAATACATTGTTAAATTATTGATATCATAGTTTACTACAGTCAGTTCTGAACTTAGCACATTCAATATACCAAACGCCTAACAGAAAAAAAAAAAATAACAAATGATGCATCGGAGATTCTCGAACCTCGGCGTCATATGAACAGCAGGGAGATCCTATGTGTTGGAGGTGGCCAGTTGTGTAGGTTCTCTGTTTATTTGGTACTAGTCTTTGCCCGCGACTTCGTTTGCGTGAAATATCTTGTTTTAACATAAAATATATCCTATATCTGTGCCGCGATACTTCGTTATTGCTGCTAAGTAATTTTGGTAGCCCAATTGTTGAAGAAGGTTTTAGACTATTTAATATCACGCTACGACCCTGAACGCAAAAAGAAAAAAATATCAGAACGAACGCGAGTTCTTTCAGTTTTTTTTTTTTTTTTCTTTTTGCATAATGTTTCTGATCCAACTGGTAGTTCCAGAGATTAGCGCGTTCAAATAAACAAAACCGGCCAAGTGCGTGTCGGACCACGCACATTGAAGGATTCCGTAGTTGGAATGAATTTATCCCAAGAACAAACTTAACATTGTAGTTGAAAAAGATGTTCTTCCATACGGAATGTAAGGGGAGAACATGTTTTCCAACTGTGAATGTAAGTTGGTCGACTAGTACTCGGTAACTTCTGAAGCCTACTTTGCTGTGATAATAATAATAATCCTTTTACTTCGTTATATATACTAATGCTGTGAATTTTTTCACATATCTAAATACTACCATTTAGCTAGCCACACACTCACAACATAACACAAATGACACTTGACTAACGGATCACTGAATCGAAGAATGGTTTTCCCAAACCCACAATATTTTTGAACGGCCTATCCTACGATACCCCACACCATGGGACAGACGAGAAAAAAATATCATCCCCACTTTACGTGTAAGGGAGGAAAGCTAAAAAAATTATATGTATTTTATCAAGATTTTATTTTACCACTTTGTTGGCGTGATTGATATGTATAATCATACCAAATTACAGCTTTCTAGCACTAAGAGTCTCTGAGCTAAGTCGCGGACAGACAGAAAGACAGACGGACATGGCGAAACTATAAGGGTTCCTTGTTTACTACGGTACCCTAAAAACAAACTCTTCTTTATTATATTAATACTAGATGACCCGCTGAACTTCGTATGGGTTTTTCCTATTTTCTTTTTTCCTTAACCACCCAGTATATAGGTAGAGGCGAACAACACAAAATCAAATCGGTCGAGCCATTTTTGAGTTTTTGCGGGACTGAATTTTATATATCTACAGATATACGTATTGCGAGGGCCTTCGTCGCGCTGATATATCCTTAACAGAAAAAAAATAACAATGACAAAATCATAAATAAAACATCAATGCTCCTTGAACTATCACAGTTGAATAATAAATTGGAAATAGATAGCATTTACATTCACACCTCCTATTCGGAAATAAGGATGTGTAACTTGCCTATAAACTACTAATTACCGCTCCTCATCGATTCCAATTAGTCTATAATAAACTGGCTGACTAATCAATCGCTGGTATTAATTAAGTTTCCTTGCCAGCCCTGTGGGACGCGTGGTCGTCGCCTGCGCAGGTTCCCCGTACGCGGCGAGGCGACACCGGGCATGCGCCATAGAATCTTAATTACTGTCTTTAGAGTTATAAGACCTGGAAGGAGCATCGCGAAAGTGGTACTGAAACGCAACGCAATATGTATGGGAACGCAAGAAGACTCGCGGAGAAATACTCATAGGTATATGAAATGCTTGAATGAATACAACGCTTGCATTTATACTGAACCTTTCTAGATTTTATGTGAATGTTGTGGTCTCCTATAATTGGAAATGCACACTAGTAATTATCACTAGAAATCCAATAAATCTACACAAATATTATTTATTTGTATAAAGTGAAGTGAAAAAACAGCTTTTTACTAAATGCATGTGAAAGTATAATACGGTAGAAGGGGTAACTCAGACTTACTTTTATTTTAGAAAAAGCCACGCGTGCGAAACCGCGGAGGAAGTATAGTCAAGAAGCCACATAATTCTAGGTCAGGGCCTTTTTTCCGTCACTGACGGGACGCTAAACACGGATAGTCCTAACCTAAAGGAGCTGACGTAATAATATAATTTTTTTTTTTTTATTCAAAATCTGTATTAACAATAACATACATAAAGTCTGCCAAACTGCATAACAGTTTGTCGGCAGTTGTTCTCGTCTAGCAATGGATTACAAATTTTGAAAATTAATGTGCTAAAACTTAATGCTTAATATGCCAAGTAAACTATAAAATAATATACCTACAGTCGAAATCAAAAATCTTACATTTTACAGAAAGACATTTCCGCAGACGTGAGGTTGGTTACAAACATAGCTACGGACACAATGGATAGGTCCCTGAATATAAAGTTAAGTATAGCCACGTGTGAAATCTGTCACTTTCCTTGGAGGAATACAGACGGAAAACTGGGAAACAGCTTTTCAGTTTTCCGGTTTATGTAGTATCGCGTGTATCCTTCCAGTTGCTATTATTCTATGTTATTATACCTATCTTTTGCACCATCTCCAGCTAACAGGTATATCGTAATTAGATACTTAGTCGCAACACCTACGTATTAGCTGGTATTGGTCCACGATGTAGCTAATAGGGAAAACTACTTAATTAAAACAGCTGTGCTATGGCTAAGAACCTGCTGTTTCCTACTAGAGCTTTTACGAGTATTTTTGATTAATCGTTTAGATAAGTTTATAGGGTAACAGGTGTTTGCATAAATATTTATACTGCGATCTTTTAAATGAAATAAGGACATATTAAAAGTGATACAAATTTAATAAGATTTTTTTACGTAGATTGACCTAAAGCTAGGACATTAGGATAGAAATCCGACAATTAGGTAGGTTTTTCATTCAACTTATCTATACAGGGTCAAATTAAATTAGGTAGCGAAACTCCGCATACGTGATGGATATCGACATCTTAACATGATAGAACAAAAATATTTGGTGTTTTTTTGGTCAACTAAAATATCAGTTTTATATGTGTAAACATCACAGACTTGGAAAAAAAAAATCGTAAAAAAAAACATGATTTTCTCAACTCATACTTCAAGTAACTACACTACCTACAATATTTCTTCACCTTATTCCAATTTCACTCTGTTACACGAGAATTCTATTTCCCTCTCGTTTTTCACCTGTATAACCGTAAAGCTGCTTCAAGCTTCCGTATATGAACCATCCACAATTCCTTGTGAACACCTCATCTTGAGTTTCACGAGCGACATCTTAAATCTTAAATCGTCGCCGAATTCCCCATGTTATGACGTCACACTTTACGCCATACTTACTGATCTAACAGAGAAAAAACAGAAGTCTCACTGCTAGAAAACATAAAAACGTCACACGGGAACGGTGGCTATGATGAGTCTTTCAATCCAATGGTAAGTTCCATCCCAAATAAGCTTCCGCAGTAGGGTAAAAAACCGTGGGTAAAGTGTTCTTGTCATCTGTTCGTTCTTTTTTATTTCTTATTTTGTAATTTTTAGGGTTCTGTACCAAAATGGTAAAAATATGGTGTGACTTAGTCTGTCCGTCTGTCTGTCACAGCTGGATATCTCAAGAACTACTAATGCTATCAACTTGAAATTTGGAACAGTTTTAGATGATGTTTGCCACACGATCTACCATCCTAATATCATCAATATTGGTCGGTTGCTCAGATTCAGATCGCCAGATGCTGTGAGAATCTTACCTTAATAATTATACTTGGCAAAAGTAAAAGGTACTTTTTACATCGAAGAAATGTCTAACCACTGCCATCGATATGTAAATTTTCCAATCGTCATGCGTGACGTGGCATAACACCCACTTCATGTTAGCCTTCTCCACTTCCCTGTCCAGTGTTCAGCACATACAATCCACGGATACCGCATGTGAACAATGCATCGTGATATATTTCCTTATTGTGCGGGACTCAGAGGTTTCCATGAAGCCTGTTATGGGACATTTTCATAGGAGTCACTGCCACATACATACATACACACCGGGATTTGCTTTCTTTTCCCTTTTCTTGGTTATTTATTGTTCTTTGACATTCTTCGTATAAATATGATGAAAATATTTCTTTGTGACATTGTGTTTTTATTTTGTATGATTGCCAGACTGAGATGTATTTGTCTTGATGAAAAGATTTTGTTCCCCAAACTTGGCTTTTATAAATCTATGGCGGGAAAATGTGGGTGTGTGTGTGTTAAAGAGGAAACAATTGATTGTACACCACATAAAACAAAACCCAAACTGTAAGTATTGTTGTTACAATAAACAATCATATTTTAATCAAACATTTAGTCAGTCATCCTTCCAATCAAACACAGTAAGTAATAAATAAATTAAATATTGACCAATTACAATCGATGACGTACAGTGGCGCGGGCGCAGCGTCCGGTGCGATTTACAACCGTTACAATACACACCAACCTTGTCAAAATGTTATTTATATCAATTCTTGGTTAGGGTGGAACATTGTGATAGGCGACCGCGATTTTGATAAGAGACGAGACAAAAGGGCGTTCTTAATACGAATAAAAGTATGACAATGCAAGACCACATACCCTGGGTGAATAACGCCTTGGGTAAAGAGGCCAGACCAATCAATCTAGCCTGGAAAACCTATACCCCAAACAAAAGTACTAGTTTCTGGTCGATGACCAGAAAAAGAAAAAGTAAGGGCAGACTACAGATGCGTTGGAGACGTAAAATGTCGAAATCTAATTTCTGTAGTCAAAGCATGAAGCAGACCGCACCCAATCATATTCATAATCATTAATTAGTCAGAATATAGTACATTATATGGTCTTAAGGTAAGTCAATGGTATCATCACAATCTGCCAATTGTGGCGTACAAATGTTAGGTACATAATTTATATTACAATTTGAGGTCAGTTAAAATAATATCTTAAACAGAAACACAATTCATATAGGTGGCCAAAGTATTAATGTCACAGTATCAAAGAGTAAGATGTCAAAAAAGATACTTAAATTAGGGTGTCAAATTATCATTCAAATAGTCATTTAAATTATTTCAGCTTTATTACATAGCAGGTCTTTAAGTCTTTTTTTAAATCCATTTAAATTTTAACTCTTTGATACACTTTGGAATTTTGTTACACACTTGCGGGGCTATGTTGCCAATGTTGCTCGCTACTGCTCGCGCTATGGTCGTACCCTATCTCAAGCAACATCCAATAAATATGTAATTAATAACAATAACGCTAGACAGACCGCTGTTACCCAATCACTGCGGGTCACCTCACATTAACACAATATATTCACCCTGCACGCATAGTAGAGCTCGGCGGTATTAGGATTTATTAAAGTCTCAGATAATTAATTCAGTTTGCAATCTGTCTGTCAAATGTTTTGGTAATGTCTTGACAACCATTTCTGGCATGATGTAAATGAATTTGAGCATACAAATTCTGATTTTTAGACGATATTTTACTTTAGAAGACTGCTAAGGGTCCTCGGGAATCCCAAGAGAGCTACATTGACTTATGTATCTAAAAATAGATGTTTAACAAAGCTCCACAACAAAAGACCTACTGACACTTGATACCACCATTCCTCAAACTTTTCCTACATTATCGTCGAAACGTTAAAATTAAGTAAAACAGAGCCGCTTAAGGTAAGCGACACGCTTGCTTCCGGCTGAAGCGTCCCGTTTCAGGCGTTAATTACTGAACATTAACAATGCCACTGAAAAGTGTCGGGTACGCCTCGTTTTTCAGCTTAATTTTGTGTCATTTATCTGCTGTTTTTGGTTGATTTGGGATTTTAAAAAGAATGAAATGCATTTTCACTCATTCTGTCTGCGCTTTCGGATGTGGAGTCCATTTTTGATATTCCTTAATTTGGTACCACTACACCCAAAACCTTCCCGTAACCTTTCAGTTGATGTCAACGTTGCTGAAGGCCATGTATTAAGCGGCATCCTAAAACCTGGTAAATAAGGAAACTGCAGCATGTCAAAAACATCAGATCAGATTATATTGCTCGAGAACGAATTTCAGCCATGGCAGCCAATAAAATTGATCTCAACGGAGACTAGCCATCTACGTGGGAGATATTATAGTGCACAAATGTTTGCGCAGACACAGGTGCACTCTTCCCTCACTCTCATAGTCCGATGGGACAGCAATCTGAGACGACCGGGGAGAGTTCAGGTCGGACTAATAGCTTAACGTACTTTCCGAGGACGGTGGTATAACACCGCCAACTTCCAAACTCCGTTCTGTTACTGAAAAATTCCTAATGGAAAAACCCAAAATCACTTTGCCCGACCTGGCAATCGAACCCAGTACCCCACGCTCATTAATCGCGCTTGAGACCACGAGACCAATCAGGCACTAGATACTAGAGATCAGATTACACGTAATGCATAAGTCACTCCTAACATCGTCCTTGGGACAATGACGTGCCCTATTCTTTGTTAGCAGATCAACTGCTTATGCGAATGAAAATCATGAATTCATGACTAATACATAGAGTAACCCAAAACGAACTAAAATAGAAACACTTCTCAATGTGCGGAATATTGTTACAGTTTTGAAACACCTTTTACGTTGTAGTGTTGACTTTCTGACCTAAATATGTATTTCCAAGCTTAAGCTATTGATTTATTTCGGTAATAGTTTCAGATTCGCCCTTCATACAATTCTGATTCAAAAGATGACTGTTTCTTTTGAGAGAGTCTGTTGTATTTGAGGAGAATTCAGGACTCAATTTACTGAGATAAAATATCTTTTGCTTCGAATAATTGGATCGAAATTCTGGTTTGGTTTGGATTGGTTCTTAAGTAGGTATTCAACATCTGGATAATACATAAGTATTATTATTATTATTATTTGAATTGAATTTGTAGAATCATAAATGAAATAAAAATAATATTCTGTAGGTACGAAACCGTGTTTTCCATTTTAGTGATAGTAAAAACGGCATTACATTAAAGTTATGTGTCCTGTGACCATGGAATACAATGCAAACCATTACAATAATAAAATATATCTTTATCTACAAATATTTTGCCACTAGCTATTCACTTGTCACATTACATGGACCAGAAATGTGTCAGAATGTTCAAATAACGCGTTTAACTTCCACCCTAACTGCATCTCGAAACTTCAAGTAACAATACTTGTCAAAGTTAGCGAAGGTAACCGATCCTCCAATAATACTGTGATAACTGTGATAAGTGGCACCGTAGGAGTGCCGTGGTGCCGGAGTGCTGTGGGAGTGCAGTTAAACTGTTTATCGTGCTGTCGAAAACTTTCAGTTTGTAGTGCTGCACCTTCTCGTTAGGTACTAAGTTTGGTAGACGAGTTGGCTGATAACTTGAAACGTGCGGTTTTTAATGTGTATGTTGTAGCGGTTTATAGTCGTATTTTAGGTAAAGTGAGTACCTAAGTTAGTTATGTACTACAAACAATTTAACATTGAAAATTTTGTATCAATGGGAACACTAACATCCAAGTAGATATTCCTCTTTATAAAATGTCATCAGTCTCTTGCCCTTATCCCAAATCATTTTGGTCGTCTCAATCTGTCTTCGTCTTCCATACTTCTGACAAAGAAATATTGCAAATTATTGAGTCTGTGGAACTGCCGATAAGATGACCACGACAATTTGAAGCGAATTACGCTATTTACCCATCTCTTAAGTCCACTTGCTTTACAAATCACTTCTTCTATTTCTCGTGGCTATGAGAAGAAGAGTTGTCATTCTATCTTTGTCGTCTTCAAACGGTTGACAGAAATAGGACCGATGTTACAAATTCGCTTAGCACTAAATGCATTTAAGTGATTTCTCATGCAAGTGGGCCTTAGATTGAAAGACCAGTATAAATATCATGAGTCACCTGCAAGACTGCACTTCAATCAGCATCAGCATTTGACGTTAAAAAGTTCCTCCTCAGTATTTTCTATAAATAAGTAAAGCAGCCACGTGTACTGACAACTGCAGTGTTAGGTTCCGCGGTAATGTGTGTAACTTGATATACTGATGTGTTACCGACAGGAATGCTGCCCTAAATATACCGGAGATTCAAATATATTTGGATTCGTGCTGTTTAGTTGTGTTTTGGATTAGTCTCGTGTTGGTTAGTCTGTGTTGTTATTAAGTGGAGTTTCTTTCCCATTCTTCTCCATACGAAACTACCTTTTGGTAGTACTACTACAACCAGTGAACTAGAATCAATTTTATTTTCGTGTAAATTTTGACGTTAAAAAGTGCCATTTATGTGCCTATTTGAAATAAATGCTTTGACTTTATCTGTGGGATGAACTGCTAATGTGATCACTACAACCCTTCAACGTGGGACGTACAATCGGTCCAATGTTGCCTGCCTACCGTTATCTAACCACAATTTTGTTTAGCAACAGTCGCTTCATAAGGATCTCGTAGAGTCACAGAATATTTTATGATGACTAGGAACAACTCATGCAGCAAGTTGGGGTGGGGCTGACTGCCCTGGGTAATAAGGTGCTATTAATAAAGATAAATGTTAAACATTCGCCCCAATTAAATCTTTTTCCTCATTTATCTCATGGTTACACACCAATAAATCCATTTTATTGTACACATTCCGTTCGCATTTTCAAATCGTAAATTAAAACTTTATCACAAAATGGCCGGCGACATTTATTTTAGCGCGAAACAGCGCAAAATGGCATCGTAATGTCGGCCAAAATGCGCCCTGGCCGGACTCCAACAAGCTGTAAGCTGGTCCGAAATAAGACCTCTCGCTGCCTCCTCGAAAACACCCTGGATTTTCTTTATTGCTAATTTTTATCAAGAATTCATAAAGACAAAGACAAAGATAAAGTCGTACACTAGAAAGCTCCGATACTTTCCTTAACACAAAGAATCTTACACCGTACAACATTTTCTTTGTTTTTGGACCTACCTATTTACTGAAGTATTTTTACAATTCAATTCCTACTATAATAAAAATGCGAAAAGGAATAAAATCAATCAAGCACTTTCAAAGTGTTATTAAAGGAATTGAGTGGAACCTGAAAACTGAAAAAAGTTAATAAGAATCTAAAAAAAATATCTGACCTAAAGAGATTTGGAACTTTTAAAAGAAATCAGTAACATTTCTTAATGACATAAGTTTACGGTATATTAAATCCTCACGTAACTTATCTGTAAAGTTTTATCAACTCAACAATCGAGGAACGTTACTTAAGGCCCAACTCACGACAATGGCGACTCTGTACGAATCACATCTCGCTGACAATATCCACTAATCCGATTACGTATCGAGATTAGAATCGAGTGACTCGTATCGTTATTAAATCGATAACGAGGTGAATACATGTGCGGTTCTTTAGTCTAGCTGTAGGGTTGCCAAATATTGGAATATTGTGTTGCAAATTGAAAAGGGTTCGAAAACAGCTGCGGAAGAATAATCCTTAGATAAATGAAATCGATTCCAATTTTAAGCAGTGTCGTTTGATGCGGGATGGAGATATAAAATAAAATGATTCCAATAATTAGAAATGACTAATGATTCTGACCTAATTAGTGCATATAATTTTATTTGTACACGAAATAGTTTATTGTGAAAATGATATGTGATAACCTTCTTTCAAGTATTCACAACTGTATTGCGCAGATTATTTTCATAATTCGATTCCATTTTAATACCTCAATTCTACCTGCACGTTCAAACTTTTTTCCGAGACATATTCACAAAAAGACAGCCATATCAATAACATGGAGTCAAAAGGTATAAAGAAATCCTCTCACGTAAAAATATTCATTCGACTGTGACAAGTCAAAGCGACAATTATATGGAAATTCAAAGAAACGTAAGCGGATTATTTTGAGGCGACTGCGACAGACTGCAACACATGTTGACGATTGCGACATTTTGAGAGCAAGATGACGCGACAAGTCTTTAAATCGCTTCATGTGACTTCGATGTGTATCGGTTGTTGTAGATGCATCAGTTCCGATTAGGTACCTCTTTATTGAACTCTCGACAGAGATCGCTTGTTGTGATAAAACCGCTCATTATTCTTTTTATTTCGATGTAACTATTTACTTATTTCTATGAAATCTAAATAGTCATTACGGACGGATATATCCGTCGTCATCAACAAAAGGAACGGAAAAGTGACTGCACAGATACAATCATACACCCCTTTTCCCACCCCTTTTCTCATCATGTAATGCTGAATTTACATTTGTGTCAAATGTGTTTATGACGTAAAGGTGACGCTCTTTAGAGCATTCTGTACCACCTTCTACACGTAACAGCCTGTGGGAGAAGTATTCGCGAGCATCGTATGGAGCCCTTTGTGTCCAATTCAATAACGCATTCAGAGAAAACTGATGGGGATGCCATGGCGTTGCAGTGCAACAGGGATGTTTGCGGGGGCGCGTGTAAATTGTTTTTACGCTATAATGCGCAAGCGCGCTTCATCAATGGTGGCACGAGTCATGGCCAGCCCCAACAGGGTTCTGAAAATGATAGCAGACAGAGTGGACTGTCCTTATATAGTTCACTGTTGTCAGTTACATGCGTCACCGTATTGTGTTGTTTACTAACATGTAGTTGTAAAAACATTGTTACTAACCCTTTATGAGTCTTGGCTCGAAATAAAGTTTTTATTATTATTATTTATTAATAAGTAATAACCTAAACATTGTCGCATTAGCCGATACCATGAGCTAAGGATGCTTAATTCAACATCATGTTCAACCTTGGGTTAAAAGTTAGTTTATCCTTTCTTAAATCAACCTATACCTACTTAGTGGAAATTTTATTCCAATTGGATACGTGTTCTCTATCTTAACTACCTTTATAACATTAACAAGCAAGCTAAGCTCTAAGTTGTGGTTACCTGTAATTGAGTGTGCATTCCAGGATAATTTATATTATACTTATTTTTATTATTGTAAAAGATAATTGTAATGTATCTCGTTCTTCACAGTAACAATGAATGCGCGTCCCTACACTTGGTCGTCTTATAGCCGATAACATCAAGTCATCAACGTATAAACAGCAATTATCATGAGCGTTACATTGTCGCAATGAGAGCTTTCTTCAACAGGCAATGATAAAGTTATTGCCGCGTCCGGTTACAAGATGTTATCTTTTATCTTTTACTTTATTGTGTAATGTTCTTAGGCTGTCTGTAGTGTCTCTAGGTGTGATATGTTTTAAGATTCTTATCTGATCTGTTTGGATAATAATTTGGTTTAGTTTATGTGTCTTTCTTGTTAGGAATCTGTGAAAAAAAGTATACATAAATGAGGCATAATTTGTACAATTTTAAAGTGTTCAGAAAGTGTTTACCAACATTACAGTTGAAGTCAAATGAGAAGGTTAGAATAAATAACGAATTGATCTTTATTTAGTCCATTAAAATGAAAACACTCGGATAAAGAGTAAAGTGACCTGAAAAAATCTCGATTTAGATTAACGCTACGTTCCAACTATGTATATTTGATTTGAGATTTGCTTTGTCCCTGCCATTTTTGTTGACCCAATCAAATCATACAAAAAGTAACTTTCCTTAAACAATTTCAACACAAAATCAGAAGCAGCAAAACAAGCAATACTTTCGTCCCGAAGGCGGCCATTACGGCAATATCGTCGAATTGCGCCGTGATTGCGCAGGCGCAGTTATCCCGCTGAACGACTGAACACGCGTTCAGTCGGTCAGCGGCTGTTATCTCTCCATCTTAATGCTGCGCCCCAGGACTTGTGAGCTGATGCTCTCAGTCTGATAACTTAAGAAGGCAAAGATGAAAGAAATCAACGGACTGGTTTTCTGTGAAATAAGAAAATCTGTGGATTGGCGAAATTAATTTTTAGGGTAGGTACCATCATCAGTTTCAGTCACAGGTAATTCAAATTATATTAGAGGTTATTCTCAACTTTCCTATATACATCGTCGCATTTTAATCGTCTTACAACGACAGCCTAAGTACCTCATGTACCAATCCAATGAGTACTAATCATTCATAAAAAAAAGATATTGCAGTTTTTTTTTATTTTTTTTATTTGTTATGACGCATGACATAGTTTGAAGCAGCCTGTTACGAGCGCAATCCGAGCCTTGTGTTCCAAGGGCGCGGCGCGCGGCGCACAGTGGAACGAATGTATGGGAGCGGTTGGACGTAGACATGTCCGAAAAAAAAGAGTAAAATTATGCCAAACTAATGATGCCATCTTATTCGATTACTTAATGCCTTCATAACTTGTGGTGATGAATTTCTTCATAACTCCCATATTTCGGGAGTAATTTGAGAAAATGTGAAATTTTACTATGAAAATGAGTGTATCGAGCTCTCTCCCTCCTGATTCCGGGCTTGTTTCAAGTAGCGGTCTCTAATATCATAATGCTAATACTAAGAGCTATATTTAATACTAAGACACATAGTGCGCCAAATGTGCACTTTCTGGGATAAAGAGTGATGTTTATTTTATAACACAATTTTTTTATTTTTTGTTTATTTTGTTGATTAAAACCGTTTTTCTACAGGTTTACCTTATTACAATAACATTTCTGAGCAGCCAATTAGAGAAGATATAAGCTAATTAGGATATATAATTAGGGACTTAAGGTTTACATATAAAACTGATGCACTAATGATTACTGATAAGAACATTGCTATTATTTAATTACTAAATGGCTCTTAATACACTAATTTAGCATGCATCATTTACTAATTATCACAATAACTAATTACCTTGCAATATTTAACAAAGGATACCTGGGATACCTGGATTTTATATAAATAGGTCACTATTAGTAACTTTAAAATCAGTGTTGATTTACACCTCGTTGTATCCAAGCTAATCTCGCAATGTATTTTCCAAATTTTAATACAAATCTTGATATTCACGTTGCTTTATGCGCACGCGCACATAAAGATTTACGCGACTTTAACTATTTGTTCAGTGTTTTAAAAGATAACAGTTGTGTTCAGTTATGTGAAAGTGCTGAAACAAGTTTAAAAGACTGGTGTCGTCGATTTTGCTACCGCATTTATGCAAAATGGACACAGTCTGGAAGAAGCACAGATAAGTTTCGGAAGAAACATGAGATTTGGCTACAGGCTGCAATTCAATGGCCGGAATTACAGAATGAAAATATGGAACCTTCTACAGAAAATATAAGTGACGTCATCGAGCCCATAATTTCTCCTGCTAAATCTGATGCTTCAACTTGTACACATCCTAGTCCTCGTAAATCTTTTGAGGACCTTAGTAACCGGCAAAAAAGAAGACGCACTGAAGATAGTCTTTCATGCAGCAGTAGCAGCGCTGAAATTATGTTTTCGGCCGAAAGGGCGCTTCAAAAGGCAGGACAAAGCGATACAGCTTATGTTATGAAATACTTGACGGAGAATCCAGAAGAGGCCTCAAAAATCAAAGCCTTCATTGAAGGTAAATCAATTCAGGTACGGGAAATATCCCCTTTGAAGGCATTGGCTCTTTATGTATCGATGAACTTATCGAAATGGCGCTATAACACTCTTCGGGATTTCAACACTCAAGAAGGAGCTCTTCAATACCCGAGTTACTACATGTTGGTTAAAGAAAAAATTAAGTGCTATCCGGCCAAAGAAGATCTCACAGTTACAGAGAGCTCTGCAAAAATCAAATTACAAGCCTTGATGGATTTAACCTCAAGAAGACTTATTAGGTCGTTAGAAACCCCTGTTGATCCCAATCAACAGCTCGTATTGACCAGCAAATGGGGTTTTGACGGATCATCTAGCCAAAGCATTTATCATCAAAGGACGAGTGAAGATGAGCAAATCGATCTTGCTAGTAATTTTATGATTAGTCTTGTACCACTGCGGCTCGTCTCAAAAGGTGTAACAATTTGGGAAAACGAGCGACCATCTTCCACTTCATTTTGCCGGCCAATATTGTTTAAGTTTATAAAGGAAACCAAAGAAAATGTGCAGAGAGAGATGGCTGAAATCGAAGCAGAGATTGAAGCCTTAACTCCATCCACCATCACTGATGGAATTAGTGTCAAACACCAACTGCTGTTGACAATTATTGATGGTAAAATTCATTCCATTATATCCAATACAGCAGCTTCAGTGTGTGACATATGCAAGGCTTGTCCTAAAGAAATGAATAATTTAGAGTTAATCAAAGATAAACACGCAAACGAGGACATGTATAAATATAGCTTAAGCACCCTTCACGCTTGGATTCGCTCAATGGAATGCTTATTACACATTTCCTACAAATTAGACATAAAATCATGGCAAGTAAGGGGTGATATAGCAAAAAGGCAAGTTGATGACAGGAAGAAAAGAGTTCAAGAGGCTGTAAGAAGAGAAACGGGCTTACTTCTCGATGTTGTGAAACAAGGCAGTGGATCCACCAACAATGGCAACTCGGCAAGGAGATTTTTTGAAAACTACACTAATTCTGCTGAACTGACCGGAATAGATGCTATGCTTTTAAGAAAAATCTGTGTGATCTTGCAGTGTATTTCATCAGGAGAGAAGATCAACGTAACTAAATTCCGAGAGTTCTGCTTTGATACTGCTAAGCTTTACGTGGAGTTATACCCATGGTATTATATGCCTTCTTCACTTCATAAAATTTTAATGCATGGGCCAGACATAGTTCAGAACATGTCAATTGTGCCCATTGGTTTTCTATCCGAAGAGGCATCTGAGGCTAGAAATAAAGATTTTAGAAAATATAGAGAGGGGCATTCTCGAAAGCATAGCAGTATCTCATGCAATGAAGATATTATGCACAATCTTTTACTGTCTTCTGATCCACTTGTTACAAGTATCCGTCCAAAAGGAAATAAGTTTGTAAAAAAATCTTCTTTTAAGGAATTTTATGAGCTTACGGATTCTGAGAAAAGTGATATCGAATTTGTTAACATAAATGATTTAGCGGACATCGATTCTGAATTTGAATTAATTGATGATGATGATGATGACGAAGATAATTAAATGATGTTATTGTTTTAAAATGTGTAACTTAGTAAATTAGAGCTTACATCTTAATTATTTATTGTACTTTTAATGAAACTAGGTAATTTATTATCAACTTACTTAAAAGTCATACTCTCATCAGTTCTTGTGAATATTTTTGTTAATATATATTTCTGTATATATATAATATATTTATAGACCTCTTAATAAGTCTGTCTGCGGTTTAAAGTAAATACAAATGGGGAAAAAACGTTTTTTTTTTAAATTTTCATTTCCTTTTATCCCAGAAAGTGCACATTTGGCGCACTATGTGTCTTAGTATTAAATATAGCTCTTAGTAATAGCATTACGATATTAGAGACCGCTACTTGAAACAAGCCCGGAATCAGGAGGGAGAGAGCTCGATACACTCATTTTCATAGTAAAATTTCACATTTTCTCAAATTACTCCCGAAATATGGGAGTTATGAAGAAATTCATCACCACAATTTATGAAGGCATTAAGTAATCGAATAAGATGGCATCATTAGTTTGTCATAATTTTACTCTTATTTTTCGGACATGTCTACGTCCAACCGCTCCCATACATTCGTTCCACTGTGCGGCGGTGCGAAATGGAGCGGCGACATCTTTATGAGTTCATTCACCCTAACGCAAAAATGCTTTTCTTACTATTGCAACTTAAACTTAATCTAAATCTCAATCTTTCTTTTTTTTATCGCGCCTAGAGGTCGGCTAAATTGAGTGGACCACCTTTGTAAGACGACTAAAATGTGTCACGGTGTATAAACGTACGGTGCGGGCAGTGCAGAAGTATATACGGTTTACGTGCAGTGGGCCTAATAAAAAATATTCTATTCTATTCTATATGTAGTCAAAATAAACATTATGTGATAAAAGACTCTTCAGCATCAGCTGGGCCACTGGTTATGTGGCACACAACTACATTCATCACAAAAAAAATGACACGCCTGATACATTATATACACTACGGAATCTACTTAAAGTATTGCTTCCACTACACTCCACCTAGGTACGCCACAAATACACTTCAATACATTCAGTTTACATAGAGACAAGAGTGTCGTGTCTGTAACATACTCTATAACTCAGAAGTCTGCACAGTGGTCGTTGGTAGCTATCTACTGAAGGTATCGCCACCGTTGCGTCCAACTCACGCTACAACAGTTTTATTTAAATACTATACAACCATTGTTGATAACTTGTGCAACACTCTTACACAATGTAGCTTCGTAAAAATACAGAGGAAAGTTTCATTCAGTAGGTACTTACACTGTTCTTCGTATATATATATCTAAAAAATTATTATCCTGGGAACCCGGAACCTTTTAAACGCACGTCTACCAAAAGCAATAACGAAGAATTGGAAAGAAATTTACAATTAAATTGAAAGAATTATTACGTCAACCAAAAAGATTATTACTAAATTCCATTTACATGCTAATAAATAATAGCCATAAATAACACCGTTATTCACACAAATTGCTTAATTTCATCAACTCAATCAGTATTCGGTACTAAAATAAAGTAAACAAGCAACAAATGTGATTTGCAAAACATTCCTACAATAAACTGAATTTGCATGTTAATGTTGTTTAGAGGTAAACAAACTTGTTTCACTAATTATTTGAAACGCGTGGCGTCAATCTGAGACAATCGTATCAATTAGCTATGTAAATGAACACACATTTAAATATAACTTACGGAAAATGTATTCCGTAGAATGCCCACTTGCACAACAAATTACTAAATACATTATGTTTAGCGCAAAACGAATTTCAAACATCTTTCAGTTTCTGTCAATCGTTTTAAGTGCAAGCCACACCGCCAGCTAGCGAGCCAGCGAGCTGGCGGGCGAAGCAAGGCGAGGGAAACTATTTAAAAGCGAAGCTTTGGCGAAGCGAATAAGTCCAGTTAAGGAGTCACGACCTCTCAAGGTCAACTCTGAGATGCGATAGTTAAAAAAAAAATGGTGTAGCGAACCTTTGGCGAGCTAAACTATGTGGGTTCACACCGAAAACTGCGGACGGACGGGCGAGCGAGCGGGCAGGCGAAAGAGATTATCTTTTGCTTAATATTTACAGCTAAATCATGACCTGAACTTTCGTCAATATACATCATATTCGCAACGTAACTTATACACTCCTATTCGTAACGGCGCGGGCGCACCGGGCGAGCCGAGCGAGCATCGTTTCACCTCTTTTCATACTTCGGTTCGCTTCGCTCGCTCGGCGCAGCTGGCGGTGTGGCCTGCGCTTAATGATGAGAGAAAGATGTTTTAAATTCGTAGGCCTAAGTCAGCAATAAGAGAAGTCTCATTAGACGCGTGTAACTTGCAATTAGTGACTGCATATTGCATATTATGCAGGTCGTAGTAACTTAAGTGTGACTAGCTCAAGGGTTAGTTGGACAGTACTTACGTACTTACCAAGGCAAAGATAAGTCCAGCCTTCCGTGCCCGCTGATTTCACAAAATGTGGTATTCGTCCTGTCTGCTAACCAAACCAAAGAGGATTACTTTTTTCCTTCGACTCATCAAGGAGTAATTACGACGACTATATCAAGACAAAGACATAGGATAATCGGCCTATGACCTTCCCATTGCTGGGACACAGCTCTCTCTGTGGGATGCAGTGGGCCGTAATACACCGCGCGGGTCTTGGGAGGTTGGTAGATGTCAGATGTCCTCGAATTTTTGGTTCTGGGACATGCCGGTTTCCTCACGATGTTTTCTTTCACCGTTTTGAGAGCAGTGATGATGAAATAACTAACAAAAAGTAAACGCCTGTCAGGGTTTGAACCAACAACGCGTAAGTCGCCGCCGTTATTATGGGCCACCATTACTGGAAGAAGACATCACGCTGATATATTTAAAGATAACCTTTGGGTGTATAAAACCACAACAGACCCTTGTGTACCATTCACATAAAAAGCAAAAGTTGTATGTAAACCCTCTGTATCTTGTCGTTGAATTGACTCCAACCAAAATGTTAGCGCAGTGATCGAAATCGATAAATCCGTGATAATGGAGAGTAAGTATTTAAGTTTAATTGCGTGTGTCGCTGTGGGACTATTGAGATCCGAGCCGAGTCGAGTTGCTAACGAGTGCGTGCTACCGATTAGATTAATGTGGACTGATAGCGCTTTGTTAAGTACGAGGTGATATACTGATGTCCAGTGGCGTTTCTTTACTTAACTATAATGTAGTTAAACTTAACAATCCTTGGATGTAATAAACACGTAGATGGGACTGCATCTTATGGCGAGGTTCTTCAAGTTAACCTCTAGGAAATGTAATTTTAATGTCATTTTATTTAGGAACGGTAATCATTAAACACGTAAAAAAATTATATGTTGCTTTTATGACTTTTCTGTAGGTACGTCGGATACTCGTTACATAATCGGATAAAGTTCGCCCGATAGAAAAAAACATCCAAACATACCCTTATTTTGTAGATTAAAATCATTTTATTTCAATATTATACTACATTATGTATTGAAAGTTACATCAAAATAAACGTCTATGATGATGTAATGTCCGTCGGGTTTAACATTGTTAATATCGTAAAACATATAATTTTCAACCCAAAATTAACTAAATTCACGTCACAATTTACTCGCGCTCAGCTGCCACCTCTAGAACAAGCATGCACGCTCGAAGAACCTCGCCTTAACATGTTATTTACGCGTATCGTTATCTTTTCTTTCCTTTAAACATGAGCCGCAATCATCTACTGCCAAACTTGTTACTTGCGGGCTCGGTATAATTGGAAAGTATTCGTCGTGGAAATCTGTGTAATCTTGCCTATTCCTTGCGTTAATCCGTGGTAATAATAACCATTCTGTCCATTTCCAGAAACCAACTTTTCCGATCTTTTCGGCTTATCCGAAGACGATATTGTAAAAATCCGTAAGTAGTTTTTTTTTTTATCATTTGGCAACATTAGAAAATGTACAGAATCCTGTAAACTATACTCCATTTACTATAGCATTAGAAAAAAGAGGCTCGTAGAAGCAGGAGTGCGAAACATTTTATTCAAAGTTAAAAGTTTAAACAATTAAACTAAAACTGTTTTAACATAACTTTGATAAATAGGTCGTAATAACATCTTCATCATACATTACTTACAACAAAACGAATGAATGAAACAAACGATTACGTCGTGATGATTTAAATTTAATTAAGATTAAAGGAAATAAAAGTCTTTTTTTTTACAATATTTTATTTAAAACAACAACTTTCAACACACAATAGTTGGTGTAACTTCTTCGTCTTCATCATATAATTTAGTCACTATCATCAGAGAATAAAGATGAAGAAGTTTCACCGACGTTACCTAATAATAAATCTTTCTACCACATCATTCATTATGCATTAACTTTTCCTCTTCTTTAATTGCATGAGCAACGCAAGACTGCCATCGTTCTAGCGTAATACTATCCAGATCTTGTGGGAGTAATTGTTTCTCCTTGTCTAATTTGAACGTTTTGTTATGTTGAGCCACATACCCCATCATTTGAGCCCATATTAATTCTATAGGGTTGAACTCGCAGTGGTAGGGTGGGAGGCGCAATACTGAAATACCCTTCTCTCTAGCCATCTCATCTACAACAAACTTTTGGTATAAATGTCTTTGTATTTTTGCTTTTTCTAATAAAGTTGCCCTAAGATCTTTTTCCTCAAAAGGAATATTTTTGCTTTTAAACCATTCCTGTATATCCTTGCCTTTCGTGTAGCTATGGTTGGCAGCTTCTCCAATGTCCTTGAGTGGTATAGCGCATTGTCCATAACAATTACAGCGCCACTCTCAATTTTTGACAAAATTAACTTGAACCATTTTCACTTTTGTCTATCGCGCTTCTTTAACATATTCCCTGTAAATTGAGAGGTCTGGCTCTTATGAAACAGGAAATCCTAGTACAAGAGTCAGGGCTACACAGATGATTGTGTCTTGAAGTGTAAATAAATAAATAATTATTATTATTAAAGTTGAAGGCGTCCATTTCGGAGTGGTCATCTTCATCACCTTTCTTTGCATCAAGTATTAATGCAGCATCCATTAAAAACCCTTCACAAACCCTGTGAAATAAAATTAATACAAGTCAATTATTCCGTACCCTCTATATAATTTCACTGCCGGAAATAGGTCATAGATAAATACTATAACAAAAGGAGATTGTCAGGACCTAGTATCGTTATTTGTTCTGTGGTGACTTAAGTTTATAATGTTGATAATTCTTGTTTTTAAATATAATGATTTTATGTGGTAATGCGAATCCTTAAATTCTCCGCATAAAAAACATCATAAAAGTATTAGTTTTTATTTCGATTTCCTATTTTACCCATACATAGTTTTTTTTTTTTTCACGCTTTTATTGTCACATGTCATTGGCATGGCATTCAAAGAGTGTGTGAATAATAAAACCTTGACTTACGCAAAATAATTACATTACGCATCCGATTATTGAACTTATATTATAATTAGTAAGAACAGATATTAATACGAGTAACAACTAATTATTATTATTACATTGTAATAATAATCTGATAAAGTGTTAAAAGTAGCTAAACAAAACTTTTGGTTAATAGAAAGGCAGAATGTTTTCGAGACCTTAGCCTGTTTGATTCATCATTAAAAACTCTTTGAAAACGGAACAAACGCGCGCCATAGAATTCAATGCTCATTTTCTTATAACTTGTCTATATTATTTACTGGAGTTTTAATTTACAATGTCTGTAACCTGCATTACGCATTCCTTTCTCTTGTCAAGTGTAACAAAACCTCAAAAGAAGCCTCCATATTAAAGGTGAGTAGAAACTGGAACATATTCATACACTTAAAAAAAGGGTTTTAGTGGTAACGCAGTTCTCAATGAAATGCTTTGACAAGTGATTTGTGTGTTTTCTGAATATTTATTAGACCAAAATATTCAGCGGTTTAATGTTATTGTTGTGACCTTGTTGTAACGTAGGTAATTATTTAATAGTATATAAATTAAGTTGAACACAACGGTAAGCGTTGAAAGCGATTTATATTTCATAACAGACTACATTTTCGTGGAAACCATGCTTTGATATTTTCGATGTTCCGTCCAAGATGTACATACATCTTGCTAAATGTTCAATGATCGTTACATGTGAATTCTCGAGTGAAATTAACGAGTATTAAAAATGCTCAATCGTCATTTTTACTCATTCTTATTTTGAATTTACCAGCATACATTGTGACAAAAAACCAGGAGATTTGATTCGAAACTTAGATTTTTATACCTAATTACTGTGTAATGCTGAGAATTATGATAAAATAGTAAATAATAATGAAAACCCTAAAATCATTCTTTAAATTAAACCATAAATCTTTGAGTCACCGCATGTTTCATACCGATACTAGGTTCCTTAGTCACTTGGTCAATGTCCTTTATAACTTTAAAAGTTCGCTTTGCATACGTTAATTCATAATACAATATAATATATATTACTTAATTAATAGTCAATAACAATGGGGTGTTAATTTTTTATGGCGAGGACAGTCCATAAAATAAATACCAGTATGACCGATTATAAGTTGGATTTTTTAAACCAGCAGATAGACGTTCCCAATGTGCTTCTTTTGAAGACTTATTATTAGTGTCATGCCATATTAGGCTTTTAGTGTGACCTGTTTGTAAGATAAAAGGTTATTAATATAAATACCATTCATTTCACGAACCAATTTTATGAAATTATGTTTAACTGTATAATTAATTATAATGTTATTGAATGCAAGAGGTCATACACTGCTTAGTGCATAAATAGCTGTTAAGAAATTTAGAAGCACTGTACCTTCATTTAGCCAAGTGTCATCTAAATAATAATATATTTTCCTTCCTTTATTCCTTAGCCTTTTTATTTCATGAAGATATTTTAGTCTCCAAAGGACGATCTCCTGCTTGTCTATGACTTCTCTATGAGTGCACTTTTTCTGCTCCGTTTGATTTATGTGAACTTTAATGTTTATTTAATTATTTTATACAGACTGCTTTTTTTTTAAATCTGGCAGAGACTCGTCACTGTTAACTGCTTCCAGCATCTTGTCCAAGGTGGGCAACTCATTAATAAAGAAGAAGGAATGAATTTTCCTGCATATTCCACTAAATGTGATGTCATCAAAATCATCACGTTTCATGTGCTTCTGTTGGGGAGGGGGAGATTGCAGGCGACTTTTTATGTTGTACTCTTTGAGAATACTGGACAGAGTAGCCCGAGATACGCCTGTAAATAATAAAATCATGTGCGGAGTTTCTAAAGTATAATACATTTTATCACAATGCATATTTTTATAGTAATAATTTTATGAATCATCCTTACCGGCAACTTCTGCGATTTTGTTTATCATCTCAGTCTTATAATGAGGAGTATCTGCAGGCCAGGACTCCAATTGCTTAAAAATATTTATCACAGGTTGTTTTGCTACAGCACGCAGCGTTCTCTTTTTTTTGGGAGACATTATTATTTCGTCGGAGTCAACTTTTGGACCACGTTTTTTTCGCCGTTGGCTTTGGTCAGACTCAGCACTTATATGTTGTAAGCCACTCGGTCCCACACCGGGATCACTCATAGCTCAAAAAAAAAGTAACGTTTTGTACAAACGACCCAATGACAACACTGATAACAATACAATAACAAAGCAATAACTAAATATTATTTATTATTTTAATAAATAACAACAAAATCACGAAAATTAAACAATAACAAACAAAGTATTCACAAGTAAATGACATACATGACAATCTTAGAACATTGTCAAGTCAATTTCACAGACGACATAAACCAGTAAAATTAGAAATCCCCGGCTGTCACAGCTTATGAAGGGATTAAGTAACATTTTAGATTTGGTAGGATTATAGTGAAACAAAAAGCGTTGCAGTATTGTTGACTCCTGCTTCTTTTAGGTTTTTAGCATAGGCACTGTAATTTTAAATTGGAATGAAATAATATATCTAAATGAAAGCCACTTAATTTCATATGGTTGTTTTTTTAAATGATTACAATTAAGTGTGATAGCTGATATACAAATTCATTTTAATCGATTTAGCGTCAATCGTAACTATAATAAGTTAATTGTACTTTTGTTATAAAGTGTGCATCAAAAATAACCTTTTTTAACTTCTGTCTAATGCTATTATAAATGGAGTATAACTGTTCGTAAATCAAGTGCGACTTTTGACAGTATTATGTTCTTTATTTTGCAAACTCACACTTCGGAGTTTGTTCTTAATTAGCGATACGCTGAGATTTTTCTGATGGCTCATGATTGTTTAGTTGATTATCTTATTTTTCCAAAATATTAACGTTTCATTATCATATCTGTTTTCTAAGGTTCAAGTACATGTTACTTAACTACCACACTGGCAAACAAACTTTCAAATGTAACCGTTAACTAAAGATAGCCCTAAGTTTGACAATGGCCATAAATCAACTCATTTTATCAGAATAGCAATCCCTTATTACCGTAACCTCGTGCTTTACCTAAAAATAATTTGAATACACACCATTTCACAACTTCACATTCACATAAAACCATGCAAATTAATTCAAACGATGACAATGAACTGATAAGATTACAATCAATCCATTCCCCACTTAATTGGTTTCATTCTTCTCTAAAATCTATTCACTATTCACAAATTCTTCACAATACGCATCACCAATAAAAGCCCGCGGACGCACAGTACTATCTATATATATGCCATGAACAAAGGAATGTCAAAACTATTCGTTTGACAATACAAATGTCACTGATTGTCAGGGGATAGACACACAAACGGCTGGTAATGTCAAAATATTTGACACGTTTGGCCTTACCTGAGATAACGCGATTTGAGATAAATGTTGAATGGATTTTGTTTAAATGTTTAGTATATTTCATGAGTTAAGTTTAGACTTAGATAATGGTGAGTGAATTGTGTCCCCATTTCACACAGCTTACTTGGCAGTTTATTGAAACGGACCTAACTTGGAATGTGTGGAATATATTGTTGACTGAGCTCGCTACTGGGGTCCTAATTTGCTGGTATTCTACTAGATCGGATTAGCTGATTACGGCCTATTCGAGTTTATGCGGTCATCATTGGAAGTTTTGCCAATTCACTTGTTTGACAAGAGCAAGAACATGCTCTGATGACATTACAAGGTTAATTTAAACTACCAAGCACCTGGGGAATTATAAGTTCCATGGAAAATCATAAGCACGAAAAGCAGCTTAAACACAACTTGCACAGTTCTCACTAAAAAGTTCTAATAACATTATAAGCCTTTACTATTCCTCGAATACCTTAAGTTTTTACCATTGTATCTTTTATTTACATTCAAAATTCTGTACAATATAATCCTCTCTCAAACTATTCATGGGCTCCTTATCGCCTGTCACAGATTTTGGTCCATTTTTTGTGACCAGAGATTACCAGCCGAGGTTTATTCGAGTTGACTTGTGACTGCTGTGACCACATTGCACTTTTGGCCTTTTTGTCACATCCGGATTATAGTTTTTGCGATAAAACCGTGACTGATAAGGTTTTTAGATATGAGTTTGTGTTTGTGTTGGTTAAAAGGATATCGAAGTAAGAAAAGGCGCTGTGCAAACTGCAATAAACTTAAATAAATACAATTTGTGCATGCTAAAAGCTACGTGCAAGTTAAGCAAACGGCTTTCTACACTTTATTTTTCTTTTGAAATCTACTTGGGAGAAAATACAGTACGAATTTTGAATTTATTTCAATTTTCCTATTTATTTATCAGCTAGTTTTCCATTTAAAAAAAAGAGTTTAATGGATTCCGTAAACTACTTCAGTAGGTATTCTTTTTTACTATGTGTAGTACAGTACAGATTCAGTCTTAAGACGAATCCCAAGAAAACATTTTGTGCCAATAGCCTAGTTCCATGTTTTTAATTAGCCTCTTTTTCCGATACTGAAATGTAAAACACGCCTTTTATAGAAGCTCTGAAAGAGGGACTAAATGAAAAAAAAACAACAAGACAAGAAACATTTGCATTTTTTCTCGTCTTAATGATTTACTAGAATATTCTTGAAAGAGGATTTTGGGCCTGGGCAGTTCACTGTTCGAGGAGGAAATAAAAACAACTTAATAGGTCAAAAGGAAGTCATCCAAAATAAGACTAGGTAAGTAACTTAAACCTAAAGGTAAATAAAACCTGCTAAAATAGACTCAATACAGTATATAATCTAATCTGATTCTTTCGTCCGGAAATCCTCCGACAATCCCGCAGTCGGAGGCGTCATTCGCGAAGATGCACGGCGCAATACATTGGCGTCTAGACACCGAGCTATGTGCTAATATACACGCTAATACATCACCAGAACTCCCTGAGATAAGCTGTAGTAAGATATGGCTGGAATATTTGTATGCATCTAATATCGGTGATGGAAGATGTTTACACGATAAATTGGGGTGTGTATTCATCCTCCTGCCCACATCCCTATTTAGGTACTACATCTCTATCAGCTGTCATCTCAGTGTCCGCTTCTTTCCTTCCCATCACGAGAACGATAGACCATATAAATAACTTTTCTAGATTTGAACTGATTCTTATAATTTACCAAAGGGCTGTTTCTGCGTTGTGTTCTCCTTTAAATAACCAAAAAAAAACTACCGCCACGAATTAGGGTTTACTTTAAGTAAAATGCTAATAAGATTCTCCAAGACACTGGAATACATTTTCGGCACAACAAATAACAAAAGAGCAACATTTTTGTATCAAACCTTCACCTACACAACCTCATTTCTAGTCGTCGAGAGGAAAATTGCGAATTTGACCACGAATTTAGATCATGACCGATACTAAAAGTCCTCAGTCGACGAAACAAGAAATTGGACATTTACAGAGCGTATAGGTACAGTTTTTCTTATTGATGGTATCGCCAAATCTTCAGTGTGCCACGTAGACAAACTTGTGAAGGTTGTCGAGTGTCCTACACACTACCCTCCGACTTCAGAGTATGAGATCAGGTTATATAGCGCTTACGCAGGTGTTGAGTAAGGGTAAGAATAGGTGCTAACTACTATATTTATAGTAGTTATCTAGAAAGCGAGAAGCGATTCGACAAGCCCTAATTTATAGGTTAAAATTAGCTAAAAATTAGGGCTGGTCGAATCGCACTAATAAGCTTTTGATTGTAAATGCCATACTAGGCTAAATAGAATATAAGATCAAATAATGTAACATGTGAAACCACCGATTGTAATTACTCTATTTAAACGTGAATAAATGAATATGAATCTGAATTGTTTCGATTTAAAATTAAACGTAACGTTATCTAAAGATGCAATCATTTTTACACTGTTATTGTCTGTAGGTAAGTTGTGTCTCTAACCACGACCATGCTGGGAAAATCTTTGTGAAAATCTGTTTATGAAAAAGGTTTGCACCTTTTGTAAACTTCATCATATTTGTATCTCATCTTTGGCCAAAAATGCATCCATCCACTTCACTATACTCTTATACATAGCTGGCTTTATTCATACCCTCAGTGAGTCCTAAGCTTCCAACCGACTTGCTAAACAAAAAAGGAAATGTACGAATCTTGTATACTCAGTGAATATAAATCAGTTTGCCGCGGGGGAATGTTAGCGACCTCTAGATGAATCGATGCTACTTTTCGGAAGGGAACACTAAATTTTAGCAGCTGACAGGTTGGTTAGCATAATTAAAATGGCGAATTATAAATTCGCAGGTTTTAATTGAATAATAATACATCGACTTCAAATACCATTTCGTTTTAAAAACTCCATCGTGTTATTGGTTTTCCTTATGTCTATAAGATTAATCATTATCTTAAGCTTAGTTTAATTAAAAGTTCCAATGATGTGTCTCAGGTTCAGCTCATTTACAAGTTGCATTGATTGATCTAAAGCAGAGAATTGGTAACACTTCCTTGGGATTCATATACACACTTTAATACTCTATACAAAGGAAGGTCCGTTACGTCAAGGTAAAAGACGAATTGCAATGAAAACACTGAAAAAGCCCTCCAATTAATTATCACACATACATAAACTCACGCCTTCTTCCCATGGGGGTAGGCAGAAACTATAGAACGACACCTGCTACGTTCCTAACATACTCCTTTTGCTTCGTATACTACGTACCTGAACTTTCTCGGTCACTATATGTCCTCCTAGGGCGTCCCGTTCCGGCGTTTCCACTCTTATCTGCCATTTAAGCACCTTTTGTTATTCTTTCATTGATCATGAGAGTTGAGTTGAGAGGATCAATGAAAGAACAACACAAACAAAAACACTGCATCTTCTTTTATACATTACAAAATAATCTATAATATAAAAATGAATTGCAAAATGTGTTGGTAAGCGCATAACTCAACAACGCCGGGACCAATTTTACCAATTCTTTTTTTTAATGTTCGTTGAAGTCCAAGGATGGTTTTTACGGCGAGAAAAATTAGGGTAGGGTAGAGTAGGGAAGGATAGGTAAGTAGGTAGGTAGTGTAGTGTAGTGTAGGGTAGGGTAGGGTAGGTAGGTAGGGTAGGGTAGGGTAGGGTAGGTAGGTAGGTAGGTAGGTAGGTAGGTAAGGTAGGGTAGGGTAGGGTAGAGTAGGGTAGGTAGGTAGGTAGGTAGGTAGGTAGGTAGGTAGGGTAGGTAGGGTAGGGTAGGGTAGAGTAGTGGAGTTAATACTACAGCTTTTGACAGAACGAAGTCTGTCGTCGGGTCAGCTAGTATATGAATAAATCTACTAAAGACCATACATTATCAGGTTGTTTCCTAATCAAGTCCCTACTTAGGAATACCTTGTTCCCATTTCCAGATGAATCATGATCGTGTAGGAAGTATCTACTTTCCACACGAGCTCCTATAAATAGCTCCACACAATACAAGCTGTAAGGAATGTTCACGCAATTTACGCCGGGCTACAAAGGAGCAATCATTGCGCAACTGTCGCCCGACTGCATGCTAAGTTAAACGGATATCTATTTATGTTCATATTGTTTGTTTGTTATTGAATTGTTTCAAGAATTGTGGAGCTGGTTGGTTGAATAATGGATCGGTGAGTCAGATAGTTATTCTCTAATAACTATCTAACTCACCGATCCATAAAATTTCTCCTATCTAATTCTTCATTGCTCTACCTCTGTAGAGCAATGCTGATTCGAAAAAACTTTGACTTGTTGTCCAACAGAGGCTTGGCTTTTTAGACATAGCTTGGACCCTATGTATATCTCGTACAATCGTACAGTTGGTCTATAACCCACAAACTGCTAACCCAAGGCCCAAGTTACAGTAAGTATTTTTAAGTACATAATTGTGTCTCCTTTTATGGGGTATAAGCATAGTTGACATTAAGTCCGCATGCAATCAGTTAAAGACTATTTCCTGTTCATAATTTTCCGGCAAGGTTCCGTAGTTTGAACACATTGTGTTTTGCATACCAAAAGTTTGATACTGTGGTTGCATAGACCACCAGGATTGATGCACTCGTTAAGTGAGTGAGATTGTATACGTCCAATAGCAGCGCTAAATGGTGACAATTGGCAGTTCATGTATTATGCTAATATGAGCATTATACCACGATTTTTTAACAAAACCACTTCTAACCAAAATTTTCTATGAAACAACATGTCATTAACCGACTTCAAAAAAGGAGGTTATATTTCGTTTGTATGTTTATTTTTTTCGTTCTTTTCTTGTTTTATGTATGTTCATCGAATTTTTTCGTCAATTGTGGACCGATTTTGAAAATTGTTTTTTCATTTGGTAAAGGAAGCTTGCACGGTGGTCCCATATAATAATAATAATAACCCCACCGCCGTATCTCTACGTTGACGTCGTGGTGGGGCTTGCACGCTCCAAACTCTGGGTCTATACCGGTAGAGTTTACCTTGCCGGAACAGGTCTAGGATGAGGAGTATGTATCTCTCTTGGTTTGGCCAAGAAACCCGCAGGGCGAGCTGTTGGGCAGTAGCGACCCCGCGGATCCTATATCCCGGGAGAAGTGTTGTTCCTCATCTCTGGCTTGCCTTTATTGACCGGCCAGAGTGAACACTGACGAGGAATAGAGCTTCCACCTCATTCTTGCCTTTATTGGCCGGCTTGAGTGGAGATTCGCATGAGCAAACGTGCTCGGAAGGAAGTATTCCAGTAAGTGGAAGTAGGGATCTTGACCATCTTCCGGGCTCTGGGATTATTCTGATAGTCGTGGAATACCTCTCCAGTCCTCAAGCACCTCAGGATATGTTACCTCCTAGTTACTACGGCACTAAGTGCTAGCGACCGTTTCCGGGGGCCCATTATTGAAAGTGCAAGATACCCCCTGTCATTGTATCCGTATACAACAAAACATTGATCAGGCAGGGGCTGTAGTCCTTCCACAGTTTTAGGTAACCAGTCCATTTTAACCACCCAAACCCATAGTCCAATATCTTTGCTTCCATATCCTGCAATAGTCCTACACCAACTGGGGGTTGTCCTTGGGTGCACTTGCATAGTGCGCAGGGCTTAACGTCGGTTGTTGCCTTATTTAATTAAAAGCGTTTAAAGGGCCTCAGCGAGTTGGCTTCGACCACTCGTACGCCTTCCAAAGGTCAGGGACCCCAGGGTCCCGAGATATTTCTTTTTTTTTTTAAATAATAATGTATTTATTTCAGACATTATTCTAGTCCATAGACACACAGTTATTACATTTAAATTATAAACTATTTTAAACAGATAAAGACCCAAAATAAAATTAAAATAACAATATAAATTGTATTAACTATACTTGGGTAGTTTATGAGTTAGCTTTGAAAATACGTATTTCATCGACTTTGTGTAGCTTGATAATGTTATTATAATACTTCCTGTCACTTTTGTTTACATAGCAAGTATTAGAATTGGTGTGGGGTAGGTTGGTACCATAACCAAAATGTACAAAACTTTAAAACAAAACAAAAAAACAACCGACTTCCGAAATTAAAGTTATTTTTCACTTTGTAGTGTTTTTTTGGAATTCGGTGAATTTGTGTTGGGTGTATTTAAAATATATTTTTTTCTCTTTAGTCAAAAACTTCTTATTTCCTCAATCAAACAACAATGAAAAAAGCATGTTTACAAAAACAGTAATTAGATACCACCCACTTACTACGTAAACAAGAAGTAGCAATACTGCACCGATGTTCAACATAGTATCAAGTGTGCCAACATAACGTACTACGACGTGACTGGTACCTCTTATAGTGAAAACAACACTCACTTGGGCACCTCGGAAGTGATTGTCACAGACCGTCTTTAACTAAACCTTATGATAACATACATAGGTATAACCCGAAGTTCAAGCAAGTTACTACTTATACAACGGCTACCTCTCGAGCCATCAAGTTACGATAGTAAAGTTACAATATCTAAACACTAACCAAATATCCTGCAGGCGAGACCCAACGTATAAAATTATAAATCAAATGCAACAACGAATCTGTATGCAAACACTCAATACAAATACACAAACACTCAATTTACAAACAAACAACACCCGGTAGCAGCCCGATAGCTGCGCTTGATTCACTGCCTTAACGAGAACTCCGGAGTTTCCTCAACAAGACAACAATGCCATTTTATAGCGTTCTGTTATCAATGACAATGATATCAGTGTTGTTTGTGGACCTTGCAGGAAGTTAGTTGTCGCACCTGGTGAGAAATATGGACTGCAGGCTCTGACCAACTGCAGGTTGTTTCATGTTTAAAGTTATTTCTACGGAAAAAATATGCAGAGTGAGTAGATAGTTGGCTATTTTATCTGGTAATGACTAACTTGGGCTCATGTTTAAATCCCAGCTGTGAAAACTTTAAGAACTCGTTTTCAAGTCCGTATAAATTATCATGCGAGGGTTTTAAATTTTCCAGTGATCTAATTCATTCCTATGACCTAATCAGTAAACCAATCACACTCTTCCTGAGGATTTCACAAGATGCAACTTATTAGAATTTAATTTCAACTTGCTATAGGTATAGAAACCCCATTATAAGTACAGATCTACTGATAAGAAACGCTATGAAAAGCCTGAAAGGTCGCATTACTTTAATAAACCTTTTAACTTTTAATCTAATTCACTCCATAGAACGAGGCGATGTAATTCCTCTTTTAAAAATGATTAATTAAGGATTAAGAAATGTATTTCAGCAGAGCTCCGCTAGCTCTGAGTAAAAATAAATTCCCCACCTCTTGGGGCTCTTGGGATCTAAACACGCTACGCAGGGTTGCCTGATCACTCTCTGGATTAATGTACGTGATTTTCAAACTGAATGTCAGGGTTTTAATGAATTTGAAAATAATAAACTTGAAAAAGCTTACAATAATAATAAATTCTTTATTCAGAGTAACCATGAGGCTCATACAGTGTTAGTAACAATAAGATAAATTTACAACTATGTCAGTGACACAATTAAACAACAATTACACAAACACACACAACAAAATAATCACTGCTGCAGCATTCCAGCTGAGATACTGAAGCAACGACTTATAACACAGCAATCGAGCCTGTCAGCAATAACTCCCAGGATGCTGTTCAGTTGGAACTGGTTAGAAATTAATAGAGCATTAATTTAAAGTTACCTGAGAAAGGATGAGAGCAGTGGTGGGCCAGTGAACGCAGTGGTGGGCCAGTGAGAGCAGTGGTGACCCAGTGGTAACGGGCCCCGCCTTTTACTTACGAGTTGAAGGTCGTTTTACTTTGTCTAAATAATTTCATCACCAATGCTCTTAAAACGGTGAAGGAAAATATCCTGACTTCGCGGCATGTCCTAGAACCAAAATCTCGAAGACATGTGAAATCTACCAACCCACACTGGGCCCGCGTGGTACGAGTACATGACAGCCCAGTCTCTCCTGGGCCTCTGTCCCAGCAGTGGCAACATTATAGGCAGATTATGCTAAAAAAGGATTTAATATGCAACCTTTTTCTCTTTTCGAGTGGGAAAATGATGAAGCCAGAGATATTTCTGAAATTCTATGACTATACAATTATATGGCCTCCCGTGGGCGTGGGTGGGTGTCGTAAAAGGCGACTAAGGGACTTACTAGAGAATGGGCAGCAGCGTTCTCTAAGCTTTTTAACACCATACTACGATCGCCAACCCGCCTGCCAAGCGTTGCGATTATGGCAAACCCCCCAAATTGCGGAAGGCTTATGTTCAGCAATGGACGTCTTTTCGCTGAAATGATGATGGCCTCTAAGGACTATTATCATAGTAAAATTCAGAAACCACAATTCTTTATTATCCAATGAGAAGCCACCAGAAAGTCAGCAGCCTATTATTGTCCTACTGCAGGGCAAAGGCTTCATCTCATACAGAGAAAGCACGAGCATTGATCACTGCGCTTGCTCAAGACACCCGTCTTGAGCAAACGTAATAAGTGGTGGCACCTGATAAGCAATATAATATAACACGATAAAGCTAACTCAAAAAGATAATTCAATAACTTTGTAGCTAGAAGAAAATTCTCACGATGAAGCCTTGAGCCATATCTTTGTAGATCAAGGAGTTTTCAATCAATGCTCAACAACACTACTAAATGTCTTCGGCAGCCCTACAGTAAGACCTTCATAAAGGGCCGTATGAAAGGGCCAGTTTAATAACTAGAAGCTCATTAGTTAGAGAGGCTCTAACGATAGGCAGGGCCGAATGCTGCGCCTAATTACGACCATTCATACGTGCCGGAGATAGGACGTTTGCCTCTACGCGATAAGCTGTCTAGACTCAGTTTTTAGAAATTAAACCTTTTTGGGCCCAGACTTTTATAGTTTATTATTTTGGTGTTAGAATAAAACCAACTACTATAAGCAAACCAAATACTCCAGGAATTATTGTGTGGTTGCTAAGGCATTAAGGTATCTAGCTTTCAACAAAAATGTTTGTTATCTAAAGTTCACCCAATGGACCTATCTATTGGCAAGCGTGTTGATTAGGTCAATATTCCTATCATGCTACGTGGATATTCGATACTCGAGTTTTGATACTTTGCACTTGCATAATTTTAACTTGATTTATGTAAGTACAACAAAGGGAAAGTGAATCTTAATTTTATTGTTGACATCAAAATTAAGATCATCAACAATAAAATTAAGATTCACTTTCCGTTTACCGCGCTTACCGTTACATAAATCAAGTTAAAATTATGCAAGTGCAAAGTATCAAAACTCTATTACTTTTTCGTAGCATTAAAATTAAATAAATACAATAAATTATAGTCATAAAGTCTGTAGTCAATATATAGAGTAGTTTCAGGTATTTTGGTCTGGTCGGCCAATATGGCCTACTGCTATTTCTCCGAAACAAACCAACACTAGCGTTTAACTTATCTGCCATGTTGGCGCAACCCTACCCCCACCCTCCTCAGCCAATCCGTGCAGCGCGGCGAATGTGCCCTTAATCTATGTGGTAACAGTTTTGTATTCATATTGTTCACTGGTTTTTAGGTTAGATTTAATTTGTCAAAAACGTTCCTCCGGCCAATATGGCTCACCAGGTAGAGACATTAACGGAAAGAATACAGCATTAGCAATCAAGAAAACATCGCACCAGAACCTACGACTAATATTATACACCTACAGTAAAAAATAAATTTAATGGTATATCACTCTCCGTAAATGTACCCGTTATGTGTCATGCCTCGTCTGATGTAGAAATCCCTGTACTAAGAGACCAGAACAAAACTCCTCACTCTAGCTCTGAATAAATTAAGGTTCCTGTCACGATGTCTCCACAACAGTTGACTTCTAGAGATCAGGATTTTACAACTCCTTTCCAATTATCCCCGATACCAGAAATAGCACCTAGTGAAACTAGTAACTGGGGCAGAAAGGCTTGTAAATCGACATTGCTGACTTCATCCCCGTACAAAAGAGAATTGAAAGACTTGCTATAGAAGAAAAATGAAAAGGCTACTACGGATAAAGGCAAAAAACAGAAAGGTAAAGGTAAAAAGACCAAAACAATGGATGTATACTCGCAGGAAGAAAATGAACCTTTGTACGAGGACAACTCTGATGAAGGTCCAGATAGACGCAATGTTTCTGATGTGAAGTGCTTGTATTGCGAGTCTCTCTATTCTATGGACTATTCTTGTAAGCTATGGGCTCATGAAGAATGCTCAGGAGTGGAAACAGATTTTTTTTTCTGTGAATTTTGCTCCACAATATAACTTGTACTTAATTGTGAGCAATTTGTTTGCTCTGGTGGGCATTATGGCTCATGGCATATACGGCCAATATGGCCCTAGGCTATATTATCCCACCATGTTCAGATTTCGATGATTGTTCAAGTTTACGAAAAATTATATTTTTAGTTATTCTTTTAAATTATACTGCCTTAAGCTTCTAGTTATTAATTACTGATTAGTTTAACGACTTAATTAACCAATAAAAACTGATTGATTTCACACACTTCGAATTTTATTTCTAAAAAGGCTTATGGTGTGCCATAATACCCGAAACTACTCTAATGTGTTATTATTGCCAACGTTTCATCATCACACGTTGTTCACGTTTCAACATAGATTCTACTAAAAAAAACATAATTTTATATAATTTACCTGCAAAGTTAACAGAGATCTTGTTAACAAAATTAATTGAGACAACGCAAACGGAAAAAACATGAACAATGTATCAACCCACATAGAGAAACGTCACTTAACTAATATAAAAATATTAATAAAAAATGCACGAACAAACGTACCGATGGTATCGCGTGATATATAGCGACAACCCGCTGACTAATGTCTACTCTACACATTACAAAAACATTACAACCTCACCATGAAACAGCTGAACGAATCGCTTAAAAGCTTATTGCGATAACCATCGCTGTTTTTGTACCAGAAAATTGAATAAAGACAACAGTGATGCAGCAATGGATTGGTCATTAATCGATAGTATGCTCATGTATCTCGTATATGCTTGTCGTAATGTGACACCCAGTGATGTCCAGTAGTATGAGCATGGATCTCACGATAATATCGACATACGATCGCCTGCGCCAGAGTTTTTATAGCTCATCATTTTGTTTTTAAGTCCGCACCGTTGTTTTGACAGTGTCGTTAAATGTTTATCCGTTTTATTACACGTGTAGGTACCGATGCAGTTAAAGTATCGATATCTGCCTTTCGATTAAAAATTATTCGGTTTCAAAATCTCGGTAGCTAGTTTAAGCTGCTATAAAAGACAGCATTTAACTGTACAAGCCATTACATAAACAATAAACATAAGTTACTTACGAACTAGACGTTTGGCAGGAACATTTCTAAACAAATGGTTAAAGTTATAGAGACAACCGTTCCTAAATCCTTTTCGTGGCTTACCGACAGAACAACAATTCCTTTATCCTTGTTGCATATAGGTAGACACTAAGGCTCAAGAACTTTATGTTGGTGTTGTTGTTCACTTTCTTGTTTAGCTTTCCATAGCTTTATTTCAAGCTAGAGTTCTATAGTATCTGCTGCATACCGTCCATCAGTAGTCGCAACATTTTTAAGCGCTTCTTCTAACTGACATTTTTAATCCCAGATTCTGCCAATCCCATCTAATGAATGCAATACATCTTCGCCTAAACCTTTGTCTTTAAAAACAATAAAATATCCTTCGTTTTTCCTCAACATACGTCTTAATTAAGCCATAAATAAATAATTAAAGTTCGACAGCGGTGTGGAGACATTAATTACAAATAGTAGGAAAGCGGAGCTCAATTACTGGAATATTAATGAGCAATGAGACCCTTGAGGTGCACCTCTAATTATACGCTGAGCCGCTGAACCCGCTCCCGAATTACTTCAGCTAACTTACGAATGCGAGCATTTCTAGTCTTGGATTTTTATTAATGGAGACCATGGTAATAGGAAAACGAAAAATTAGAGGGAAGGTAACGACGTCTAGTACATATACTTTTTTAACCACCTTACTAGAACCAGTTAACGTGATCGTAATAAAACCTATTAATAACATTTCAATAGTTATCTATAAAATTATTGAAAACTTAACATCAATTTAGATGATAGTCTAATTGTCAATTTAAGACAAATCATAACACAAACGCCGATGATGATTCAAGAACGTCTAATTCATTAAAACATTCATTATTCTTTTATAGGGTGTTAATCACCACAGTAAAACGCCTTGTTGACTGTCAACGATCCGTTTAGCCTTGATTCATAAACGAGCCAATTATATCATTTAACATAATCCTTGCAGCTCGTTGTAACTCTATTATACTAACATGAATCACATAAACTACCTATTAATTTAACTTTTGTGTCATACATATCCTAGGTTTCAACACTTTAGATTTCCCTACATCTTCTCCTGCCAATACAAATTCAACTCTAAACTCATAGAGATAAATTTTAACATCAATTGACACCAAAACTGTATTGGAAAACTAGGTATCTAAACGCTTAACTAAATACAGCTTTAGCTGTAAATTAATAAAGTGCAGATTCAAATGGTGTCAAGCCTTGGGATTATTAAGTATAAGACGAGGCTAGTAATCCAGAGGTCGGTGACAGAATTAGTTCCTAATCAGTTGATTTAATCTCAGTCGAGCGACGGCTCGTTAGCGCGTCGGTTATGTAATGCGACTGCGACTAATTGCATAGCAGTGGCTTTGCTGTCAGAACTACAATTTGGACTGTCTAAATATTTGTAGTTGGTAGTTTAAAATCTGTAGTTAGTTAAACAGGTGATTTTTAAAGCCGTTATTTTAATTGAGATGTGGGAAGAATCTGCGTGATGCTTTCTAAGTAAACGTAAAAAAAAGACGTTATAATCTTTCTACTTCATCTTTAACATTAAACAAATCCATTGCCCAAGTTATATTCATCATTCTACATTTAGCATCTCGCTACTAAACTCTACAATTTTCCTTGTTTAAATCCTTTGACAAATATATACCCTTCTTCAACACTCTACTCTTCGCATCCCATTTCTTCTCTGTCCTTGTTAAAAAATATCCCCATCGCGTAAGGTGACAAATTCTTTGTCAATCACTTCGAACCGTTTCCCTCAACCTCCTGGTCTGGAATGTTAAACAGCAAATACTTACGTTTTCTCCGACTCTAAATCAATTCAGAAATGCCTGCAGTCAGAGTAATAAATCTAGAAACATTTCCTGTTACATTTAAAGCGAGGTATTTGAATACGCTATCATAAGTGGTGGAGGCGCCGCCTGACCTGAGATACGGAGTGTACGTCACATGTCTCATGTAGGATACCTAGTACACAGACCTATTTGAGATACTACAAGTGTATCAGCAGGTCAGAGTACTGATAAGCGGAATATTTTTGACGCAGTGCAAGAGTTGAAAAAGAAACAAAGTAATAAAATGTTGAATGTGTTGGTCGAACCAAATCAAGACAATAAAAGTTTTATGGTAATTTTTATGGTGTAAAATCTAAATAGACTGATAAAATATGAGCGTATTTAATAAAAGCTTTTAATTCATAAGTTCTGTTGTAAAACAAGGTATTCAAGTATAAAATATAAGTTTTTTTGTATCATACACTAAGTATTAACTGTATTTTTGCAATGTAATATCAATGCGATGTCTACAAAAAGGGGATTGATTGGTACCACTCACATTCAAGGTTCATTTATAGTATTGAATTCTCGTTTTGACGTTCTACGTATTCATTATTTAATTTTATGTTATTGAGTAACTAAACTAGTATTCAGTAGACTGGCCAAAGTTATTAAAATATAATTAAGTTTAATACCTCTGTTCTGTATACAATTAGGTATACCAACATTTATGCTATCAGGGACATCTTGCCCTATATTAGAACACAAAAACACATTTAAAGTCGTGAATAACTTAAGCCAAGTACCATAAATCGAAATATAATATGAAGAAAATCATAGAAAAATAACAGGATAGAGACAAATTGTTTTAAAAGCGATTTTTCTTGTAAGAATAAAAACCAATAAAGATAGAGGAACAAGTTAATGTTGCAAAACATTAAAGTAATTACAAAAACATTACACTAATTAGACTATTGGTGGTAACAACCGCTTTCAAGAATGCAGACGAGGGACTGGTATTCAAAACATATTAATTTATGTTATCAAAATATTCATCTTAATATAATGTTGTTGCGCTGGGAGCTAAATTCCACGCAGTATTGTTAGAAGATATTGATACTATGAAATTAAAATATTCCTCAATAAATGACCATTGGATTTAGGTTTGACATTATAATCATTATGAAAACTAATTGAGCATCGTACATTCAAAAGTTAATGAACGTATGCTCTCTGTATCAACATTATCATTAGAAGTGCTTAACACTGCGATAAACTTAAACAAATAACCCGAATGACATCAATAAGATACCTAAAGTCGTTAAAATTAAGTTTATAAAGTTAAAATCACTAAAGACCATTCCGAACCCATCCAATAGATTTAAAGTAATTGTGTTGGCACAGCTAAGTGTTCGGAATCGCTCCGATAGCCGGCTTTACTCGACCAATTACTTACCACTCCGAGCATTTCAACTTGTCTGGCCGACACTTAAACTTTAACTATTAAGTCATTAATATTATGTACTTCCGAACGGTCGCAGTTTCAAGTCCCCAGTTATTACGCTCAAACAGTAAAATCTTATTTTTAAACCTTGCTAAGATTGCACGTTTTATCCCCAACTATTTTATTTTAGACATTCAAAACTTGTTTAGCTTTCTTTATAGTGTTTGTGTGTATTAAACCTCGCAGTAAGTACTGAATAAAATGATCCAACATTTTACGACTGCATTCTTTTTCTTCATTTACATGCGCGCGTGCACTTCAGTTGGCAACACTAAAATTATTTGACTTTTAAACCCAAGGAATAAATAAAGTAACATTACGACTTAAATACATTATAAATCACACCTTTACGACTCATTCACCAGCATAATAGATTATTTGCAAAAGGAAAAGGAAGTGGTCCCAAATGCGTGCCCTGCGAGACACAACGACTTGTGACGCCTAAATAAATACGAATGCGTTTTGTTGGATTGTGAGAATTGATATTTATGGTCGAAAAAATGGCGTCCCGCAGCGGGACAGCTGCTCGAGCCAGGGGGATAATGGAGGGCCTTTAGAAATTATGTTTTCGACGTCGAACGACGCACTCGGAATCAAAACGATAAAGTATACGTTTAGGAATTTATACAGTAACGATTATTTCGTATTTACGATAATTTAATCGCTTGAGGATAATGTTTCAATGTTTGAGATTGGAGTTGCAAGAACGCGATCGTTGTTTTCGCAATTCGCTGGAATTACGATAAACATAGATCTTGCTTTAAAACGTTTAGTTACCATTACGTATAAATCAGAATATTTATGTTACAATCGATACATGCTTGTGAACGTTGACTGTTTTACTACTTTGCCATTAACATGTCAGATCACAGACGAAACTGAAAACATCTGTATTTTCAAGTTATAAAATGATCGTGCTGCATACAATCCTAATATTATGTTAATCAAATTCACCCATTCGATACGTGATGCGATGGAATTTTATTTACTGACTACCTACATAAAACATACGTGCAGTGATATTAATTGTCTGCATAAAGTACTGTAGCATTTATGATATTTCATGCTTCCCCGACAAGTATTAAAACATTAAAATCACATGATAAATCCGAAACAAACTCGACCGCATTATTTCATTCAATTCACCGCTGCCTCCCGCGGAGAGCCTACATACATAATTTGAAAGCGCCAAATATTTAATAAAATAATATCAACGTGTATCACTTGCAAAATTTATTGAAATACTTTTGTTTTTGTTCACAGATCGAAAGCTGCTCTTGTTTCCGACCGTGATTCATAATGTAAGTACTACTTAGTTTAAGTACTCTGGAAATAATACTGTTATGGTTTCATCTCCAGAATATGCACATGAATCAACTGTATTACCTATTGATTTATAATAATACTAACTCAAACACATTTGCAATGTAACATAACTACCGTGTATTTCTTTGAAACAATCGAAATATGTAGGTATTGGTACCAGCCAGTTATGTTTTGATCAATCATGCATCACGCTACTCAAATCTAGTTCTCACTCCCACATTACGTAAATCTCCTATTCTGTTTTATAAGCATCCTATCGACGATAAAACTAATTAATGCTATCATTCACACTTCTAGTAATAACAGCGAATGCAATTATCAGAAAAGCCGGAATCTCGTTAGTGACACTGCGACCTTTGAATCGGACTCGCAGAAAATTAATAAAATCACCTCGTTACTACATCTATACCTGCGTGGAATACTATAATCTGCATGCAAATTAATACCGCCAATACTAATAGACCCCATACTATGGAAGCTGGGCTTCGTTTAATTTTATTGTAGCCGGCACAGGTTTCAATATTACCATCAATTTATAAGAGAATTTTGCACATGTATCGTCGATAATATCAGAGTTTTTATCTTCTAGAACAAGCCTCGGATAATCAATGTGTGCTTGATATTCATTTTTTATTAAAATATTGCTTTCCATCTTAACTAATTTAATTACGGTTCGTCCTCTTCTATGTTATCGCAAATTCTAAAATAACTGTGTATTCGATGAAACAATCACAGTTACAGTCACATTAGCAATTATGTAAGTAGGACAATGAGAACTCTATACAAAGATTATAGTCATTACCGATCGATTCTCTCAAGAACTAGCCCAAGGATGGTGCATAGGCTTGCATGTGTAATCAATACCACACGACCTTCTTACAAGGTCGTAGTATGGGATGTATGAGGCTCTGTATAAATAAGTCAGTGGTAGATTCGCCCTCTGCTGTCGGGTATTAATGATTCTATTAAACTTAGCCTCAGAGCCAGCCGAAATTTATAACATCCGTAAGTTTTACTAATAACTCGTCTACCTGACCATAAACCCGCGGTTTGATTTAGTGATTCGTTTGTTTTAAGCCGTGCTTTTTAATAAAACATCGTTTTAGTTTTTTTTTTTTTTTTTGGAGAGGAAATTCTAAAGAGGTGACTGTTGCCTCGTAGTTGCTTATTCAAGTTGTTTTGTCACGTAACCTCTTGTATTTGGAGGTTGTGACAAGGGACGTCAATTAATTTAACATACCATAACTATAAACTTTAAATAATAGGAACCTGTCCCAAAAAGAATATTCTAGGAAACTCGAGAGTGTAAGTGATATCTGTGTAACATAATTGAGTGAAAAACCAAATACACTTTTACGAATAATGAATTTAGTAGATTCCCAAACCGACATAAAACGACAATCCAACGATGGACATAACATAACAATCTTAATATTTTAAGGAATTTCATCTAGTCAACTCAATATGAAATCGACAAAATACACTCAAAGTTAATAATCCCACATGTGATATCCGATTTCGTTCGATTATCTCAAATCTTGAGCAGGACGGAGTTAAACGGAGTCGGACAATGAGTAAACACGTCAGGAAAGGGTGGTGTCACTCGGAGCCGTGACGAATGCGTTTACGAACAAAACAAACAAACACAACGACATTTTGTTTTCTAACTACGACGAGGATGCGGGCGGTGGACATTATATTTTAAAACGTTTAAATGTTACAAATGTGTGTGGGATACTGTGTGACGTTATCTCATAATCTTTTCATCTCTCATAATCGAATGGAGCTTTTGTCATAGCGGGTTTTGTTCCCGCTGTGATAATTAATTACCCTAATGAATTGAGCATGTATATTGTTTTCGGTATTTCGGTGGTCTTTGCTGAAGAAAATGTTTAAATTATAACGATATGATATTCTTTATCCGTGAAGGAATCTGTATTTGGGTTCTCAATACAGTATCTTATACAATTGAAATTCCCCATAATAAGGCCCTAGATTCTATCTGTTCAAATTCTTCTATATAGAGTCGAAACGAAAAAAGCGTTTCTCAGTAAATTGACGAAACAATAGTAGAGCTTTGAACAGCGACAATGACAATCGATATCTGAAGGGGACGATGTTTGGGTTATAGAAATAGTTGGGTTTGCGCCACCCACTGGCCCCAGAGCCGACTGCCAACCAGATGTACACTATATTATGGTAAAACATTCTCCCAATGACTTGCTTACTGACATAAATGACAGCAGAAAGGAAACTGTTTTTATAAGGAATGACATAATAAGTTCGCTTTTTGATGGAAAAAGTATGAGATACGATGTTACAGTCAATGTGTCAGACGGAGATAAGTCTTTAGAAATAATGAAGATCGTGGGATAGCTGTAGATGTAATGGTTGACGATGATATGTCTTGGGCTAGGATAGGTAAATTATTTATCAATCGGTAGATATCGACTCTATAGCCGGATCCTTGTGTCTTGATGATAGTGTGTCCTAACCTAACCTAACATCATCATTAGGTTAAGCTGGTCGTAATCAATGTACTGAATCTTTACTTATCCATAAAGTACTTCTTTCTTTAAATAAAGCAGTACAATTTTATTGAACGTCTTTGTTTTATGTCTCACGGGGTGACAAGAGGCTAACCCGCACTAACACAGAGCGGCGTTCACAAAGAGCAGCATCTATAGCAACGGGTTCAGATGTCGCTGTAATGTTCAGTATATTGGCTACGCCTACATTTGGATAAACTATTTCCTAGGTTTGCACTTCACTTTAGTGTCCAACCTCTACTTTACTGCAAAGAGTTAAAAGCTGTAGTTTACAACATTATTTGCTGATTCCAAAGAAAAATACGTGAAGATTTTTTTTTTTTAACGATTAAAGTAGGTATTAAAATTCACTGAAAACTTGTAAAATAAAAGCCTCTTTCCAAATTCATTTAATTCACAGATTGCCCACTTAATATTTATAACATGCTCTTTATTGATAAAATATCACATGTCGACCGTTTAATTTAAAAAACACACAAGTCGTCCATCATGCAGCACTAATCACCGCCGAGGCGTTGTTACGATCGTTTCGACTATTTATAATTTTTAATCTATAATGAAATCTGCATGCATAATGTTCGTCATAAAAACAGTGAGGTGAGAGTCGAGGCTGCGAGCGCACCCGTGTGCCCACGCGCACCTATTGTAACCACCCACACCACGTCCAAACACACCAACTTACCATTTACCGTCGCAGCACACGATCACCCATATACACTGTTATTTTTCCAACGAAAAGCGACCGCAAACCTTATTTTGTTAGCTTGGAAAGAACAAACTAACACATGACGACAATTTAGCCAGTCTCAACCCTACTGCGTTCGAACATGGTGTCGTGGACTACATTTGTAAAGTAAGCAAGTAATGTAAACTAAAAGGAACAGACACCATTCACGTCCTGTCGCGGCCATACATAAATATCGCGTTAAATAAATCATCGGCGACATGTTTTGTGACGTTTGTATTTTTAGTTTTCGATTGTAAATTGTCAGTGCTGTGTTTATTTTATGGGAGGTAAAAATGATAGATTCTTCGGTTGAGGCGCTTTGTTATACGGACACTCGTATGAACTCGTACTTATTTATTAACTGGTCGTGTTGTTCGGACTAATTAAGCAGACAGTGTTATATGTAAATGAGGCGGAGGGGGATACTGGAGTAACATTAACGAGAAACTAGATTTTAAACCAGTACTGAAGCTGTCTATGACTTTGTCCTAACTGCTTTTAGTTAACAATCTCTACGTAAATATAGAAGAATAAAAATAAGTTTATAGGCAAGCTTTATTTGAAACAAACCAAACAAACAACCATTTTGATCCAGCAGTCGATACCACTTATGCGGCTATTATTATCAGCTAATCGCTCAATAAACTTCTGCTAATTAGCTAATTTAACGGCCGCAATCAACTCCCGACACGCTACTAAGCTAAATGTACCAGCACTTGCATAAAACGTCTACCTACGACCAATCGTAAAACAGATTTAAACAAACGGACCACAGCGACCGCTCACCATACGGCACCATTTTTTGCCCAGACAACCCACGTCTTGTATTTTTTTCGTATAGCAACACTGTCTTTTTCTCTCGTGTATTTATTGTTCCTTTTGTCTTATTTCTATTGGACTGGCAGACTAGCTGCAGAGAAATAGAATTTAAAGCGGATTATCTGCCCGCATAAGTCAAAATATTGAAAAGCTGTGGTTACAGAGGTTTAGTTGACATCCTTTGTATGAATAATGTGTTATTGTTTTCAATCAGAAGGGCTTGTTCATAATGAATTAATGTTCTTAGTCTGCCATATTTTATGGCTACAACAAAAAATTCCTTCGTCCTCGGACAGCAATAAAGTTATCACCAAGAGATCATTTTTCTAGTAATTGTTAACGCGTTCATATCCACAGATTACTATCATAGCTTATTATGACTCTAGGTGACTCCACCAATTAGACTTGAAAAACGCTAAGAAAAAGTAAGCAACAGGAAAGCTATTCTTCTCGCCATAAAGTTTTGCCTGCCTTTACCGTAAAACCTTCGCGACATACCGTCCAACAGAGATACAGTCATTTTGGCGCGCGGGCCACAAAATGGCGACGAGATGGAGACGAGAGATAGTGGATGCAAAACCGGATTGATAGTGCTAGGTAGTGCGTCCCGTGACGTTTATTGCCATCCGGGGGTAAGAGTTATAGCCTGCCCGCACTCGCGGAAAGTTCGCTCCAAACTATTTATTGGCAACAGCGAAGGAAGCGACGACTACCCGCCGATATTAATTCATTCGTTGCTCAGCTAAAAAACATCATATTTTTCCGATAATGGCATATGTTGGTGCCAGCCGTAATGTTCGTATGCTAAACAGATACCATCACTTGGTGCTTCTAAAGCTGCGTCTTTCACACGATGCAATAAATGAACGCAATTATATTTTATTGCGATATTACACTTTATTTATTCTCTCAGCTCTATCTCTTCCAATGCGTTGATTTATTGATTGAGCACCTATACAAATAAACCGTTTTCTCTGCGTTGCCTCCGGACGCTGTTTCACTTCGTGATCTCTGTAGCAGTGACAGGATTATCTAAATCTGTCGACAAATCTATCGACTTTCGGAACATAACGTTAACTTTCTAAAATGAAAAGGTATAACTGATTGAGATGTATGCCTCCAAATAGGTATTTTGTGAATAAACTGAAACATTTTGACAAGTCTATTACACAATGCAATTATAAACAAAAGAATTCGTAAAGCGCGCGAATCCCTCAAACCATAATAAAGCATTTCTAAAGAGATTCGCAAAAAATTTTCATTCTGGTGAGCTTGCTTGTTGTGTAAACATCCGCTGGTGAATCCGAGCGCATTCGTCGGATGCCATCTTTTTTCTCCCAGTTTGGCGAGAAGATTTATGGGCAGTGACAAAGTCAATTTCATGGCACGACGCAGCGGCGATACGGCACGCCTCGGATGCCTTTATGATGGAATTTGGCATGGGCTTTTAACTGTAATTGTCCGTAAGTAAACATTTACCTGCCAATTTGATGAATCGCCTCTGTCGTTGTGAAGAGATCTTTGTGCCCGAAACAATTCAATTTCTAGAGGCTTTCGCGCAAGTAAGTTTAAATGGGCGATATTGTCGCGATGCTCAGTAGGAGTCTGTGCAAAATGATCTTTTAATACTAGAAATCTAGAAATAAAATAGATCAACCATTTTTCAGATTATCTAAAGTACTATTACATCTTTTATGGGGTACTATGTTAAATGTTATAATAAAATACCTTCTGATATATTAAAATTAAATGAAAGAAAATATTAAACTCATATTAAAAGCACACTTTGTAAACAAGCATAATTATTACAAATTAGAGGTTATATTCAAAATATGAATGCTTCGAAAGTTAGAAACATGCTGGTCCTGCTCCATTGGACAATTGTGCCGATTTCCTTGTTCACAAACTAAACAAAATTTAAGTTCAGTGCATCTTTTTCTTTCTATTTCATTAAGAAAAGGACAGAAGATAAATTTTAGTTTAGTCCTGTAAAATTTATCAGCGCTTGACGTAAATTGACGTAATTTTAGTAGGCAAGTTTTTAATCACGTGTAACAATGATCTTATATAGGACTAGATCAGCAATGTACGGCACCAACGCATTACTACGTCGTATATGTTCACAGGCATATCTGACTTCAGTTGTCAACTTGACGTAAAGTGAACGATAGCTTATGGATAAAAAAATATCAAAATTGTGAAATGTGTGTTTAAAATTTGCATGTCACGGTCTGAAAAGATTAATAAAGCAAGTGGAAAAAAAAAGATTAATAAAGCAACATTTCACACGAAAGTTTGCTAAATTTTCTTCAGATTATCCAAAAAAAAACATTTAAATACGAATTACATTTATCAAACATTTTTTTGCCACCAGGGTTACCAGTACAAACGATTTTGATTTTGCCAGACTGTTGGGAGTTTAGTGAATGACGAATGTATGTTCCTGTAAGTCTAAATTATTATTATAGTCTGTTTGGTTTAAACATACTGTGCAGTACTCAAACACTTACTAAATAGAAAAGGAACACATTCACGTGTATTTCGAAGGTTTTAACTTAATAAATCACCACTTCTTACAAAAAATTATAATTTTATTAGCAATGAATAATCTTAGACGTAAAGTGAGGTTATATTTTTAAATAAAAAATTCTAGATTGTTTATGATCACATTGTGTTAAATAGTGTTATGCACTGACTGGACAGGTCCACTCAATCTGTGTGGTTCTTTCATCAAAAGCCCATTTCAGACACCAATCTACATGCTCTTCGCATGATCTGACCAAGATTATGTCTGGACTTTAAAAGAGACTGTGACCGCTGAGTTTGTTTCGGCCTTTCATCTCAGAGTAGTCAGATAGGAAACGCCAACCTCATCTAAGGAGTGTTATTCTCAGGGTGTGTGTTGGGTCTTATGAAATCAATTCGGACGCACATTTAACAGTAGAAAATAATGTACATTTGCAAAAAAAACAGTATTAGGGGCACAAACAGGTAAATACAAAAGAACAATGGAAACTTGCGAGCGGGACGCGAGCGTGGTGTACTGGCTCGCTACCCCGTAGTTTTAAAAATATGATTGACGTGTAAAAGTGTTTGTATAAACCTACTACAACTTACATAATTAAAATCATTTATCATTTGCGGCTCCGCCCGCGTGGATGCCGGACATCGCGTAAAAGGTAACCTATGTCCTTCTCCATCCTAGGCTATATCTCTGCCAAATTTCATGACGATCGGTTCAGCGTTACTTTCACATTTATAATATTTGTATGGATAAATGATTGTCATAAACATTGAAATAATATCATTCCATTTTATACAATAGTTATTTGACACAATATTAATAGTTTTGAAATATAATATTTACGTTTACGTACATTAAAGATAGAAATTAAAAATAGAAATTGATTAAAGATAGAAATTGAAGAATTTGATACATATATGTATCAAATTCTTCAATTAATTGAAGAATTTGATACATATATGTATCAAATTCTTCAATTTCTATCTTTAATCTTATTTTCTTATTTTTTTGAAAGTTCCATAATACAATATTTCATAGTAGTTAATTGATTCAATAAAAAATATATTCATTCTGGGGTAATTACGTTGATCGTTGGCAACTCTGGCTGTTTTTCCGATGACAATCTCTTGTCTTGTTCCAACGTAATTAGTTTGACGCAAGAAGAAATGAGACAAACATATTATTTTGACATTTTGACATAATTTATGTATCCGTTTCAAAGCTACGTCTTTAACTCATACGTGGTTACGTTTTTCGTTTTTAGTAGGACGTTGCGCCTCTAGTATAATATAACCTCATTGACGTCTAAACTTGTATGGAGTAGTGACAGGTGCTGAATTTACTTACTTAAATCATGTATTTCAATACATGATTTGTCTTTGAATGGCAGTCGCATGTCTTGGGCGTGAGTCTATTTTAATTCAGAATTACACAGTTATCTTCAGAAGCAAATATCTACGTTCCTAAATACTATGAAGCTTCAATAAAAGCTTTTGGCCGCATTTACATTAGTTAATCAGCAGATTCATATGTATTTAATTAAAATAAACATGACTTTAAAATTACCAATTTACTCAGTAATCATTATTGATTTCAAGATATTTTCACGGGATATTGTTTGTAATCATATAATTTACCACGGGAAACTGTTACATAGTCCATTATATTGCAAATTGAGCTATATTTTAGTAAGGTAAATGGTTTATTATTTGAAGGAAATAGAGCCTTATTTATGTTAATATAATCGCTAAAGGCTAAAAGGACATGTCAATTGGCAAACTATGTCTTTAGTATTAATTGGGAATGGTATTCAATAATCATAAATAGGTAAGTCAAACTGGCGCGGTATTTTTATTATTTTGAAATGTAAATTATACTAGGGATTATAAATTATCGGTTTTCCACAAAGAACATGCATTGATGCAAGAAAACTCATGTATTATAGTCAATTCCTCTTTCAGTCACACTCGCAACCTTTCAAGAATTTGTTTATTTGGAGCCCAAAAATATCTAAAATATTTATATATATCACGTAACATATTATACAGGTTTTTATACACTTATAATAAATATTCAACGTGTTTTAACAATAAAATTCGACTAAACGGATTCTAAACTGTCGCCATATTAATTGCTTCGACAATTTTATCGTGTGTTACGCAAAGCTGTCAAATGGAATGGGATTTTTTGAATTCGAATTCCGAACACGCGATCGACGCTTGGTGTTTTTTTTTTTGTTTTTTTTTCCGAATGAAGAACTCACTTTACTTCGTGAGTGCGAAAAAGTTTAACTTAAAATATGTAGGAATATAGAAAGTGGGATGTTTGTTTGAAAGTTGAACAAAATAATATTAATTAGAGAAAATTATGATAATATTCTACCAAATAATTAATATCATTATCAAATACATACTTTATTGTTCACAAATCTGTTTATTATGAACTTAAGGTAAATTTAAACCATGTCTCTTTCTCAATCGGATTTACTGGTGGAACTTAATTAGTGATGTTTCCAATTTGTGGAAAGTCTTATGACGTACCTAGTTCTGAAAGTTTTACCTATTGTACTGACTTGTCCTCAGTTCCAATTACTTAGCTTAATTGGTGGATAACCAAATAGATTGTGATTTGTGGGTTCAATCAAACGCTATAACAGCGTTATGATAAGCGGTGTGTATTCAACGTTGAGTATTTATTAAGTACGCCCGTGATACAAATAGGATAGCGGTAGCTGAACTCAGCGCAGACATCTCACTCTATTAGTAATTAATATGTCACCAACGAACCCTCCCAGATACGCCACGCTTCATGGAAATGCACCGCAGAACTAATATTATCACTACAACATCTCACGTCTCCGCTACCGATTCCCAGAAAAATACAGTTTTTTTCGTCACCAGCTATCCTGTCACTTTTATCCTTTCGAGCATTTTTCATTCGCCCCGCTTATTACGTGTCTAAATATCAAGTTACACGCCACACCTGTTGGCGACGAGCTTCGGTTTATAACCGATAACAGCGTATGATAAATGTCATATTATTTTTGGTGCGAACTTAAGCGCTTGCATGCATCGCTCGCGGTGTTCCCCATCAATTCCAGTGGTAATGAGAAGATGCGCTGATAGTGTCAGGTCTGGACGCACGGCGCCTGACAGCAGGCGTGGCTACCTAACGAGCCATGTCCCTCCACTCAAAAAAAATAACACCGTCTTATTCAAGATATTTGTCGACGCTCGTAGTGTTTTCGTTCCAATTAATGTATCGAGAGCGCACGAACCCAGCGTAATCGATTTTGAATCTGTCACGAACTCGACTACACGTTCGCTACGACAAGAAATCGATTATAGATTAACTGAATCGACTGGTTTTTGGAGCTCAATTATTTACATTTAGTCGCATTTCTCTTTATCTTTTGTTTTACAGATGATCGCAGTCAGACGATCGAGAGAACGTGTTCATCTGTCCCCTGCGTCACATTTTATTTGGACGTGACACAAAATCTCTCTCGGATTAATCAACGCTTTATTTATGACCAGTAAAGTTTATAAGTGTGAGAAACCTACGCGCAGCAGTAGGTGGTCACGCACGTGTGTAGATATATGCGCAGCTTCTCAACATTAATAAAGTCCGCTACTTTTCGTAATGTCTGCTTTACATGACGGGTATTAATTTCGAATGATTTGTGTCAACCATAAAACTAACGTTAGACGCCATTAAATATGTTGTAGCATGTCGTATAGAATAACACGTCGTTCGATCATAAACGTGCCCCGCTCACCGGTCCACTCGATCTTGTCGATGCGATCTCGCTCGTTACCCGCGGACGATACGACAAACGCCATTATTTCCTTCGTTGTGACAGCGAGGCACTTTATACAAGTCGCCAAGCGTAGGTGGTCCCTGTTCCCTATCTCGGACGCTCCCGGACTCGACTTCCTAAGTCAACAGTTCTCGCTGTGCTTTTGTTGTCACTACACTATTGTCCTTATGAAACAGAGACGGGAAAAGACCTCCAACGCTCGCCACACAGACGTTATAATAAAATCTCTATGGCTCCTTTAAAATTAAAAGCGATCGTAAAATGTTTCAATAAAGATCTGTTTTCGCAAACATTAGGAAAACATATTTCGTTGGAAGCTTTTACGACTCCATTATCATATAGATGCGTGTGTGGGGGGCATTATTAAAAAAATATTGGTGTGTGTGGCCGGTGCGCGGTGCCGACCACTCGCTACAAAACGCCATTTGCACAATCTCCCGGTTAAAAGTAATATTGTTTGCATTATGAAAGCTTTTCCGCGCCATATTTGAATTAATATTGTGCGTTTTGTGTCTGCATTGGAAATGTGCTGCCTACGCGTTGTTTCCGTGTAGTGTTTATATCTCACAGATTTATGATGCTATAAACTTGCATACTTATTACTGACGCAGCGTTTTAGGATAGCTTTGAATAAGATTTCGTTTACGAAAAAGGAACTGGAGACTGTCGAAATGAAATGAGTCACACTTGAAGCAACGAGTGAATGCCAACACAAAAGGATGAACATTTTAATTGATCAATTATCAAGATGAAGAATGATTAGTGCTATTACAAAAGCTTTTGAATACAACAGTTATATTGAAGAGTTTAGATGCTAACCAGTAATCAAATTACGGGTCGATGATACTAAATTCTCAGAACAAAATAATATATATAAAATAAAGCTTTTCTTCTGTCATACTTCAAGCTATTTGAAAGCACAAAGGGAGACATACGATATCAATATCCGGTTGTATTAAGCCAATACCCGCTTAATAGTCCTCACGAAGTTCGCATATACCCACGCAGCAGCTTACAAGTTACAATGATTTACCATAAAAAACACATTATTTACTTACGGTACGCTATAGATTGTCGCGAACATCATGCTTGCACACCGCGTCACGTTCTCCACCACCAATCGAATACTAATTACCATTACAAAAGTGAATAATTCATTTGTCGTGTGCATAATCAGCTACCAATCTTCCCTGAGCCCTACGAACCAGTTTCCATTAAAAATGGGAGGGTCTACTTACTCTGGTCGGTTAGATTGGAAGCCAAGATCGTACGCATCTGAATTTTACTACGAAACTCGTTATAAACGCGAAAGTGAATGAAGTGTCGAATGCTGAATAATCATTGTCGATAATGTTTCCCGTTTCAGTGGCGTGAACGTTTTACTGGCATATTAATTCAACTGGTTTTTACTGATTCTGATCGTAAGGACAGGCTGAGAGCTGGATTTAATAGTTCTGTCTATGATTTTACTTTGAACCTTGCATGGTATTACTAGCTGATTCCGTTCTTTCATATCAATTGCCTACAATAACTGCAGTAATATCAACAGATCTATACAAATTGCCTTCTGATGCCAACGGATGAAAACGTCTTATACCTAGGGTTTTCCTTTCATCTCATTGGTACTTTAACATAAGATCGTTCATTAATCAATCAATAGGTACTTATTACCCCTTCCACATAGGTAACTTTAATTTAACACAAGGTAATAACCACCATAATATTTTATTCATTAAAAAAATCTATCAATATTTGGTCATTTTTATCGTTCAACAGTTTACACATAGGCATCAGTGTATGTAATGTAAATAAAAACAGAACACAGGTTTTCCCACATCCTTATTATTTTATTCGTCAGTTTCGTTCATCGTTCGTTCAATTTTGTTAATTGAGGCAGCAGCGCAGCCATTGTCTGACTGAATATAAAATGAAATGTCCATGTTATGCCGACAACGTATTTGCTTACCTTGATGGAAAAGATTTTATCGTACAATGATAGAATTAAGACTTCAAGTAGGTAGGTAGGTACCTAACACCTCCATCTTACTAAACTGGATCTCATATACTTATTATGATTGGTACTGGAATTCCTATGTGCATTGCTATTCAAACTCATTCAAACTTAACTATCTAGCCAATTAGCCCAAAAACTTCACTTTTTCCAAACTATGTCTATGTCGACTTTGGTACTCCGATTAGAGCTACTTGTTTAGTCTTTTAACACAATTCATCAAGCTTACTCAACACCTCATAAAAATATTAAAATACTCAATCCATAGGAATGAAATGTGGCGTGAAAAGAGAGATTTACAACTATTTATAATATAAATTGTTGCCAATCCGACGCTGTCTATAATAAATAATGCATAAGGCAATTTAAAATTGTATTGATTTGTTATAAATAAACGGTTTATTGAGCCAATGATGAACGTTTAGAAACGCTTATAGTTTTATTGTGTTATAACTATTAACCGTTGCGAAATTTTGATCTTAGGAAAAATATCTGATTTCAATATAATTTTATAGCTCGGTCGTATAAACATGGCAGATTTGAATTCTAAAATGGAGGAGAAAGGAAAGAAACGTATTGAGAATGTTGTAAAAGTTAAAAGAGGTGCCAATTTGAACACTGACGGTGATGAACGAAAGAAAGAACGAACATCTCCTTCGTGATAAAAAGTTTCGGGTTGAGGATTGGAAGTTTAAAAACAAAGCTTAAAACAAGGTTGTTACACCAACCAATAGCCCAATAAATAGAGATCAATGGTACCAACCAAAGCACACAACAATACAATACAATCAAAGCATCTCTTTGACTTGAACCAACTCCTTTCTAAATTTAGTAAAGTATAGCTATCTTAAAACAACTGTGCCCACTACAAACCTGTATGCCTTATTCCAAATGTGACCAGTAGAATAAGAAGCAATGCACACAAGACGCGCGGCATCTCGACCAGCGCGCCCAATCAGAACTATGCGCTGTACAAACGCACAGCCAGTCAGTGTGTTTGTCTATTTGTGCAGGCGTGTGCTATCAACTGATTAAACAAATATGTACTTACGAACGAGTATGTACCAAGTACCAACATACGATAAATTTTAGGAAAAAATATGGGATGTTTTAATAATTTGGCTTTTTGAAGCTTAATTCCGCTCATTTTAGCAGTTTATTAGAGAGCTTTTTATAGAATACTAGCTGCTGCCCGCGGCTACGCCCGCGTGGCTCTTTTTAAAATAAAAGTAAGTGTAAGTTACTCCTTATTACATCAGCTAAAATAAATAAAAAATATATTTTATTGTTTGTTTTACTAAGGGCTTTTCCCAACCAGGTAACATAATAACAAACACGGTGAAACAAAACCAATACCTCTACACAGCATGCCTGAACGTTAGGACGCTCCTACAAGATGGTAGGATTTTAGATCTGAAGCACGCAGTTAAAGTGGGATATTATAGGCCTCAGTGAAGTTTGGAGACCAGACAAAAAAAACATGGAATATGAAGATTTTATTCTGTACCATACGCATGCTACAAAGGGAAGAAATGTAGTAGGGTTTTTAGTTAAAAAGTCATGGAAAAACAACATTATAAGTTTCAAAACATTTTCAGATAGAGTAGCAGCTATGGAAATTCAAATCTCAGAAACTACAGTTTGGTCCATCGTCCAGATTTATGCACCAACAGAGAGCTACAAGTCAGAAGACATAGAACTCTTCTACCAAACTTGAAAATGCTTTAGACTTCATAAACACGAAAAATCTGATACTATGGGGTAATTTTAACGCTCAGGTAGGAAACGGCAAACATGGAGAAGAAACAGTATTCGGTAAATTTTCCGATGGGTAAAGAAATAACCATAGTTTAAAATTGGTAGAATTTGCTCAGGAAAAGAACCTTATGTTTGTTAACAGTATGTTCAAAAGGAAAACAAAAAGATGGACCTGGAGATCTCCAAACGGGCGACACTTCAATGAAATTGATTATATTTTAACAAACCAGCCGACTAATATCCACAGTTTGGATGTGTTGAACAACTTAAACTTTGAAACAGATCATCGTATGATAAGATGCAATATAACAATAAGCAAAAGTAGGATAAGAAAATTAATAACAAATAACCATAAACATGCAAAGAATTTACCAATACTCAAACTCAAACTCAAATCATTTATTTCAATTAAACCATTTACAGGCACTTTTGAATTGTCAAGGAGTCGGTCAGTAAGAAAAATGAAGCTACATTTCCATTCCAAAGCGCAGGTACCTATGGAGAAGAACGGGCAAGAAAATCCATGGACACTCTTTTAAATTAAATTGTCACAAAAGTATTCGTTACATCTATAATGTTGAATTTATAACTAAATGTGAGAACGATGTAAAAATAAAAATAATAAAAACTTACACGTTAAAAGCGTCCAGAGTAGGTACAACAAATAGAAACAAAATAAAATAACCCGGGGCAGCTAAGAGATGACCAGTCCCAACTAACGGCGCCCGTTCACGAACATGAACGGCACTATCCACGGCATCGGCCCTGGATAGTATTGGTAATTTTAGAAAAGCTTTATAGAGTCCTTAAACACATCAACTGAAGTCCAGAATCAATACAATGAATTCGAATTGAATATGAAGGAAAACTATTAAAAATAAAAAATAATTACCGAAAATGAATGAATATAAAAAAACAACTAACGACACACACCAGAACCCTCTTCAAAAATAAAAAACAATTATACAGAGAAATGCGAGCAAAATCAGTGAAACAAAAAATTACAGAAATAAGTAAAGAAATAAACAGATGCATATCAAAGGAGAGGAAAAATCGAAAACAAGAGGTGCAAGAAAGACATTTAGGAAAGTCGGGTGCTATAAGGAAAGCGTACAAAGAACTCAGAAATAAAAAGAGTAGACAGAGAGCCTAAAGAACAAAGCAGGAAACATTATTAGCAAAAGATCAGGGATAATAAAGGAAACTACAAACTATTACAGAGACTTCTATGCATCTGAAGAAAGCGAACTTCAGGACTTACAAATGACTACGGTTAAGTTTCCAGAGTGTGCCTCACCTCCAGGTATAGTAAAAAGTGAAATCGAGCAAGCAATCAATTCTCAAAAATTAGATAAATCAACCGGGGTAGACAACATAACAAACGAAGTGCTTAAATCCCTTTCTGAATCATTACAAGGTCCGCTTCAAGGACTGTTCAATAATATACTCAACACAGGAACAAACCCCCGGCAGTGGTCTAAATCAACCATCACACTACTACATAAAAAAGGGTGACAGAAGGGATTTAGGCAACTACCGGCCTATTAGTTTAAGGTCGAACATGTACAAAATATTTTCAAAAATAGTACTAAACACACTCTCAGTAATACTAGATGAGCAACAACCGTACGAACAGGCGGGTTTTGAGATAGGTTATTCGACTATAGATCACATCCATGTCGTTACTCAGGTAATAAAAAGATCAAGGAATGCAGGAAAACCCTATATTTATACTTCATTGACTACAAAAAGCCTTCGATTTTCTAAAACATGGCACGATCTGAAATTCTCAAGCAACAAGGCGTGGAGAACAAGTACATCACCCTACTCTACAATATATACTCAAACAGCTGTGCGAAGATGAGGTTAAAAAGAGAAGGAAATGTTTTTCCCATCGAAAAAGGGGTTAGGCAGGGCGACCCACTTTCGCAAAAGTTTTTTTCTGGAGTCCTAGATTCAATCTTTAGAAACAAAGATTGGGAGGGAGGATGCTTTAAAATTGATGGGGATTATCTCAATCACCTACGTTTTGCAGACGACGTTGTAGTTTTTGCAGAAAACTCTACCAACCTGGAAAACATGTTAAATAAACTAACACGCGAAAGCAAAAATGTAGGCCTGACACTTAACACCGGAAAAACAAAGATCTTAACATATGGAGAAAGAAGGAAGAATATTTTAGTAGAGGGTAACGTCATTGAGTACACGGAAGAGTATATATACTTAGGACAAATGGTTTCCTTTGACAATTATGCAAATAATTAAATTCGAAGACGCATATATATGGCATGGAAGAGATATTGGAGCTATAAAGAGATTATGAAAAATAAACAAATAAAAATACAGAAAAGAGAAAACTCTACGAGGTAGCAATTCTTCCGTGCTTAACGTACGGTTGCCAAACTTGGTCTTTAAAGAAAGAAGACGAAAACGCACTAACCATTTGCCAAAGAAAAATGGAATGAAGCATGCTGGGGATAAAACAGAAAGAAATAATTTATAATAAAACTATTAGACAAAAGACAAAACTAGTTCACGTCGTCAAATGAATCAGGTTACTCAAGTGAAACTGGAAAGATCCAGCGAGAGCTGGTACCTGCAATAAGAAGTAAATAATTAGCATGCACCTGTGCCAAACATAATTAACACCGTCCGTTAGCATGGCACTTCTCGATTAATAATTAAAATATCACATTACAAATGCATGTGAATGACACTCCTGGACGGGCCATGTCTGCAGGTTCGAAAACCGTCGATAGACCAAAAAAGTAACTGAATGGATACCAAGAGACCAAAGCAGAAGTAGAAGTTGGCCAAGGAAAAGGTGGGAAGACATATTTTGAAAAAAGGGAGGACCGGGATGGATGACTAAAGCTAGGGACAGGAATCAGTCGAAGGAAATAGGGGAGGCCTACGCCAAAGAGGCGACTACTGCTAAGAGGCGAGAGCCACACTATTATATAAAATCATATGCAAATATTGTGAAATTAGTAGAATAAAGGCTTTTTATTTTATTTTATTTCATTTAAGATCCTTATGTAAAGATTTTTTTTAAATATTAATTATGTAAGTACTGTTTCACTTCAAAGAGTGTAATTCTCAGTAAATATCGTATAACCGTGTAATGTAAACTCTCCTCGTTTGCAGTGTGATCTGACGTATTGAGTTTATAAGCTCGATGATAATTCAAAATGATTGAATTTAACCCCGAATCAACTGCGCTTGTGGTTGGCTTGCCAATCAAACTGACAGTCACTCCAGTTTCGAAATGCACGAAATTAAGTATCGAGTCAATTCAGAAATTAAGTTTAATTTGCCATGCTCATGTTAAATAGTCACAATGTAAGCTTGTAATTAACAATGTATGTTAATGAGTGAAGTAACTTACTGCACTTTACTTTGTACAAGTAGTAAAGACGTTTTCTCCTACTACTATCATTAATTTATAAAAAAGGAAGATTAGGTACGCGCTCCTCGACGTGGACCGCATAAACTATGCCAACCGGCACAATTAACCTTAGTCACAATCGAACTGGCGTTTGTGTAGCACATGTGTAACATGTTAAGTAAAAAAAACTGAAATCGTCTAAATAAGCAGCAGCAATGCCTTCCTTTATTTTCAAAATGTGTACAAGTATTCACAAACCAAAAATAAGTTCCACGACATTATTTTCCACTCGTAAGTCAGTACATCTAAACTTATTTTCTTTAAAATTCACCTGAATAATATTGCTTTCTAGGTTGCCATTTGTTTCTTAGTTGTTATGGATACGTAATAGTTTACGTAGTAGTATACGTAATTGTTGCTATCTCGTTCCCGCTACAACCCGCGTCATATCTCTCTATTTCGGTTGATGATGCATGCTGAACGACATCGGGAAATGTAGTTGGTGAGTAGGGTGTGTTTACATGTAATTGTTTCTAGTCCAATAATATTTATGTGACATTAGAGCGGTGCCTTATCTTCCTTTTTCATACATCAATGACTAAGTATAACACTTTCATGCAAGTGTCTGGAATTAATATACTTAATCGCAAATATTGCAGAATTTAGACCGCGACATTAAATACCTGAATACTACTTAACTGAAAAACTAACAGAATCTGCAGTACCGTTCCGAACTCCAAACGAAAATATATCGGCATTATTTTCCGTGCGGTGCCGTGCTTGGAGCGCAATGCTCTCGGTGCGGCAATAACCGGTTTAAGTGCGGCATAAATTATCGCCGGACGGCGTTACCAGCTACCGGGCGCACCGTTCCGGCACGGCGGCGTGCGCTACACTTTGTTACAGAATAAGCCAGCCTCCACTTAATGGACCATGATTTATTCTTATTATGGACTACAGTGATGAGTTGAGGTTTAAGTTTCGCGAGCTGGACTTCTGGTTGTAAAATGTGAGTGTAATTGAAGATTTTACGAAGGTTTTCACGTCGACATTTGCAGGGAAAATCTTCGTCGTAATCTTTCGTGACGAATCTTGGTTCATATCGTTTTAAGGAAAGCTAAACCTTGGTTACTTCATCATCAGAACCTATAAATAAACAATCAGACACACTCAAAAAATTCTTCATAACAGTAAATAAATGAAACAAAAGTTGGGAACAATTGGATTTTGTTCAAATCCAATTTTTCCATCCGATTTTCGGAATACGAACACGAGTCATACTAACAGAACAGGCCACTAGAAACAAGTGAACATTTTTCACTAAAAAACATTTGGCAATTTTGAAACTAATCTGTGCACAAAGGTCGTTTGCGAGCGATCACGCGGAAATGCGGTCGGTATGCGCCGCGAGTAACGACGCGTCGCGGCACAAATCGCGCGACTAAAACGACGCACGCGCGACTGATCGCGTTAACACCCATTACCCAGCCGATGCTCTTGTTGATTTTAAACAGATGTTTTTATTACATATCCAAGTTTTTCCTTTTTTAGAGCCGATGAATATGGTTTTTCAATCTGCTGCTCTAATACGTATAGAACAAAGAGAAGCAAAACAAGATCAAAGCGTTACGTAGCTTCTGGAAGACAAATGACATAAAAAATTCCTATGTATTTGCATTTGGATTTAACATGCACCATCCGAAGTTTCCTAAACATTCTATTCATACTGAATCATACATGACCGAGAGAGTCCTACTCAACAACTACCAAGCACCATAGTTCAGAGTTCTATTTCGGTTAGCAGAGGAATTCAGAAAAAGAAATCCACTGCTATTTATTTCCCACAAATTCCGCTGCTAGTCGAACATGGAAATAAGTAATTTATTGAAATTTGAAAGACAAAAACATTACCTATCTAAGAACTCAATTAAACTATAAATCAACATGACACTTGTCAGTTTCCTGTTCCCAGGCCGGCGCGGATAATCGACAAAAATATCGAATAGATATTCGGAATACGTATCGATATATCGACAAATAAATACGAGTAGCCGTACAAACGGCCAGTGCGTACGCGGCCTACATAATTCATGAGGTGGTCAGCTGTGACTGCGTACAAGCCGATATTGCGAGAGTTTTGGGTCTCGACGAATTAAAAATGTAGTACTTCGGTACTTTTGGATTGGAAGGACCGACATTAAAATAGGGAGGGATTGGAAAGTTGTTCTGTGTCTATTTGTTTGTCTATGTTAATCATTGGTTTCGTTGATCACGCCTACGCTTTTGACTAAACGATAGGCAACAACTAAGCTTTATGCAGATTAGGATGAAAAGCGATATTGCATAATTTTGGTTTGAACCGCTTTCAAACAAGACTACATAAAGCTCGTAGCTTTAATAAATCATATTAATTTCGATCAATGACTTGTCCAGAGATCTTGATTCTGAAACACTCTCAAGGGATCGAAATTTCTTATACTAAAAATGCAGTAAAGGAATTCAAGTTTCACATTAAGGCTGCAAATATAGTAACTTTCTTTCTTGGGGTAAACAAACACTAAAATCAACCATTATGATCACGCATACACATCTCAACCCCCTATAAACTAGGCACTTGGAGTTTCCTCCAATAAAAGGCATCTCCATATTACGAAGGCAGCAGTGCTCCTTCAAATCGCACACATCAACATATAACTGCTCTATTACAAGGAATGCCAGCTAATTGGTAGTTAGCAGTATGGCAGTAAAACGCCTCATTACTAATTCTGCCGACGCCGAGCTTCGAAGACGTGTCAATTCGAATAATTTGCAAATATATCGGCAACGGATGCTTTAGAGGACATTTAGTTACCTATCACAGAATATCAATATGGTATATTTTATTTATTATATCTGATAAACGTAAGTAATAGAATCTCTAGGAATAATAAAAAGAAGATGGCGGCAGATAATAAAATATATAATGATGTAGTATCAGTATAAAGAACCCGATCGCCGCTGAATGGTGACATTATTAACACAAAGTCAAGGTAACCAACTTTGAATTTATGGACTTGTCAAGCATGTTAATTATATTAAGTCTTATTAGATTATTTCATTGTTTAGGATAGATATACAACAAACTAAATGAGAATAGCTGTTGTCGTGGTGAAAGGATAAATCCAGCAAGGTTAGTAAAATAAAATAATAAAAACAAAATCAAAAGTCATTTATTCCAATTAGGCTGAGAATCAGCACTTTTCGAACGTCAAAATTACATAAGACAGTTCCCCAAAATGCTCACCCTTCACCACTTCCTAGTGCTTTAGCTGAGAAGAAGAAGTGGCGCAATACACTTCCCAGCAGTACAGCTGTCTGTTCAGTTAAAAAAAATTGTTTCTATACAATAGTAGGTATGCAAAGTAATTAACATTACAAGACACAGAACAGGAGATTAAATTACTGGCCATATGTCAGCTAGGACACGCCAATAGACCAGCAAATACAATGAAAACTATACTCAAGCATAAAACTACTAGTACCAGGACTAACTCAGCATCCAGCGGATACGCCGATACCAAAGGAGGAGTTTAGGCTGCACCTTAGAAAACAGTTAGAGAATCTTTTATGCTTTATTGTTATGACAATGCTTACATGCTTAGGTCTTAATTAGGTAGGCCGAAATCAGACTCATTAAGCTTAACTCCTCGACGCTCGGTGATATTCAGCTGGAGCTGATTAACTCAAAGAAATAGTTAGGATTATTACAATTGCCTCGAAGCATCCCTTAGCCTTACCTTAGACAAAACAGTTTAAAATTAACTCGTTTTAGGAATTAGAACCGGGGTGTAACCGGAGCCGCCATTAAGGGTGTCGTGAATTTACCAGCAAATTGTTTAGCTGCTTAATTAACTGGAAGTAATCCGGCCAGCCTCCGGTGACTTCACTACTGGATTATATCCCGGAAGCTAACACTATATTTATAGGTTTTATTAGAAAGAAAAAAAGAAAATGTTATAAAAGATAGAGTCGCTTGGATCAAACAAATTAATGAGGCTATCTGACTCACTGGATATTTAGTTGATAATCTTGAAATTATGTACATCTCACTTGCCTCACTAACTTGCTTAAATAAGTATATTTATGAACGATGAGAAATGTCTCACAGACAAGACATAGGTGATATTAATAAAGAACATCGAAAATGATGAGTCTAAGTGCCAAAAATGTGAATGATTTACTATTTTATTTTATTTGACTATTCAAATTGAATAGTCAAACTTAAAACATAAACTAAACTATCAAGGGACAGCAAATATATATTAGCCATCAAAGTGAATGTTTGGACATTCACTTTGATGGCTAAGTCCCAATCGTGGCGTTAACGGCTTTTCCATCAATCATAATTTCTTTATTAGATAACAAAGATCCATAATGTTAGTTATAGCTTATAGCTAGTGGTAGTAAGTAATGTAGTAATTATTAGAGTTTGTAGCATCTTGCACAGACGATGACCAAGTAAGGTACAAGTTTCAAACGTGGCCATCCTCTCCACAAAATGCCTCAAAATTGAAGAATAGAAACTCTCTGACACTGTTTTCAGAATGCTGTTGCTACAGGCCCGTGTTCTAGCTACCAGTGATGCGATTTTCTTTCGAACGATCACATGAAAGCCGTCCGTTCGATACTGTGCAAACATTTCCGACGCACTACAGAAACGGAGCAGTATCAAGAGCATTCTGAAAATATTATTTATTATATTGGACGCGTAAGTCATCTATAGCGATCTTTTGTACAGACCCTGACAATATGCGTACATAATTATTGCATACATAATTATTGATTACCATCTTAATCAAACCCATATTTGAATTGCCAGCCATAAAATGCCATTTATAAAAATACGCATTAGTTAAGCTGTTATAAAAGTTAATTGTGTTTTAAAAGCTCCTAATTTGAATGGGCGAGGCGCAAAAGAAACAGTTTAATCAAATTGATCACAACCCGATCAAGATTTTATTTATTTTTATATAATATCTGAACGCTGATATAAGATATTTGTGGTGTGATACTATCTAGATATTGTCGTAAACAGAGAGGTGTTGCCAGTATTTGCATATTAATATGAAGCATCTCGTTCATTGGTTCGTTCACCCCGATCGGCTGCGTAACTAATACTTTATTGGTTGTTTGTATATTTTAGCATATCATTAGTTTGTTAGACATTTCAAGTGATTTGTTTGCGAATAGCTTTGTTTTGTCTCTTCTTATTGGCGTACTTAGCTGATTTAGTTTATAAGTACATTGACCGCCTTACTTATAAAAGCAGCGTAAAGTTATACTAGGTATAAACGTCAAAAATGTTTGGTTATATCGAAGTTATTCCTAGTATAACTTTATTTCGCGTTTATAAGTAACGCGGTGAATCTTCAAGTTCTGCGTTTGCGTGATTGCAAGATTCAGCCATCGCAGCAGTTTAGATTTTGATGCTTTTGAATTCTCCGGTTTAGCTTTCACTAAAAAGTAAAAGTAAAGCACCATGCATGCCTTTTCCTTGTTATTGCTTCAGTTTGGGGCACTACAGTCTGCCAATTCCAAGCACAAGAGACTCTTCTTCTTCGTTGATAGTTGTCAACATATTAATAAACCTTTCTTTTGACGGTAGTAACGACTTTTCACATCAACCAGGTTCCTCTCTCTTTACCAATCTAAAATATAAGAAAACCTCTTAACGCCTCCCTTTGCATAAGGGCCATCTTGCTATTTATAAACTCTCCGATCAATTCGCCTAGCAAACATTGTATTAATCCTCCTTACAGGCTCCGTCAATAAATCAAAGCACGATCATACTCTTAACTTTCATATCGTGTGCGTAGGAGCGCAAATAAAAGACGATCGGTGGTCGTGTGTCGTAAATAATGTAAGGTATCGATTACTATCCGTTAGTACAACGCCTCACTCTGCCTCCTGCTGTGTGCTGCGCGCCTGGTATCAAAGACGTTTAGATCTTACGATATGACGGAACGACTGCTTTTGTAGATAGAATTGTAACCACGGTGGTATTTAGAAATTAATATTGGGCAAAAAGGATTAAGTCTTGAATTGACTGACGTTTTTCTGTACATAGATAAATGGGCTGTACGCTACGCTCATGCAGCAATAAATAGAATGTGCAAGTCTCTAAACGGTCCTTACAGATTCTTCAGCGCTAAAAAAAAAATTGGCAGTCATAAGGACTGCCAACAGAAGTGAAAACACAAAACTTTGGAATAACTGTTCTTTTATACATAAAGCTCATGGAAAGCGTTCGGTGACGATGACGCGAGTTCCATGATTTTTGTTCACCCTAAAAGTATACAGTATACATATAGCTCATGGAGAGCGTTCGGGTTCGGTGACGATGACGCGAGTTCCATGATTTTTGTTCACCCAAAAAGTACACATACATACACAGTATACATATAGCTCATGGAAAGCGTTCGGTGACGATGACGCGAGTTCCATGATTTTCGTTCACCCAAAAAGTACACATAATACACAGTATACATATAGCTCATGGAAAGCGTTCGGTGACGATCGCGAACCCGTTTTTCCCCTACCAAAAAGTGCTCAACGCGGCTAAAGAAGTTTTCACTTCAAAATATATTTCTAAAAATATTAATAACTAGCCGCTGCCCGCGGCTTCACCCGCGCGGCTTTTTTACACACAAATAAATAAAATTGTCTGTTTGAAATGTTTTTTTTTTTTTTTTGTTGGAAAATTTCACGCTTGTTATCCCGCGGGCAGCAACTAGACAAAAATAAAATAAAAATATTAATTGTATAGATAAAACAATGTAAAACCACACCATATTTAAAAAAAAAAACTATCCACATGATCATAACCACATTCACAGTCGTTCCATGTAAAGCTCTCCCATAACTTACGATAAAATTGTTAAAATAAATAAATAAAATTATCTCCGTCCACCACTAGCCGGTCGTTCGATCGTTAAATAATTCAATTCTACATCGTTTCTACATAATGTCACTATATTGGTTGATATAAAAATGTTCAAAACTTCTACTGTGCGCGTGTGAACGATTGCGAAGTGAGATAGCTTAGGAATGGCCACACAGGCGCGGGCGCAGCTCTTGAATGGCGGATGACATTCGTAGAAGTCTCATATCTTGTTGTGGGCTCATTTGATACAATAATTAGTATTACCTACATCTTATAAATGGATAGAATAAAAAATGAGTATACAGGGTGTACGGGACAGCCCTCCGCAAACTACAGGGTGCATTCAGCTCCTTATTTTGAATCATATTCCACCGGAAATTTGCTTTTTTTATCGATTTTTCAGTTACTATTATTCCTTTTTATTTCAACGTAAAATTACATTCTCTGTACGCTGCACTCCATTTATATAAATAAAACAGCTAAAATAAAAAAAACAGCAATAGATGTTGAAAGATTCTAACGAACGACGCGCGAAATCAGCTGTTCACTAGCTACAAAGTTCATCAAACTCCCCGCGCCCCGTGGCACTGCGCTGCCGTTCGCTACGTGCGTTTTGCCACAGTGACGATATATTGCGTGTAAGGTAATAAAACAAATCAGGTTTATTGCATTCCCATAACGTTCCTGAAATAACTTCATGTACCCGTCATCTTAGTATGATATACTTAATTCACCCCATCAGTCTGCGAAGGGGTATCCCTTACACTCTGTACAAGAGGAAGTCTGAAAGTGACACCGGTGACTGAAAGTTTGTGTGGAAATAGGTTGTCATGGTATGGGCATGTGATGCGGAAAAATGAGGGAACTATCGTCAGGAAAGTTTTGAGTATGACTGTGGATAGCTATACGAGTAGTGGAAGACCAAAAAAACGATGGATGGACTATGTGAAAGATGATATGGCTAGAAAGGGAGTGACTACCGAGATGACTACTAATAGAGAAGTATGGAAAAAGAAGACATGTTTGGCCGACCCCAAATAAGTTGGGATAAGGAAAAGAGAATAATGACCTACATCTTATGAATGCTTTGGACCTTTATACACTCTTCTACTGATTTTCATTGGCAGTTCTAGGTAGACTTCTCAGTAACGTGCAGCACTAATATTAAGCTGTTAAAACTAAGCTACTGGTTGTCCACTTAAATATAAAATCAACTTAAGCAGTCTGAACACGCAACGCAATAATTTACAACTCCCATAGAACATGATATATTTTTTACTTTAGTTAAACTTGCAAATCGCATTCATAGGCTGAAGATTTATCTAACATATCAAGTAATAATTTACATGTAAAATGTGCGGGGGGCGAGTCGAGCGCCCGCGCAGTTAATCACACGCCCACCTAGTGCACATTATTGTTTATAATTGTCTAGACACGCGACTCGCGAGTCGCCACGACGTAGGCGCATTCCCAGAGATACTTACTACCTTGGATTTGTCACAGATTAGAGGAATCAACTCAATCAGCAAATGGAGAGATTAATATGTTTTCACCTTGAACCAAACTCAATGAATTTGTGGGATACAGGAAAAGTTGATCATTCTTCTAAGGATGCTACAGTCCGTACCAACCAACCACTCTTGCTCATGTTTCTGGGTATAAGTCTACAGACATGATCAAAATATATTTTATTATTTTTGCAGACGTGTTTTAATGTCATCGTGTTCTGTTGCATCAACAAACTTGATGAGAAGAACAGATTAACTACTAAACACCATTTTTTGAGTTCCGTACCTCTAAAGGAACAAGCGGAACCCTTACCCTACGTACCCTACCCTGTGTTTGGGTCACAAAAGTTCATGTGTGTACCTACCAAATTTCAACTTAATCGGCCCATTAGATTCGGAGCAAATTGGCTGTGACAGACGGACAGATAGACAGACACACGAGTGATCCTATAAGGAATCCGATTTTTCGTTTTGATGTACGGAACTCTAAAAAGGTGATCTTGTCAAAACAAACTTAATTTAAACAACACACGGAGAGTCCTTGACAAGTGTAAGTGATCGTCTGTCGGCCCACTCGATATCTTTGATCCATAATTAAATGTTAGCGAATCCTAATGATATTCAATATTCTGCCATTAGCCTTATATTCACAAGTTTAATGGCTATATTGACTCTTTGGGAAAGAAAAGATAAACATCGTGTGTTTAACAGATGATTATTATTAACTAATCTGATCCTGTTATAGAATCACTGTGGATTCTTAGTCATAATCATATGCGAGATTGAAAACTATGACGAGATGTCTTATCATAATCATTATTTATGGTATGCGGGAGGGTCATTCACAAACTAACTCTCATTAATACACTGACTTTTAAGACCAATTTATTGTAGGACTACCCTATATTTTTAGACTATTTTCTACCAAGATATCCACTATTTTCTAACCGTGGCGGTTATGGAAGCGTGGCGATTATGGCAACCTTTTGGGGGAGGCCTATGCCCAGCAGTGGACGTCTTTCGGCTGAAATGATGATGATGATGATTTTCTACCAAACTTACTTTCGCACTGTTAGTACTTACTCAGTTCCAATACCAAAATTCTATTTTCAGTGAACACAGGAATGAAGTCGTTACTGAGTTATTCCATAATAGTGCTGCAGCATTTAAACACCTAGGAATTTATTTATAAAAGTTCAAATTGAAGTCAAGAACAGGTCTTTTGCAGGAGCAGAACTTTTGGCAGTAAAAAAATAAAAAAGTTAAGTAATGATTAACGTTTTTTGCCGTTTAGGTGTCTCTTAACTTTATAAAACGTTTATAATACCGTATACATACGTTTAAACACTCCAGTAGGTACCTACTGTTAGCACTCGACGTGCTAACGCCCTGACGGTCCTGGAATGAAATTGAAATGCGTACTTATAATTTAACTTGCATACTTATTTAGATCAATTTTTATATTCTTACATCATGACAGCATCTGTCAGCATGCTAAGCTGACCCCAAATTATTTCTTCTATTCTCAATACGAATTAGCGTTTGTCTCGTATCTATGCAATCAACTCATAAACTATTCATGAAGATTGCATGTTATCACCATGCAAGTTAAAGGCTCCTACAGTACTTAGGTAAACGTAATCAGTACTGTCAGTAATACCTAGCACATAAACTATGAGGTATAATTTTGATACCATAATTGACTAAATGGACGTAGTACCAGGTCAGAGGGGCGGGGTTACGAAATGCTCGCGTAGGGCACTCTTGCGCACGTCGAATGCGATTAGTGCCCGTATTCCTCCGCCACCAGGGCTGGCACTCACCTTTGTGAAAGTTCTATATTATGTTTTGTCATTATAACGCCCTGGATCGTAGCAAGGATCTTTTGGCGCGTGGTTATAATCGGAACTGACGCAGTCATCTTGTATTTTCAATACAACTTCTGTGAAAATTTTACAAATAATTACCAACCATCAATCCCTTTCAATGTTATTTAGGCGCGAAAAGATCCATGTAACAGTATAATTGAATAAAGGATGATTTCCAGCAAACGGCTCGCATCGCACCGCATCGGAAAGGATACGAATGGATGAGGCGACAGCCGATCGCGTCCGGCAGGATGTCGACGCGTACGATCGGCTCCATACCGTCGCTTGCGAACGTATCTGTTTCTGCGCCAAGTCAAATTGTGTCATTCCTACCGTGTTGGATAAAGAAAGGAAAGGATCCGATCGGATACGACGACAGGAGAACGGAGCCGATCGCGCGTCGCAGCATACTTTCGGCTACGATCGCGTGTCGCGGAAGACGACGCGACCGCGGTCAAGCTGTTGTGCACGGCTTGGTAATATAGACTTAAATACTGTGTACACGATTTAATATCGTTTAAAGATTGTAAAATCCGTTCCGATGCGATGCGAGCCGTTTGGTGGAAATCATCCTTTATGGAATCCCATTTTTTCAGCGTGAAATCGAACAGATTATCATTTTTACATAAATCGTCAAACTAATACCATTCCAATAAATTATAGCAACAAAAATAAAAAAATAAAACATTATTACACAGTTGATTTCAATACAGTATCCGATTAAATATTGACGCCATTAAAACGTACAACAAAACTAATATATGGGAGCTTTCGTTCGTGACAAATGAGTTCAATGTTGCCATAACAATAATGTGGTGTGTTACATGACAATACAATACGACTGATTGCCTCTAGTATGCCTACGGATCTGATATAATGATTTATTTTTCGACTGTGTAATGTGTACATAAATAGCCACAATCAATTATTTCTACAACGTTTGTTTCAATATTACAACTCAAGTTTATCTTGTACGTCTTAATTTTATTACTATAACTGCTGAACGCAAGGCAAAACTCCTTCTATAAAAAAATTAAATTCAGGAATCCCCAAAAACATGCATCAAAAAAATCTTTTATCGGAGGCACCACAAAAAGCGCGCCCAATCTTTAATCACTTAATCACACCACTGAATTTAACCATCTTACTACTGCACTGTCTCAGTCCCTGGAGCCTCAGGGCAGCCCTAATGTCGGCGTGCGCCCGCGCAACTGGTTCAAGGTTGTCCGTAAGAATGCGGCCCGTATGCTCCACTCGCTAATTTGGTCAGGCACTCTATTGCCTTATACGGCGCTACGACGATTGTGCGCCTACAGATTAGTGCTTGCTATGAATTATAGCAGAGTTTGAGAGTGTATGTACGTTGGTTTAATTGTCTGACTGTACATGATTTAATGTTTGACTAAGTAGATAATATTTTGGTTGCTAGCTGTTGCTCACGACTTTGTTCGTTTATACATTTCAAAGCCCGATAAACAAGGGATTTTCAAATTCCTCAACTGGTACTCCCTTTTAAAAACTTAGGTAGTTAAAAAACTGAATATCATACTTTTACGTCTAAGCAGCTCAGTGAGTTTTAATCGTAAAATATTTGTGTCAGAATCCAAAGTGGCTAAAAGCCTAAAGTAGGATATTGCAGTGTCTTCTCTGTTTACTTTGCAGAGGTCAAACGGCTATCGCTCCATGTCAGTGCTCCAATACACTAAATTGCATCCTGTACTAACTGGAAGCAAAACTACAACCATTATGACGAAAGAACTATGTTAGCTGCAGGCAATTCGCATACAATTAGAGCAAGATTTATGATCCAAATACAAACTAGTCTGTTAGTTAATAGCACGACAATACATAACAAAATGTTCAATTAAATTGTTATGTAAATGGTACGGCAGTAACAGTTGAGCAAGAACATAGCCTGTATACAAATGTTGCCTTTCCCAGCGCGGGCAAAAAGTGTTCCAGTTCTCTATAAGGGCATGTAATTGAAATATACAGCGTGTTAACTGCTTCTTAGCCTGCTCATGGATAGGCCCTAGTCTCGAATTAGGGAAATGCGTCATTACCGTGTTAGAAAACGGTGGTAATTTGTGCCTGACTGGTAATGGGCTTCCTGTACCAGTTAGGCACAATTGCAATCTTTGTAATCAACGGTTGTGAGGGGTACTGGTGAGAGGATTGGCAACTGTATCTTCCTGATCGCTAATAAGTACGGACGCTAAGAAGTATCTATTGGATTTGACAACGTTCAAGATCAACGTTTTCAAATCAAACATTTTCTGAGCTGGTCGAAAAAAGCAAAGTTTAAGCAGTAGAAGATGACAGGCTGTTGGTGATTTTTTAAGCTAGCTCATAATATCTATACTTATAATCTATACTAATATGTAAAGCTGAAGATTTGTTTGTTTATTTGTTTGTTTGAACGCGCTAATCTCAGGAACTACTGGTTGGAATTGATAAATTCTTTTTGTGTTAGATAGTCCTTTATTGAGGAAACTTATAGGCTATATAACATCACGCTACGACCAAAAGGAGCGGAGCATAAATGAAAAATGTTGCAAAAACGGGAAAAAATATTCCTCTTTGAGAGCTTCCGTTGCGTGCGCTGCGTAAACGGTTTAAGTTACGCAAATATCATGTATGATGGAATTGTTTCTCTTTAAATGTTCTAAAAAAAAGTCCGCGACAGCATATGTCTATCTTTTAAGATTGACTCACTATATTTTTTATGGTAATCAAATTTGTTCGAAATTAATGCATTATTTGCGAAGGAGTTTTCATAAAAATGGTATTAATCCTTATCCAAATAAATACGTTATTCATCACAAGTATTTAATTTTGAACAAAGTTGCCCTTACATCATTTCATTTCAATGAATATCTTAGGAGATATAACTGTTTTATAATAACTACGCAGCAAAATAATGATCAACTCTGCGAGGTAGTCTATTCTAAAGTTGAAGAGTTAGTTTTTAGGGTTCCGTACCCAAAGGGTAAAATGGGACCCTATTACTAAAACTCCGCTGTCCGTCTGTCTGTCTGTCCGTCTGTCACCAGGCTGTATCTCATGTAACGTGATAGTTAGACAGTTGAAATTTTCACAGATGATGTATTTCTGTTGCCGCTATAACAACAAATACTAAAATACAGAAAAAATAAATATTTAAGGGCTCCCATACAACGGACATGTTTTTTTTGCCGTTTTTATAGATAACTAGCTTTTGCCCGCGGCTCCCCCCGCGTGGATGTCGGTTATCGCGTATAAAAGTAGCCTATGTCCTTCTCCATATCCCAGGCTATATCTCTGCCAAATTTTATGACGATCGGTTCAGCGGTTTAGGCGTGAAAACATAACATACAGACAGACAGACCGAGTTACTTTCACATTTATAATATTAAGTATGGATGGTAAGGAACCCTTCGTGCGCGAGTCCGACTCGCACTTGGCAGGTTTTTTTTTGTTTTTGAACGCGCTAATCTCTGGAACTGAGAGTTGGATTTGAAAAAATCTTTTTACATTTTACATCCCAATTCTCGAGGAAGAATTACATTCCTATTAACTAGGACTCAATTTTTTTTTTATGAAAGTTTAAGCGAAAACGAAGTAAAAGCACGGGCAGGCAATGTGATGCGACAGGGTGGGTCGGAGGAACAAGAAATTTCACGCGGACGAAGTCGCGGGCAGAAGCTAGTTGTAATATAAATTTCCATTTCTCATACTTGGAAAGTACGCTTGAAGTTACCTGATCAGAGGGATGAAAACAGTACTTTTCGTCCCTTTTTGTTTGAGTAGGATCTTATCAAATAACTTCTCCCGCTCTGGGAGGGCGTGTCAGTCTTTTATTGAGTAAAACCCACCCGTGTTCCTTCAGTTGCCTGTGTACCAGGGCCACAGTGGGTTTCGGACAAACCCGAAACCTTGGCAGGTACCGGTCCTGATGGACCCCGTCAGTGCGGGCTGACATCTCTTTGAGGCGCGCGTGGAACACAACGTGCCGTCGACCACGGCCTGGTGCTAACCGGACGGCGAACTGCCCATAGCTCGCCGTCCACAAGGCCACGCGTATGGTGGCCGCCCAGGGCGTCTCCTGCAGCGACTAGGGGCGTGAGGGTGCACAGACTGCCTCTTGCTCACGCGTTCCGCATCCTAGCTAATACTGGCTAGTAGAATGCTACAGAAAAATAAATATTAAATAACCCTTCCTTGGCAGTCGGGTAAAAAGGCGGGACAACGGCAATTCGATCTTCAGTTGTTTTGTCGAGTGCTAATCATTTACGTATACTGTAACGTTAAATTTTTCCGCGAGGGGAAAAATGTAAGGTCAGAGAAAGAACCTACCTATCATCAGAAACCGAGGTTTCCCTCCAAGAAACCCCTGGACCTCCAACGTTTCTTCTCCCCGGTTTCCCTGGCCTCTTATATCCTTCAGTTAGGACCCTCCAGTACCCATTCGGTAGGGCCTGATAAATCTAATATGATAGATATCTAATTGTTTTTATTTATTAAAATTGTTTATTCTTAAATTGTTTATTTTCTTCTTAAGCCGAGGCTCCTCCAGTTCTGATGATAGGTAGGCGGTAGTTCTTTCTCTGACCTTACATTTTTCCCCTCCCAGAAAAATGTAACGTTACAATACAGATATTTGTATAAAATGAGTTCATCAGATTCAGATAAGTATTTTGTTTAATAAGGCGGGCTTGCACCAAAATTTTAACCTAGAGTTAAGCTGACAGTTCTGGTATTAATCTGACAGGAATTAAAATTTGAGTTAATGATGATGACCCAGCGTGGTGCAAGTGGGCCTAATCAGGTTAAAATATTAATCTCTAACTTTCAGATGGATAGAAAATATACCGAAAGTCGACCCCACAAGATAGAAATAGATGATTAAAGTGAAAAAATACTATAGCTGCTCATCAATCTAAAATGAAACTTACATAAGCAATCAAAGATATGGAGTATCATATCACCCATAACAGTCATAAGTTGACAATGAAACATAAAGTGTATGTTGCGGTCGTGTCGGGCTAACGGGTTCAAGTCCCGGTCGCTCACGGATATACGTTACAGTAACGCGATATGTGAGTTTTTGTTAGCGCTGTGTTACTGTCGCGTCTTGATGGTATGTTGGGGTGGTCTCCAATTGTATGAATAAAGAAATATCAAGGCATTTATAGGTACAGTACAGCTAACATCGAGACTTTGTTTGTTGATGATACTCGTATGAGCAGAGATGTCAGTACTCTTTTCTGTCTAAAACTTGAGAGAGAGATGTAGAAATTAGTCTTTATTTCCATATATTTACATAAGCTTTCGACATTGTTTTTGAATAATTGATAACAAAAAAATATATACAAAAAGTTTTATTGGCAAAAGAAAGGGTGATGATGATGACAGACAATGATGTAGGTAACATAAATACAATTAAGTTTGTATATCTCAACATTTCGGTTTGGCCGTTGACCCCCAAACTAAGCAGCGACAAGAAGAAGAAGTGTGTTATATGCGAGTTAACACTGCTTTTCTCGGTCACTACCGTAGATCATGCCTTTAAAGAAGTTATAGTACTTGGAATGAGTGTCAGGCAGGTACTGTTGACCGATAGCATAATTAAAGAGAACATTTGGAAATGCTAGGCTTAGCCCACCGAGGACTTGACCTCAGGTATGGTGATTATCACCGGCGTCCGCAAGACGAAAATAGCAATAACTAAGTACTTCAACGATGCAGTCATAATGACAAGTTACTTATCTCGTAAAACATCACATTAGTGACACTCGTTAACGATTTGGCGTTAACTACTAACTGCAGGTTATAACCTCGTTTGTCTGGAGACCTGTAGACTCCTCGTCTACTCGAACTATTTGTTTGTTGTCCAGACACGTCATGCAACCACTATTTAGGTAGCTAGGAAATATGTTAAGATAGGCCTTTTATATATTTATTTAATACTTTATCACACGCACACAAATGTACAGAGGCGGACTTAATGCCATAGGCATTTTCTACCAGTCAACCATTTGGTAGTGCAGAGATAAACAGTGGTAGGTGCAAAAGCGAAAATAGAGGAATACATTTTATTTAAATATACATAAACCTATTAAAACCATCAATATCTTATATATAAAATTCTCGTGGCACAATGCTGGTTACCACACTCCTCCGAAACGGCTTGACCGATTTTTATGAAATTTTATATGCATATTCAGTAGGTCTGAGAATCGGCTACTATATATTTTTTTTAAGTTTTAGGTAGGTAGGTAGGGTAGAGTAGGGTAGGGTAGGGTAGGGTAAGTAGGTAGGTAGGTAGGGTAGAGTAGGGTAGGGTAGGGTAGGTAGGTAGCGTAGGGTAGGGTAGGGTAGGTAGGTAGGTAGGTAGGTAGAGTAGGTAGGGCAGGGTAGTGGAGTTTATACTATAGCTTTTGACAGAACGAAGTCTGTCGGGTCAGCTAGTAATATATACATGTTATTATATATAAATAAATACACATAAATATACTAAAACAAGTAAGACAAACAACAGAAAAATATTACCGTTGTGATGATACTGCCAGCTTCTTGCTTTGATATTTATAGAGTTCGATCATTTACATAACCACTTCTTTATTTATTTTTTTGTTATTATAAATTATTAGATTGAATTATTCAATGCTTTCGACTAACAGGCTCTTGCCGTCCAACTTTTTGACGTTTAATTGAGTAAAAGATAAACCGAGTTATAAAGGATACACATTTTGTTCACCTAAAACTAAGAACAAACAGTTCATAAAACCGTATTCTAAAAGCTACTTCCCAGTTAAAAGCTTTTGAACAAATAGAAGTGAAACTGTCGTCCAAAAATACCTGAAACTGTCAGACCCTAAGGGTGGCGGATTACACCGTCCGCCACGCGTTAAGTCCGACGTACCATCATAACTAGGAACAGAAGATCTACTTTACATTGTCTGATTGAACAAGAGCTTACTTGTAAGTATTTGAGTAAACTACTTTCCATCAAGCAGGCCGCAGAATTACGTGAATAAAAATAAATTTTAGCTACGCGCTGCGCTAACTAGTACGCGCTACGTCGTCGCTACGAACGTATTACGCATGTATTTTATGCTATTTGGTCGTTTGGGTAATTTGGAAAGCGCAGTGTCATAATTCACACTTCATTTTAGTATGTTTTTTATAAGTATGGTACATGACTAAGCTCTTAGAAATACCCATTCCCAGTAACTACCCCTCATTTAAGAAAAAACTACCTCTAACTAAAAACTTCAGGCACTTTTACTATACTTACATAAGAAACTGTTTAGAAGAATTCAAAGATTAAAATAAAGTACATGGGCCTTCTGTTCCTACGTATCCTGTGGTGTTATCGCGCTCTCCTATCTGTCTAGGCGGATTACGCAGGTACGTTTCAAATGAACGGATATTAAAATATGTTAAATATAATTTTCATAGAATTTTTGATAGTTTAACCGCTTGAGATCGGATTGAGATAAGAAAAGAGCACATGTATCTGATTACGCTTAAAGTTGTAAGATTGTATCTTTAACATAACAATATTAGATGTTAATTTTATCTTGCAAAGGTGTGCCGACTCAAAACTAAAAAAATTGCGTAGCACAAAAAAATATACCTATATATGTATATTGATAATGTTGAAATTACCAATCGTGGTTTAGTTATATTTAAATAAAAGACGTATTGAGGCCGCACATACATCAATATTTAAATGTAAACCACAGTATGAAAATAGTCAGTTAATCGATACAGCTAACAGTTACAAGGCCTTCATTATTCACCTTGATTGCACATTGCACATTCCATAGTAGATTTACTGCATTAATTGTTCAGCTACCTACTATTGCCTCTAGTAGCTAAGTAAAGCTACCTAGGACTTATGAGATTATGGCATGGGAGTACTCTATGCAGCAACTGAAATATATAACCTACTACAAAACTATAATATGCAATTCAAAAGACTGAAGCTACATAAAAGTGAAATTCGTGTCAAACCGCAGTTGGTCCAATAGACTTTTTTTTGATACATACATAAATACATAAACTCACGCCTTCTTCCCATGGGAGTAGGCAGAAACTATAGAACGCCACCTGCTACGCTCCATACATACCCCTTTTGCTTTATTTACGTTCATATATCTGGTCATACACGCACACCGGTGGCGAGTACGCGCATTTGACTTTTTTGAAATTTTTGATTTTTTAAGAAACAGGATGGATTGGCTTAAAAAGTTTTCGTATGAAAAAGGCCCGTTTCAAATAATCTGTGAATGCAGATCAAAGTTTCTCAAAAAATTAAGGGCAATCTTCTAAGACCGTTTTCCTGTAGCTACAAATGTTAAGTTGTAAGTACTTGCCCTTACTGTACTGCCCCATCTCAAAAATCCACCCTGTAAATACCCAAGTCCTGCGAAATTAAAATACTGTAAGACGATGAACAAGAAAGGTAATTAGTATAAGTTCATTGATTCCACAACTAAATGCTTGCTAATTTCAAACTTAGCTAAAGCTTGCATACTTATCATGCGGGTACTCATCCTATTACACTAAAACAATGGAACGTCGCCGAAATAAAACGTGCTAAAACTACACGCAAATAAATAATCCCATTCACAATAGGTACCTAGCAATAGAACGTATTTGAATAACGGTGCAAGGATTAACTCCTGTCTCGCCCGCGACTGTCCGCCAAATTTATAGTCTGTGGTCCCGCATGCTACTGTCTCTTTTTATGCCGTATTGTTTTAAGCTGAATGATGTATGCTTTTATTGGTTTTTGCAGATTAAAAAAATTGTTTAGGCTGGTTTTGACATTTATTGGTCAAGGGAGTGTGTTAAAAGGTACCGCGGAAGTTTTTATAGTTCCAGTACTTTAGAGTTTGGGACGTAAATTGGGAAAGCGCTATCGTGTCCGATCGACGATGAACGATCAATTTATCCGAAATAATTATTTTATTGGTTTTTGCAGATTAAAAAAATTGTTTAGGCTGGTTTTGACATTTATTGGTCAAGGGAGTGTGTTAAAAGGTACCGCGGAAGTTTTTATAGTTCCAGTACTTTAGAGTTTGGGACGTAAATTGGGAAAGCGCTATCGTGTCCGATCGACGATGAACGATCAATTTATCCGAAATAATTATTTGAAAATTTTACATGTCGTAATATAAAATATGGTATCCTGCTTTTTCGCCAAAACTTGTTTGGTGATTATCACTTGCCAACCAACGTTTCGCCGATGTTTCACTTTGACAACTAACGATTAGCAAATTTTTGTATGACAACGTTTCATTTGGTAAAAAAAAAAAAATATGATTGTTATGCTGATTATTATAATGACACAAAACGTTTGGGACATTTATCATTTGTCAAACATTTCACTAGGCCACTTATCTATTAGACGAATGACGTTTTGTCAGTGTAATTTTTACATACATTTACTATTTAAGAATCTCAAAAATAACATTAAACCTTTAAATTGGCAGCAATGCAGAGCCATATTACGATAGGTTAGGTTAGAGTATTACAAACAACGCACGAGTCGAGCGAGCGAAGCGAGCGTGCCGCGGCAGCGGCTGGCGATATGCCAGAAGCTAATCGCTTTTGTAAAAACAAAAACATTCTGCTACTTGAAAGTTGGCATTTTAAAAAGTGTCATTATGAAAAGCAGACCAAGCGTACACTTGGTAACTGTGAGGTTGGGAAATAAAACAAAATTTATATGATAAGTTGGCAAATGATTATTCGGCGAAATAAAACTCTGCGAAACGTTAGTTGGCAAGTAAAAATCTGGCAAACAATTTTCGGCGAAAAAGCAGAGAACCGTAAAATATACTATTTAGAAAAATTCCATCTTATCTGTATACCCATATTACAAATAAGTGATTCCTATTTCTATTGCCAAAGAACACGTTACGTAGCCGTCACAAATTAATCTTACAGAGAGATATCGCCAATAAAACCCCTTCATAACGCCTCGCACATAGGCAGACCACATTTTATTTATAAAGTAGGTCTCCCAGGAATAAAGCCTTATGATATAATTGCTTTTATTACCAAGGTAACAGAAATATTTAAATAAAAAGCCACAAACGAATTTCTCCAAAATTAGATCTGGATCTAAAATAACAGAGTTACAATAAAAACAGAAGTAACCCTAACAATTACTAGCTATTAAAATTGTTACAAATCATAGCTAACTAGCTTATCCGCGGCGTTGGCTGCAATAACTCTCGCTAGGAACACAGGGCTAATGGCTTATTGAAACCATATTGTTCATGAGTAACGAGCTGGCTCAACGGGCCCCGATCTACTAGGATTTAACATCTGTTCACATAATCCCATGGCTTCTGATAAATATCAAAGTGAGCACGGATTGTGACTTTCACGATACTGGTAATGAAAACAATAAATATGATTATTTGGAATCGAAGTTCGAGGAAAATCGATGATTTTATATTTGAGTATTGTATTGATGTGCGCTACATTAGCCGTACACATAAACCGATAATAAAATAGAGATGTCATTGTGAAAACATGTCACTTTCATTACACTATATATTTACACACCTGCGCATAGTCAGTGTTTTCAGATATTTATGTCTCCTGTGCTAAGCGAAATCTTGGGGAAAAACACAAAAAATGCATTCTTTCAAAGAAAGCATTTACATTAAGGTAGGTAGATACCTGTGTGTTATCAATTTCTCACCAATCTCTAAATGGAGGACCATCCTTCGTTTCCTTTCAGAATAACTAATTAAATAACGATCATCTCTCTGCTTTCATTATAAAAATAATTCAGTACGAGTACCTACCCAAAGACTTTGCTATATTCATATCTGCAAAGGCTATCAGTGCGAAACGGTCATCATTCGCACTAATTTGCAATTTCGCCGTACTACTCCATCCTCGGACGATTATCACGGAGCGGAGGTGCGACATTAATAAGAAATCCTTCGGTCGGTCACTTCGGTCATTAATCCAGACTATGCATTGTTGGCCCTGGTTCAAGCCATGGTCCTGGGCGAGAGGGAATGGGAGGCAGTCACCTCCTTCTGCGAAGCAGTCATGCTAGCGAAGGAGGTGGCGGGATGGAAGAGGGAGAGAGCCTCCCGTCCCAGCCGCTGCGGTAGGCGCTCCGAGCGTCGGGAGCCGCGTGACGACTCCCGGCCACCGTAGGCGCGGGCCTGCGGGCGGTGAGTAATGGGTAGTTCACCGTCCGATCAGGACCAGGCCCGTGCTGGACGGCGCGTACGTATTCCACGTGCGCCTCAAAGAGATGTCAGCAACAACGACCCCATGGGGCCCAAGCCTGCCGGGTCAGCGGGATTGTCCAAAAGGGGTACCGCTGCCCCGGAACATAAAGGGCTAAAGAAGGAACACGGGTGGGTTATAGTCAGTAAGAGTCTGACACTCCCTTTCGGTCTACCCAGAGCGGGAGAGGTCATTGGATCGTTTCCCATACTCAAAAAAAAAAAGAGGCATGAAGGCTAGGTATGCATTAACCTCTCGTATGTCGTAATTAGAGACACAATTAAAAACCCATTGTGTCTCGCGTAGATCTACGTTCCGACATATGAAGGGTTAACTAGTGCGAAGGAGGATTAAGAACACTTTAAAACTTAGGCTTACTCTTAAGAGCCATTTCACAAAATTTTAACGCTCGAGTTTAGGTAAAAGACGGCAGCGCTGTGTATGTGAGCGTAACTATCCACACATACACAATTTAAGCAGTGTAACGCGAGTGTCGAGACGGACTAAATAATCTTGAGCCATTATAATAATAATGCGGTATTTAGAGATTTATTAAAAAAGTTATTTTATTTATTCAGTCTACTAAAGCTTTCTAGACTAATAAAAAAATACAAATATATGTTTTGAAAGTATATAATAAAAATGAACAGGAAAACAATCACATCGTACAAAATATAAGTGTTGGTCATTATTATTTGACAATAATGTCAAGTAATAATGACTATCACTTACGTTAAATAAATATTTGTCGTAAAGGCATTGATCTTGCTTTTCTAGGGTCTATAATTTCCGGCAATACGCAATCTTCGTAAAAACGAGTCAATTTGGGAAGCATCAAAATGTTGTGGTCGTAGTATAATATCACGGTTACGATATGAGCACTCGACAATTGAGATGCGGGAAAAAGTAGCACAGGTCCTTCCTCGATGGGCGCTCGCGCTGTACTAAACGGTGCCCACTTGTGCATCGCAATTTATTCTTTTTTAGAGTGTTTAAAAAAAGGATATTGTGGCTAATTAAATGAAGGGATTTTAATCAAACTTGAGAATTCGATTTGTTAAAGAACATAGTTCATTTTGAGATGATTTTTAAAATGTAATTACGCTTTATTCAAACAAAAAAATCGCAATATAATTGCGAATAAATCGTAAAAATTGTCCTAAGTCTTTATTTTTTTTACCTATTAATGTTATTAATAATCGAAATTCTAGTACTTCATTTGTCGACAAAACTATATGTCTGATGCTTTGTGTATTTTTTTCAGTCAAATTTATAAATATTAATTATAGAAATAGGAGTCTGAAATTGCCTCTGCGCTGATTTTTCAGTAAACTAGTTCTGGGAGATTAATAACTACAAAGTACACAAATAAGTTTTTGTAAATGTGTTACATGAAGTGTCAATACGAAAGAATCATCTATTATTTACATATATTCACCAATACCAGAGAATTAACTAAGATGGTAAATTAGGCGACTAAAATCTTAGATATTCGCGCGAAAACGTAAAATGGCTCTTAATGCGAAGATAACCTACTTTTAATGATTTTATACTGAAGATCATGTCTAAACGAGTAGTGTTAATGATTTAGAAAAAACACAAATGTTAAATTAGAGCATTTTCTAAATAACTTTATATAATATTTTAGATTATGTTTACATTAAGTACATAGTGAAATTAATTTGTAAAGTTATGTCTAACGCAGATAAAAAACTGAGAATCACGCAAAATCTATCACCTCTTAAAGATAAGAGCTTATTACAGAACACGCAAGCTAACATTCAAGGTCACTGGCATATATCTGCGTCTTAAGTTACAAAAAATATGGTTAAATCACTGCAAAGCTATTTTAAGCTCAGATTTTATGCTTTGAACAGTTGCCAATAAGTAAGTACAAAAATGTTGCACCATTAAAATATATCCATCCATAATACTTTTTCGCACGCTCCATCGCAGCACTGGCACTGGCTTCGAACTACAAGTTAGACTTAAGTTCCGGGAACCATTAAGGCGATTACTAAAATTCACTTCTTATAAACCACTCCAATCAAATAGCGTGTATCGTATTTCGCCGGGCAGTACAGTGCGGTGCAGTGAGCCCACCTTCCCATTGTGTCGCGGCATGCCACATGCACGTATGTGTACATAATGGCCGTTTGTTTGCCATCGAGTGTACGCTCTGTTCCACGGTAAGCAACGCGACCTACTACTAGCTATCATGTCCTGGTACTCCCGTGGAAAGTTTTTGTTGTGCTGGCTTTTTGGACAGATTCTTTTGCCAAAAAAAGGACGTTGTTTTCACAGCTAAATATGGCTCTACCTACTCTTATTTTGGTCGTTGTCGCATAATTTTTTCTTGGCTCGCCCAACATTAGGATGTTCAAGGTACTGTTATTTATTAATCGAAATTACCTATCTTTAGTATCAAGGTAACTATAATAAATGAATGAAAATTCAGTTACAATATTTTAACCTTTCAAGCTTTTAACAATCTAGCTAGTGTATCTCCATCTTTCTATAGTCTATGTTCTCTGATAAGATTTAGCAATATAATGGCTGGGCTATTGTTATAACAATATAATAACAAAACAATTTCTAACCTATCGTAAATACTAATATTATAAAGAGGTAAGTTTATATCTACGAATTCTGAAAATTCTTTTTGTATTTGATAGCCCAATTCCTGGACAACACCACGCTGCGACCCTAAGGAGCCGGACAAAAAGAAAAAAAGTCAGGAAAAACGCTATGCGAAAACGAAGTAATAGCGCGGGTGGGCAACGACGGGATGTGACGCGTATGGGGTCGGGGACCGAAATTTCATGCGGACGAAGTCGCGGGACAGAAACTATCTCAAATACAGTGCCAAGCTCTACAAGTACTATCTAGTACAGAGTCAGTAAATTATGTATAACCATTGATCTGTTGCACTACGAATCATGTTCAATTCATATTTAGAATAGAAACATGGCACACAATCCATCGAGCCGCTCCTAATCGGGTGCCAAAGTTCACCTAAATTTTCAACTCCGATAATTGGAAATCCGAAAATGTTCTTCCTAACATTTTTCATCCTAACAATTACAATTCCTAACTACTCTGTCTCTAATGTTCATAATTCCGAAGCATTCAACTTCATAATGTCAGTAGCAGTACTTCTATTATACTTTTATTTGTTTTCCTATATTTTCTCAACATCACCATCTTTTACACTATTATTCAAAGTCATATCTTTTTTGTTTAGATTTATTTTTATTCATAATAATCAAGTGCTTGCTTCGCACTCACTAATTATATGAATTGGTTTTTTGTTTTTATTAATTAAAGCGTCTTCTTTAATTTTATTTATAGCGGTGTGTACCTGCAAAGATATCCATAGGTTAGGTTAGATTAGAACTGTGACCAACTACGCGCGAGCCGAGCGAGCGAAGCGAGCCGAGCGAGCGAAGCGAGCCGAGCGAGCGAAGCGAGCGGTGCCGCGGCAGCGGCCGGCGAGCGCTACCTCGAAATTGGTCGCGAAATTTTTTTTCATAGTGCCCCCAAGACGACACTCTGACCTGAATGAATATTAGGGTAATTATGTTTAGGGATAAAAGCGTTATGATAAAAAACAGTAAGAGTTTAAATATATTTACATTAATGATATATATATAATTTCAATTTTCGGAAACATGAGTGTTATGAACATCACCGGTAGCACTACAAATAGTATGAATGAAAACTTTAGGATGAAAAATTTTAGGAAGAGTGATCATTCGGATTACAAATCATTAGGAAGAACGATTTCGGGTAAAGAACTTTAGGTGAGCCAATATGGACCCCACCTAATCGCCGTAAAAGCGGTAATTCGTTATATTACCAATTGTTGCCATAAATAAATATTGCAATTTATTATAATAAAAATAAAGCACAGATAACACATAATGAGTTCGTTGGTGCTCGATACAGGGCTGAATATACGCGTTATCGAACAAATAATTTGATTTATTTGACGTTTTAATGTTTTTGTTTTGTTTTTTATTGCTTTAGGGCGGGGGCACACGATGCGTTGCGACGCCGCACCGCAAAGATTTCACCGTATCAGTGGGCACACAAGCGGTGCGGCGCCGCGACGTTGTTATGTCGCAGCGGCGCCGTAGCAGCGTTGGACAGTCTGTTAATAAAAATGGATTGTAAAAGACGTCTGCTGCTGGCCCTACTATTACGCCACCGCCGAAATCGACGTAGAAGCGTACGACGATACTGGATCAGCCCCTTTATTGCACTAAGGAACAGTGATGGACAGTTTTTTCTCCAAGAATATAAAAACTTGCTGTTTTACAATTTCTTTCGAATGAGTGTGTTAAGTTTCAAATGTTTATTGAAATCTTTAGAACCATATATCGATACCTTAATTCGCAAGGTGGCTAACTCCGTAACAGTAAATTTTACAGGGGACATTAACAAATTATTTATTTCAAAATTATCCCGATTTTTTTTTTTTTCATTTTTGAAAATGCTCTTGGTAAATAATAAGTTAATACGAAGTATTTTTTGTTGTAAATATGCAGTTTTACACTTTAATGTTTTTATTATACAACCTGATTTAGGAGTTAGTTATCCGTTCTATCCGTTCTACCGCTTGGCCGTTTTGCAAATTAAGATATCGATATACAACTGAGCGGTGCTGCTCCGACGTCGCAACGCATTCACCCCTCCCCGCCTCGTCTCGGTGGTTGCAAGTCCGGTGCGGCGCCGGAGCGCATCGTGTGACGTGCCACAGATATTTCTGATATTTCTATGTAAGACGACGCAGCGACACCGCTCCGGCGCCACACCGCCGCCGCAACGCATCGTGTGCCCCCGCTCTTATTGTTTCCTAGTGGCACTATGTAACACATTTATGGGCATTAATTATTATGACTGTCGATCGACTATTATGTGACTAGGGGTTATTAATAACATCAAATTCAACACTCAATGGTCCAGTTTACAAGATCTATCTTAATTTATACTTAATTCAGTCATCCATACTGATATTATAAATGTGAAAGTAACTCTGTCTGTCTGTCTGTCTGTCTGTATGTTACGTTTTCACGCCTAAACCGCTGAACCGATCGTCATGAAATTTGGCAGAGATATAGGCTGGGATATGGAGACGGACATAGGCTACTTTTTTTACGCGATAACCGACATCCACGCGGGCGGAGCCGCGGGCAAAAGCTAGTAATTACTATAATAAAAAATAAAACGTTTATTTCGACCAACAAAGGATCATAGGCATAAAAAATACCTAAATAAACATCAATATTAAAAAGACCACATAAAAATATTACAGACTTCGATTGCTCAGTATGTGAACCATACAGCAATGGTTCAGGCACTGACAGTCAAACCTCTGCGCGAATGCTATCAGAATGCCGCTAGAGCTAGCCCGTACCCACCGCACCAGGGATGGGCGTCGTTTCCGCATAGTAGAATAGAAACAGTTTACTAGCGATTCGGCGAACATCCCTGATGCGCTGCAGAATCGGGGCAGCCTCATCAGAACCCTAAATGCACTATTATATTGCAACCGCAAGGCATTGTACTGTCTGCGCGTGTCCTACAGGCCGCTTGTGTAGAAAGATGTACAATATGCTCTGAACAATGTTGTTTTCACTTCAGTGGTACAACGAGCAAACCTGCAGCCCTGCGGGCCATCATATTCGCCCTTACAGACGACGCCCTGCTTTCTCGCTCTATGTCTGCATCGACATCATATGTCCAAGATATATAAAATGTTCTACCCTCTTCAGTGGTGTTCCACATAATTTTATGGCAGGTATCGTTGTCGGACATTTTTCAATAGAAATCAATATTTAGGTATGAACATTGATTTGAATAGGAATTTTAAATGTAATCCTTTGTTTTAAATACCTTATACCTAGTAAACCCATTATTTTCGTTACTTATATCACATTCTGTTCACGTTATTAACATAAACCAATAAAACCTTTATACTTTTCTTATTTAAATAAATTCGCAGATTTAGTCTAGACTAAGAACGGGGCTTAGCATTGTAATGAAACTCCGACGAAGGTCATTTTCATTTATACTGAAAAAAGTAGAATGAACTTTTACTTTTTGCGCTTATTGTTCTTTTAGCATAAAGCGCTTTATTACGCTCGGCGTTCAGCAACCTCCTGTCCGACGTGGTGGGTCGACAGCATAATATTTCCATACTCTTCCGATTTTGATAAAAACTTCTTTAGCACGTTTCCTTGTTCTAACAAGGAAACGTGCTAAAGAAGGAGAAAAAAAAAAAAAAAAATAATAAATAAAGAAGTAGTTCTCTAGAACTACTCGTTTGATCAGCACAGGAATTGCGGAACACGCTTACAGTAGCAATGGCTTTCATTTTCACAGTTCAACAACATTTATTGCGTTATTTATGTACACACGGCCACAAATCAAGCTATACACATCCAGTTTAGGCTGATCTCGCATTTTATAGGATTTCCGTACAATGAGAGGTCAGCTTATATTGACCTATACTGAACTTGATTTGTGACAGTGTGTACGTTGTTGAGCAGATTTTTTTGAAGCAATGGCAATATCCTTCAAAATCATTCAGATTGTGATTGATAGTGTGTTACGCAATTAGGGAACAGATCACAGACATTAAATTGAGCACAACAATGGTTCTGTCCTTAGTCCAGTCTAGCATCAACAGTGCATTTAATTCCATGCATTATTAGCATTAGAGCACAGACAAAGAATACTACAGCATATTATGGATGCATCACTTGCACCTATTAGTAACTACTCTGGTGTCAGCAACTATTATCTGAAATTATATATTATATTTTTCTTTTGTCCAAAATAATTATAGGGAGTCACATATTTAGCATTACAAATTCAAATAGCTCAAGCCTAGCCTCCACGCTAGGGCTTCCAATCTCGCTGCATTTCTGAGTCCCGGGAAAAACGAGACTTTCGAGATTATATCAAAAGTAGGTTTTATACTTATAGGCTAGGCTTTTAGGCAGTCAAAACAAGCTATTTCAATCAAATACACACAGTAACGTAACAAACAAGAAATTGTAAAATTAAAAATATTTATCAGGGTTTTATACTTATTTTTTATAGAGCACGTAAGAAACAAAGGACGTTTAATGTAGTTTCAAACAGAGAGGTTCTGAATTTATTGCAAGAGAAGAAGTTATAGATAAAAAACCCTGTCTCTACGCTAGTGGATAGATATTAAATACTTAATTGTAAAAACGGTTTAGGTATTTCCTTAAACCATTGGACAAGCCTCAAAAGTCTCGTTATTCCCGAGAACGAAAATATCAGTCTCGAGTCTCGAAAATACCAAAAAAACGAAACTCGAAAATTTCTAAACCGCGATTCCTGGGATGAAAGCCCTACTCCACACTAGGCACAGGAGACTAGTCTCCACGACACGACACAGGGAATCGGGAGACTAACCTCCTTCATCAAGCGATTTAATAATCGACCTTATGAAACTGGGATATAGATACAGACGAGAATAAAAACGAAGATCTACATAGCTTCCTAGTAAGCAGCTATGTAGATTCTCGGCCTATGATGTATAATGTATAATGGCTGTGTCTCTGTAGGTAGTACCTAAATAAACACAGCCATTAAAAAATAACTCAGCATTTTTTTTTTAGGTAGGCTGCACTCTATCACCCAATATTTCTATATCGGCCGTCACTATAATTGATTTAAGGCGCTCGCCACACTATAAATCAGCTTTTATCTGCCCTTATCGCGCCCACTCCATTGTTTATGGTCGTTCCTATCATCTGTCATATACCCATAGACTAAACTTGTTTATGCCACTAACGCCGTCATCGCCATTTATTAATTAAGACGCTGTGATAAATTATTTGATTGTTTTACATGGCTTCTTGTTTTGATTTTGTGTTAATTGAGATTATTAGTAAAACTGTAAAGCAGACTGATAATAAAATGAATAATAGTGAGCTCACACGAGATGACTGACACTCGATTAATTTTGTCTGTTTGGTGCGGTAATTAATGATGTGGTCATTATTTAAATGTCATGTTCACGTCATTCTACTTTTAATATACAGGGTGGATTTTTGAGATGGGGCAGTAAGGGGATCCGAGGTACATTAACCGTTGTAGCTACAGGAAATCAGTCTTAGGAGAATGTCCTTATTTTTTTTTTTTTTTGAGAAATTTTGATCGCTGTTCACAGATTTCGAAAAAAAATTCAGTCAGCAAGAAAATGGGCCATTTTCACAAAAACTTTTTTTGATGCTTATCGATCTCGTTTCTTATAAGGATCAAAAAACTGAAAAGTCAGAAATAGCAAAAAACTTTTTCCATACATTTCGTAGGAAATGAGACTCCCAACTTACTTTCTTACTATGTAAAGTATTTTTTTTTTTACAAAAATAATTACTTTGATAACGGCGTTTAGATAGTTTGTTGCATGTGATTTCGGTAATTCTGAAAAAAAAAAATCCTTCAATAGTTTAGAACGTTTAGACTTATGGGAAAAGCTTTTTGCGATTTCTGACTTTTCTAATACTCAAACCTGAGTTGGTCCAACATAATTTTCTGATCCTTATACGAAAAAGGATCTATTGGCATCAAAAAATTTTTTTGTGTAAATGGCCCATTTTCTTGCTAACTGTAATTTTTTTCGAAATCTGTGATTGGGGATCAAAATTTCTCAAAAAAATAAGTCTTCTGAACCTGTTTTTCTGTAACTACAACGGATAAGGTTCCTATCCTTACTGCCCCGTCTCAAAAATCCATCCTGTATAAACATCGGCTAGTTTATCTGTACCTATATGTAGATATAATTATATTTCTATGTCTGTACCCGAGTAACAATACTTACAAGAAGCTTGTTATTGAAAAAAATAGGCAGTCATAAGTCATATCTACTGCCGACAGAAGTGAAAACTCAAAACTTTGGAATAACTGACAGTCTGGCGCTACACGTCACGAGCATGTCGCGCATTTCGGTGACGCGAAACCATAAGTTTTCCCCGTAGCTAAAATCGCTCAACGCGGCTAAAGAAGTTTTCACTTAAAAAAAAAACAAATGCAAACAAAAACAATGCATTTTGGTGAACGATGAATCACATCCCTTCGAAGAATGAATTGCTATAGTAGGTACTTAATGTGACCAAAAGACTCCTTTCTTCTTGCTTTCTATCTTTCGTCAAAACGCTTTGTTTTATTCCTACAAGGAGATTTGGCACTCGGCCGGATTATAAAGGCTCCTACAAACAGGCGTGACACCCGACTCGACACAAAGGCACCGTCTTTGTGTCGCGTCGCGTATCGCTCTTGTTTGTAGGAGCCTAAATAACAAATTGTTGGCGCTCTTTCACAGATTTCAGATAAGTGTGCGACGTTCTCCTAATACGGTCAACACAATAATATGAAAAATGGCGGTTCCACCATTCTAATGTTAACTTTTCCCACTAAAGTAAATTGACAGATACAATCTCCGCCCTATAATTCCCTTTTAAACGCGTTTATGTCTATAGGCACCCGAACATTTTCCTTTATTCTCGTCCGGAGCAATGAAGAATCGAGAATGAGTTCATCTACTCTGATCGGCCCTCTGATAGAATCCATCCCAAGTGCCTCCGCAAACTTTAATCGATTTCCATTCGCGATTATCAGCCCAATCCGTGATTTAATAGAATTTTTACATTTACACAGCTCTCCACGCTTCGTTTCAGAAAACGAGCAAATTTTTTTCTACGACGTTATTGAAAGCAATGCACACATTAATTTCCGTCACGTTGGAAACGGCAAACAGGAGGTGGGAAAATTTAAAATGCCTAAAGTGAATTCGCGTAAATTGATTCCGGACAGAAGGAATACGACGAATTGGAGAGTAAATGTTTGACGGGAAATAATTTGAAAACGTTTTCCTAATTTATATGGAGGCGGGCCGACGTTTAGCGTAGCCCGCCCCAGCCCTCAATCCTCACCCACGTAATTATTTTATTTTTGTTAAAAAAAAACCGTTTATGAAAACCTTGCCGCGCCATCTAGTGGTGAAACTAGCCGCTTTCCGTCCTTCGGTCCTTCCCCCGCGCGCGGGGGCGGTCCCCCTACGAAGAGAAGCAAGCGAACTCCGCGCCGTTCATTCAGTCATCAGTCCCGCTCCGCGCGCTGTGATGTTGATACGCGTTTGCTCCGCGTTTGATTTACGTAAATCCGATATTGTTTCAAACATACGCTCAGCTGATCTGTGACAATAAGTTCGTATACCGGCTACAACAGTGAAACGAACAAGCAACGTTGTGAACTCGTGTGTGTGACTAAAAACCGGACTGCTATCGAAAATATCTCAACGTTAAATGTAAAAATATACGGCGTCGCCTGAGACCCTTCGCACCGCGTGTGACTGATCGATATTTTAAATGATAACATGGATTCAATTAGGTGTTGTTTAAGACGACGGTGAAGTAAATACCTAGTGTGTACAGTGAGTGTAGTGGCGTGTCAACGACTGCCGCCTGCCGCCTGGCGCCCGAGCCGTGCTCAGCGGTAGGTAACCTATCTCATATTGATTCAATGTCGATGTATTTACGTATGCAGGTATTTGAGATAACGCGTTTGGGATTTGTTTTGAGGCGATAAGTGTCCGTTTACGAGATATGAACCATGTTCCCTATGTACTGCTGACTGCAGTTCCGATGCATGATTTATCTAAGTATAGACTGTAGACGAGAAACCGTTAAGTGTACTAACCACGGCTTGTTATAAACTGGTCTAGATTACCAGCATTATCTGTGTGGACGGCATTTTATCTCGCTAAAACTTTAATTCTTAATAGGTTACAATCATGAACTCGGAAATACCCATTATGAGAATTAGGTAGGTGCTACCCATTCAAATTCGTAATTCAAAACAACTGGTACAGTCTCGCATTTAACACAAATGTGTTTAGGACATGATACATTTATATTAATGTAATTATTGCCCCTAATCTATTGTTATGGCATAATCCTCGCTGATCTATCATAATGTGTATTAATTGATGTCCCTAGAGCCGACCAGTTTATTCATAAACGTTGCTTAAAGTTATGTGACGTTCAAACGTCAAAAATGTATGGTTAAACAGTCTCTAATCATTACACTTTATGCAGCGTTTATAAATAAAACCCTTTATCTGGTAGATGTCTATTCTAATAAAACCAACTTTATGGCACAGCATTCTTTAGGATCAAATAAAATCAAAAAACTTGTCATGGTATCAAGTGTAAAACGGTAATGGTAATGTCCCATAGCCAGTTACATTTGTATAATTTATTCGTTTACAAAAATAATTTTATTTGCATGCACGTAGAGAGAAAATAACTAATGCATTTGTGGACGCGACAGTGCAACGCACTCGCCACCTGGAGCGCAAAGGAATTACACCATACTGCCTACTTATTTATGCAGAAGTCAATAAGTAGCCGTCTATGCATCTATATTGGAACACTTAAACCGACCTATAGGGTTCCACTGTCGATGCACTTTCTCATTTGCAAGTCGAAAATAGCTCGAAGCAAAGCCACCGGCCGACTGAGTCACGCCTTTATTTACGAGCAGCTACCTACCACTTTCCTCGCCCATCTTCCTGCCGAAGGGAGTACTAACTGCTCGCGTGTCCGCGAATCTATTCGGACTGTCGGACACTGTACCACTGTACGTAACAACAGCACGTGTCCACGCTTTTATTTATCGTTATTGCCGAAAGTGTGTTTTACAGCTTGTTAAAATGTTTAGACTAGATGAACTTTATTGTTCCATTTTTAAAACTTCCACGCTTGTTTATATTCATAAAATAAAAATGAAACGTGAACAGAATTCGTGTTCCGTACTAATAATAGTGATTAATTTTCCAAGTCAACTGCTAATGTGTATGCAACACTGCGCCGCACGAAAGTGGATAAAATACTGAGTAATGTTTACAATAATCATTAGATTGGGCATCGTTGTTTGTATTCGCGATGTAGCGTGGGCGCGATGGTAAAAGCACCTCATAAAGAAGTCTAATCGTATACGTAAGCGTGTAAACAATCCCCAAAACTGTTTCGAAACCGTTAAACACTGTTTCACATTTTCTAACACCTCCTAATTACAGGTAAAACGCATTAAATATAATTAGTGCTTATTTGAATGGATATAAAGGCTGTGGGGTTCGATGGCCGGCCAGCACACAGCAAACACGGCGGGATCACACGCACGAATCACGCGTCCAACAATGCCGTGTTTGTTTCCCAGCTATGAGGCTTTACAAATTTGAGCTCGCATAAATTACCGTCGGATTACACGGCGGCATATTTGATTAACTCGTTTTGTACATCCTCTGCTAAACTCGACGAGTAATTATAATTACGTGACAACAAGAACTTTTAACGATAAAACTCATTTTTATAACAAACAATCGATTTTTTCAAATGTTATGCTGTTTGAATCTGGTGGCAGTACACCAGAATCGACGATAACGGAGAATCTATTTTTGGAGCAATCTTATCTCTTAATTAAACTTGTGATCTATGATAAACAAGGTCGGTGGAAATAGTTTATTATGTAAAAATATTTCTTCTTTTTTCATAACTTTTCAACATTCTCACATTTCTCACCCATTTTCTGGAATGGAAGAACATTACTATCGTCACACGCGATAGGATTCACCTAAATAATCCTAATCCAGAGTCCTGCAGGAATCGCGCGAGCTTTTCTCAGAAAGTCTGTCTCCCTCATTCGTCTTTGGTCTAGACTTAATAGTTGCACCCTTTCGTCCTTAAGTCATGTTTCAAAGAAAAACCATCTCAAACGCGCTAATCTCTTCTCCCAGACGCGTCTAGCACACATGTAGCTGTAGGTATGTCTAGCCGGAGTCAGGGGACGAACAACTATTAACTATATTAACGAGCGATGCACGCCCGCTGGGCTACCGTCCTGCCCGCCATTTATCAAATTATTTATAATATCGTACCTATCTACGTATACTATGAGTACACCCCAGCCCACCCATAGCTTTACAAGGTCCACCAAAAAACGGACGCTTTGACTTTTTTTGACCGTTCGAGTGTTTCGCTGATAACGCCAGCTCAGGTTTTGGTTTTGCTCGTTTTGTTGTTGGACGGACATTCGCTAGGGTATGAAATTCTTTCCACGCGAGTGTTTTAGTCTGAAGTTTGTTTTTAGGGCTGATCTGAGTTTTACCACCGACTATTCTGGTAATTAACGTAATCTTCCGCTGAAAACGCATAATCGATTGTAAGTATCATATATAAATCAGCTTCGCGACGTTTTAATAGATTGGACGCTGCAGATTCATAAATAAGTCTAGACAGACGCGGTCAGGACACGTCTCGCAGAATACGGTGATAGTGATAACGTTCGTAGACGGGGCGCGACGCTCCAGCAAACACACTTGTAAAGCCAACACTTGGTGTGCTGTGTAGTCCCGATACCGCCCGTCTCAACTTATGTTCATACCTACCACTTGGAATTCTGCCCACACTTCCTCCAAGGCGCAGAGACAACCATATTTACATTACAGTACAGTAAATACACCGTAAACGAGCAAGCCTCTGCAAGAAATAAAATCATCATTATAAAAAGTTGTGTCTAATCTCTGGTTTATTTAAAAAAGGAAATGGAACACCGTTTCAAATATAATCCGTTAGGATTGGAACGTAGTTGTGGCCAGTATCAGGCACACGGTAGCGCAGTGTATCAACAGGGCCATTCATTACGATAACACTGGCTGTTGCAGACAAGTGCCCGTTAACCATCACAACACGTGCTCATACAATGAGTGTTTAGAAAATATTTGATCTGTGCGTTTGTTATTCATTTGCGGACGTTACAGGAATCACTTCAGACTTGTGTAGAGTTTTGATGAACTGGGATAGACTTTCTAAACAAGCTGTCAGTCGACAGAGCTCACTGAAAGTTTCGAACATTGTGAGAGAGTCATTCAATTTCGGGATAAGCGAATCTCAACAAGGCTACGAATATTCTGTCTAAAGCAGAAAACTAGAATAGACTGACATATATTTTAAATCGGTAGAGTATTACTAAACACAAGTCTTGTAAGACAGAAAAGTTAAATTAAACTCTTTCTTTTCTTTGCGTATCACAATACGAGTATAGCCATTAATTAAAAGTTCACATGTAAAACAAACGACTCACAAATTACATCATTTTCTTATAGGTATTTGACTCGGTGCTCATTCTGAGTTTGACGTGACAAATTAACGATTCTAATTAATATCAAAAGGTTTGGTGATAAAGTGTTTAAAGAACACATTTTTTTTTATTATCTAGACAAATAACGATGCATGTTTGTGTGAAACTAAGTGGATTATTAGCAATTAATCTCCGACAAATAACCCAAGGCTATCTTGATAAAGATATTATTAAATTGATGAGTTTGCTGTTAACGCTGGTGCTTTCTTTTCTTTTTGTAATTTTTTTGTCGTCTTAAGCTATTTTGCAATTAATGTTGACAAGGGTCGCGCTGCCTCAGCTGCCTGTCGCACACACGATATCGCGCCAGTCTGTACGAGCCTTTATCTGTTCAATTTGTTTACCGTTTGTCAGCTGAAGATATCTTGATGAAATTTTTTATTTTTCAAACCTGATTTTTACCTTCTTAGATCCAAATTGCACCACAACAAACGGCTCTCGCCTTCAGTGTTATTTTTTATTTTCATTAAAATAAACGATAGTCCATGTATCGTTTATAGCAACATTTTGTCAGTTGATTATTGATTCACATGCTCTGCTCTTTATGACTAACAAATGCTCGTGGTTTTTATTGACTCTGTATAATGGTAATGGGAGGTTCTCATTTTTTATAGCCGTTGAATGTATAATTTTAGTCATCATTATTTGTATTAGGTAACAAGAATAAATAATGTTGAGTGTTATTATGACAGTAAAAACTGGGAGGAAAAATCCTTTCCAATTAAAATATTTAGCCAACATTGACAGACTCAGTTCAATCGGATACTAAATCATTTCTACTACGGGCACAACTCCTTATAAAGCTATCTGTTTTACAACACAAGGTTCATAAAACGATCCATAACAAGAAGCCCAAGTTACAATCAAACTTATTTCTGTGTCACACACTATCGCGATACGGAGCCAATATCAATAAATCATGCGCGTCGATAACTGGCCGTAATTAAACAGCACTAGTGATCGATCATAGATAGCGACGTGTCGACCACTATCGGTAGAGGCTCGTACATGTGTTCCAGACTATGATAAACTACCAGCAGACACCGGACACTCACTGGAATTGATGGGATTTAGAAACGTTGTTGTATTGCCGTTGCTTGCAAAGGCAAGAAAACTCGAACTAATTTCTATGGCCGTAAAAATTACAGTTATCTTTGTATTGCATTCCTTCTAATTTCAAATAACTCCGTTCCATTATCCAAAACATGCAACTCCATAAAAAAAACATTTGCTGTGTTCCGTTTTCAAATCAAAGTTTGGTTACGTAACGATGTTTTACTGACTTGTACAACATGGAAGACATGTCCCACTCCACGCTACCGATAAACTTATTAGGGTTCCGTAGCCAAATGGCAAAAAACGGAACCCTTATGGATTCGTCATGTCTGTCTGTCTGTTCGTCCGTATGTCACAGCCACTTTTTTCCGAAACTATAAGAACTACATATACTGTTGAAACTTGGTAAGTAGATGTATTCTGTGAACCGCATTATGATTTTCACACAAAAATAGAAAAAAAACAATAAATTTTGGGGGTTTCCCATACTTAGAACTGAAACTCAATTTTTTTTTTTTTTTTTTTCAAACCCACGTATGCGATATCTATGGATAGGTCTTCAAAAATGATATTGAGGTTTCTAATATCATTTTTTTCTAAACTGAATAGTTTGCGCGAGCGACACTTCCAAAGTGGTAAAATGTGTCCCCCCCCCTGTAACTTCTAACATAAGAGAATGATAAAACTAAAAAAATATATATGATGTACATTACCATGTAAACTTCCACCGAAAATTGGTTTGAACGAGATCTAGTAAGTAGTTTTTTTTAATACGACATAAATCGTAAACCGCACTTGGTGCTACGGTACCCTTCATGGGCGAGTCCGACTCGCACTTGGCCGCTTCTTTCATACGATTTGATATTGTACGTTATCAGTGCCTTATCTCGCAATCTGGGTACACACTATACCTTGTAACGACGCTCTATTACAACCACACTACATGTTTATTTGACAAAATATCAATAACCCAGACCAGCCCTATTATCGCGAACTCCTTCCCTATCTGCAGGTGATAATTTCATAATCTTGAGCGTCTGAATTACTACAAATATGGATTAAGAAAACTGTATAAGAACTTAAAAAATTTCATCATGTTTGTAAAAGTCGTAGTAATTAAGAAGGCAGAATATAATTGATCACTGGAAAGTACTGTGCTCTCTGTGCTACTATAAATTCAATAAGAATGTAGAAATCGATACCGTCGGCGCCGTCATTACTATCGAGAATGTAGGCAAGGCGTCTCGCTGACAGCCTAGTAATAAGCTTCATCGATGAAACTTTTATCGGATGTCAAGCGAGATATACGAGCGTAATGTACGACTGTTTACGTTAGCGCAAGGAAAATTATATCTGTTTTATTATAAACAATATTGCTGACGGCGCGATGACTCCCCGATTTAGTGCTGCAATAAATTCGCATGGAAATTTAGCAAGCCCGCACAGTATTGTCCAAATATTACGGCGAGCCAACACTGCACGCACGGTATTTTCGTTTAGAGCCATTAAATCGAGATGCGTTCGATCCAGCTCATTCAAAAACTAAACGTGGGGTGGATATGTTATGGGCGTATTTCGTGTGACGCGTCGGATTTTGCCAGGGCATCGATTATTTGAACAAACAAGCCGGGTAATAAATCATCCGCTCCCGGTTACCTGCAAGGGATCGATACGAAAAAAGCCCCTTTTTGAAACAAAAGGGAGTGACATTTCTAACGATGCTCCACTACCGTACTCGGGTTACACTCGACTCGATCAAAGATGAAATGGAATTGAGTCGACGATGAAAGTAACTGCTAAGTACCTACGAAGCACGAATGCACCTAACACGTTTGTAGTTCTATTATTGATAGAAATGCTTTACCCTTGAACATTTTATAGAATCATACAAATGAAACTTTGAAAGGAAGTATTAGAAATAAGGAAACCGACCGTTGAAGTTCTTACAATTTGCATTAACCACAAACACTGTCACCGCCACGTTAACATTTCACCAGAAAGGCAGAAACATTGACACAGATAATGGACATGAAAGAATTCTCTCCGAGCTCGTAAAATTCGCAAACAACAAATTCATTTGGTGACACCGATGCTCCATTGTTTCCTGCTGATTCGAGCACCGTTACACCGCCATTGTTAGAAGTACGTCCTTGTTAAAACATAATATTATAAATATTATTGCAGAAACGTTTGCAGGCATCTCGTCCAGGTCAACGTCATTTTTTCTCCGGTCCCTGAAGATTTTATTGAACCAAATTACTCTGGCTATTCAAATAGACGTAAATGACGAAGCTGTTCCCGAATTCTTGGAGTCATTGTTCTTACTTTTATGGGTCCTAGTTTCCTTTGAGTGATGTCAGCATTAGTTAGCACAAAGACGTAATTACTTTACGAATGTTCTAAAGTCACTTTACTCTCGCTTTCAACGAACTTTAGAAACAAATCGACAATTTGCACACTGACCTGAACGCGTTTGCGAAATTTTTCTTGCCGAAAACTAAAAAGATCTAAATTCCTGAGGGACTGAAAGCAATTGAGGCGAGTCGTCAATATCTGGCTGTCAACGAAGCCAAAACCTAAAGTTGTTACCTTTCTGAAGGGTGTGGTAAAGATACGGGCATTCCGAACACAGGCATCTGAATAGCAGTTGTATCCACACGGTTGCTTGTATCTCGAGCCGGATATCCGTAAATCTTAGCGGCCATTCTCGGGAATATCGGACGCAAACGACATACATCTGCTGAGTGCGTCCAGATGAATCGTACCTGCGAACGTACATGATTTGCTTGCCAAGTTTTTTTTTTGTAAATACGAAAACTACTCATCGGATAGTTTGCCAAGAGATTATAAAATACTTGATGAATATCATAGTTTCAACAAATATTATCTTCTCGTATCGTGCTAAATTGTCTCATAAATCCAAATGTTCAGCATTTAAAATTATAATTTAATATTAAAATCGTATTCATAACACTGGCAGGTCGGGGTACTCTCGCGCACAAAGTTTATCATTAATTTCACAATAAAAGTAGTAATGGAACTAGTCGTACTGGATACGATCGCATCGCAAAAATGTGGAGTCGCCACAACGGACCAACATTTACATGAAAATGTCATAAAGCCGGTTGTGTGATACATTTTTCAATATCCAACACACGCACGCCATCTGTCGGCGGAATTTGGTGGATTGACAAATATTGTCGACGAATTTCAGGCATATTTTGTATCACCATCTCCATTTATTATAACATCAGAAAAATAACGGTTATCCCCTTTTGTTATTTCGATATAAACTTCGATGAATACAAAGCAATGTAATGTATTTAATTTACCATTTACATTAAAAAAATAACTGAAGTGCAGTATTTTCAACAATATTACACAATAACTGTCGTTATTTTTCTAATGCTAATGTATTATGCTATAATTAATGGAGTATAGTTGAAAGTCAAATCAATTTGAGCTAATTACCTGGAATAGTGATGATGTAACTAGCTGGATAACAAAATATTTGAATCAAACAAGCTACAATGGTTTTTAACGTGCTAATCTGTGCAATCAGGAAAAATGTTTAACTTTTCTTCTAAAGTAAAACAGTTTTTATTTAGGCATAATTTGATTTCGTCCACGAATAACGAAAATAGTTTCCCCCAAATAGGCCTCTCAAATTTTCGGTAATACTTAATAAGTCATTAAAAAAGTTTAAATTGGCAATATCAAGTGTCTCCTGTGGTGCAGGTTGGAAGCGACGAGCAGCTGGGTAGCTGGGTTTAACCCTGTTAACGATGACCGCCCAAATTGTGCGGAACTTTGACTCCTGGGGGCGCAAACTACGCGGTACAGCGGTGGTGCAGCTAACTGAATTCACTGATTATAATTTCGGATGCCGTTTATTGGCAGGAATAGAAAGCAGAACTTTGAACAGAGCAATGGCACTATATGCCCGATCAAAGGCCGAACTGATGCATTTTTATTTCATTAGATCATGATCCCTATCTACATTTATATTGGTTTAGAATGAGTGCACAGTTTAGTTTGGAGTTGATATTTATGAAAAAAATACAAGAAAATACCTCTCGTATTTTTACTGGATTAGACATCCAAGTCGTACACTAACTACACCAGGACTTCCGCTGTCGCTCATCAGTCAGTCCATACCCGTAGCATAAGTTTAATTTGTCAAGCGGAAAATTGCGAGGAACGAGAAAACGTTGACCCTTGTTGATTGCGTTTGCGTTACGTCAACCGGCCTGCGACGGCGCTACCAATCACAGCACGCGAATATCTCATTCCATAACGATATAGCTACAAAACCATTACCGAAACTGTTGAAAACTTTCCGTGGTCTGCAAAAGCTTTAGTTCATTTCATTACGTCAGTATTCTCTATTGGACTACAGCAGCATCATATTCTTAAGTCCTATTATACGAGTATAAGTTCTTCCAATTTCTATGTCTAAAGACTTTCAATGAAAATAATGTAAAGCTAGGTAGCTACGCTTAAAGGCTCCTACAAACAGGCGCGACACGCGACGCGACACAAAGACGCCGCGTGCCGCGCGACAAGCAGTCTCTTTGTGTCGCGCCTGTTTGTAGGAGCCATAGAGCATTTTACGGCAGTTAGCTAGTTCGGTTCACAATTATCATTGCATTGCTGTGTCACTATAAACTCATTGACCAACCCTCCATAGAAAACTGCAAAGGAAAGGAAAGTATAGTTCAGTTTCGAATTGTCATGTTTTACAAACGAGTGCTTGTTGTCAGCCGTGTCACCGAGTGTGCGCACAGCGGAAATGGTGATTATTAGTGCTACCCATTTCCCCATTAATTTGGCATTAGCTTTTGTGCGACGCTACTGTGCGTGTGCCGTTAACTAATATTTAATTTATCGAAGATAAATGTTAGCGGATTAGTTATTCAGTGAGACTTTAATATGAGTTTAGTTACAGCATTATAAATTTCACTTAAATACAATTTATTCATGTTCGAGATCCTGTCTATTTATCATCCAATCAATTCTAATAATTAATTTCTCGACGCTATAATGGCCTTACAAATACACACGGAGTAAAGTTATACCAAGCATAAAGGTCAAAAAAATGGTTATACCACAGTTATTCCTAGCATAACTTTATTCCGTGTTTATTTGTAAGGCCCTTAATGTTCAATTCCGATGAACTAAAAAGTCCTAATGCCAATCTCGAACGGTTTAGCTCAAACGCTCCCCAATCCTTAACATCTTAAATCTAGTCTGCTACATTAGACATCACAGACAGACAGTCGGAACCCACAACAATGAGCTTCCATGCTACGAGTACGGGACCCTGAAACTGAAAACAAGTGTAAATAGTAAATAAAGACATCAAACACGTATGCTACCATTGTTGGTAGTAACACTAACAACTCTTAGAAACGGTACAGAAGAGCACTGTTTATAAAATAACACTAGAACGGCACTTTGTTGGTACCAGCGAGTACGATGAAGTCTTAATAATTAATTTTCTAAACGCCTCAAATATGTATATGCATTATCCCACGGAGTCACGAGAGCCTGCCTCTTTGGTCTAGTAGTACGAGTATGTAACGAGAGCGTGGTCCGAGTACCCAGAAATAGAAACTTTTAAACAAAAAAACAACCGACTTCCAAAATAAAAACTAAAAAGTGAAAAATAAGTTTAATTTCGGAACTCGGTGTCTTTAGTTCTTTATTTTCGTTTTTGCCTCACTTTTTAGATTTTTTTTTTGAAGTCGAAGGTTTTTGTTTTTTTTTTGTTAAAAGTTTTTTATTTATACCTTTTTAGTTATGGTGCCTACCCGACACCAATTCGTATGCCACTACTTGTTACATCACACAAATAACAGTATACTAAGTGGTTAAATACGTATTATCGAATCGCTAACTCGAAAACTAGTCAAGCAAAGTTAATAAAAATCTGTTAAAAACCATTTATAGCCCGAGTGCATCTCATTACAATGCCAATAAGCCCAAACACGGCTAGGATACATTGTTTTATTACGGAGTTCTGGTGCCTACCTTTCGGCTCCAGCATCAGATCAGTTTGATGGTACCATTTTGATCAGAACCATTTATTTAAATTTGCTTCGTCTTAGTCGCTTAACTATCTTAATCGAGATATCTTATCGCCACCCGTCAAATACTTATCATTCAGGAGTTCCGGTGGCCATCTGTGGTCTTCTTCATCAGTTCCACTTCACCAAATGATACTTTCTGAATGCAAATGCTTGACTTGTTATGTATGTTTGTATATGTATGCCTATAAAATTTGAGGAGTTCCCTCAATTTCTCATGAATCCCATCATCAGAACAGGATTTTCATAAAAAGGGGGTCAATCTGGAAGTAAGTTCTTTCAAACAAAAATAATAACATAAACGACAGAGTTCTGAGGAATTGAGAACCTCCTCCTTTTTGGAAAGTCGGTTAAAAAACAGGACATCGTTGCATGAAAAACACCCTTGTTTTTTATTTCTTTTATGACGCTTCGTTTACTATTTGTTATTTGCTTCGGCCCTAAAACTGTCCGTCCTTTAGCCGAAAAATGTATGTCAATTACAACACCGACGTGTACTGATTCCATACAAAGAAGCTGAAAGACAGAAGAGCATAAATCATTCGCTAACATACTTTCCTGATACAAGGCAATAATTCTTTAGTCCTGAAAAAAAAGAACGTCGGTGACAGTACTCAGAGTTCCTTCATGCTGACTCATCGGCTGTTGAAACAGCTGCTTAGCATTTTCTCCGCTAAGAAAATAAGCGTAAAGATAAGGCGTTCCATTTCGCATTTCTTCAACTTTTCGCACATACCTACCCCACAGGTCATTGCACCCGACGGCCATGTTCGCGCGCCTTCCTTTACGGGGTGGGCAGACCTCCTAGTGATTGGCGTACGGCCCATTAATCACGTAGCTGTGTACGCATTTAGCATGCAAGAAGCCAGTGTGACTCATTAGTGATAATGTTACAATGGACCTTTCTTGCGTGTGCGCATCGAGCAACGCCTTGTCACACCATAGTACTTAGGTACTTGCTGTTAAGATAAAATATTTTTATTCATTATTAATTACAATGGGGTATTGATCGGTATCTATGCTTGATGTGAACTGAAAGTTATATAAGTGGAAACGGATAGTACTTACAGTAATTTATAATCATAATTTTTCATAAAGACACTATAATGCATTCATTATTTACATTCGCTACGGAACAAGATAAGACGAGCTCGTGGCTAAGTAATAACAGCCGCACGGGTTGATCCGCTAGGTTCAGCTTCGCTTGCCGGGGTTGGTCCGTGGATGGGTGACCATCTTGACATACCGAAACTCTTCCGTGCTTCGGAAAGCACGTTAGCCGTTGATCCCGGCTCTTCATCTCGTCATTCTTGGATCTTTGACAGTCGTTACCCGTCAGAAGCCGTAAAGTCTGACAACCAGTCTTACCAACGGGTATCGTATTACCAAGTTACTAGGTTGTGGAGGTCAGATAGGCAGTCTCTCCATGTAAAATACAGGTATTCAGCTACATCCGGACTGGAAGTCGACCCCAACACAGTTGGGATTGGCCAGGCAGGCAGCATGGAGCAAGATAAGATTTATTCCACAATTTTCGTAATTGCTCCTACCACTGTTTGTCTCTGCACCACCCAAAGGTTGACTGGTAGAAAATGTCTGTGGCATTAAGTCCACCTCTGTACATTTGTGTGCTAAAGTATTAAATAAATAAATAAATAAGCGTCTTAACAGTCATAAAAAATCCGGTGCTTCACAGGGTGATCTCTTAAATCTAAATTGCTGCAGAGTTGTCCTAATTAATAACCTTGTTGTAAAGATTGTGGATACACTACCCAATAACTAAACAGAAAAACCTTAACTTACTATTTACATAATTATAATGTTAAAATTAGGTAGAAGTTTAACAAAATGCAAAGTATTGTTGCTTGTTGACACCCATGTCCAATTTAAAAAATTGTCCTCATTTATCTCTTCCACAATCAGCATTCATTCGGAGTGAACCTCGTTAAACGCAACAATACTCACGATTTGACCCACAATGCAAATATAAAGCAGCACAATAATGGTGACAACTTTTCACTTTCAAACTTTGACAATTACAAAGTGACCAGTATTTCCTGACACGACGTGGTGGCGTTGCTTGCCAAGGGAAATGTCGACAGTAACGTGGAATTCAGAACGGTGGCCAGCACATCAAGTTACCACAAACTGTCAAATTTTCTCGTTCAATTTTGAACTTAATCATCAACATTTTAAAGATTAAAATCGTTTGGAGAAATTTGACAGTTCCGTGCTGGCCACTGTACATTTCACGTTTTAGTTCCTTTTTTCGCCGCGTATCAAGAATTGGTGAGCTCATTTAAAAAGTTCACTATCACTGAATTATTGTCAGCCGCTACTTGCACTTTTTATTGTTATTCGACCTGGTTTGTTTGAAATGGTGAGACTTGGAAATTGCTTAGTGATAGCACAATAAAGTGAAGAATTCGTGTCATGGACTCGTCTTGGCATTGGCTGTTTCCTTCCTAAGATTGATGTGAATGTAGGTATTAAAACAATTTAATTTAAAGAGGTATTAACTGAAAAATTAACAAAACAACCTGAAGTTGGTGGCTAGATAAAAGAACAGGAGATAGCGATGTCCAGCGGTGGACTGTGGGATTGATGAATAATCAAAACTACAACTTAAAAAACTAACTGCTAAATATTAAAGTTCTAAATTAAATCCTAAAAGTATTTGCCTCGTCTCACTTCACATGTTGATGTTATTCTGATGCGTCAATCAAAGTCTTATCTATTTATCACATTTAAACAAATTATTAGAGGCGGCGAATCTGCACATCATACAATCGCAAAACATTACTGACGCGCGTCCGTTAATCTTCTAACCTTACGAGATGTCCATCAAACAATATTCTCGTTAACCCACAAAAAAACAGCCTAAGCATTGCCAAAAAATACTTCATATATTACTTTAACATGTAACATGACTATCAATCATGCAAATAAGTTTAAAGAACAAAGATTAAAAACAAAAACGACTAGTAGTATTAACGAGGCGTAGCTTGTTTAATACGCGGGGTTAATCTCCTGCATCGGTAGGTTTTTGTTCAGATTCATGTAATAATTAACCGTTATGCGTTCCCATGTATTATGTGATCGGTGGGAGATACCTGACGAATACAATGTGTGTTATACATAATGTATGTAGATTGTTGTTGGATCTTGAAGGGAAATACACACTTGACTAGCGGATTACATCACCAATCCGCGTCTGGGGGTCTACTCCCTAAGCACGAAGTCCGTCGTTTCGGGCTTCGTTTCGGGCGTTTCTTACTCTCTATCACCAACGGACGGACGATTCGTTCGGGGCCCGACGAAGAATGAATGACAACACGATTTGACAACTGTTCCTACTCCCGATGCGTTTTTGCCCGTCCGAAAAGTTGAACTTGACGCTTGTTTTGACGGAACCTTGTGTCAGTTGATACGACATCAAAATAGTTATCGTTCTGTCGACGAACGATTATAATTGTTTATACTATTTAGAGACAAAGTAAGGAATTCCTAAGTATGGCTGCTTTTTTATTGCTTGACAAAGCTATATAGGAAGAGCGGAGGCAACGTCGACAATATTTACGCCAAGAATTTAGGTTGGCGAGTATTCCCGACTTTACTGACTTATCTTAAGCTATTTGTCAATTTTGCTATTCTGAATTTGACGTTTTTAAACTAAAATTTAGATTTTCTAACTAAATCTGACTATTATTAATCGCGATTAAAAAGATGTAGAATAAAATCAATTAGTTGTCATGAACAACTAATTGAGTACAAAATCAGTACTGTTACTGTATATATTTTTTTTCTTTTACTTATATCTCGAAAATGGTGCGTCCTATCGCAAAAATAATGAAAATTTCGTCCCCTCTTTTAGATACCCCAAACCCCTAAAACTCAACATGTTAGCATTTTTTTTTTTTCCACACCAAAATTGAAAAATTCTATATAAAGCACGTTGAGGCTGCCCAGCTCCTGCGCGCCTCCGGCCAGAATCCGTGTCCGTGAGTTTCTGCAGCGGTTGGGGCCATTTTATGAAATGAATAAGAAAGAAACTAAAATAAAATAATTTTCAAACTTCCCGGCTAGTATCGTTGAATTAATTTGAAAATTTCCGTCAAAATGTCAAAAAGGAAAAAGGCAAAGGTATCAACAGAATAATGCCGGTTTCCGGACAAAAATGTCAAAAATAATTCTAATCTTTATAATAAAAAGTATATTGTTAAAAATGTAGTCATTTTCTAAGGAAAAAATATTGATTTTTGTTTATTTAGCTTGAAAACCACAAAATAATTAAACCGGTAATCGACCGGTAAAATAGCACAACTCTATTGTCATCTATCGCCATGCGTCTTTCATTCACGAATATTGTCTACGATTCCGTTGGAAACTGATGAATCCGAAATTACTAGGGAGTAGGATTCAGTCCGACGACCGCGACGTGTCGGACTACTAACGGACGGGCCCGTTACTTCGTTGACGGACTTAGGGAGTAGACCCCCTGATACGACACTGAGATAGTATCACCAAAGATTTAGCTTCTCTCATCCATTAGAGCACCATCCTTCCAAGATCATTCGCGATGATTTCGTCAGAGTTTCAACCATTACACCGTTGGAAAACTATCACTTCTAACGCCCATACAATTTTATTACCTCATCAGGAAGACGTAGAACAGAGCCAGGAATATCTCAAGCTATTACTACCAGACAGATGCAAATTGTCAAAACTCCTTCGTATGGGGTTCAAGTGTCACCCGTTGGCATGCCGAGCCTGCTTTATAGGTGGTAAACACGGAACTGCTCGACTCCTGCGGCCTCCGCGATCCCGAGTTTACGGCCCAACACAGTCGTAAATTATTTTGATGTCACTGCATATTATTGCGTAGTCTGTGGTATGGTGGTTGTAATGTGGACTTGACTGTACCGGTTATAAATTTAGGGTAAGCTTCGTTTGGAATTAAGGAAGTATGGAAATCAACTCCATGCTAGTATTATTTTATAAAACAAAATCTGGTAAACTTAATGTGTTCCAAAAACTCTCTATCCAAATTAACTGTACATCACCACGTTTTAAAGCTGAAACTAAGCATGGACCTTTCGCTAGTCCGTAGGGCTGTGTCGGCATTAGGATAAAAGCGTCAATGTCTCCTAATTTCAGGTCATAACTCGCCCTCAGGTGGGCCGGATGCTCATTACTCATACCTTAGCGCAAAATGGCCGAAGTTTTAATCTTAGCGCTACTTTAGAGTAGCTCGCATATCCCTCGCATGTACGCTATGTACATATTGTACATACACGCAATATTCTCCAGCGTTCACAGGAAGCGATCGGTCGTAAAATAGCGTTCGACGACGCAACGCGACGAACAAGTCGCGCGCTTTTTACGACGACGAGACCGCATCGACCGCGGCCGCGTGGTCGCGAGATGTGGGCCCGGTCCATTGTGCAGCCTCGTAAATAAAAATAACTATAAAATTAAAGCAATAATAGTTTTATTGTACGGACAGGGCTGTTATGGTAAACGCGTTGTGTGAAACGGAAACATCTACACCATGTGTTTATGCACTAAAACGTCAATAATTGTTGCTATAATATGTCAAGAATATGTTCTAACATCCACACATGATGGGACTGGCACACCATAACGTTGAAATGTAATGGGATAAACGCGCCGTCATAATTACGCGGCGGTCAGCACTGCCAATCGCGGGTGTTTAAAAACTAGCTGTTTATTCATATATCGCGCTACAAACTATGTGAGATATGTTAATTGGAGTCATAGACGCGATGCTGTAATTGAATCGATGAGCTTGAGACATCATATTGTTCGCATTTTATAAGTCTGTCAGCATCCCGATGTTAGATTTCACCGCTTCTACTATCCAATAAGCATAAACCTATTTCTGAGCCGGACAATTCCAACGCACTGCCTACAGATATCTGGCGACTCTGCCGTAATCTCCTGGGCTTGTCAAAAGGATTAAATTGCTGACAACAATTATAGGAGGATATTGCTGCACCCTCTCGATATACCTACCTATCACCTTTTAGGTAGATTTCGTCAGAAAAAATACCTCTCGCACCTAAAGTCGAGTTTTCCGAAAATTTCACCATAGGGGGTCTAGTTATGACCTCTAGAACCCAAATCAACCGCCGGTTAAAAAGTTTATATACATATATTACTAGCTGACCCGACAGACTTCGTTCTGTCAAAAAAATGTTAAGGGTGGACAACCCTTATCACTAAGGGGTATGAAAAATAGATGTTGGCCGATTCTCAGACCTACTCAATATGCTCACAAAATTTCATGAGAATCGGTCAAGCCGTTTCGGAGGAGTACGGGAACGAACATTGTGACACGATAATTTTATATATAAGATATATAAGATGTATGTATGTTGGTTGGTTGGTGGGGTGACAAGCAAAATTTTGCCACACTCTACAGGTCGCAATTATGCACCGATTGCTTTCAAACTTGGCCCAACAATCGAAAGGATCAAAACTTAGGTTAAGTTCGTAAAGGGCGGACTTCGTCCATGGAGGGCGGTTTTTCGAAAATCTGTGTTTTGGCCATAACTTTTTTCCTATGGAAATTTTTTGAACCGTCTAACATTTTTATCATTCCGAGTAAGAATACGGACAACTTTTAAATTGAAAATTTTTTGATGCAACCCCTAACTTGGGGTTGAAATTTTCAAAATTTTTGGAATAAAAAATCATATCTCCGAAACGGTAATCATTTTTAGCGTCGCAAATATTTTTTTTCGAAAGCAAATTGTTTACTCTACAATTTTTAATTTAAAGTATAGCGATAAAACTTATAGTTTTCGAAACAATGAGGTTATATTATACTAGAGGCGCAACGTCCTACGAAAATATTCCGAAAAACGTAACCACTTACGAGTTAAAGACGTAGCTTTGAAACGGATACATAAATTATGTCAAAATAATCCGTTTGTCTCATTTCTTCTTCCGTCAAACTAATTACGTTGGAACGAGACAAGACATTCTCATCGGAAAAACAGCCTGAGTTGCCAACGATCAACGTAATTACCCCAGCATTAATAAAGATATTTTTTATTGAATCAATTACCTACTATGAAAGATTGTATTATGGAACTTTCAATAGATTAAAGATTGAAAGAAATTGAAGAATTTGATACATATAGGAAGAAAAAAAAAATGTGCTTAAACGTGAATATTATATTTCAAAACTATTAATATTGTGTCAAATAGCTATTGTTTAAAATGGAATGATATTATTTCAATGTTTATGACAATCATTTATCCATAGGTACTAATATTATAAATGTGAAAGTAACGCTGAACCGATCGTTATGAAATTTGGCAGAGATATAGCCTGGGATGGAGAAGGACATACATAGGTTACCTATTACGCGATAACCGACATCCACGCGGGTGGAGCCACAAATGATAATAATTTTATTTATGTAAGTAGTAGTTTGTAGTAAGTTTGTACAGACGCCAGCACATCAAACTACTACAATCTGTCAAATTTCTTTAATAGATTTTGAACTTTATCACTACAGTTCAAGGTTGATTGCGAAAATTTGACAGTTTCGGGTAGCTTGACCTGCTGGCGTCTGTACAAACACTTTTACACGTCAATCATATTTTTAAAACTAGATGAGGTCGGCGTTTCCTATCTGACTACTCTGAGAAGAAAGGCCGAAACGAACTTAGCGGTCACAGTCTCTTTCAAAGTCCAGACATAATCTTGGTCAGATCATGCGAAGACCATGTAGATTGGTGTCTGAAATTAGCTTTTGATGAAAGAACCCCACAGATTGAGTGGACCTGTCCAGTCAGTGCACAACACTATTTATCACAATGTGATCATAAACAGTCTAGAATGTTTCGTTTAAAAATATAACCTCACTTTACGTCTAAGGTTATTCATTGCTAATAAAAAATTAAAAAATTGTAAGAAGTGGTGATTTATTAAGTTAAAACCTTCGAAATACACATAAATGTGTTACTTTTCTATTTAGTAAGTGTTTGGGTACTGCACAGTATGTTTAAACCAAACAGACTATAATAATAATTTAGACTTACAGGAACATACATTCGTCATTCACTAAACTCCCAACAGTCTGGTAAAATCAAAATTGTTTTTACTGGTAACCCTGATGGCAATAAAATGTTTGATAAATGTAATTCGTCTTTTAATGTTTTTTTTGGATAATCTGAAAAAAAATTTGCAAACTTTCTTGTGAAATGTAACACCACTTGCTTTATTAATCTTTTCAGACCGTGACATGCAAATTTTAACCGCACATTTCACCATTTTGATATTTTTTATCCTTAAGCTATCGTTCACTTGACGTCAAGTTGACAGCTGAAGTCAGATATGCCTGTGGACATATACGACGTAGTAATGCGCTGGTGCCGCACATTGCTGATCTAGTCCTATATAAGATCATTGTTTCGAAATAAAAAATTGTAACTGAAAAATTGAGGGCGTTTCCATGCTAAACTCGTTGCCTTGACGACCAAGTCTTTTGGTAATATTCATCATAACATAATGGAGGGAAAGTTAGCGCGGAGAAAGCTTCTTCGTGGAACCTTCTTCGAAATCTACGTTCTCCTGCGGCTTGCCGAAGGTATTTTTTTTACAACAGCTACTCCCCACTAAAGACCAGTTAGATTATGGAAGCCGACAATTTCAAAAAATGGTCACCAACAATACGCAGTTTTATTCATAATCTTGCTTCATAATTCTATTTCTTCATGAGCTGGTCGTGGGTTCGCACCATATATTCGTCTCTGGCGATGAGCTGGGCGCTCGTAAAGTGCGCGTATCGATTGCGAACATTTGACCACGTGCACACGTCGTTTGTACGCATTTTCATTAGCAACAAAAGTAGAAATGTATGGCCTAAATTGTGAGAGACAGCGAGAGTAAGATTGAGCCGATGAAATAGTATAAGTTAGAGAAAGCGTTGATAAAATTAGGTGTAAGGTGTGCTAGACAGTCCAGGCAATTGGTCTCTAAAAGTTATGCATGTATCGAATCCTGAATTCTTGGCAGTCGTTTCCTCCATTCCTTTTCGCTGTAGGAATGCTTCATTGGTCATTGCATTCCTTTCACTGAACGGTTTCGAACACTAGTTTTGCCAAATGCAAGCGAAGCGAATAAAAAAAATCTATTCGGGTGTTACAGTCGAGAAGTGTTCGCAGTTACGAAATAAAATTGTCTATTTGATACCTCTAACGGCTCTCACAATAATTGATTCCTTGACAAGAGGATTGTCAAGTCATCGCTTGGAACGTTGATTTTGCATCACTTGACATTTAACACCATCAATCATGACAGTCACAAAAACGCATATTTAAATTAAAATAGTCGCTCATGTGTAAATGTTTGGCATTGATGCTGTAAGTTTATAACTAGCTCCGTGTTCAAAACCCGCCCGCGTCAATAACTTGAACCAAAACAGAAGTCTATAAGCTTTTAAACAGTTTGGCAGCTCGCCAGGCGATCGGGCATCAACCTCTGAACACCACGAATATATGCCAATTTCGAACCTAATCGACCAGCCAGATGACAAACACTGAGTAAAATGACACCTAAGAAGTGTTTCTTTATGACTAGTTTTTGTAATTTTTTGTGGCAACACGCCAGCCGCATACAGGATGCAGCTCATTTATTTGAAGTCAAAAACTTATCTTATGCCAAAATAATCTATGAAAGCTGTCAAATATTTATGATAAATGTAGCTTTCTACGTGAGATTGACATGTTACGATAACAAGTAAAGGAACGGCTCAATTTCCTGGCGACTTACTCGCGGTACGGTCACGCGAATACATTCAGAGACTCAATTCCGAACAGTCGTCGAGTTAACGCAAAGCCAGGACGCGGAACTAATACAAATAGCCCAGTTCTGAATAACTCAATAAAATTAGGTTTAAAGCTAACACGGCAGGTCGTGCGGAGCGGCGGCGTGGCACGGTGCGGTGCGGCGTGCTGCGTGCGAGCCGCGGCTTAGACACGTTCGGCCTATAAGGTGTCGTTGCTAACTCGCGACGCCAACTATTACTATTTCCAGTGAAGCGGAATAACCGTGCGACTGTAATAAAGGGTAGGGCACGCCCGCATGGACAGCGGAGCGTATTGTAAGTAGAAAATACGACGCTCTATTTCACCGAGTGCAATTTTCAAATGGATTTGTATTCACTTAGCTAGTCATAGCCTAGGCTAGCCTTCCATTGTTCGTTCTTAAAAATACTTTTCTTTGAAGTCGTAGTTATTGGCTTACAGACAATAACTAAGTATTAAATAACCATTAACAACTGAATGTTTGTTAACTATGTTAAGTAACACTGACTCATCGTTTAAGTTGTTGGGTTGTTCAATAACTTATTAAGTATTTAACTGAACAATAAAATTAACATTAGACGCGCGTTATTGTTTCTTTGTAAGCATTAGTTTCATAGTGATACTAGAGTGTATTTGCCCCAAACAGCTATATCAATCAATAACTCGCTATGTCAACTGGCAGAAAATACGATGAAAGTTGGCACGATGTCGATACAATGTGACAATTTAATATTTATAGATCAAACTTAGTACGACACTCGTACTAAGTTTGATCTATAAATATTAAATATATAGTCTAGCACACCCACAGTGACAAATTAATTACATCATTTGTTTAAATGATTAGCCAGTCAGCAAGTTTGCTAACTAAACTGACAACCTCATCTCTTTTTTACGGACCTCTTCTACTTCGATTAATTATAGTCCATTACTAATAAACTCCTCCCCGCTAACACTGCGACCTAACCCTACGTGTATATACGCATACGTGTATCGTCCCGGGAACCTGCTCAGTTTTACGAGCGGTTTGTTTATCCAACTACGATACGTTTCGATTCCATTCAATTCAAATCGCTGCCTTATTAAACGTATAATGCGCATTTTTACGCTTCATTAGCGCGCTGACCGTTACGCGCTGCGGACGTCCAGTCTAGACTATTTGTTAGAAAAAATAAAAATGTTCGCATATCTTTCCTGGACCTAGGCTTTTATGGGTACTGGGAATGTGAGGCAGCCTGGTAGAATGAAAAGGCTAGGCATGAATTACTTTTATTTTTGTGCTGTGCTTACTTGAATTTACTAATCCAACAAGCATTGATAAATACCTGGCTAAACTTGGTCTGAAAACCGTAGCAACAATAGCACAAAAAGTAATCTGCTGTACTAGGTAAAATAAACTAAGTATCCTTACTGCATCATCTCGCCTCGTACTGGATCAATGATCAAACAAATCTTACATCCGCGCCTGCACATAACTATTACAACTTTATGAGATTTCATTACACGCTGTTTAAAATAGAACCAATACCAGTTATAATAAATAAACTCGTCGACAGTAACCATTCACTGCGCAGTTTATATTGTTGTTAATCGCATCTGAATTATTGCGTGTCGCACAATAAACTCATTAATATATTGGGGCAGATAACTGACGGACAAAGGGTCTTTAGCAACAAACTGATACAGAGTATTATTATCAGAACATAAACGTCGTGGTAAACGTTGACCGACCCATGCTATGATAATAATCCCTTACCCGTCGAGAAAGGGACGACTCGACGAATTTGGGTGCTAACTTGAATACAAACAGATCTCTATAACATTTGATTAGTATAAAAAGCCCCTATTACACGGTGCACGCTACAATTAAGTCGGTGTAACCACAGAATTTTAAATAGCTCACGGCTAATTTAATTTAACGGTGGAATCAGTGTTGTCTGTTTGTAGCCATGTGTCGATATGGCATGTCGTTAAAAGCGCATTAACCGACGATTCGGACGACGAGCCCGACGAGAAAAACACAGATCAACTTGTAAATCAGACCGGTTGTAAATGACGTTCCTGCTTCTGCCTACTTACTGAAGTACAATTTATTAAGTCAGTTGAAAACATGAAATGCTGTTTCTGATTAGTAAACAACAAACAAATTAAAGAAGAGTATAGGAATAACAGTTTAGTTAGACTTTAATTTTGAAAAAAGTCAGACAAACCTTCTATTAAATTCTGTTTTAAGTAAACTTAACATATTTTTGGCAAATTCTGTTCTCATACCTACTTTTAGCTATTATTTGTGACCAAGAAAAGACTGACGTGATTCTCTAAATGCCTTTGAAAATGCAAGTTCATCGATACCATGATTAAAAATCACTATTTCGCACAGTGACTCCTTGCAATTTGCATCAGTGAGATTCACCATGATAGGCAGAATAGTATAATCGCCCGCAGACTCCTTTCCCCGCCCGTACATAGCTATCTGATCTCAGCGCCATGTACCGTAGCACATGTTAGTCTTAGTCCAGAAATAAATAAATCTATTTAACTCCACTAATTCGAACGCCTCCGACCTGCATCGGTATTCTGCCGAATGCTTGAGACGATTTTTTAATTCTTTTTGTTTGTTCTTTATTGCCGTCTATTTTTATGACTAGCTTAGTAGTATTGAGTGTCGAATTTAAAACGGTATTTTACAATGTGTCCCAGACATTAATTCGCTTAATAGAGTGAAAGATGTAAAAAAAAATCACAAGAATTTTCTCCACATTGTATTTCAAACAAAAACAAGTTTTCCTAAGGACATTTTGAAATAAGAACAATAAAACTAAACAACTTTTTAATTACTTATTTGTTTTCGGCAAACGTTTGATGATGCTAATGTTTATATTGACCTAATTAACAAAAACATTGACCTCGTAAACGATAATTACTGACAAATTGGAAGGAATTATCAACTCTTGGAACATATTGCGATACGAGTATAAGAACAAGAACATGCCTACAGTGGCAACACTTACCCAATATTACAAAGTACTCGTATAACATCATTCTGAAATTCTTCTTAACCATTGTGTACTACACAAGGTTCAAATTCAGAGCGAAACAGTCGAATAGACTTTAAACCATGACGTATGAGCACTAAATTCGCAATAGAACGGATTCCCCAAACAATCTAGCACAATTATCAGCAAGTTATCGAAACCGTATGACAATAAACGAACAGTAGTCGCTGGCACAATGCGATGCCAGATATTGTGTAATCGGCGTGTACCGATAGCGAGCGATAAGCTGCGGTATCGGCCAGATAGCCCCGATAGCACCACCTAGAGAGGTATTCACTTGCATCAACAATAACAATCATGTTTTACTCTGACAGTTTCATTTTACATGCTCCATCGTTGTTCGAGTGTCTGAAAATTGGTGTGGTTTGGTGCACTTTGTTTATGGAACGTTTTTCGTGAACCGTGAGAAATAGTACCTACTAGGTTTTATGTTTATTAAAAACGAGATAAGAAAATGTAGACTGTGGCTTGCAGTAAGTTTTGTGTAATTTACTTCAAATAAATCATGATATGTATTGTCATTAAGATACTAAAAGGTCTCCTTTTGGGGCAGTTGTTTTGTCACAAAAACGTTGCAATTGCAGTAATCCAAGAAATCAATAATATGTTATCTGTGTTTTGAAATTGTATACTGGTGGGTATCTAGTAGGTGACGAGACACATCGATCTTGAACCTGCAGTCTCATTCGCCTCGAATCCGCAGTCAGTTCTGCAACATTAAACATAATCTTACTTTGTTGCGAAAGGCTTCTTCATTGTAAAGCCCATGTTCAAAACTCTTTTTTCCATCTTTTCCAGATGCGGCTCTGGTAGCAGCATGACGATGTTGGTGTGGTGGGTGGTGGTGGGTGCGCTGGTGGCGCGGGGCGGCGCGCTGCAGCCGCGCTGTCAGGAGATCACCATCCCCATGTGCCGCGGCATCGGGTACAACCTCACCTCCTTCCCTAACGCGCTGGACCACGACACGCAGGAGGAAGCTGGCCTTGAGGTGTGTCTCATTATCAACATTATCAACGCAGACTCGATATTTATGTCTTTCGCAAAAATGGGTGTTATGACCGATTTTATTGCCGATCTCAGTGAGTTCTTTTGCACCGACGATGCTGCAGCTCATTTTCTTGTCCAAGATGACAAGTTAGATCGTTTTTCCTTCGTTGTCTCATTCGTGTCGTGAGAACCTCGTTAGTAATCAGCAACGACACGTCTTAAAAGAAGCCGTTTATGGAATTTCTTGTCAGTTCTTCTCCATAGGTGATAGAAACCAACTACGCTTTGGAATGGGCAACTAGCTTCATCTTTCTGACTGACCCGACTCCTTTCCTTTCAAAACATAAATTAATCGCAGACAACCAGTACGGATTTCGTTCGGGTATCTCCACAGAAGATGCCGTCTCTGATTTCACCAACATCCTGATTGACAGACTGGACACTTGCCCTAAATGCTATGGTGTATTCTTAGATTCAACGAAGGCCTTTGATACAGTTTCTGTTCCCAGAGTTGTGGCCAAAATGGAGCATATTATTATAGGAATACGTGGTATGGCCCTAAATATTTACAAAGACTTCCTCAGTGGGCGTAGCCAGTGTGTTAAAATTGACTCCGTTTTTTTATAGTGACAAAGAGTTTATCAGCTACGGTATACCTCAAGGAAGTATCCTGGGACCCACTCTATTTCAAATATTTATATATTTGAAATAGATTGGGTCCCAGGATACAGGATATAAATTACCTCTGTCAATTACCCCTCATTCATTGTGACATTTTTTCCTACGCAGACGACACAGCAATTTTGATACATGATGAGTCCTGGGACAAAGCTAAACATAGACCTGAACTTACTTTACGAACTTATGGACTGGCTTTCCACTAACCTCTTGATGCTCAATGTTTCGAAGACAAAAATAACTCAGTTTCTACCACCAAATTCACTTAAATCACCAAAGGATTCAACCAAAATAACAGCGCATATTTGTCATGATGCCTCACCATGCAATTGCCTTCCTATGGTTTCAAATATTAAGTATTTAGGTGTTCATACCGAAGATAGGCTAGATTTGCGTGTTCATACGGATTCTCTATGTTCCCGGCATCGTAAACTGCGTGAGTCGATTATTACTTACTGCATCCCGGCGTCGGGGGACTTTCGAAACCGTGATGCTTAGGGTGGAACGCGCTCAGCGGGCAGTCCTCAAAGTAATGTATTTCCGTAAAAGCGACTACCCCCACAGCCCAATTGTACTCCGAAGCCCAAGTACTCACGGTGAGAAAACTCTATGTCCTCCGCACTGTCTTGCGTCGACATTCCACGATACCGCTAGATAGAAATCTATCCAATCGGCGGATTGGCTTTCCTAAGCTTACCCTGCATAAGGTTAAGCAGTCTTAAGCCATGGCTACTGTCCCTCAATTACGACGAAACGGAGCAAATTCTCACAACTCTTTCGTAACAACAATTCTACCCTATGAGAGGCACTCAACTTCACCCCTTCCTCGCGATCCCAATCAACCTTTCCTCAATAAATTGTATTAATTCAATTAAATTCAATTTACACATACACACACACACCCTTACACACTCGCATACTACACACATAAACGCAATTACCATTACAGGCTTTTTCTAAACATTTTTTATTTTTGTATAACTTCCTCCGAGCACGTTTGTTATTGCGGTTCTCCACTCAAGCCGGCCAATAAAGGCAAGAATGAGGTGAGAGCTCAGTTCCTCGTCAGCGTTCACTCCAACCGGCCAATAAAGGCAAGCCAGAGATGTGGAACATGACTTCTCCCGGGAGATAGGGTCCGTGGGGTCGCTACTGCCCAACAGCTCGCCACATGCTGCTCTGCGGGTTTCTGTATCTCTTTGTCTGGCTCCTCACCCTAGATATGTTCAGGCAAAGTAAACTACCGGTACAGACCTAGAATTCGGAGCGCGCAAGCCCCACCGCGACGTCAACGTAGAGATAGGTGGGGGCTTTTATTATTATTATTATTAACTATTCAAGTGTTAAATTGAAATAAATGCTTTGAAGTAGTGTTTGGTTCAGAAACCTTGGATTCGTTGAAGTTAATGATATTTCATTTGTGTTTCCAGGTCCACCAATACTGGCCGCTCGTCGAGATCAAATGTTCCGCGGACCTGAAGTTCTTTCTCTGCTCCGTATACACGCCCATCTGCATCGAAGACTACGCCAAGCCGCTGCCGGCGTGCCGCAGCGTGTGCGAGCGCGCGCGGGACGGCTGCGCGCCGCTCATGCAGAAGTACGGCTTCCAGTGGCCCGAGCGCATGGCGTGCGAGCGCCTGCCGCGCGCCGGCGACCCGGAGCAGCTGTGCATGGAGGAGACGGAGCGCGCGCGCGAGCCGCCCGCGCCGCCCGCGCGCCGCCCGCCGCGCCCCGCCTGCGCGGACCCAAAAAACTGCGCGCCGGGCGCCGCTGCGGGCGCGGGCGCCTGCGCGTGCGCGTGCCGGGCGCCGCTGCAGGCCGTGCGCGCGCTGCACAACGCCAGCGCGGCCGCCGGCGTGGCCGCGTGCGCGCTGCCGTGCCGCGGCGCCTTCTTCACGCGCGAGGAGAAGGAGTTCGCGGCCGTGTGGGTCGCCATGTGGAGCGGCCTGTGCGCCGCCAGCACGCTCATGACGCTCACCACCTTCCTCATCGACTCGCAGCGCTTTAAGTACCCCGAGCGCCCTATCGTGTACCTGTCCGCGTGCTACTTCATGGTGTCGCTCGGCTACCTGGCGCGCCTGGCACTCGGCCACGACGAGGTCGTGTGTGAGGGCGCGCTCCTGCGCACGTCGGCCAACGGGCCGGGCGCCTGCACGCTCGTCTTCGTGCTAGTGTACTTTTTCGGCATGGCATCCTCGATATGGTGGGTGGTGCTGTCGTTCGCGTGGTTCCTCGCTGCGGGACTCAAGTGGGGCAACGAAGCCATCGCGGGACACGCACAGTACTACCACCTGGCCGCGTGGCTCATTCCTGCCGCGAAGACCGTCGCCGTGCTACTAGCCGGTGCAGTGGACGGCGACCCGGTCGCCGGCATCTGCTATGTCGGCAACTCGTCACCAGAGAATCTAAAACGTTACGTGCTGGCGCCGCTAATCGTGTACTTCGCACTCGGCGCCACCTTCCTGCTGGCCGGCTTCGTGTCGCTGTTCCGCATCCGCTCGGTGATCAAGCGGCAGGGCGGCGTGGGCGCCGGCTCCAAGGCCGACAAGCTGGAGAAGCTGATGATCCGCATCGGCGTGTTCAGCGTGCTGTACGCGGTGCCGGCGGGCGTGGTGATCGGCTGCCTGGCGTACGAGGCCGGCGGCCACGAGCAGTGGCTGCGGCGCGTGGCGTGCGGCGCCAACTGCGGGCCGCGCCCGCTGTACTCGGCGCTCATGCTCAAGTACTTCATGGCGCTGGCCGTGGGCATCACGTCGGGCGTGTGGATCTGGTCGGGCAAGACGCTGGACTCGTGGCGCCGCGTGTGGCGCGGCGGGCGCGAGCCGGCGCCGGCGCAGCGCGCGCTCGTGAAGGGCGTGTGACGCGCGCCCGCGGCGCCCGGCGCCGCGCCGCCCGCCGCCTGCCTGGCGCCCTCGGCCTGTCTGGCGCCCTCGGCCCCGCTCGTGCAGCATGCGCCGGCGCCCGTGGCGCCCTCCGCCCGCTCGGGACAGCCGCTCTCCGACTACGGACCTGTCTAGTCGATTCGGCTCGTCTACTAAGACGTCCATGTCCCGACTAGATGTTTCTAAGTTGGGACAGATGTACGTCTCCGTGTCGGCGGCCGGCGCGGTCAGGGCTGAGCTAGCTCCGCTCGACCTCGTCCGATATCGCGCTCCGTCGAACCAGCAGTTCTCTCAGCAGCTCCGCTGAGCCGGCGCTCGGCCAGTCGAGCTGACGCGATGACATTCTCATGATAGTGACGCGCCAAGACGTTAGTGCTAACATTGTGGAGTGAGGCGTCTCACGTTGTCTAGTCCTTGTGTATATCCGCGACGCACAATATATACGTAACTAGTGTTAAGACGAGGTGCGGCCGTGGCGTCCTCCCCGCTCCTCGCTCGAATGCCGCAGACTGACGAAGGACACTCTCGTTTAAGAGATTTCGCAGCGCCACTGTAACAATGGCAAGTATAATGTAACTTAGACAAATGCGCCGCAAATCACTTAAATTAAAAGTATCCTACCCCACGTCCAGTTTTAGTCATAACGACTGGACGCTTAACGTAGGCAAGAGACAGTAAAATACTCCACCATTAAGTTTATTACCTCATTGATCACTACACTGCCAATTTCATATATTTTTATTGTAGACAGTGAAGTAGTTTACTGCTCTATACTGTAACTATTATAATGATACCTTGACTGTTCGTACGACATACAACAGAGGCTCATCATCATTCAATTATCTATAATAAATTCATGTATCTCATGCACATGTTAACGTTGATGAGTCCTTGCCGTCTGTGCGGATATTATTCTGTGACGTTAGACCCGTAATGTGTACCGAACGCATTTTGAGCATTTTGTATCTATTGTAATGATCTCTGATATCATATTGTAAATAGATCCTCATCCCTATAGTAAGTAGTAAGAAGCTATTCATAATCTACTTATATATTTGTTTAACTTATGTTATTAAAACTTGTAGAAAAGACAATCCTAGTGAAAATACCAATCTAATAATGTATTTTTCTTTATTAGTTTCGTATAACTCGACACTAGATGGCATTGGACGACCGGACTGACTGGTTAGATTCTCATGCTACTGACGTTGTACAACGCCATCTATTGTGGAGTAGGTAACACTTTTGTAAATATTACTTTAACAGATACCGAAATAAACTAGAACTGAATAAGTTGTGACGAATGATAAAATTGTATTTTGTGCAATGGTATAATAGATTCTTACTTAATTGTAAAGTGAATAAGATGTATGAACAAATTGTATATTGTAGCCACGGACGCCGCAGCCGAAACCATGAAAATCATTATGTAATTTATTTTATATCTAACTGTAGATAACAAATAAAGCGACTTTTTTATGTACAAACCTTCGTTTATTTACCACCAGAACGACTATGTAGAAGCATTAATTGATCATAAACCTCTAGTTAGACCCCCTACATTCTTGCTTGTCACTACGCATTTACCTCAAAAATTAAACCCTGGATGATCAAACGTGTCCGTTACTACCGCTTCCATATTTGTCAAATAATTAGTACTCTAACAACAAAATTGGTACCGTAGTAGTTTTCGAGAAAATCGACTTTGAAGGTGGTCCGTAGTCACGCTCCCTTCAGCAGAACCACTATGAGCGCCAAAAAGGGGGCATGCTACAGCTATTCTAAGTATACAAATATATAGTACCCAAAAAAGTGATTTATTTCGTAAAAAAAAGGGGCAGTCTGGGGACTGCCGATAGAAGTGAAAACTAAGTACATATATACACAGTATACATAAAGCTCATGGAAAGCGTTCGGTGACGATGACGCGAGTTTCATGATTTTTGTTCACCCAAAAAGTGCTCAACGCGCCTAAAGAAGTTTTCACTTCAAAAAAAAAAGAAAACTGATCTGTAACATTTGTATTTATCGAGAAATCAGCGATGATAACTTTCGACCGCTCGTTCAGCAGGACCACGACTTTGAATGTTGATTCCAAGTTTAAGGAGCTTGTCGCTTTCCTCAAACTTACATAGAAAATTAGTACCCTACAAAATAAAATTAATACCCAAAATTCAAAATTATTACTCCAGTAGTTGGTGAGGTAGCCACGGAGTTAAATTTTCATTTCAAGATTTCCGTTATAAAAACTCTGTCATTTACATACGGAAATTTATTCAAGTATGGAAGCGATTGGCGGTAGTCACGGACTAACGCACGGAAAAGAGATTCACAGTTGTTACGGGGGTGGTCTGAAGCATAAATGTATAACAACCAAATGGGTTGTGGAGGTCAGATAGGCAGTCTTCAGATGTATCCAGAATTCTAGATTGTTGGGACACGGCTAAGCCAGGCTAGGTAGGTGATTATAATAATATAGGTATCTATATTTTATACAAGGAGCAATACGATATTTTACCACGGTCACGGTCTGCGGTCTGAGATGCAACAATCAGGAACTTCAACAACTCCCACACCTTAAAAATGTAAGAGGTGTTAATAAAACAAACATTCAGTCTATCAAGTTTATAAAGGTCTAAGTAGGTACTAAACGGTGGGAGCTATCACACATTTTAAAATTAAGATTATTGCTAGTTTGAACATTGACTACAAACTGCGAAGTTCCAAACAATATCACAATTTAAAACAACGCCATCTAGTGATGAATATATTATATAAACAGAAACGCCATCACGACTAAACATTTTGAAAAAGCACTGAAATAACGCAAACTTTCAACAATTTCATGAATAAAAACAAAGCAATGAACAATTTTCTAAACTTATGTATCTATATACTATCACATTACAATTACGTATTTCGTCTGGACAGAATGTTATTACAATCTTAATCTTAATTCTTTCGTATATTTCCTTGATTATAACAAGAAATTGCCACTTTACCGTTACATTACTACACATCTAATCGATACTTTATTTCTAAATAAAGACATACATTAGACCTTATCGTAAATACTACGTCTTGTCTTGTCCTAATATTGCTGATCTTCATCACATAAACATTATGCTTCCATTGAAAATACCCCAAAAAAGTACAAAAGGTACCGTTTTCACTTTACAATAGGAAGGAATAAAATGTTTTCTGAATCCTAAATAGCAGTTATCCTACATCTCTATTATTCTACTGTAGAAAAATCATCTAGGTACTGCTTTTGCTTTTTCATCTCAATACTTAAAATACAATCCTTTTATTTTACAAATAAAGCTTTTTGCAAATTTCTGTTACCAAAACAACAGGGAATCTTACTGCCAATTTATCCCGCTAGAGGGAACTAGAGAACAAAAAGGTTAAAGTTCGTAATCATTTTAAACAGTAAATAATCTATGAATACATTTTTCAACACATTTGCTCAAAATAGTTATTTATGATACTGGTGCGGTAAGTTCGTTTTTACAAACGAGTAGACTGATATTAATGATATATATTTTTTTTTAAACCCCGGAAATCTTGTATTTCACAACTATTCAGATGCATATTTATTCATGTTTAACCCCCGATGCAAATATGTGTTTGTAGGGTGTAAGAGGAGGGGTGGTGTATGTTAGTTAAAAAAACAAAAAAACTTTATAGCAAAAAAACAACCGACTTCCAAATAAAAACACTGAAAAGTGCAAAATAACTTTAATTTCGGAAGTCGGTGTCCTTGGTCCTGTATTTTCGTTTTTTTGCTACCGACTTTATTTATTTTTCACTTTTTAGTTATGGTACCTACCCCACAAAAATTCGATTACCACTACTTGCACACAAACACAAGATATACGAAGTGGATTAAATACGTATTATCGAAGCTAACTCAAAAACTACCCAAGCAAAGTTAATAAAAATCGGTTAATAACCATTTATAGCCCGAGTGCATCTTATGACAATTCCAATAAGCCCAAACACGGCTAGGATACATTGTTTGAATACGGAGTTCCGGTGCATACCTTCCGGCTTTATCTTCAGATCAATTCGATGGTACCATTTTCATCAGAATTCTTTATTTAAATTTGGTTCATAGTCGCTTAACTATCTTATTCGAGATATCTTATCGCCACCCGTGAAATACTTATAATTGAGGAGTTCCGGTGGCCATTTGTGGTCTTCCTCATCAGTTCCACTTCTACAAATGATACTTTCTGAATTTGCATGCTTGTTGTTGATGAAAATACAAAAATCGCTATACGACATCTAAGTTACACAAGTGTTTGATTTAACAATCCACTTCAATCCAGTATGGACACAGTCACTAAAATATGTATGCCTGTGTACCTATTACAATACTTGAGGAATTCCCTCAATTCCTCATGGATCCCATCATCAGAACTTGATTCTGATAAAAATGGGACAAGAAAAGGAAGACAAACGTAAAAAAAAAATAACTTTCGAATAATGTATACAGGCTTCCTAAATGCATTTTTTTGAGCAAATCTGTTGAAAAATGCATTTACAAAGCCTGTATACATTGTTCGAAAGTTAAAAATTACGCACCATACAACGGAACGTGCGGTAAAATAGGAAGTACATAATTTACCGCATACCCCGTTGTAGGTATAGCACCGTGGCGTGCGTATTCTTTACGGTTTTTTTTTTAATTCCAATAGTAGCATGCGGTTTGGATTCCATTAAATTAATATCAGATACCTCGCTTGAACTCATATTATTATTTTGTTTATAAAATAATATCAGTCGGAAAGTCGCAACAATCTTTGACGTTTCTAATATGAAAATGGCGCGAATTTACAAATGGCGCCACATGCACGTGGTGAAAATTAGAACTACATCTTTCGTCTCATTTACTCTTTTAGTATTAAAGTAAGACAAACGTAAAAATTGTGTTGAAAATAACTATTATATGACCGTACTATCGCATTAGGTAATGAAACCTGTTATTATAGTTATACGGGGATAAATAAATAACGTAAACAGCAAAACATGAAGTTAAGGCCTCTTCTGCCATCTATAGATATAATGAAAATAAATATCTATGGTTATGTGACTCCCGTGAAATCCCGTGTTTTTATAAACTACCGACAGCCGTTCGTCAGGAATATTAGTCAAATAAGGGCAAGTATCTCGGAATGAGAGATAGTCAGCTATAAACTTGTATTTGACCTTTATTTTGGCATCCTAAAACTTGTCTCGAAACCTACTTATCGTAGGGTGTCCGCGACTACAGATATTCCAAGGTCAAAGGTCATAAAATCGATTTTTTACACATTTATTGCAAATATCTCATTTTCAATGGGTTTTATGCATATAAGAATAAAAGATTATTTACAGGGTAGAGTATACCTAAAGAACGTGACCATTTTTTTTTGGTCTCAAAACGGGACATCGATTTATTTTTCTCAATTAGTAGGGCCGATTCATAAAGGAAACTCAATTTTGAGAATACCAGCCTAAATCTCCCATATTTTTTTAATATTTTTTATTTAATTAAATATTTAAAAAATTGAGCAAGATAAATTTTCACAACAATTTTGTTAGAGTTGGTTATGATTTTAAAGTAAAATTAAAACTCGTTAACACGTTTTTTCTTTTACTTTTTTTTTATATCCAGTCCGCCAATTATCGGGCTTTTTCTGAAAACGGGACAATTTTGCGTCCCCAGGTTCTTTTCGGGGACACTGGGACGAGGATCCAAAAAAAGGGACGGTCCTGTTCAAAACGTGACGTATGGTCACGCTAATTTAAAAACACAATATTTTTTGTGCTATTTTTTACTTTTTTAAATATGTTATAAAGTAGTTCAATATCTCGAAAACAAATATGTTAAAATACTTATATACATATTTTTAACCTTTTGGTATTCTTTTAACCTACAAGGACGAAATTAAACCGAAAAATATAAAATCCAAGAAACGTTGCTGCACGCCCTCGTCAGTTACCTTGCTTACCTAGTGCGCCATCTGCTGTATCAACTTTACGTAAGGTTCCCATTGAAATATGAACAGTTCTCCTTCCAATTAATATGAGACCAATTTCGTAGCGATAGCAATATAATATTATAGCAATATTGATGTTGTAAAAACTGTATATTTAAATATTATGGACTTATTCGCTAATTACGTATTTTTAATGGCAGTTTTCTCTAGTTTTATCTAGCAGTTTCCTACCTTACGCTAATAGATGTCGCTACTCGTACTCAAATAAAACTCACCACATAATACACAATCACTGGAAAATAATATATTACTAAAGCACATAATTTTACTGATTATATCAGAAAGTCAATGACAGAATTAATGAATAATATTCACTAACCACTTTAATGAAAGCATACCTATTTCATTCAATTTCAAAGTTATTAATGTATTGAACCTATAGACCAGTGCTGGCCTTTGAATTTTTGCCTTGCTTTTTAGCCTTTGCCTTTTATGTTGGATGCAATGGTTTTAGTGTATATTATTTTAATGTACCTATTTGAATCCTTATGTATATTTCTATAATTTGTAATGCTTAATATGGGAATAACTTCCTGAAATAAATGATTATTATTATTTGAAAATGGTAAAAAGTGAAAAAATAATAGTAGGATGAAAAGGAAGAAAACATAACAAAAATGAAAGGAAAAATAATTTACGGGCGATCTGAGGTCGCGAAGTGGAAGGGGTTGGTGGGGGTAAAAAACGGTTTATCTCGATTTCCGGCAAAACCAAAGTCCTATGGAAAAAAGTTAAATCGCAAAGTTTTAGGTTTAAAAAGATCTGCAACTTTTGTATTAACACTTTTATCACATAACATCAAAATTTATGTGAAAAATTCAAATAACCAAGTTAGGTATTGGTTTTTTATTTTTATTATGTACAAATAATTTTGTTTTTTCACGAAATTTGGTGAAAACTTACCTTTTTATGTCCCAAACACACTGTAATTTTTTTGATTTAAAATTTAATTTTTTCATCTTATTTTGACTTAATATCGAAAAAGCACCCTAATTTTCAATCGAAAATTCACACGTCAAAATATCTGCTTTTTTTTAAAAGTCGGTGGGGTTTTTATTCGTCGAAATCTCTACTTTCTGATGGTGTCAAAAAACTCGAAACCGATTTTTTTTTTTTTTTTTTTTTAATCATTATGTACAATTTTGAGCTATTTATTAAAATGTACACTTTAATTACTCGAAAAACGTAAGATTAAAGAAAAACGTTAGATGTTACTTATTTAGTTATTGATAACCAAAAAAAATTTCAACTCCAAATTTCGTGAAAAAACAAAATGATTTGTAAAAGATAAAAATAAAAAACCAAAAACTTGGTTATTTGAAATTTTCACATAAATTTTGAGGTTATGTGAAAAAAGTGTAAATTCAAAAGTTGCAGATCTTTTTATTACCTACAAGTTTGCCATTAAACTTTTTTCCATGGTACTTGTAGTTTTGCCGGAAATCGAGATAAACCGTTTTTTACTTTTAAAAACTCACCTCCTTCCACTTCCCGACCTCAGATCGTAAATGATTTTTCCTTTCATTTTTATTATATTATTTTCCTTTTCCAATGGGTTACATCCTACTATTATTATTTTTTGATTTCAAAAATTATCGACCCTGGTCTATTACAACAGATAAAGGGGTTTATTTATAAACGCTGCTTAAAGTTAAGTAATGATTAGCGACTGTTTAACCATACATTTTTGACGTTTGAAAGTCACTTAACTTTATGCAACGTTCATGAATAAACCCCAAAAATAATACAACTGAAATTGCCATAACAAATTAACAACTAATTAGGTAGGTAGGTAGGTACCTATTATTTGTAACTAGACTCCCAATCAAGGTAATTTATGATAGCAAGCAGGACTTAAATTAAAGTAGTGAAATTGTAGACCATGACAAGATTGAAGACTACTGACTGAGAAAACATCAGCTTTGTTCACTTAATTACTCAACCCAATCATATACCCAATTGTATGTACCTACCATCTTTTCTGAAAATAATCTTTGCGAACTAGAATACGTTCTGAATTTGACATATTGTAGAAATTACAAACGACTGTAATTTAGGTACTTACCTTTTTAATCCGAATTTCTGAAGATATCCAGATTAACACACCTGTACCTAGACATAATTTGTCCTTAGAAATGGAGTCTTAAAATTAAGATAGCGACATCTAAGAACTTTATATTGAACTGGTTATCATAACATATTATGTTTCATTCACGCTCTCAATAAAGGCGGACTGTTTGACAAAAACTATTCACAAAATACAGGCAGATCCAATAGTAGTCTATGGGCAGATCCACATGAATGACACGCGACGCCACTTTTATTCAATGTCAATGACCATCAGTTGGCATCGGGTTTCATTAAAGTCTATGTTTTGCCTTAGTATGGACAATGTCAAAGCCCCTCATTAGTAGAGGCGTGCCCATACCCTCAGCTGGTCGCAATACTGTTAAAACCCTGGTAGTACTGTGCGTACTGGTCTTGCGAATGGGTATATTCGTGCAAATGGGCATATGTGTGCGGGTCCGGTTCCTGGTGGGCTGGTACCTGGTGGTAGTACTGTTGCACCTCGTGGGGTTGGTGCTCTTGCTCCATTTTGTGGGGATCTTGCTGTGGTTGCTGCTGATTTTGTGGAGCACTCTGGAACAGCAGTAGTGAGCATTATTTTGGATGTTTATAAATGACTGGTATATTTTGTATAATTGCTTAAATAACTTCACTATTTATGGATTCAACATTCTTATATCTCGGTTGCTGTAAGGTATGAATTATACTTTACATTTTTGAAAACTTTTCTGTCTATAGTTACCTATTCGTAGATGTACGAGGTACCCACACTAGTCACCATTATAAGGTAAAATAAAACATTGATGAATAGTTAGGTACCTGCATCTGATATTTGCACCTCTTGAATCTGCCGTAGAGCGAGGAGTACGGCAGGTTGTAGTGGATCGCTGCTTGGTTGATGGACATTTGGCCCACCCTGTCAACAATTAACGAGAAATTACGAAAATAACGATAAATTAAAAAAGTTTAATTTAAAATTTAAAATCCCCCGACACAAAAAACGTGATGGCCCTTTAAATTTAATATAAATTGTTTATTTTTCTACAATAGCATAGATTCACGAGCCTTTAGTAGATAAGCCTGGTCTGTTTGGCGTTTTCATTAGCCGTTCCATGACGCGACGACTCGGACCAAAATATTACCTACTTAAAACTTATATAAAGTTTAGGGGCCATCACGTAATATTTTTTTCACTTCAGTAACTCAAATATGTAGGTTTTGCTGCCTGAAATCAGTGAGCAAAATGTGATTTTGCTAACTGAGTGAGAACAAGTAACTTTTTTTTTTTTTTTTTTTTTTTTCAGAAAGCCGCGAATATCTTATTCAGCCTTGGGTTAATCATACAATTCGAAACATTACACTCTATCTCTTTCCCGCCATTAGAAAGAAAGAGAGACAAAGACCAGCCCTTTCGAAGGACTGATTTTGAATTCGACCTTAAAGACAAACACGTTCGGAATTTCGTACTAACTAAAGAAATTTTGCAAAAAGATAATTGTTTTTTATTGTAATTTGTTTAATTTTTAACTTATTGTTGTATTTAAACGAAAATAAGTATTTACTGCAAATAAAACTGATATTTAACCTGTAAATATTTATTATCTCCTAAACTGTTCTCGCGGTTTGTTCCTACTAGTTCTACTGAACAGTTCTACGGTAGAACTAATGGGATTTTTTTTCTCACTAGTACTACGATATTAGGTATAACAAAATAGTAGAACTATTGGGATTCTCTATTCCCTCTATTCCCACTTGTCCTACTGAACAGTTTCACGGTAGAACTAATGGGAGTTTTTGTTTTGTTCTCACTAGTACTACGATATACTATATTACAAAATAGTACAACTAGTGGGAGTCTCTATTTCCCACTAGTTCTACCTGTTCCATCGTTAGAACTAATGGGATATCGCTGCTGAAGTGAAAAGTTATGTGTGTTACACGAGAGCAAAGTTTTTTGCATTTCGTGCTTTTGAATCCCTCGCCACACTCAGGATTCAAAATCAGCACTCGCAGCAAAAAACGACTTTGCTCTCTTGTTGCACAAATAACTATTTTCTTTTTAGAAGGTTTTTTTGTGTCGGGGTTTTTTAAATTTTAAAATTTACTTCTATTTCCTGCTTTTTAAACTTTATACCTATACTAGTAAACACGCTACGATCGACACGTGTATCGCCGAAATCTGCGCAGCTGTACGATACGTATTTGTCCCACACTGAAGATAATTCCTACTTATTTATCCTCATTTCCCTTTGCTACTCCATCATCAGACCCTGATCACCATCTATCTATAACCTATTCATTGCGACTATTCCAATGAGCCCAAACACTATACCTGTGCTGTAAGTTGATGAGTTAGTTGGGTATCCTGCAAATTCCAGGTGCAGCATCAGTTCAAGTTTACTATGTTCTTCTTATATAATTGAAGTTACAGTATAACAAATATCGAATCGATCAGACCTGTGGAAGATGCTCATATGCATTCATCAACTAGAAAAGAGCTGATAATCTTCAAACGGCTGCACCGATTTTCATTAATTATAGCTAAGAATACTCTCAATTAAGTAAGCTTTCAAACAAACAAAAAAAAACAAAATCGATTCAGCCGGTTGGGAGCTACGATGGCGCAGCCAGACATACAGATACACACGTGTTAAACTTATAACACCCTTCTGTTTCTGTATAAGTACTCTCAACTGATTAATTGGGATTTGGGAATCTACTTTTCAAATCATAAATTCAAATGTAACTCGGTACTCGGTAGGTACCTGACGGCTTCGAGTGCTTCGCCCATGGCGTCTTCAGACCAAGGCGTAGGGTTGGATCGAGATAGCTCGATGCCCTCTCGCTTGCACCGACCATATAGTGTTCCTGCAAATATTGATACCATTTTGAATTGGGTATTTGTGCATCGAAGAGACGTATTTTGAAAAATGGAAGTATAACTTGATAATGTTTTGGTGCGTAACGAACTACTCTTTAACCTCTGGTGGAAGAATTCTCATTTGTAGACGAAATAGCCGTCAACGAGTTTAATTGAGAGGGAGAGAGAGAGTTCTGGTTTGTTGTAGAAAACGTTGATGATTAAAAAAAACATATTGTTCAGGGTCTAGCTAAACTGAGTCGATTATAAGAAAAACGATGGTCGAAATGTCAGCGTCAACAGAGGACCACCGGGATCAATTTCGGATAGAACAAGGTCTACAAAGGTGGTGGTGGTGTCTAGTTTAGCTACCTGTAGGTATCCCATACTGCGTGGCAGCTCGTTGCACAGAGCTGGCGCCGCAGCGGATGGAGGCCAGCGCCAGCTGCAGGTCGGCGCGGCGCCACGCCGTGGGCGCCGCGTTGAATGGCGCCGACAGGCGGATGCCTTCCCGGCGAGCTATCTTGTACAGAGTGCTGCTGGGAATGCCTGGCAGGAATGTGGATTGGAATGTTAGTGATGGCTTCTTTGTCCGTTTGGCATAGACATAAAACTTCTTAGACTCAGTAGAACATCAGCATAGAGCATCTCTTGAAACTGCCTTTTATACCTCAGAGCGAAGTTGCCACTTGTGGTATTATCGTGTGCAAAGATTTTAACTGGCTTACCAAACATATCGACTTCTCTTGAGCTTCGTCCATAGGCGACGAAATCGGAAACCAATTTTATCTTCAGACAGGTCACGCATCTTGACCAACTTCTCAGATCAAGCCAGTAGTTTTATAGAACAATAATTCTTACCATAAGCTTTACTGGCCTTATTAGCGGATATAGCGCCTGCCCTCAATGCATGCAGAGCCCCTCGCAGATCAGCCTCGTTCCAGGACTTCGCAGCTCCTTCCTTCTTGGGTGTGTCGATGCCCAGCCGGTGTGCTCGCTGCCAGAGCGTGGTGGACGGAATGCCGTATGTAGCTGATGCCTTTTATTTGGGAAATGGTAAATGTTTCAACACTCATGTGATAATGTGATTTCAGTTTATGTTATCTTAACTAGAATGTTATGGGCTCTAAAAAGGTTACAATACAAATCAGTAGTACGGTAGTGCCACTAACAGAGACAAAGATGTTTATAAAGCAATAACTAAACAACGATAGAATTGTTGAACAACAAAGACAGAAGGAAATACTAAATTATCCCATCCTTCAACATAATTGCCTTATTTCACTTCATTACAAGTCAAATAGAAACTAAGTAGGATATACAGTCATCATCAAATAAATTATAAGTGTACAATAATACGTTTCTGAAGGTTACATAGGTAGGTACACCCGTCACGCATGTAATCTGTAGGATTCCAACCGTGACGGCTGTAGCTGTTACCAGCTATAATAAAATTAGTAAATCTTTAAACCAGCACCACTTATCCAAAGGAATTCCAAAGGAGGTATGCGTTACGTCAAGACTTTTAAGGATACAGGCGAAGGTATAGGCAAAGACAGATGAGAAACTCATCAGTATCTGCCCACGACAACAGTTTTCAGAAGACTGACCTATTGGGAATTTCTTTGCTTATTCCGGATTTCACGTTTGACTGAGGTTGCTTTTAAATCGCTAGCATTAAACAAAAAAAAGGAAAGTTTCTCTACTTCGGGCAAAAAAGGTTGTGCTAACTTAATGCCTGAATTGTTTGTATACAAAAATATAATGTATACGCATGAACAAGCTAAGTACATACTTTTGTAAGGCTCATCTGGTGGTTTCTGAGAGCGTCCAAAGCTCGTTCCATGTCGTGCTGGGTCCAACTCTTGGGGCTGTGTCGTGGCGCGGGTGATGCTTGCCGCCCGCAGGAGTCGCTCGTGTCTTCACCGCTAAGATGTGGTTGTTCTGTGAGTAATGTTCAATTTAGCCTTTATCAGCAATCTTAAAACTACTTTTACAATTTATATAAATTACTAAAGGTTTAGACATCAGAAATCTCAAGATTGCTTTGCTCTTTAGCATAGGCCTCCTCCGGGCTTTTCCATAGCCCACGGTCGTGAGTTTTTCTCGTCCATGTCTCCCGCAGTAGTTTTAAAGTCGTCTTCTCATTTTTGAAATGTTCTTCCTTTTTTCCTCTTTCCTTATCTGAGATACCATTCTGTTAATTCTCTGGCTCATCTTCCGTTTTTAGTTGTTTTATTATGTAAGATTTTTTTAGTTCCTTCTGCTACGTTTGTTTTTCTTCATATAATATTACTAGCTTATGCCCGTGGCTCCGCCCGCGTGGATGTCGGTTATCGCGTAAAAAAGTAGCCCATGTCCTTCTCCATATCCCAGGCTATATCTCTGCCAAATTTCATGACGATCGGTTCAGCGGTTTAGGCGTGAAAACGTAACATACAGACAGACAGACAGACAGACAGACAGATAGACAGACAGACAGAGTTACTTTTACATTTATAATATTTGTATGGATTATTAGGCTATAGGCAGATTGAGTTTATTAAGATGTTGTTTTGTGGTGAACGCTGTGTACACCTATAATAGGCATACATATAGGATACCAGTACTTTTATTAAGTTATTGTTCCGTTTAATTTTTTTGTATTTTTTGTTGGTGTACCAAATAAATAAATAAGATTCACTTTGTCTTTTTTCTTTATATTTTGCATGCTTTTTTCTATGTTATGTTAACATAATGTATCCAATCTTTATATGTTTTCTTTTGTTAGGGGCCACTACGTTTGGTAACCGCAGGTCATACTAGGAAGAATGCAGGAATTAATAGCGACTTTTTAGTTTGAGTGGATCAATACCACTCAAACTAAAAAGTCACTATTAATTTATAGTAACTTCTTTTAGCGACTAGAATCTTTTCTACGATACGGATATCCTGTATTTTATTTCTTTAGATGTGGGCTGTGCAGGGGAAATTATTTGGCCCAGGTAAACGTATTCTTTCACATATTCAATTATAGCATTATTGATTTTGATGGGCGTTTCTAGGTATGTGGTTGGTCATCAGTTTAATTTTCGAGATATTCATCTGTAGTCCTACTTTGCCACTTTCCGTTACTAATGTTATTGCTATTTTATTGGCGCATCGAGTAGTTTATTACTAGGTTATTGCATCCCCTACGTTCTTACAATATTTACGAACAAATCTTTGTTTGAGAACGAAATAAAAGATTCGTATATTATATAATCGCTATAAGTAGAATCTTGGTTGGAAACTTGGAACACGAAGTAAGGACTGCGAGGTCCCACTAGGATCAGGCCTTTTTCTTTGTGTTACAAATTACATCACATTTACAACTGATATTCAACAGTTGAAATGTAAATGTAATGTAATTTGGCTTTGTTAAGCTCCACTTGCTAGCAGAACGGCTGCACAGAAACCAACGACTCGCGATTTTGACGGTGACTGATTTCAGCTAGCTAAGAGATGGCTCCATAGCGCAATATGAAATTCCATAAATTTTCAATTCAGGCATTAATGTTAAAAGTGCTTCTGTTTAAATTCAAGCTAAGTACGGTTTGAGAATTTTATGGTACTTCTCACAATGACGGCAATAACAGGTTTTGAACAAAACCATCAATCTCTTCATGCTCAAATGAAAATAGAAATATTCGCGCGCACGAAAGGGAGTGAAAGAACAGGTTTGATCCGTTCTAAAATAGCGTGCGTAACTACGCACCTTACCCTGTAATTTCTTCAAATGCTCAATAAATTACCATGACTATCAAAATATGTATTACTTTCTATACATTTTTCTCTGTTTCCGCGTAGTAAATAAATGTCTACTTTGCCTTTTGTTGAGCAAATACAGTAGCTGAAATCAATACCTCTATGTAACATATGACACATTATAAACTTCCTCAGAGCAATGTACAAAATTGTGCGAAATCGGATAAGTTGAGTGATTGCATAAAATTACACAATCAGATAAATTTCTAATATTAAGATTGAACTAAATCTTATATTAAGAAGTCTAAAATCATTTTCATTGCTTAACTTTTTTTCCGTAAATCATTCGAATAACCAAACATTTTCTAATTTTTGGCTTTTACAGATTGCGTCACAAAATTCGGCCTATAACTTATACTATCGCTAATGGCTACACTATACATACCACCTTCGGATGAGGGTTCATCCTTGACAGCCAGCAGCGGCATGAAGTCAGTGGAGTCAGGCACTTCGGTGACGTTCATGAACTCTATGTGACGAACCAACTGGGACGTGCTCTAAATCAAACCAGACATCCGAAAGGTAGTAAGTACATGTTACATTATCTCTTTTGATATTGACAATATTCAAGTTAAAATCAAATAAAACCACTATAGCCTAGGCAGAATTTGTATTTTAACTATTTAGATTCAAACGTCCATAATGAATACAATTAGGTAGGACATGGCATGTTGCTTATATGAAACAGTGTACGAGTAGGTTGTAAATAAAGAATTCAACTTTGTTTTTAATTATTTTTTATTCTTGTCAATAATCATTTAACAGACCGAAAGTTAAGTTTCTTATTATATTACTAATTTACATGTAAATGCCTTTTCGATTACTGTTACTATAGGTAGCATCTATTACCGGTAATTAGAACATCATCTACATAAATTATGTCATACAATTTACGTTACAGGTGTAATGAAGTTAACAAATGAGTCCACTGAGACTGATTATAAGTCTAGTAATTATTACGAAATTTGTGTTTACAATAAGACTGATTACTGTACTTTATTAATTTAGTTATGTTAATCATCTTTGGCATGAGCATGTGGTGAAAGCTCTCATGCAAATCTGATTAAAAAGTAATCTACATAATTTCTCAAATACCTTGGCAACATGTGGTGCTGATTCGAGTGTCTCAAGCGTGGTAGCTGGTGGTGACTCAGCTCGCTCCTGCTTGACACACACTGGCGTGGCAGCCGGGCCCGCCGGCGCCAGCGGTGCCAACTCCTCCAAGCCACTGCCCTGGAGAATCGACAGGTATAACCATGGATCATGGAAAAGACATATTATAATATTATTGAACCTCTTCAAATTGAAGATTGAACTTTTATTTACTTTATAATATTTATGATTTAGCTGAGGCCTTTGAAATCCATCTTATTTATCAATTTAGCAATATTTCCGTTGTGTTTACGATTTTATCTACATGGAATTGATTTTAAAATGTCTTTCAGAACGTTACTAACCCAGAACAGAGCGACAGCGAATAATAATAGAGAAGTTTCTACCTTGATTGAGTGTTCCCCAATGAGTGTACTCTATTCTAGGATTTAATTGATATCCTTCAGAAAACCTTCTTACTACTAACTATACTCCATTTACTATAGCATTAGACAAATAACGACTAAATAACGACAGTTATTGTGTAATATTGTTGAAATTACTGCACTTTAGAGTTATTTTTTTATGTAAATGGTAAATAGATTACAGTGCTTTGTATTTATCGTGAAATAACGGAGTTTATTAAACGTTTACATCGAAATAACGAAAGGGTGAGAACAGTTATTTGTCTAATGTTATAATAAATGGAGTATACTTAGTACTTTTTTACCACGTTATTTGTTTCTTAGTTGGCTACAGAGCTAATTTTTTCGATGTATTTGAATGACTGATAATTTAAACTGTTTTAACTTTGAAATGTTACTATTTTAGATATAATCAAGGAAGAATCAAAGAGCAAGAAGTTCAATGAATTATGTACCTACACCGACACTGGGCATGAGCTAATAGAGGGGATATACATCATTAAACGCGTGATGTGCTCGTACTGGAAGCCCTGACATTAGTTAAATCTATCTACTCCACGCCTAACACATGCGTACCGTAGTATATACCTAACATGCACCTGGGTAGGATTACTAGAAGCAATTAAAGGACAGAAATAATGTACATTTTGGGAAAAAATTGCAGTGGCAGTAGTGTAAGTTTTTTGCCAGAAATTGGTTGTATGAAAGTTAATTTCTTTCTATCGGACATTCGCATCTTAAGCTTTAGAAATCAACTATTTCTAAAAAATAACTTTCTATTGAGAGTGTCTAAAATCTTTTTCCACATATGAATATAACACACGTAGTACAAAGTAGACGGTAGGAAACAAGTTTTTATAATTTGATTAGCGGTTGAAAACTGTTTTATGAGATGTGGTTACGCGTTCTGCGTTTGAGCGTAGAGTGACCCTAATGCTAGATAGCAGAGAATTTTAATAAAAACAGATAATGGTGCCGATTCCCTTGTTCACAAACTAAACTAAATTTAAGTTCAGTGCATCTTTTTCTTTCTATTTCATTAAGAAAAGGACAGAAGATAAATTTTAGTTTATTCCTGTCAAATTAAAACACTAAGAAAAGTCGTTAAAACACTATAACCTTTCAACGCTTCCGTTCAAATTCATTTCAAACCGCGTACTTTTGATGAGCTTAAAATGTTCTAAGTTTTTCGTTAGTATTTGAACCTTGAGCGCACTGCATTTATTTATACAAGGTCAAGTTTCGTTTCAGAAAAATCAATTTTTAGTGTCATCTTCAAATTCAAAGTCAAATCATTTATGTATTTCAATCTACTTTTTCCTTCAATTTTGGTAGGTAGTTTAGTAGCCGACCGTTACAGAAACCATAGGTAAAGTTAATTTCAAAGTAAAAAGTAGTTAATCTGAAGTAGATATGGCATGAAACAACTGAAAACTATAATTAAAAGCTATTAATAAATAGGTACCTATCTACTAATAAATCATGAAAGTGCGCGCGAAAATCGTGCAACTATATAATAAAATGCTAATTAAAGTTACCTGACTGGATAGATAACTGTGCGCGAATTGTGAGTCGCTGTCTTCTTCGTCCGAGAGCGGTTCGCATTTCACTTGCGTCAGTCCGTGGCCGGGCATTTCCTAGCGAAACAAAAAAAAAACTAATAATTTCACCTCCTCTACAAAATTAAATACTGTTGCTTGAAATAAATCTTTCACGGCAATAAACTTGAAGGAAGTATGTCGGATTTTTTTAGTCGTTATGAATATAAATTTATGTTGACGATATAATCGTAATTATCACAATAACAAAAGCCCGCTAAATCTATCCTCTTTGTACAAGTGTAAACAACAACGTGGCACCCCATGTTCTCCCCGGAATGTCGCAGAAATCGAACAATCGCCATGTTATAAGTAGGTTTACATAGGCAATTAGACAAAAGGAAGCGAGCTTTATTGAATTTTTCTCGATTGGTGCACAAATGAAGAGTGCAAAGTTGGATTCTCTCTCTCTCAGTCGCTCGCGAGGCAGACCGTCTCACGAGCTTTTTTTAATTTTGTTTGTTTAAAGCCCTTATGCATTCCGCTAACGTACATGAAGTTCGTTATAGAAACTTCCAACTGAAACAAACGCGCGTGACTGATTCAAAACTTTATACATAGAGAAAACTTATAAGACTTTAGGATAAGCAACTTTAAGAGATGTTCTTAGTGTATATATTCGTGCGCAATCACCTGTCAGAGGTGGAGGAAAGTAGTGAATGTAAAGTTGCGCGGTTAACCCTCTCTCGTCGCTTCACATCGTTCCATTTGAGGAGCCGGCGGCCGCAGCGAATGTCTGCGCGACCCCGACACACCGCGAGTTACGAAAACACATTCACTTTCACCGTCTTCCCGGCACACGGCGAAGGACGGTGCGAAACGGGTGCCGATAAACGCGAGGGAAACGGAATTGCCGAAGACGAGGGCGCGAAATTCACTCGACTCACCTAGTCGGTCAGCGGTGGCCGCCGCAAGCACTCGCCCGCGCCACACATGCACCGCGGACTTGTCCCGACACCCGCGACTGCACGGTGACCTTCGGGAAACGATGAGATGTCGCAAATGAAAGTGAATTCGGCACACACCCGGCCGAGTCTGCGTCGCTGCGTGGCGCATGTTTAGGAGGTGCAGGGCGGGCGCGTGCTCATTTTTTTCCGCGCCAAAGAAATAAAAACAAACGCCTTTTTGCCGGGAACCGGCCGCGCACCGCGCTGTAGCGGTGCTCCCTCTCACGCCGCGCCGCTTCAATGTGTTCCACAGTCCATCAGGCAGACTCGGCTAGCACTCATACAGGAGGCTGTCTAAAGTTTCGAGAATACTTTAGATACATTGTTTTTCAATTGAGGAAGTTTTGTAAAATGGCTGTTACTATTAAAATTGGCGATAGACAAAGTCGGCGAGGAGGGTAGGTGCATTATAGCACGTGTAGGTATGCAGGGAGGAGGCAGGGGGTGGTCGCCCGACCAGTCGGCGCCCCGCGCGGCGCCTTCTCTCTCCGCTCCGATTGATTTTTATTACAAGAATTTCGCTCGTGGTTTTTTTTTGTTTCCCGCACACCGAAAGCCTGGCGACGCACACAAAGAGATTCGTATAATTCGTTTGTACGAACTTACTAATGCTATTGATTTTTATAACGAAGCGACAAAGCTTACGAGGGAACCAGCGCCGGCTGTATCTTCAAGTTACAAGGAAAAGACTCAGTAGTATTCACTTCCTTGTTTGAAATAAAAAAATTGTTGAAGAATATTTTTATATGAGTGCTTATAGGCGGTTCATTATTTTGAAACAAATTGGAAGGTAGTTTAAAAAACTCGGTGGTATTTCTAAAATAAGTATGTTCAACGACGTACAAAAATAAAGTACCTAGTCTTCCTTTAGCACGAAGTTTTAGTTAATTGGATTTTCACGAGACTTTAGAGCCCGTGAGACAGTTATGGTCGTGGTTATGATTATGATTATCGTTTTAAACCGAACTGAGTTGATTACTCTTTCCATTCTCAAGCTTCCGTTTTATACTTGATTCCTAAGTTTATGATTTAGGCCTTGATTTTTCTGCTTTAACTATCCACTCGGCTTATTGCTACTACGCAGTCTAGTCGATCTTTCTGCCAGTCCGTGTTTCCCGTTAGCCTTAACCTGGAAGTGTTCAAGTTCGAGTGAAAGGTGACATCTAGGCTAGCGTGCACCATCGTCGACCACATCATCACTTGGGTACGGCTTACCTGTAATATGATAGAGGGGACAAAGGTAAGACTTGTGACTAGTTACTATCACCCTACATCATCATTATCCCACTATTGGGCAAAGGCCTGCTCCCAGGACTTTCAGCAAAGAGCTCATGTGGAATATTGTTTATTGATTTAGTCCAGCTCATCCCACCATCTTCTACGTGGTGTTGTCCAGCTCTTCCCACCATCTTCTACGTAGTGTTGTCCAATTCTTCCCACCATCATCAACGTGGTGTTGTCCACCTCTTCCCACCATCTTCTACATGGTGTTGTCAAGCTCTTCCCACCATCTTCTACGTGGTGTTGTCCAGCTCTTCCCACCACCTTCTACGTAGTGTTGTCCAATTCTTCCCACCATCATCAACGTGGTGTTGTCCAGCTCTTCCGACCATCTTCTACGTGGTGTTGTCCAGCTCTTCCCACCATCTTCTACATGGTGTTGTCCAGCTCTTCCTACCATCTTCTACGTGGTGTTGTCCAGCTCTTCCCACCATCTTCTACGTGGTATTGTCCAGCTCTTCCCACCATCTTCTACGTAGTGTTGTCCAATTCTTGCCACCATCATCAACGTGGTGTTGTCCAGTTCTTCTCACCATCTTCTACGTGGTGTTGTCCAGCTCATCCCACCATCTTCTACGTAGTGTTGTCCAATTCTTCCCACCATCATCAACGTGGTGTTGTCCAGCTCTTCCCACCATCTTCTACGTGGTGTTGTCCAGCTCTTCCCACCATCTTCTACGTGTAGTTGTCCAGCTCTTCCCACCATCATCTACGTGGTGTTGTCCAGCTCTTCCCACCATCTTCTACGTAGTGTTGTCCAATTCTTGCCACCATCATCAACGTGGTGTTGTCCAGTTCTTCCCACCATCTTCTACGTGGTGTTGTCCAGCTCTTCCCACCATCTTCTACGTAGTGTTGTCCAATTCTTCCCACCATCATCAACGTGGTGTTGTCCACCTCTTCCCACCATCTTCTACGTGGTGTTGTCCAGCTCTTCCCACCATCTTCTACGTGGTGTTGTCCAGCTCTTCCTACCATCTTCTACGTGGTGTTGTCCAGCTCTTCCTACCATCTTCTACGTGGTGTTGTCCAGCTCTTCCCACCATCTTCTACATGGTGTTGTCCAGCTCTTCCTACCATCTTCTACGTGGTGTTGTCCAGCTATTCCCACCATCTTCTACGTGGTGTTGTCCAGCTCTTCCCACCATCTTCTACTTAGTGTTGTCCAATTCTTGCCACCATCATCAACGTGGTGTTGTCCAGTTCTTCCCACCATCTTCTACGTGGTGTTGTCCAGCTCTTCCCACCATCTTCTACGTGGTGTTGTCCAGCTCTTCCCACCATCTTCTACTTAGTGTTGTCCAATTCTTGCCACCATCATCAACGTGGTGTTGTCCAGTTCTTCCCACCATCTTCTACGTGGTGTTGTCCAGCTCTTCCCACCATCTTCTACGTGGTGTTGTCCAGCTCTTTCCACCATCTTCTACGTGGTGTTGTCCAGCTTTTCCCATCATCTTCTTCGTGGTGATGTCCAGCTCTTCCCACCGTGTTCTACGTGGTGCTGTCCAGATCTTCCCACCATCTTCAACGTGGTGTTGTCCAGCTCTTCACACCATCTTCTACGTGGTGTTGTCCAGATCTTCCCACCATCTTCCACGTGTTTTTGTGCAGCTAGTCCCACCATGTGCCGCCGGGAAGCCTTACCTACGTGTCAGGGAGTTTTGGGGCACACACAATGGTGTTACGAATATGGACTGTTATAAAAACTTACGAGTTCGATATCTCCTAATGCTAGTTACATAGCACCTTCCATTGACATTGTTAAAGTACCACTTTAAGATGTAGTACACAGGTACAGCTGTAGTTAGTTATATTCAACACTGACACACTAGCGATTGCGTTGCACACACTTGATCGTCAATTGGTAGATTATACTGGCGACTTTGATGGACCTATTGTGGGCGAGTGAAGGTTACTGCAGACAGGATTCAAAGATTCTTCCACCATATAAATACATTTTTTAAGGTTTCGATTCATATTTTTGTATCACCAGCAGAAGAAAATTGGCAGAAAAGTACGTGTAGGTAGGTATTAGGTACCCTAGTAGCATTTCTGTTGGCGTTTGGTTGGGCCACATACCTCTGAAGTTGGCCCAACTAAATGCCAACGGAAAATGCTACTAGGGTAAGTACAGTAAGCCCAAGTAACCTGTCATTTAAAATGTACCTAATAAGCATATCACATGATCACAACGATCTTGCGAAATGTGGATGAAATACGGGGTGATGGCCTGAAACACAGGTTTTCATAAACCTAGATCAGGCAGGTCTACATTACAGTTAGAATTAAATTTTCCTCGATTGTAATTAATGTAAACCATAATTTAACATTATACTTGAATAATTTTTTAGGGTGTTTGGTAAGAGCACGGACTTTTTTGAGGGATTGCGGATGTCCTTTACTAGCACAAAATTGTTTTATTTTTCATTTTTATTACGATTTTTTTTTATTAAAATTGTTTGTAAACATGGCTACAAGCTATTAGTACGAATCTAGTTTACGCTGGTCTCGCATTGTATAGGATTTCCGTATAGTGAGAGATCAGCTTATACTGGAAATGTATAGCTTGATATGTAGCCGTGTGTAGGTACATTGGCCGGTTGTTTTAAACGGTTGGTTAACGTAACATATACGTACGTCAAATAATGACAGTTACATATATGGGGGATTATTCATAAACGTTGCGTTGCTTAAAGTTAAGTGACGTTCAAACGTCAAAAATGTATGGTTAAACAGTCGCTAATCATTACTTAACTTTAAGCAGCGTTCATAAATAAACCCTAAAATGTTTAACGTTCGTTAAATACAAAGCGTTGTTTCACTGCATAAAAAACCGATCGCCAAAGTTCAAAAGTAAAAGAACAAAATGACGTTAACCATAACCAGTGGGTATGACACCGGCAATGACTAAATAGCCTCTTGACTGCTCATACGGGCGACTCAGGCTCACGACACATAAATGAAATTGCACATAAGCTAGATGACAATATGATTTGCCATTTTAGTATTCACCAGTCATTGGATCTCTGCACACGCGGTTATTTTGATACATTTTAAAACATTTCTGCATAATCATAAACAATATTATGAGTTATTGTTCTATTAAATGGTGTGGGAAATCGTCTAGAACATCCAGCTATAAAAAAGATGGCATAACTTTTCATCGGTAAGCAAAATATATTTATGTTTTAATAATATTATGAATAATTGCAGGGCTCAAGCTGAACTGGTTGTTTACGTAAAAAGGCACAAAAGTGTATTCCGCGTTGATGTCTTTTTGAAAAGTCACTTTCTCTCACTAGGGTATGTCAATAAGTCTGTCCCTTTCTATCTCTACTAATGCTGTAGTGTTGTGACAACTTCAAAACAGTCTATATATAATTTGAAGATAAAAATTACGATGTTTCCTACTGGTAAAAAAATTACTTTACTTAATGTTTACATTTTTTTAAAGGAGGAGGTTATCAATCAATGAGGTTATATTATACTAGAGACGCAACGTCCTACTAAAAAGTTCCGAAAAACGTAACCACTTACGAGTTAAAGACGTAGGCTTTGAAACGGATACATAAATTATGTCAAAATGTCACAATAATCTGTTTGTCTCATTTCTTCTTCCGTCAAACTTATTACGTTGGAACGAGACAAGACATTGTTATCGGTAAAACAGCCAGAGTTGCCAACGATCAACGTAACTACCCCAGAATGAATATATTTTTTATTGAATCAATTACCTACTATGAAAGATTTTATTATGGAACTTTCAATAGATTAAAGATTGAAAGAAATTGAAGAATTTGATACATATAGGAAGAAAAAAAACGTGCGTAAACGTAAATATTATATTTCAAAACTATTAATATAGTGTCAAATAACTATTGCTTAAAATGGAATGATATTATTTCAATGTTTATGAAAATCATTTATCCATACTAATATTATAAATGTGAAAGTAACGCTGAACCAATCGTCATGAAATTTGGCAGAGATATAGCCTGGGATGGAGAAGGACATAGGTTACCTTTTACGCGATAACCGACATCCACGCGGGCGGAGCCGCAAATGATAAATGATTTTAATTCTGTAAGTAGTAGTTTGTAGTAAGTTTGTACAAACACTTTTACACGTCAATCATATTTTTAAAACTAGATGAGGTCGGCGTTTCCTATCTGACTACTCTGAGATGAAAGGCCGAAACAAACTCAGCGGTCACAGTCTCTTTTAAAGTCCAGACATAATCTTGGTCAGATCATGCGAAGACCATGTAGATTGGTGTCTGAAATGGGCTTTTGATGAAAGAACCACACAGATTGAGTAGACCTGTCCAGTCAGTGCACAACACTATTTAACACAATGTGATCATAAACAATCTAGTTTTTTTTATTTAAAAATATAACCTCACTTTACGTCTAAGATTATTCACTGCTAATAATTTTTTTTTTTTGTAAGTGTGATAAGTAAATGGTGATTTATTAAGTTAAAACCTTCGAAATACACGTGAATGTGTTACTTTTCTATTAAGTAAGTGTTTGGGTACTGCACAGTATTTTTATACCAAACAGACTATAATAATAATTTTGACTTACAGGAACATACATTCGTCATTCACTAAACTCCCAACAGTCTGGCAAAATCAAAATCGTTTTTACTGGTAACCCTGATGGCAAAAAAATGTTTGATAAATGTAATTCGTCTTTTAATGTTTTTTTTTTTTTGATAATCTGAAGAAAATTTACCAAACTTTCTTGTGAAATGTAACACCATTTGCTTTATTAATCTTTTCAGACCGTGACATGCAAATTTTAACCGCATATTTTACCATTTTGATATTTTTTAACCTTAAGCTATCTTTCACTTGACGTCAAGTTGACAACTGAAGTCAGATATGTCTGTGGACATATACGACGTAGTAATGCGTTGGTGCCGTACATTGCTGATCTAGTCCTATATAAGATCATTGTTATCAATACTTAATACTTTTATTGCATTCCACATCTACATGTGTGTTGAGTATTGATAACAATGATCACACCGACATGACAGGGTCCATAATGATCTAATTATAAGTTTACCACATAAGAATAAGTAGTTATTACTGTCGGGCACAGCAAAATAAGTGAGTTAGGAGATAAGTAAGTAAGATAAGTGAGTTATCAATTCAGATGTTTATATATTTTTTTTAGATTTACAAATATTCCGGAACTGAAAGAACGGTGGATTAATGCAGTTCACACGGAAAAATAAAATAAAAATTTGAAGTGTTACGTCATTGTTTTATTTGCACTCAGTTAAAACCCTATCAGGAAAGTTAAAAAAAAATTCTATTAATAGACGTCGATTTTATCGATATCGATATTATAGTTGTAAAACTGACTTGCGCATCACTATGTTTCGAACATTCGTCCTGACATTGTTGCATCGGCCAATCACAACCGCTGTATTTTCTTTGTCCCCCGACCCGCAGAGGTGAGTCGTGTGCCTATTTATAGACGAAATCGGTCTATCAGCTCTCAAGTGGTTTAATTCTCTTTGCTTACCTCTAACTGCCGAAACACAAAAACGCGGTTAACATTATTGTTCTGGCGACAGACTTAGATAAGACCTAAGTAGCAAAATTTGGTCATGTAAATATCCTAGGAGCATGTATTTTTTTGTCCTATATGAATCCTACAAACGTTTACAGAACCGCATTTGGGCGCAGTTTATAGGACCATTATGCCCTATAATAATTTTTTTACGGTCCGGTAAAGTGCAATTCGATTTTATAATTATCTTATAAGGTGTTTTTACAAGATATAAATTGTCCTATAAAGATCCGGTAAACGCATTGAATAAGCGCGATTAATCCTTTAATGATATGACGAGTGCTGCTACTGGTGTAATTGATCCAACAGTTGCCAGCGCGATGCCATTACTAGAGCATTCATTCGATCACTTTTTGTAACGGTGACGTGCTGCGGTGTCTTAAGAAAAAAATATAATACTTTCAAATATTTTCAATTCCACATTCTAATATCTATTTACAATAGGTTAGAACTTTTGTCTGTTGTGTTTAGAATGTCTACTCAACTTGCGAAATAAATTTTATTGATAAAGTGTTTGATGATAATAAACATTATCTTCATGCCCCTTCAAAACTAAACATTTTGTTATTAACTTTAGTCGATAATAATGAACAAATACTTATTAAATTATAACGCCATAGGATCTGGATCCCGTGTCCATAATATTGCATTACCAAAACTGTTATAAAACAACTTAGTCAAAGTTAAGACTATTATAGGATATACCTACTTCGCCTCCATATTTAAGTTTTAGGGTTCTTTTAGAGAATACAAAAGAAAGAATCCCCCGCATGCCAGAATATGTATGATAATGTTTTAAACAGAACGAATATTTTCAGAATAGTGTCAGAGTAAGGAATTTCAAAGGATTTTACATTTCTTAAAATTGATTACGAAATAGATAACGAAACTCGTCTTCGATAACTGCCAAGACGCTTAAATCTTTTCCATTTGTTTAAATCCATTTCTATTTTCTCTTGTTTTCTCTAACAAATCACAAAATGAGAACAGAATGGATGATTACTCTAGTAATAGCAAATGTAGGACACATTTATAAGTAGAATCTTACCTATAAAATATGTTGACTCTCAATGCAAGTAAATGCTATCACATGACTTTTACGCGAAACAAACAAGTACGATCATCATCTTATGCGTTGGATGGAGTTCCTCTGCAAAAGGTTGATACCATCCGTGATTTGGGCGTCCAACTCGATAGCAAGCTAACATTCATCAATCATATTGACACGATTGTATCCAAAGCGACAAAAATTTCGAGTTTTGTGAAGAGAATTTGTTCGAAGTTTCGGTCCATATCGACACTAAAATTGCTTTACTACACCCTTGTCAGAAGCATACTGGACTACGCATCTCCAGTTTGGAATCCCACATATCGTGTTCATATTAACAGGATTGAACGTATACAGAAGGCTTTCACCAGATACTTACGCTTTAGATGCCCTAGTTGCCCTCATGACGCTAATTATTCCCAAAGGCTTAATCACTTCAATATGTTACCGCTTGAACAACGTAGAAGCACTTCTGATCAGCTCTTGTTTTACAAAATCATCCATAACCTGGCGGATGTACCTGAGTTATTATCAAAAATTCATATATGTAGCTGTACCTAGGCGCACCGTAACTTGATCTCTACGTAAAATAAATACCTTTACACCGTCCCCATCAAGAACCAACCTTGGTCTCAATGTCCCCTTGAATCGATGAATGGCTAATTATAATAAAATACATAGTTGCAAAAATATTTATATATATACAGACTCATTTTCCCAATTTCGCAACGAAACTTATAACCATTAGCGACTAATCATAATTTCATAACCTACTTTTTTCTTTTTGTTTTTACTATTTTATTTTTTGGTTTTTTGCCACATGTGCCTGCCACTTCAACAATTTTGGAATGTTCTTGTATTGCACTCGTTATCACGTTCTACCGTTTTGAATTTTGAATGTCAATTTTACTATTTATTCATATCTTTTTTAAATTTTAATCTTAATGTGATAATTAAAATTTTTATTCTAATGATAATTTGGATATTAGGTTTGATATTTTTTTAATTCTAATTTCGTTTATGATTTTGTTTATTTTTTACTTAATGTCTTGTTTTTTTCATTGCTTCTAAACAATTTGTCTATCCTCATTACGAGTAAACACTCTTTTAAAAACACAATATTTAAGAAGCAATTTTTTATTTAAGTGCTGTGTACGCCTGTAAGTGACTAATTCACCATAACTTATGCTTATGTTATTTTTTATGTTAAGGTTTTTAGTGAATAGGTCGTTGGTGTACCTTTCAAATAAAATAAAAATCAGAGGGCACGCTAGTTTGGTGCTAACAATCTATTATAAGTCACGACTAAGACAAATTGATCCTATAATATCCTTGACCTATAGCAGCTATATCTAAGACGTCTATAGAAGTGCATGTATTATAGAAGAATGAAACAAGACGTTAACAACAGCAAACAATCATATTAAATGCGTTTATAGGACGAAAAGCGACACTTTCCTAATTAGTTTCATAACATGCGCTTATAAGACTGCAAGTTCTAGTAAGAATCTTATAAAATAATCCTGTAAACGTTTATAAAATTAGTTATAGGTTCGTATGTACTTGTAGCGCAAATCCTCTTTTAAATGCTGTTGTAAGATCACTGCCTTAGTCAAAAAGTCTATTAGATTCCTACATGACGTTTATTCTTATATGTCGATAACTATAGGAAAATTTTGCTACTTGGGGATGGTGGTAGCTAGCCAGGCGGACTTTGAATAAGCCCTACTACCAACCAAACCGTGCAGAATTTTGCCCCCGCTGGGAATCGAACCCGGGACCTCTGGGTCTGAGACAGGTCTAACCACTAGACCACAGACGCGGTATTTATTTGTAGTTTTGTGCCCATCAGTGCACGTGTTCTGTTGAGACCACACATAACATCACGCCTGTTTTCCCCGATAGTTTAGGCAGATTTGTACCTATACAGTTTGGTACCGACACAATTTTCTTAGGGATCATGACCGTCTTATCCTAGTTTTCACCCATAAAACCCGTCTTAAGTGTCGGTAGGTAATGAATAAGATATTAATAATTATGTTTTTTTTTTATCATCCGAAATGTCGTCTCAAATCTTTATTTTTTGTTTGTGTTTGAAAAAGAACGCAATTACTTTTGGTATTATCTGCAATGTATAGTGGCCAGCACATCAAGTTACCACAAACTGTCTTTTCTCGTTCGATTTTGACATTTTAAAGTTTAAAAGCGTTTGGAGAAATTTGACAGTTTCGTGTAGCTTGATGTGCTGGCTACTGTACATTTATGTAACAGCGGATCTAGAAAATAACTTTTGTGCTTCCAAAGTCTTAAAATTGTTTTAGGGCGGGTTGTTTCACGTCCACATATCGCACGCAATACGTAAATGGCGCTAACTATCGTCAAATCAAAAAAAGCGTAGTTTCACAAAATTATGCCCTTACGTTCGTTAAAAAATAACGATTACAGTAACCGGTGTCCAAAGAGAATTAAACCACTTGAGAGCTGATAGACCGATTTCGTCTAGGCACACGACTCACCTCTGCGGGTCGGGGGACGAAGAAAATACAGCGGTTGTGATTGGCCGATGCAACAATGTCAGGACGAATGTTCGAAACATAGTGATGCGCAAGTCAGCTTTACAACTATAATATCGATATCGATAAAATCGACGTCTATTAATAGAATTTTTTTTTAACTTTCCTGATAGGGTTTTAAGTGTTTTAACTGAGTGCAAATAAAACAATGACGTAACACTTCAAATTTTTATTTTATTTTTCCCTGTGAACTGCATTAATCCACCGTTCTTTCGGTTCCGGAATATTTGTAAATCTAAAAAATATATATAAACATCTGAATTGATAACTCACTTATCTTACTTACTTATCTCCTAACTCACTTATTTTGCTGTGCCCGACAGGGTCCATAATGATCTAATTATAAGTTTACCACATAAGAATAACTACATGTGGAATGCAATAAAAGTATTGAGTATTGATAACCTCCTCCTTTAAAAAAATGTAAACATTAAGTAAAGTAATTTTTGTACCAGTAGGAAACATCGTAATTTTTATCCTCAAATTATATATAGACTGTTTTGAAGTTGTCACAACACTACAGCATTAGTAGAGATAGAAAGGGACAGACTTATTGACAAACCCTAGTGAGAGAAAGTGACTTTTCAAAAAGACATCAACGCGGAATACACTTTTGTGCCTTTTTACGTAAACAACCAGTTCAGCTTGAGCCCTGCAATTATTAATAATATTATTAAATCATATAAATATATTTTGCTTACCGATGAAAAGTTATGCCATCTTTTTTATAGCTGGATGTTCTAGACGATTTCCCACACCATTTAATAGAACAAGAACTCATAATATTGTTTATAATTATGCTGAAATGTTTTAAAATGTATCAAAATAACCGCGTGTGCAGAGATCCAATGACTGGTCAAAACTAAAATGGCAAATCATATTGTCATCTAGCATAAGTGCAATTTCATTTATGTGTCGTGAGCCTGAGTCGCCCGTATGAGCAGTCAAGAGGCTTTACAGGGTGGAAACTTTGAGCGGGGCAGTAAGGGGAAGTACCTTATCCGTTGCAGCTACACGAAGAGACTATCCATATTTTTTTATGGAATTTTGATCCCCATTTACAGATTTTCAAAAAAAAATACAGTTAGCAAGAAAATAGCCATTTTACACAAAAACATTTTTTGATGCCAATCGATCCGGTTTCTAATACTGATTAAAGACTTCTATGGGACCAACCATCGTTGGAGTACTCAAAAAGTCACAAATTACAAAATACTTTTCCCGTACATTTTGTATGAAAATTTTACGCAAAAGCTTTTTTAGTGACGGTTGAGATCTTTTTGTTGACTGAATAAAAAGATAGTTAAAAAGAATTTGAATTTCGAACTCGAATTTGATTTGTCAAAATGGCGGTCACTTCGAGCACTTGATATCGTAGGGCAAGAAACAGCAAGATTTTAAATAAGAATAACATCATCAAGTTATGTTAGTTCATAAAAAAAGAAAATTAATACGCCTTCTTTTTGATATGTGTAAAATTCTATGTGATCATTTGTCTTTTATTTTATTTTTTGTATTTCAGTTACACAAATTCTTTACAAAATGTAAGGTAATAGTTATTTGTGCAACAAGAGAGCAAAGTCGTTTTTTGCTGCGAGTGCTGATTTTGAATCCTGAGCAAGCGAAGGATTCAACGATTGAATCACGAGCGTAGCGAGTGATTCTAAAGTTGAATCCTGAGTGTGGCGAGGGATTCAAAAGCACGAGATGCAAAAAACTTTGCTCTCGTGTAACACACATAACTTTTCACTTCAGCAGCGATATCCCATTAGTTCTAACGATGGAACAGGTAGAACAAGTGGGAAATAGAGACTCCCACTAGTTGTACTATTTTGTAATATAGTATATCGTAGTTGTTGCGTACAGCACGCAGGTACGTGATTAGTCGGGTAGAAAAGCGAAAGACAGTTTAATATTTTAAGTGACTGAGACCCTGCGTCGGCGACCATTCGTAGATCACGGGAGTGCGCAAAAGGAACTGCGCATCGTACGATGTATGAAGACGAACTGCTGGCTGTACACGGACCGAGCGAGCGGGCTATATGGTTTTGCCAAGCTAATGTGAACCCTACATTTTTATGGGTTCCGTATTTAAATATGTAAACGTAACGTACGGGCGCGTCGGCAGGGCCTCAATGTTTATTTATTATACAAAGCACAAAGTATGAAAATCAAACAATTATAAATGTTTTCTATGCGTAACATTCTCCCCCTCAGTGTCGACACGACACTTAAAACCTTAACCTAAATGATTAAAATATTTAAAAAATAAAATAATAATAATAATAAAAAAATAACTAGAACCTAAAAAATCGCTATCCTGGCCGCAGGACGTATAAGTAGGCCGTTTTTGGTCTTAACGTCGACAACCCTTACGCGTCCGTCAGCACCGGGGTACACGGATTGTATAATACCTTTAGGCCAGCAGATACGGGGGGAGTTTGGATCAGCTATTATTACCACATCACCTATATTTAATTGTGGACCCTCTTCTCTCCATTTTCGGCGTAGCACTAGATCAGGAGGCACCTCCTTTACCCATTTTATATTTGTTTTCCAACTCTCGCGCATTATAATTTTTCCTTTAATTGTAAATTGTATCAGATAACCATGAATGTCAAAAATTGACATAACGATACATAGTAGCTCGCGTTTCATTGATCTTCTTTTTAAGTTTACAACATCAACTGGTATACGCTTCAAGGTTAAATCAAATCCTAACTCGTCGCTAGCAGGGTACCATAATAAACCGAGTGTCCTTTCCGATTGATCTTTATCGAAGGCACAACAGACACTGTCACTCAATGCTTCCTTCGGTACGCTTTCCAGAACATCCGGTACGTTGCTAGCCCAGTTCCGTATTTCGAATCCACCCTGCTGGTGAATAAAAGAGACTTCCTTGATAATTTGTTTTGTAAGGTCGACTTCGGGTAAACTATCGATATAGTCGTCCATATAATGTTGCTTGCAAATAGCATCGACTGCCGTCGGATAAGTATCCTTAAAATGTAATGCATTTTTATTTTTAATATGTTGCGCGATAAAAGGCGAGCAGTTCGCGCCAAATATCAATGACGTCATAGCATATGTATTAACGTCCTCAGTGGCTTCATCTGTAAATAAAAACCTAAGTGTATGTTGATCCTTTTCCTTAATTTTGATCCGAAGAAACATATCTTTAATATCTGCAATAATTCCAATTTGATTTTCTCTAAACCTAAACATAATTCCAAATAAAGACTGCAATAAGTCCGGGCCTGTCAATAAAAAATCATTAAGGGAACATCCCTGTGTTTTCGCAGCTGCGTCGAACACTAAACGTAACTTCTTCTTATTGGGATTGTCGACCCCGAAATGCGGTAGGTACCAAATGTGGTCGCTAGACTCCCCCTCGTTTAGCCTTCTGGCATAATTATTCGAAAATAAATGCTGAATACGCTCCCGGTAACGGGACGCGTAAGCGTTGTCGGCTAACATTTTCTTCTCAACTGATTTTAAACGATTATAGGCATTTTGATAAGAATCAGGCATTACAAAGTTATCATTTTTCCAAGGCAATTCCACAAACCATTGGTTATCAACTAATTCACATGTGTTATCTAGTATGGTGACAGCACGCAACTCGTCAGCATTCTGTCGCGGATGTTTTGATATACCTATTGACTCTAACGCAAATGATTGTCTTACCAACTCGTTCAACTCAGCAACACGACAACGTTGCGCGCTATCATCACTAGTAATACGATCAGCCGACATGTTCATAATATTTATGTTGTTAACGACACCGTGTACACACCAACCTAGCGGTGTCTTTGTAACATAAGGTTCATTTTTATTCTTTCCTTTTAAACATAAGATAGGTGCAATAAGATCATAATTATCCTGTCCGATTAATAGTTTAGGTTGTGCGTCACATTTGCACAAGTCGTAGTCAATATACTCCGAATAATTACTAAAGTCCATACACGATAAACGTTGAATAGGCAAATTAAGTTCTTTCATTTTACGAGCACACAAATTAAAACGATTGCCTGCATTATTGGAAATGTCAAAACTTACGTTTTCCGTTTGGCACACAAGCTCACCGGAGTCCCATGCACTGCGGGCGCGCATGGTGACCGTCTTACCGTGGAGTCCCGCCTGATCGGCGAGGTCAGCGGATATCAGCGTCACGGTGGCACCGTCATCGAGCAACGCGTGTGTGTGGATATTGTCTTTAGGTCCATGAACGGTTACCGGCACTATTTTTAACAACACTTTAGGCACTGACGGTTCACTAACACTAGTGGACGCACTGGTGTGGGCGTGGGCAATGGTATCCTCGCGGCGCGACTCGTCGGGCGCGGATGGGCCGCGGGCTGCGTCCACCGCTGGGCACGCCGTCTCTGGTTGCGCGGTTGCGGGCGTCGTAGGCGCGGTAGGCTTCGTCCAGTGAAGGAGATAATGATGTGGATGTCCACACTCGCTGCAGTCAGGAGCGCTGCACGCGGCGGGTTCATTATGCCGTGCGCTCAAGCACTTGTAGCACAGATGTTTAGCACCGTGTATAAATTGCCATCGATCCCGTCTCATAGCGCGTTTGAACTTGCCGCACTTGTCTAAGGCGTGTGTCGTAGAGGCACGACAAAACATACATTTATTATCGGAGGTAGTAGTGCACGCTAACACTGAATGACTTCTTATATTATTATGGTCGTATTTCTTTCTTACGTCGTTCTGACTGTGTATGTAACTCACACCTGAGGTTGCGACGATGGTAGCTTCTCTATATAAAAACTCCGATAGTATTTCTAGTTTAGGTATAGTACTATCCTGTCTCTCGAAGGTATATTCGGCCCACTTATTGATAAGGGCGGGCGGTAACTTCGAAAGTATTATTGACGTCGTGTCCGGACTTTGTAGGTATTCCTGCAACTTAATAGCTTTAAGAGCCATTTTACGTTTTCGCGCGAATATCTAAGATTTTAGTCGCCTAATTTACCATCTTAGTTAATTCTCTGGTATTGGTGAATATATGTAAATAATAGATGATTCTTTCGTATTGACACTTCATGTAACACATTTACAAAAACTTATTTGTGTACTTTGTAGTTATTAATCTCCCAGAACTAGTTTACTGAAAAATCAGCGCAGAGGCAATTTCAGACTCCTATTTCTATAATTAATATTTATAAATTTGACTGAAAAAAATACACAAAGCATCAGACATATAGTTTTGTCGACAAATGAAGTACTAGAATTTCGATTATTAATAACATTAATAGGTAAAAAAAATAAAGACTTAGGACAATTTTTACGATTTATTCGCAATTATATTGCGATTTTTTTGTTTGAATAAAGCGTAATTACATTTTAAAAATCATCTCAAAATGAACTATGTTCTTTAACAAATCGAATTCTCAAGTTTGATTAAAATCCCTTCATTTAATTAGCCACAATATCCTTTTTTTAAACACTCTAAAAAAGAATAAATTGCGATGCACAAGTGGGCACCGTTTAGTACAGCGCGAGCGCCCATCGAGGAAGGACCTGTGCTACTTTTTCCCGCATCTCAATTGTCGAGTGCTCATATCGTAACCGTGATATTATACTACGACCACAACATTTTGATGCTTCCCAAATTGACTCGTTTTTACGAAGATTGCGTATTGCCGGAAATTATAGACCCTAGAAAAGCAAGATCAATGCCTTTACGACAAATATTTATTTAACGTAAGTGATAGTCATTATTACTTGACATTATTGTCAAATAATAATGACCAACACTTATATTTTGTACGATGTGATTGTTTTCCTGTTCATTTTTATTATATACTTTCAAAACATATATTTGTATTTTTTTATTAGTCTAGAAAGCTTTAGTAGACTGAATAAATAAAATAACTTTTTTAATAAATCTCTAAATACCGCATTATTATTATAATGGCTCAAGATTATTTAGTCCGTCTCGACCCTCGCATTACACTGCTTAAATTGTGTATGTGTGGATAGTTACGCTCACATACACAGCGCTGCCGTCTTTTACCTAAACTCGAGCGTTAAAATTTTGTGAAATGGCTCTTAACAGCTGTGACGTAGTTTTTAACTTTTATTGAGAAATTCACGATCTCCGTGTGGTATGCAGTCGGAAGTGGGTGAATTTTCTTGAGTTGAGTGAATATTTTATTAATTATACACTCTGGTCTGCCGAATCGTAATTCTAAGGTGTCAATTATAGCTTGCGGTGTTGTGTTACCGATGAGGAGCGATGACACGGCTTCTTTTGCATCACCACGTAGACACTTTCGTAACCGCCAAATGTTTTCTGCGTCGCTATAACTGCATAAGTGTGACGACTCTTTATATGACTCCTTGAACTGCAGCCACTGGATAGGGTCGCCGTCGAACACCGGTAAATCCTTTGATGTTGCTAGGCGCGCAAGGAGTTCTCTGTTATTATCACGAACGTTACTTCTCGTAAGCACTTGGTGCAGCGCCTCCGTTAACTGGTTGATGCTGTCGCCACGCGGCGGGCACTCGCTGACGAAGTTCTGTTGCTGCTCTGTGTGGGTCCAGGTTTTACTGCACAACGGCATCGTATTTAATGGGTTGACATTGTTTTCACAATCACTTTTAGCAATGGGCGCGACGGCATCTTGCTTGTCGAACCAAGACTCGACAATTTTCGAACTTTTCGAGGCCAAGCCGTCGTCTTCTTCTTCTAAGTCTGCTATATCGGCTTCCAGTTTCTTTGAAACCAAGTCCTTCTGAATTTGTGCACTTTTTTGTGCTAAATCGAGTTCGATTTGTGCTTGAAGTTGAGCCGCTTCATACTCTAGCCGTTTTCGGGCCGCTGCCGACGAACACGCGGTTTTATCACTTTTCACTGATTTTTCCAGTAACTTTTCACTTTTACTAGTAGTCGGCTGCTCCGTGGCACGTTTACTACGTGTTATAACACCCTTTGGGGGTGTGTGAAGCAGCGACATCCCTGCACACAGGTTTTAGTTCGACTAAACACGTGGCCGAGATCCTAGATCCGGCTCGATAGGACCACTTAATGTTGCGTACAGCACGCAGGTACGTGATTAGTCGGGTAGAAAAGCGAAAGACAGTTTAATATTTTAAGTGACTGAGACCCTGCGTCGGCGACCATTCGTAGATCACGGGAGTGCGCAAAAGGAACTGCGCATCGTACGATGTATGAAGACGAACTGCTGGCTGTACACGGACCGAGCGAGCGGGCTATATGGTTTTGCCAAGCTAATGTGAACCCTACATTTTTATGGGTTCCGTATTTAAATATGTAAACGTAACGTACGGGCGCGTCGGCAGGGCCTCAATGTTTATTTATTATACAAAGCACAAAGTATGAAAATCAAACAATTATAAATGTTTTCTATGCGTAACAGTAGTACTAGTGAGAACAAAACTCCCATTAGTTCTACCGTGGAACTGTTCAGTAGAACAATTAGTGGGAATAGAGGGAATAGAGAATCCCAATCCCAAAGCACCTATTTTATTTACTCCCATAGGCTGTCTTGAGCATTTATTATTATGGTATTGTATGAAAAATCGGTCGGTTTTTATATTGGCTGGACGTAAATTTTGGTATTTTTCTACAATAGTTACATATTCTTCGCGTACGACAAAAGACCTGTCAAGGTTCGTCTTCGGATTTTTCAATTTTACTAACAGTAATTTATCTGAATGCTTTTCGATATTATTAACTGTTAGCTCGTTATTGCGACACGCTCCACTAATTCCTATGATCAGTACAACCTATAATGAAAATATTACATAATTAATACCGTAGAGGCGGGTTACTTTGACCCTAGGGCATAAATTTGGCCCAAATCGAGAAAAAGTTTGAACTGCCCGCCGTGTCGCGACCACACAACTGAACGTCGTAGTTCCTTCGGTAACTAATACATGGCAATAGGAGACGCGTACTTGCGGAACTGTTTTACCAACTCAAGTGCACGTCCTACATGTTCGCGCCGTTTGAAGTTTTGTCAGTAACACCGGCGTATTTTACTGCTGCAAACTTTGATGTGTAATGCTGTATTTTGATAAGTTTTCCAATTGGATTGTAATTTATTTTGTTAGGTATGTATCTAGGAGTATGGCAATTGTTTTTTAAAGACGATTTACTTATGTTTTGGGACTCAAATTACAGATTTAGAAAATCGGTATACATTGACCGCCTTTTCGGGTAACTTTGGACCTGCGGGCCAAAGTGAAAAACTTTACATTTTTGATCAATTTGTTACAGAACTAAATTAAAAAGCAACATTCCTGATGCCATCCGTGTACACTGTACAGACGAAAGCCTGGCAGTCGTCGATATGTCGACTACACCCAGGCAGATTTAAAAAAATGTCTGGATGCAATCCAATCAAAAGTGCTCACACAAAGAGCGGCTGGAGGAAGGAAATTATAATTTTGTTAGACTGAAAAGTAAAATTATGTTTACGAAGGTTACCTAATTCATCTAAGATCGTTACGTTAAAACAATAAACGATAATATTATTGTAATTTTTGAAAGTTTGTTACCTTTCTAATATTTGTTGAGATTTTTTTTACATTAAACCTCTCCTGGATATTCAATCTTACCGCTCTTGATGGTTTCTTTGGCCACTGATAGCTGTAAGTGCGATTTTTCACCGATAAAGTTCATGGGGTTAAAGTAACCCTTTCCTAAGAACAACTTTGGCCCAAACTTTAATTTAAAAAAAAACTAATTCCGATTATCATATTTTCAAAAATCACTTTGCATCTTGTTGATTACATCCTTGAGCTTCTTTGTAACATATAATAACACTAAGAAGATAATATCAATACAAACTACAGAACAAATTCCAAAATTATTTGAAAAAAATTGCTAAAGTAACCCGCCTTTACGGTATGCATAATTTAACATTCACAGCATCTTTTACATATCGTAATAAATATTTTAACAGTATTGCTAAGCCAGACTAGGATTCATTGTGCCTCCAAAAATTAGTAGAAGCCAGTAAGTACCATTATACGTAACAGTCTACACACAAATTTTAATAACTAACAACATAAATTAATAGGTACCACTTACTTTAGCGGCAAGAAAATTGCAGTCCGGAGCTTCATTAATTTCTATGTTAAGGGCCGTGAACATTTTGGACTTTTTAGCCTTATGCCCAACTGACATTCTTTTTAGAAAAGATACGAGTTTTGCGTATGTTTCAATATGCACGTTATGTTTTGTTTTTAAAGTAGCTTTTAAAATTGAGTAAATACTCCACATTCTAGATGATCGCCTCGTCTGTGATAAATCTAAAAAATAAGATAGCAACACCGTCTCCGAAAAACTGCTTGCGCCCTTTGTAAGTCTCCATTCATTGAAGATTATAGTATGCTTTCAGATATTTCTCGCGAGACTTCTCAGGTAGGAAACTTAATTCTGCATTAATAACTTGTTGTTTGAACTCTTCCGGTATTAAAATACTGTTCTCGTTGCTAGTTTCACTCATAATTTACGATTATTTTAATATTTTTTTACTTATTCAACTCTTTACGCCAGCCACGAAATTTTATTCCCGCTCTTTTATTTAAATTAAGCCGTGTTCGGAAATAGCACCCATAATATTTTATTATTCAAAATATGTTACGTAACATTATTGAAACTAGAAATAAATATTTACAGGTTAAATATCAGTTTTATTTGCAAGAAATACTTATTATTGTTTAAATACAACAATAAGTTAAAAATTCAATAAATTACATTAAAAGACATAATTATTTTTTTGCAAAATTTCTTTAGTTAGTACGAAATTCCGAACGTGTTTGTCTTTGAGGTCGAATTCAAAATCGGTACTTCGAAAGGGCTGGTCTTTGTCTCTCTTTCTTTCTAATGGCGGGAAAGAGATAGAGTGTGAATGTTTCGAATTGTATGATTAACCCAAGGCTGAATAAGATATTCGCGGCTTCCTTAAAAAAATAATTAAAAAGTTACTTTGTCTCACTCAGTGAGCAAAATCGCATTTTCCTCACTGATTTCAGGCAGCAAAACCTACATGTTTGAGCTACTGAAGTGAAAAAGTTTTTTGCAATTTATGACTTTTTGAGTACTCCAACGATGGTTGGTACCATAGAAGTTTTTAATCAGTATTAGAAACAGGATCGATTGGCATCAAAAAATGTTTTTGTGTAAAATGGCAATTTTCTTGCTAACTGTAATTTTTTTTGAAAATCTGTGAATGTGGATCAAAATTCCATAAAAAATTATGGATAGTCTCCTAAGACCATTTTCGTGTAGCTGCAACGGATAAGGTACTTCCCCTTACTGCCCCGCTGAAAGTTTCCACCCTGTATAGTCACTGGAGGTAAGATAGCCAGTTCCTCTGTGGTTGAGGATTCCGGGTGAAGCTCGCTTCCACCTTTGGCCTTATAATCACTTACCATCACGTGAGATGAAGGCTAACAACACCCCCGTTGTGGGTAAAAATAAATGTATTCTAATAGACTGGAATTTGATTATTTCATTGACCTATGTATATATTTGTGTAATCGCGGGCTATACCAACCTACAATACCTAAATAATGCCCAAACGCCAGAAACAACATTCCGTTACTGGAAGGAACATCTACGATTTGTCAAAATTAAACTCATGTCAATTGATCAGCGGAGTAATTGCATATTACAGCAGCAATGGGTTTCATTTTGACAGTTCAACAACATTCATTACGTTATTTACGTTGTTGTGCTGACAAAGTTTTCGAACATAAGAAGCAATGGATTACCAATATGCTTCAAAATCATTCAGATTGTGATTGATAGTGTGATACGCAATTAGGGTGCTGATGGCTGTTGTAATTGACATGCGTTTAACAATTTGATATTTCTCATTTTTGTATGCTGGTTTTCGTTCCAAAAACCGAGTTTTACTGGAATTAGTATTTATTAGAACATTGTCTCTTTAACTGATCATTTACCCTAGTACAAATAAACACGGAATAAAGTTTTGACGGGACGGTTGGCGCAGTGGTTAAGCGATTGACTGTTGCGCTGCGTGTCGCGGGTTCGATTCCCGCACGGAACAAATATTTGTATGATCTACAAGTAGTTGTTCCGGGTCTGGCTGTTTTTGTATGTGAGTTTAAATGTTTGTAAACGCACCCACAATACAGGAGAAATTCTTAGTGTAGGACAACGTTTAAAAAAAAAGTGTATTGAAACGTCATAAAATGTATAGAGAAACCGAAGTTATTCCTAGGATAACTTCATTTCGTGTTTATTTTTAAGGCCCTTAGTAGTTAGTAGTGTTTTTATTTCATAACTAGCTTCTGCCCGCGACTTCGTCCGCGTGAAATTTCGGCCCACCCATCGATCGCGTTGCATCCCGTCGCTCGCCCGCGCTATAAGTTTGTTATCGCTTAGCATTCTTTCTAACTTTTGTTCTTTTCGCTTAGTTCCTAAGGATCATAGCGTGATGTTATATAGCCTATATATAGCCTTCCTCGATAAGTGGGCTATCCAACACTAAAATACTTTTTCTATTCGAACCAGTATCTAGTTCCTGAGATTAGCGCGTTCAAACAAACAAACAAACTCTTCAGCTGTATAATATTACTATAGATAAAAACACTACTTACTACTAAGGGCATTACAAATAAGCACAATTTAGGCACAGGCCTAAATTGTGCTTATTTGTATGATCTAAACAGTTGATTAACTGATTAAATATCTAAACAGTTGATTAAAATGTTGGTGAACACAGGTTCACCAACATTTTAATCAACTGTTTAGATATTTAATCAGTTGTTTGCTCAAAATTTCATAGGAAATTTTACATAAATCAACTGTTTAAATACCTAACCGTAAATTTGTCAAATTTCCTAACAAATTTTGAGTAAACAACTGATTAAATATCTAAACAGTTGATTTAAATGTTGGTGAACACAGGCCTTAGGAAATTTGACATAAACCAACTGTTTAAATACCTAACCGGTGGTTTGAATGTTGGTGAACACAGGCCTAAATGTTTAGCATTAATTAATATTAGTAGATACCACACTTTTTAACTTGGTTGGCTGATTACCTACAAGTAGGGTATTTGGAACATTCGTAGTATTAATTGATATAGTATTTGTAAGGAAGATGTACCTATTCAGTAAAAAAAGAACTTAGCGCTGTGTTTAAAGCGATTGCACCTAAGCGTAAGTAATAAAAAGTAAACAAAACAAGTCTTCCAGACGACACGACCCGACAAGGCGATAGATGCATTGACGTTATAGGTTTCTTGAGAACCAGTAGATGGCGCTATTCGTTACTTGTAATGATGTTGTTACTACAAAATAATATCAGTTATAAATCTTAACGGATTTAAAATGATTAATAAATAGGTTAATATTTTGACGAAAAACAATAATACATTCTAAATTTTTATAAAATAAATCACACATTTTGTAATCACGAGATGCTCCATCAAAAAGTGGGTCAAGGACAAGGTGTTCTAAATACATAATGGCAGTTGTGGTATACCATAACAAAAGAATAAAGAATTCGAATGTATAACTTTAATATTTATTATATAAGTAATTAATTAAATACTGGACATTACTTTTAACTAACGTATTGACTATTTTTCAAGCTTTCTAATTATTTGCTACTGGCAACATTTATGGAGCTTATTTTGGGTCATTCGCGTCGCTTCCAACTTGTACTTCGTTTGGATTTTTGTAGAGGTGCCTTTCTCTAAACTTGCAACATAGCATAGTTTTAGTTTAGTGTTTTCAATTTCATTCAAGAAAGCTGGCGGGTGTGCAAATGTGTTAAAATTAAAGTGGCAATTAATTATTGAAGAAATAAAAGTGTTCAAATACGTTAGAACAGTTAATGCAATAGTCAAGGTAAGCATTTTAATCGTTTGGTGTAGCGTTACGGCTCCGATAAGGGCTTACTTATTGCTAGGACTTTTCATCTTGAAAATTTCCACTCGTGAACTTTCGGAGTAAAGTTCTCAGAAGTTTCTTTGTTGACTTTCAACTTTTCCGATGTTCGTCGTGCCTTAGCAACGCGATAAACTTGAACAGATAATGTGTGTCATGAAAAGTTTGCCCAGAAAATAGTAAAACTTAGAATTTTCGTCGCCATTTTATTTTTTGTCGCGCTGGAAAAGCGGCCATTTTCTTTGTGCCGCGTCGCTTACGACAACTCGTATGTGGTCCATAAAGTTAATTTAGTTAAGTTGGGGCGTGATCTCATCGTATGAAGTGATTCGGTGAGATAATTAACGCTATACAGTGATAATCGTTCAGAATCCAATGTTTGTGTAGTCATAGTGAAGTTTTCCTAATGGCCTAGTTATTGCGTGGTGTTATTAGACCTTGTTTAGACGTTGCTTTGATTTGTTCGTTGTAGGGCTAAGGGCGCGACGTGTGGCTAGACGGCATCATGGACGACGACCAACAGTTCTGCCTGAGGTGGAACAACCATCAGTCGACACTGGTGTCTGTTTTCGACACTCTTCTCGAGAAGGGCATGCACGTGGACTGCACCCTGGCTGCAGAAGGACAAACGCTCAAGGCGCACAAAGTGGTCCTATCGGCATGCAGTCCCTATTTCGAGGTACGTAAACTCATTACAATGTAGGTCAATTACGATTGTGTCCAAGTTACTTGCAAGGCAACACAGTTTTGCTCTAATAAACATACTGCTTGTACCATTCTAGCTTTCATGTATTAACAATTAGGCAGTGCATAGATGAGTTGGCAACCGAAAGTTGCCTCTACTACTTTTTCTAAATGCCTGCTTGTAGTTATTTATTACCTAACATCATGCCATTAACAGTTGTTAACTTAATGACATGCTAGTGTTTTGGTGCATTTACTAATTACATTTAATTGATTTTGCTCTCATATTATTGAGACTCTGAAATTGAAAGAGAATTTTACTTTTAACAATGAATTGTATTTGAGACTAACTTTCATTAGAATATTTACAAACATAGTCAGTAGTCAAAGTAAACAAAGTGAACAATGGTTGGATGATTTGTTTCAGAGTGTACTATCACAGCAGTATGATAAGCATCCAATAATTATCCTCAAAGATGTGAAATATGCCGAGTTGAGAGCAATGATGGATTACATGTACCGCGGTGAGGTCAACATATCTCAAGACCAGTTGGCCGCACTGCTGAAAGCCGCCGAGTCCCTACAGATCAAGGGTCTCTCTGACAATAAGCCTTCGAGGCCACCGTCGCGCCCTGCGCAGGCTGTAGCTGCACACCCGCCTCGTGCCCCCTCACCACCTCCACAGGTTTGTGATAACAACACTATTCAGTATTTTGAATATCCTACTCTCTAAGAGCTATGAGAACATATTTCATACTCAAACAATGACAAATGAAATACATTCTAGAACAAATTATACAAGTGGGTACATAGAAGTAGATGTGTTTGGAATGTTGACAAAAAGTTGTATCTCACATGATTGGATGAGAATTACAAGTTATAGTAACATTCAAATGTTAAACCTTGGCACCATGTTCATGTGTGTTGGCAGATGTTGTAATGTGCAATTCATCAACAAATGATAAAGTTGGACTACAGAACACGTAAACATAGCAATATCTGTTTTGTAAAGCTTACTTTGAATGAAAATTATATTATTTTTTAAACTTGCAAGACCATAACTATACATAAATAATAATTCTATAGTATTGATTTCACTAAACGATGCCTGAAATTTTTATTTTATCTCATACTTGCCTTATTTCAATATTCGGCAAGAATGCAATCAGTTGAGGAAATAAGATGTATGGAACTATAAATAATTTATTTGCTTATAACAGGAAAAATAATTAGTATTAGTTGCTTAATTAGGAAGATAATAACAGCTATTACAGAAGACAACATTCTAGTAGTATAGATAGATCATTATGTAGCTGATATCCTTTGGATGTCACTCATGTTCGGAGATCAACAGCTTCTAATAAGTGTTCTATGTGAACCTTATTGGCTACAACAATATAGAAATAAAACTTCATCTTCTGTGTTGGCATGAACAATAAGTCATGCCACAGCAAAAATATTAGCCAAGTGATGAGGGTACAGTTGCTGAATGAACACATCACACTTCGACAGCACGGTTGACGCAGTGGTTAAGCGATTGACTGCTGCGCTGCGTGTCGCGGGTTCGACTCCCGCACGGAACAAATATTTGTATGACCTACAAATAATAATAATTTTATAATTTTATTTCAAATTCAAGTATGATAAAATCATCATCATCACCATTTCAGCCGAAAGACGTCCACTGCTGGACATAGGCTCCACAGACATGATAAGATAATACATTATAAATAAAAACATCTTATACTCCATTTACTATAGCATTAGACAAATAATGGCTAAATAACGTCAGTTATTGTGTAATATTGTTGAAATTACTGCACTTTAAAAGTTATTTTTTTAATGTAAATGGTAAATAGATTACAGTGCTTTCTATTTATCGTGAAATAACGGAGTTTATTAAAAGTTTACATCAAAATAACGAAAGGGTGAGAACAGTTATTTGTCTAATGTTATAATAAATGCATAAACTAACAGAAATTCGACAAGACATCTGTGTCTGAACTAGATAAATAAATATCTGTATCTCAGACAACAGCGCTCTGCCCTTAATTATACATTAAAAAGCTTACAAGTTCAGATTTGCTTTAATTATATACATATTTCATTATTTTTAGATCAATTAGTAGCAAATAAAATAAAAATAAAGTAGAAAGAAGTAAAGCGGAGTGGGGACCTCCTTTTGTCTCGAATGTAGATGAGTGAGTGTGTGTAGGAGGGAAGTAGTTATACAAGTAGTTGTTCCGGGTCTGGCTGTTTGTGTATGTGAGTTTAAATGTTTGTAAACGCACCCACAACACAGGAGAAATTCCTAAAGTGGTGGGGCTATTTAAAAAAAAATATGTAAGCCACTCTTGGTGACTATTTAATTATCTCATTTATTTTTAACAAGCGACCCACCCTCTCTACACAAGTGACTACACAGTACAAATATAATACGTTTATTACCCGTCGTACTACCAATATTACTACCTGTAGTACTACCAAGCGATCCAGTAGTACCATGGGAAGTTTTTTTTTACCTGTGGTACTACTGGTAGTACCACAGGCAAGAAACTATATAATAGGTATAAATCGAAAGTTGCTAGTAGGTAGATGTAGATTCAAACTAAAAGGGCCTTCATGACATTAGTTAATAAACACATAGACAACAACTTGCCTGGCAACTTTGCCTCATGGTTAATTATGCAAAGATGATAAACAAGTCATTTATCACGTCACCAGGCCCGAGACGGTAGTATAGACAGCAGTCGCGAAGGGTCAGTGAGTCCAACACGGCGTCGGAAGAAAGCGCGTCGCATGTCCAACGAGTTGCCACCCGTACCTATCCCGCCGCCCAACGACAACGCGCAAGGCAACGGAGACGACGGCGCTTGCAAGGAGGAGCTGCAGAGAGATGGCGTCGAAGATCTCACGCTCGACGAGGAAACTGACGAACAGCCCGTTGTGGCGCACAATGATGTTGTACGCAGTAAGTATCGCGTCTTCTTACCTCTTGCCTATTTTTTACTAGTTATACTCCATTTATTATAACATCATGAGAAAAGTGGCCCCCCTAGATACGAATATCTTTGAAGTTTTTCTTTCAAGTATAGTTTCAGAGTCTGTTTGACCCCTGAGCTTTTTTCGGTGTTTCTTCTCAGAGTAGTAGGATAGGAAACGCCTACCTCATCTAGTTTATTTTATTTTAAAATATGATTGACATGTAAAAGTGTTTGTACAAACTAACTTATGGAATAAAAAACTGCTTATCTTGACTGACCATTAAGATTCATGAAAGGATTATTTTGTGTTGTTGGAAGGAAACAAATATTTCCACACATATTTCGTTGCTATGAAGGATCTTATTTGATAATAAATGGATTATTGGTTAGAGATTAAATTAAATGACAAAAACACTCAACTAAATGAGAATAGCTTCCTGCTTTTTTTATTGTTACACGTTATTTGCCCGCATGCGTGAAATTTCCACATCCTATACGCATGCGTCCCGTTTCCTACCCGTACGCAAGATACGCGCTTGGACGTGGAGTTGAACACCAGCCCGATATACAATGCGCCCTGCGAGCGTAAAATGAGTATTAAAAAAATTCAAAAATTGGTGCATAGTGGGCGCCACGCATGCGGGTCAAACTGGCCTGGGGAAGCAAATCCGTGTGACCCTAAAGGAGCAATTAATAAGTTTAGCTGTTTCCAGCAGATATGGCTTTTACTTTGTAACAGAATGTTTGTTGACCTCCATAATCGAACATTAGGATCTGTGTGATAATTTCAAATGAGGCTAATAGGATGATTTCAAATGATTGTCCATCCATTTTACATGCTTAATTAGAAAAACTACTAAAAATATAACTAAGTATACAAGTGTAGACAAACATTTTATTGTGACATGTACAATAAGTAATAATAGAGGTTAACAAAATATATCTTGGAATAGTTCAATTTAGATTTGCGTACTGGTATTTTGTTTTACTTTATCCAGGCTGGCTGACTGGTTTTACGTATTAATTGATTGTAATGTAACTTGGTACTACTGTCCAAGAGCTTCACACTGCACTACGATCCGATCTCGATGGTACGGTGCAGACTTGGATTGCATAGTTCATAGCATACTGCTCTGCAAATAGGATCGGATGATCGCGTTCTGTGAGCTGAAGGTCTAAAATATGTACATATGACGTTTCACTCAGAGCCACATTGTAACATTACAGATTTCCAATGGCACATGGAACGATCTCAAGATGATATGATGAACTCGAGTGACGGCGCGCGAGAGTCGCAAGGTAAGCTCGCACTCTGTACCTCGGCACCGCCGCACGCGGCCCGCCGGGCGCCTGCGGCGGTGCCTCGCTCGGACAACATGTTGCGTTGACACTGCTTTCGATGTTTATTATAATGTACCTTTCAACAAACAACGCGACATGTCACATGGGATTCAATTGATAGTTTGGGACAATTATCTTTTTTTCTGTGAAACTTATCTCATAAAACAGGTCTGTTTGTCATAAAAAATGTATAAAAAGTTAATTGTCCCAGACAAACAAGGAACGGATGAAATGCGCAATGTCTTCCCATAATTTGAAATAGACAAACAGTCATTGCTTAAAATAATCTATTTATGTTATATATAAATATTATATTTTCACGACAGTGGATATGAGAGTGCTAGTGTTTTCACATGTGAAACTCCAATCTTATATTAATTAGTATCTAATATTATTATAAACTACTAATCTTATTACAGTTCTATATTTTATTACGTTATGAAACTTTAAAGATATTCCAGTGCATCAGGTAAAGGTATTTAATTTTGGTAATAAGGTTTTATAAAATGTAGCCTTTTCAAGGCGAGGTAATTCAAAGGTAAGTATAGGTTTACGATAATAATACACAGAAATTGTTACGCTTATGTTTGTGATATGGGATCTTAGTGAATGTAGATCATTGCATGCTTCAGTAATGTAATATTGTCGTAGAAAGCACGCGTTGCAATTAACTTTGGCAATTAGTGCAACTATTTAAACACGTTATTAGTCTAACACTGGAGTGGAATGGTTTATTTTAGTGGTAAGTAACTTTTTACGTATTAATTTTCAATGATATCTTAGTTATTAAATATGTAGTATAATTTACTTCAATAAGCACGACACTTCACTTCACCCATGTTTTAATGGGTGTTTAAAATTAGTTGGTTCATCTTCGCTAAGCAAAAATATCGTGGAAAACATTTTATAGCACAAGTGTGAAATCGAATGTTTGTAGAAGATTGGAACTGTCTGCACGCGGCGCCCCGAATGAAGGTAAATGTGATTTATTTACATTGTCCACGTAGTTGATGGTTATGTGGCTTATTTATTTATTTTATTATTTTCGTTTTTTTTGCATTCACATGTGATTTCACTGCAGACGTCTTTTCTTAGCAATTCATGTTCAAAGTTATAAGAAAAAAAATTGTTCGTTTAATTTATGCATGTTCACTAGGTCTATTTATAATAGAATAAACAAAATTATCGGAAGCATGGTGAGACACTACCAGTTCCTAGTGGATGCGCATTTCATTATTCAATATACTTATGCAATTATTTCGTAGGACATTTAAAAAATTAAATGTTTGAAGCCAAGACACCAGACTACAACAGGACATAAACATGGGGCATAAACAATGAAGTATACATTTTTATCTTTTTACATTATCATTCACGACATTGCTAACAATACCTTGCGCTTATTTACTTTTGTCTCTGCTATCTCCTACACGCACATTTACAACACCCGCTTGTAAGCACAACATCAACTACAAATCATCATCTTGGCTCTTGTAATCACACAAACCACAGGTCACCATCTTGATATCTAGGCTTCCTTCCATTGCGAGCTACTTTCCAACCTGTGTATCTGTGTCACTTACACACCACCAATGCTTTGTAATAATTTTTTCTTGCTTTTCATTTTAAACTTCCAGAACTGGTAGAAATGTTTAACACTCATTACGCCAAAACCCCTTTTCCATTAACCCGTGGGTACTTTAAGAACAACGACATTAAGATCGAAGATGGATGTGACCAAAGTGTTGATAAAAAGAACGTCAGAAAGATTGTTAGAAACAAATTGGTGACAGTACAAAAAAGGTCGAAAAAGAAACCCACAACTAAGGCAGGGATTCGTAGAATTGAGAATAAAGATCGTTTATACGTATGTTCAATATGCAAGAAGAAACATTATAAGTATAGAAGGAACAAGTTGAGACATGAAAAGTACGAATGTGTCACTGGGCCGCAATTTTGTTGTGAGAATTGCGGGAAAAGATATTCCCAGAAAAAGACATTGATCTCGCATATTGCTCAGAAACATCCCAACTGGATGAAGGAGCATCACACAGAAAAATAATTAACACTCGTTTTTGAAGCAGATTTTTTTGATTATGTTATCATTTAGTACTTGTTTTTCTTTATACAAGAGTTTATAAGACATGAATTGTTAAGAATAAGAATATTAAGTTTAGATTTGACTAATGTTTATTAAGCTTTAGTCCTTTTGATCTCCCCTTTGAGTTTCTTTTTGTTTTTGTTTATTTTTGCAATATTTTTTTTGTTTACCCATAGGGACTGAAATTCATAACACTTTGATTTTGTTAAATTGTTATACTGTAGTCAGTTACTATCTCGTTATAGTTATTTTCCCATATATTTTTTTTTTCCTTTTTTTGAATATATTTCTTTTCGTTATTATAAATTTTGTTTTTATTTATTTTTGAACTTGAAATCTTACTAAATGCGCAACCTTCGAAGGCTGATAAACGGACTGTATTGAACTTTTTATTGCAGGAAACACGTCGCCGCAGAATAATATCGTGACTCGTAAAAAAGTAGACGAAGACTCAACAGAGACAACCACTACTACACTAGCGATACTGAAAACTGTGAAGTCTCTTCCGCCTCCGCCGCCCGTCAGCACGACCGAGGAAGCCAAGGAAAACAAAAAGGTGGTGGAGAACAAGTCTCCGAAAGCGTCGTCTCCTAAGTCTTCTCCCAAGTCTTCAACTAAATCTTCACCCAAATCTTCACCCAAATCTTCACCGAAATCTTCACCTGATCGGCCGCATGGCAAGCCTCGTTCGTCCTCGTCGCCGTACAACATACTACCGACGCACTCCGCCCTGGCGTGTGCGCAGTACAAGACTGAGAAGGGCTACAAGTGTCCCAACTGTCAGCGATGCTACAACGCGCGCAAGAACCTGGTGAGGCACGTGACGCTGGAGTGCGGTCGCGACCCGCAGTACAAGTGTCCGTACTGCGCCTACAGCAAGCACCGCCGCAACGAGCTCAAGAAGCACATCGACAAGAAGCACCCTAGCGCGCACCAGCCCAAGTGAATGTTACCGCGCCGATATCACACCAGTGCTTTACTAGTGCCTTATTACTACTACAAAACTATTTGATCTTCCTTTAGATAATATTAAAGTTAAATTTTATATGCGTCATGTTTACCTATGTATTGATAAATGATTGATATTCAATATTTTTTGAGCTATTAAACGATAAAAGAGTTCAGAGACTTTTAATTTTGTATCCGTTCAATATCACCCAGTCCATTCCGATAATGTTCTTATGGGAAGATAAGTTTTAAAATCAGTTACTGTTATTTGGATTGTGCATGTTTTGCATGAATTTAGAAGCTTCGCCTTTTATAATTTCTAACAGAAATTATTTTTTATATTTTTTATTATTATAACGCATTTCTTTGGTTCCTTAATTTTATTTTAGCCTTTGGTAGAATTAACAAGACAGTATGTAGTTCCGCTTAACTTATTATTTGCAATACCGTTAATGTATTGTATTTCAGAGTTGCACAAGGATAGCCACCTGCCGTCGGCACTGCTGTCGCTGCTGTCGGCGCAGCAGGCGCAGTCGCAGTCGCTGGTGTCGCTGGTGCCCTCCTGCATCCAGGTCACGAATATCCTGAAGCCCTCCGCCACCAAAGACCTTGTGCCCTATGCTTCGCCTCTGCAACTGTCCAAGCTGCCACTAGATACACTCAACTCCATTCCGGAGAACATTAAGGCGCATCTCCTGCAGCAAGCGTTCATGCAGAACAACAACATGCCCATCAAACAAGACGACACAGAGTCAGACGCGGAGTATGACGATACCGACGACATAGTGCTTCCAGAGGAGTCCGACACGTTCTACGACAGCAACGGTGGCTTCCCGGGCAACTCGGGTGACGACGTATACGAAACCAAACCCGACATGAAAGGGCACTGGAAGCGAGACGGCAACAGCTCGGACGACGCGAGCCGGCAGTTCGAATGCAAGCATTGCGGCAAGAAGTACCGCTGGAAGTCCACCCTGCGACGCCACGAGAACGTGGAGTGCGGCGGCAAGGCCCCTTCCCACCAATGCCCCTACTGCTCCTACAAGGCCAAGCAGAGGGGCAATCTAGGCGTACACATCAGGAAGCACCACAACAACGAGTGGTACATCTACGCTAGCAACAAAGTGAGGCGGAATAAAAAAACCTCTATTTAGTTACATTTAAGAAGAGAAATATATTTAAAAAACCTTTAGACCAAAGTAGATACCTAACCAAATCGGTACTGCAATAATTTTATTTATATTTACATTATTTTTTGTTGAAGACATTTTAATATACACTAAAGAAATAGTTGTAATGTGCACATTCCCTAACGGCATTAGTGTTAATTTTGTTGTTTTTGTTTTAGAGTTTATTATGGTAGTTAAGACTGACCCTAAGTATTTTATTCAGAAGAATATGACCCAAGGTCGCCGTAATTTTAAATATTAGACAAATGGAAACTAGTGTATAGGAGCTATCCTTTCCAAAGTGAATTCGACGTAACTGTCTAATCTCCAAAGACCCATAAGAGGGTCATTGCAACCAAATTTTTGGAATTTCCATTATTTAACTCGAATTTGTTTAGTTTTAATGACCTATCATTCCTAAGAAAGGAATAATTCCAAATTGATAATTTAGTGCAATGATATTAAATAATTAGTTGATATTACATTAACACTACCTGCTCTATCAGGTATCTGTAACATTAACCACGGTAGTTTCCACCACGGGTAGATATTTATAATGTACGACAACATAACATGTCGTGACGAATCGTTAGTCTCGCTATATCGACTATTATCGACCCTATTGTTCATGTTTATAATTTATTTAAATTGTTTTCTATTAATTTGTTAGTACATGGGACCATTTTACCTTGTCTTCCTTACTTTCTTTGTAGCAAACCCAAAGTTATTTTAATGTTGTTTATTTATTAGGATAATGTTTTGAAGGACTCTTGTCCTGTGTAATGCAGTGTCCCGAATTTTAGTGTGATGCAATGATAGTTTACTTGTCGTCATTCGCACCAAAATTCGGAATAATTTGCAAATTAGTTAGTTAAAAGCTCATCAATAATGTGCCTACAATGTTACCTGTAGTTATAAAAACATATTTATTGATATTTTACAATATTTTCGGTTAGAATTTTTGGTGAACTGGGATATAAAATGTGTTCAAAATTTATATTTTTGTTTAAACGTGTTGTCTTGATATTAACTGATATTTACATGCAATAACATATTTTCATGTTTCGTTTAGCATATTGACTGTTGATATTTTTTGTTAAACTAGGATAACAAAGCTATTTGACCAAAGTCAGTATTAGATTTTTAACGTGATGATAAGAAATAAAGAATGTTATTTGTTGTTGAAACAAGTCATGGCTAAGCATAGAAAAATAATGTTTTTGATATATGCAATATTCCCTTCATATCATGTTACGATTGCGGTATGAGGTACAGATGTATGGATTTATATAAAAATTGGATGTTATTATGTTGTTTGTTAATGTTATTGGAGTAGTTATCGATTAGTGTGATTTTTATATGAATATATTGGGGTTTACTTGGTAGAAAAGTTTAATCAAATATAGCTATAGTATATCAGAACCAATGTGTTTTCCTTGCTTAATTACACTTTTTTTTTTTGCCAATTCCAGTATGTTACATGTATCACGTTTGTAACTTTTTATGTACCAACTTGTTATTAGGTAAGTCGTTTTGTCACGCATATTATATCTGTTCGTCGATTAACAACCGCATGTACGCATGGTCGTCAATAAAATACATCAAAACCCACTTGCTTGAGTTTCAACTTGCGCATGATGCATTATTTTCTTTTTCCTTTTTCGTTCATACTAATATAATTAATAATTTCAGGTAGACAAGAAAGCCCATGGGTCGGGAGACTACATTTCATTAACAAAATGTTTATTACAATGACAAAAGCTGTGTGACTAAAATGCTCCAGTAACACCATGAGATTTCTTTACATGCCTAGTATTTTCAAAGAATTTGTGAGTTGCTTCAGAAACCACTGTAAACAAGAAAGTATATTGTGAAACAGTGAATCCTCGATATAAAAGGATATAATTATAACAAATAAACGTTATTTCTTTTTTTGTTCTTTTTTTTACTTTTCCTTTTTGCAAAGCTTTCATCACAGCACTCGGTGGACACTCACAGTAGATATTATCTTTATTTATGATATGTATACATAAACATCTATTTATTTACATGTATGTATTATGTTTATTATGTATATAACATGTATTTATGTTTTGCTTGTAACTGTTGTTAACTCACGGGAATGTTGAATGTTGCGTTTGTGTGCGCGGCCGCGACACGTGCCCATTTTATGATACATCTCCGCGATTTCAGGCGGCGGCGGCGGTGGGCCTGAAGACGTGTCGTTCACTAGGATCGGGGGCCTGTCGTGGGACCAGTGGTCGGCTCGGCTCGCGCTGCCCTTCGCCGGCATGAGAGTCACGGCGCCTTCCTTGCCGCCCACGCCTGGCGAGCCGAGCTTCACTTGCCCCGACTGCGGAAGAGTCTACAAACTCAAGTCGTCACTCCGGAATCACCAGAAGTGGGAGTGCGGTAAAGAGCCACAATTTCAATGCCCGTACTGCGTGTATCGCGCCAAACAGAAAATGCACATCGCGCGCCACATGGAGAGAATGCACCGAGAAGTGCACATGAAGCCCGAGCAATACATAAAGCAGGACAACGTCGACGCTTGCACATAGCTCGACACACTCAGTGAATCTTAGTCACTAAATAAATACTCCATATTTGATAAGAATGTTGAACTATGAAGAAATTAGGTTTTACATATCAATTGTGTATTGAAGTTTACTATTGATACAGTTATGAGTAGATACCAATTTTGACATATCTATTTTGGCGTTATCGGATCGCTAGTTAAATTTAAAAATATACAGCACGTATAGATAGAGAAGTTCTTACAAATTCCCAAGTTATCCCTATTGTGATAAATGTGATGAAATCTCTTTTGTGATAGTGGCGTCAGACAGTCACGTTAGATATAATCGCCATTCGTGAGGTCACAAACAGTGCCTTAAATCGTTACCTAATCGAGTAATTAACGTAACAATCGAAGTTATGATGACGAAATATAGATACCTTAATGAACTTGAACAATTTGACGAATTACTAATAGTATTCACGCTGTTATACTATTGTAGCAGTGTTTGCAACTTTTGCATTTATCCAGTATGTTAAGTCTAAAAGTGATTTTGTATAGTTACGGTTTTACTCTCTTTTTTATATTTTTTATGTACAGCATTTAATATTGTAAACTATCATTCCTGGTTTCGTGTATGTAGTTTGAGTAAATACAAGTTGATTTTGGGTTTATGTTGTTACCAATTGCAGTTACTATCTTCTAAATCTGAATTAATAGATAATTATGGGTATTCAGTTGTGATATAACACTGAGAATTGAGTTATTATTATGACTGGAACTTGGATATACCAAATTGTATTCAATTTGTAAAGCACAGCTTGTCGACTTTTGATTGGGATTGATAATGCTGTATTCGGGTGTACTTGACGAACACACGATCGTGTATAAGTACTATACCTACCTACTGTATATCATAGTTTTAATGAAAATGATGCTATTTTCGCTTAGTTAGCAAGCACTAGTTCTTTGCCATAAATGCATGTTCCATTATTATTGTAATACTCATAAGTTAATTTTTTTATTTCAATTTATTTTTAGATCTCTTTATATCTAATGCATTTATTTTATTTTTAATTTAAGCTTGATATGTTTCTGTCGTAAAATGTGTGAAGATTGGTTATTGTTTAGTTCCTCAAGATGAATATCTGTTAGTACTATATTGGATGTTGTATTTAGGGCCAACTTATTAGTGAATAATAGGCCAGGAGAGTGCCTTAAATTGATTGTTGATTTTTTTGAAATTAGATACACTGCCATTACAGGTTTGTTACAATGAGTAAATTAAGCACAATCATGTTGGTATGTCAAGGAAGTTCCATTTATCTTCCACGTAGTTTTAGGTATTTTATACATTACCATTTAGAAATTATTTTAAGCTTAGGCAGTGGTAGCATGTATGTAAACTCATACCGTCGTAGCTCTAGTTAACCGTTTATAGATACATATACAGTCACCAGAAATACCGAGTTACAATTGAGTGATTTTACCGACAAACTACCACATTAGATTATTATCCGCTGGAGTTACCATCATACAATCAAAATGTAGAGTTCACAAAGTACAACCATATAAATCTTGTCAGTATAAAACTAAGTGCCTTCAAAAAGTTAGTCATTAGGGTTTAAAATGTTTCAGATTTAAAAACGTTCGGTTCAATCAAGGATGACTCGTAACTTATTATTGCAAAATTTCTAGGTTGTGATATAATAACCGTACAACGTCGTCATATATAAAAACGTAAATGATAGACATAGTACTTTTTGACTGTAGTTTTTTACAGAAATTATATACTCTTGACAAAACATATACAACTTATTTTTATACACAATAATACACAAATAGCTGTGATAAAGTATAAAAAAAATCTGTTGGTAGATGAGGCAGAACAGGAGTACATTTTAGTAGACATTACGCCCTGCGTATCAGTATCATGACCCAAGTGATGTTACGAACAATACCTACATAGTTACTCTTATTGTTTAAGAAATTACTACCTAGAATATTTTTGTAGTTATTGTAGATACAATTTACTGTCAATAAGAAGTTACAGTGATTAAAATGCATTTGATTGTATTTTTATAACCTTTTTTGTATTTTAAATAAAGTTGCTATTCTTGGTATGTATTTGTTTTAATATTTGTGATGAAAGGGTTGGGTTTCTTACTCAATGAGTTCGAGATTGTGGAATGTCGTGAGTCTCTATTTCATTGAGTATGGTAATAATAATTATAATATGCATGTAACAATCTTCGTTTTCAAAAATGATATGTGTATTTGTTGAAATATTAATTTCAATGAATTCGCATTTATGTACTGTAACTAATTAATGGTACCGAAGGAACTATGCATAACTGGTTGCATGCTACTTTAAAATAGACTATAAGGGAGCTAGTATTAGATTAATACCAGTAGTACATGAGCAAATTAATGGGAGACATGGTGCATTTTCCTTAGCTTTCACACGGTAGCACATTTCTATCGGTGGCTTCGCTTTACACACGGTGGTAGCTGTTATGTGCACGTATTTATTTTTATTTGCGTTTAATTTCAGTTGCACAGTTGTACACTCCTTATATATTGAGTTATGGTACGCCTGGGTTGAGCAGCGGTAAGGCTGGGTGGACACTGTACGAATGCGTCGACTGCGGGAACAAATACAAGCACAAGGGCTCACTCCAACGGCATATAAAATACGAGTGTAGAAAACAGCCAAGTTTCAAATGTCCGTACTGTGTGTACAGGGCGTATCAGAAACACAATCTGTTGCTACACGAGCGCCACCTACATAAAGATATGCCAGAGAAGGTGGATTTCGTATCAGAATGACCCGCCGCTAAAGGCCTCCAATGTCAGTAATTTTGTTATTCCTTAACTAACTTTCCGACTAGTTTGAGTTTGTTACTAACGCGGTGTTAAATAACTCGCTGTACTTTCGATTAAAAAGTATGTTACCTACGTACTTACTTGATGAGAATTTGTCTAAATCCAAACTAATCTTGCCCAATGTTGCGATTATTTCAAATAACCAATTTCCTACTAATTCTACTCCCAACAAAACTTAAATTATACTACATTTGACTACAGATCAATCAGATTGTAGTGAGCATGGGCGCTGGCAGGTTCATTTTCTCGTGTATTCCCATTCGTCTCCCCGACTTCGTCCACCTAGTGGGACGAACGGGAATTCGTTATTTTGTTGGTGGGACAAACGGGAATAATTTATTAATATTTTTTTTGAGTCCCATTGGTCCCATCAAATAAATTTCAGACTGGTTGTTTAATAGCATAAATTAATACGACATGAGACAAAATAGTATTAACTATGTAGGCAATCTAATAATATTTATAACAAAAATAATAGTTAAAAAAAACGAAAAAAACACGCTTTTATAGCAAAACCAACAAAAAAATAGAAAATAAATTTGAATTAAAAATAGTGCAATTTTTTTAAATAAACATAAATTAAGAATAGTGTACTTAAATAAAAATATTGTAATAAAAGCGTGGGGTGCTTTCTAAGATATTATCAAAATGATAAGCCTTCTACTCATATCTGTCAATAATAGTACATTGTGTTATAAGGGTGGGAAGTTATTGCAAACTCGTGTCATTAAAAACCCTCGCCTTCAGCTCGGGCTTGTTAATGACAGCTCGTTTGCAATAACCTACACACTCTTGTATCACACGACGTTTTTCAATACAGTTGTGGGAAAAAGTAAAAAACAAATTTAAAAAAAATTATCAATTTATCACACAAATTAAAATTTTCAGAAAATGGCGCGTTTTTGCAACTGGTTTTTTTTTTTTTTACAACGAAAACCACCTATACAGCCTATTCGATTTTTGACAAATTATGATGTGAAAATAATTACATTAAAACTGCTAATTAAATATATTAAACAACCATTTAACTTTTGAGAATTCAATGCTAAGACATACGGACTCATTCATGTTTCCTCGTATAAAATCTATCCCATTTTATTCTATGTATGAAAACTCCTTGAAACTAAACTTTTTAAATTGACTTATAAATTTAAAACTAAACTGCAAAACAATATGATCGAGCTCGTAAACAAAAGTCACGACCGCGTAAAACAAAAGATGCCTGTGCAAAATATTAAATTTTCGAATCATATAAATAGGTTGGGGAAAAAGTTTCATCGCATTTTTTAAGAAAATTCAAAACATTTTTTATTATAGTTTATTTACATTTAACTATAGTATGTAGGTACCATTTTGTTCGATAACTTTTTGCCATCTTGTAAGTAGGGACATGATCCGATTGCTATAGAAATTTTGGGACTTCTGATCAAAATACCGCGACAAGTGGTTTTGGCAGTCCTCTCGTGATGTTAACCTGACACTGCCTAAGGAATTCTGAAGAGACCGAAACAGGTGGAAATCTGAAGGTGCAAGGTCAGGACTATACGGCGGATGCATTAACACCTCCCAGCCAAACTCTCTTAATTTTTGCTGAGTGGCTAAAGATGTGTGAGGTCTAGCGTTATCATGATGAAAAACCACACCCCTTCTGTTGATTAATTCCGGCCGCTTTCTCTCAACTTCTTGCTTTAATCTCATCAGTTGTTCGCAGTAGAGTTCAGAATCGATGGTCCTGTCTGGTGGTAACAGCTCATAATGAATGATGCCCTTCCAATCCCACCACACACACAGCATCACCTTGTTGCAAGATAACCCGGGTTTTGCCACAGTCTGTGAAGCCTGACCGGCCTTTGACCACGACCTTTTTCGCACGTTCTTGTCGTACGTGATCCACTTTTCATCACCAGTTATCAGCTTCTTCAAAAATGGTTCGGTTTCATTACGTCGCAATAAAGAATCACAAATGAGTATACGGTTCATTAGGTTTCTTTCAGTGAGCTCGTGAGGTACCCAAATATCGAGCTTTTTGGTGTACCCAGTTTTTTTTCAAATATGCCAAAACTGTTTTGTGGTCAATTCCCAGTTCTTCAGCTACGTCGTAACTACTGATATGCCGATCTTGCTCTACTTTTTCAAAAATGGCATCCATTTTATCCGTAATAGGGCGACCAGAGCGACGTGCATCTTTGACATCAAAATTTCCGGATTAAAAACGCTTAAACCAAATTTGTGCTACTCTCACAGACACTGCACTAGGTCCATAAACATCGCAATTTTTTTCGCGGCTTGCTTTGCATTTTTACCTTTTTTGTAGTAAAATTTTAAAATGTATCGAATTTCTTCATTAGATTCACTCATCTTGACAGTACGAAAAACAAATGAAAATCACACATTTTCCTAATTTGAATTTGGAATTATGTTCTTTAAAATTTAAACTTTCAATGATACCAAAACCAGCCAGATACAAATAGTATAGCCAAAGAGATTTTATTACAAGTTCATACATACTATAATGCGAAAAGACTTTTTCCCCAACCTAATATATAGCCTCTGAAAGTACGCCATGTTTAACAACTGTATTGAAATAGTACATTTCAATACAGTTGTTAAATAAGGCGTACTTTCACAATTTAAAAAGTTTAGTAGCATGGAGTTTTCATACATGGAATAAAATGGGATAGATTTTAAACGAGGAAAAATGAATGAGTCCGTACGTCTTAGCATTGAATTCTCAAAAGTCTTCTAAATAGTTGTTTAATATATTTAATTATCAGTTTTAATTTAATTATTTTCACATCAACATTTGCCAAAAATCTAATAGGCTGTTTTCGTTGTAAAAAAAAATGTCCATGTTTGCATATTTACCTAATTTTTTTTATTTGTTTTTTACTATTTCCCACAACTGTATTGAAAAACGTCGTGTGATACACGGGTGTGTAGGTTATTGCAAACTCGTGTCATTAAAAACCCTTCCCACCCTTGTATCACAATCCTACTAATAACTAACTAACTAATAACTATTGACACCACAAGCTTTTTTTTCCCCTTATTTACACCATTCTTAATTCAAATTTATTTTCTATTTTTTTGTTGGATTTTCTATAAAAGCGTGTATTTTTAAACTATTTATTTTTCATTTTTTAGTTACATTTTCTATAAAAGCGTGTTTTTTTTAACTATTTTATTTTGTTTTTTTTATTATTAATATTGAGTTGTCATCGGTCCTCGATAAGTATGCCAAATTTCGAGTTAATCCGATGTTTTGAAGGGGGTCAAAATCATGTTCAAAGTTTCGGTTACATAGGCACATACGTATGAAGCTAATAAAAGCGTGTTAACATGGTCTTAGTTTTCCACAGAATTCGTGTAGAATTGCTATTCCATTAACACCTGTGCGGATTCATTGTTTTGTCACACCACCAACTATATAAAAGTACTCTGTGCTACTAAGCCACCGACTTATTTAAGGACACTAGAGGGAGAGGATGTCAGGTAAACCAATAGGGTTCACGCAAATGAAACAATGTTATCGGCCCTCATTTTATAAGTAGCGGCATCGCCGGCGCATCTCGCCCGAGCCATATAGGTACCTAATAGTTATCCAGAAAAAAATATTTTGTAAAATAATTATTAAATCTAACCAAGTAACTAATTTGAAAAGTAAACTGCAAAACAAGGATTACCATTTCATGCATAATATTGTTTAGTGGGACGAATGGCACCAATCTAGGAACATATTCCCATTCGTCCCCCTAAAATCCCGAGGGGGACGATCGGGAACAAATTTAATATTATTTTTGTAAATTCGCGTTCGTCCCACTAGGTGGACGAAGTCGGGGGGACGAACGCGAATACACGCATTTTCTGGGGGGTGCTTTTTAAATTCCACGAAGCGAGCTCGATAATTTTTGCACTTCATCTCTGATATATTAGGTTTTTCGTTCATACAGGAGTAGGAGGAGGATTTTTATATAGAGTCGCAATTTAGTCAACTACATCCTTTAGGGGGGTGTTTCTACTCGTCATAATAAACAACTTTCGCTATGAAAACTCGTAGGAATACGTCTCGAGAAAAAAAAACCTTTACAACTATAAACATTATTTCGATGAATGTATGAAATGATTTTTTTTATCACCTCTTTAAAGGATGTAGATGACTAATTTTAAATCGCCACCCTGTGTAAATAGATTGAGTAGGTTGATTTTATAGCCCGGGTGGTGCAAGTGCACCCTCTTGCACCCCCCTCCCGGCGCCCATGGTAGTGAGACTACCCCTAAAATTCCAACTTTATTATAGGTACACACGGCTACATATCAAGCTATAATTTCCAGTATAAGCTAACCTCTCATTGTACGGAAATCCTATACAATGCGAGATCAGCTTATATTGGAAATGTATATATAGCTTGATGTGTAGCCTTGTGTACCTACCACATTTTTTTGACCTAACATTATCGCATAGCGCAACTTTATCTCTTATTGTTCGATTTCTGGAAATCAAAGCTTCTCAACTACCTAGGTGATCTTTTCCCATGGACTATAATTCAAGAAATATTTTTGTAGTGCGACAAATTTCGGCTATTTTCAAACTTAGTTGCATGCAATATTTTTTTGTTATAAAATCTGTATGTATTATCTGCTTAGCACTCTACCTACACAAAATAAATATCTGTAAATACAATATCGTTTCTAATCAATAACAAATTGTATCAATAGTATGATGAGATTATTAATGCCTTTAAAAATTCATCTGTTGCAGCTGTAATTGTTACCATGAAGCAAAACGTCTGGACCTTATACTTAACTCAAGACTTCAAACAAATCAAGAGATTGGTGAGAATATAAAGAAAATACAGACAGCATTAATTTTATTTTGTATCAGTGCAATCTTCAGTGCCAAAGAATTTTGAGTAGGCATGTAACTATAGATCTTGCCTTGTATCCTTATTTGCCCGTAATTGCCCATGATGTATTTAGGTATATGGAAAATTGCGTGGCCCTTGTTGCTGGCTACCATATTTTATTTACAAAACTTGTGCCTACATAGGATAGCTAATGATACCGGCACGGTGCAGCTGTCTACAAACCCTACACCACACGGACAGCGCACCGATGGCAATTTAATTTGTCCTACAGATTTTTTGTAATTTAAAACTTAGGATGTTAATTTTGTCTCACCGCTTTGGGTTAGCTGTCTGTATGGAAAAACATGTTTTTTTATACTTAGAAGAGATAGATTATCACTGGATGCTTCTCTTGGTCAACCATACTTCGCGCATTATTCAATGAGTTATACCCAAAGTCTTAAATTCAGATCATTTATCTAAACAAAGGGGATAACATCGACACCTCCTAAGTACAACTAAGTAACTGACAAATGCAAACTTTATAGGAGAGCGAATTGAAGATTTCAATTTCTTTAAATCGCCGTAGCTAAGCCCCTATATACGTTTGAGAAAAAAGTATGTTGGGTTAATAAAAAAAAAAAGACTTGTATTTGGTAAATATAGGTATATAGATGCCAAAAATGCAATAAAAACCGTTTCGTGTATCTGGCAGATACATACGTATACTTAGCGGGTGTCGACATATCAAAAAAATATCTTCGTAATGGTAATTCACATAAAATGGCAAAAAAAGGTTCCATTTTCTTTTAAGTACTGAATTTAAGAAATAATAATTAAAAATAATCATACCGTAATTATTTTTATAAATTTTCGGTTTTAAACAAAGTTATTAAAAAAAGGAGATTTTCTGGTATAAAATATTTTATGATACTGGTAACAATGCAGGAGATCCAAACATTTTCACATTTTTTACATCTTCAACAACACTAATATTACAACTCTCATCCATAGATTCATATTGTATGTATCATAACTAGCTACATTTTGGATGAAAACGGCTGTAAACTGTTTCGAGTGGAAATCGATTTTGGGAGGCCTACGTCTAGCAGTGGACTTAAAAGGGCTGATTATGACGATCATAGGCCGTGTCTCCGACACACTACATAAAACATTGTTTGGCAACGTTATTTTGTTTGCAGTTCTTATAATTAATTCACTTTAATTTCATAGATGATTATTTACAAAAAATTATAATGATAAAAAATTGTGTACCACTGTCCTGTCATTTTGACAGTTACATTCCTTGACATTACTTAAATTTGTTTACATAAATTATCTGAATTAGAGACTTTGAGTATAGTGCACTACTTAAAACTGTTTAAAGCTTTTAGGGCCTTACAAATAAACACGGAATAAAGTTAACACAAGCGTAAACGTCAAAAAAATATTCCGTGTTTATTTGTAAGGCCCTTTAATATTAATATTATATTTCATGTTAGTTGCATTGCAACTTATAATTTGTTAGCAAATTCTTAGTGCTGAGATGATGATAAGTAATAATAAGTATATTAGTTTTTCGATTCACCGTTAGAGGCACTGGTGAAAATCTATAGATGTTTTCGAAAGACGTCAGTTACCAATATTTACGTTAGAAATCACCATTATTTCAAAGCGAAATAATACCTATTTAAGAAATTTTATTTAGTAAATTTCAATACCTAACAATAATATGAAAGACAAAACTTGAAGCAACTTATTAATGTATCATAAGGTTAGCAATAACACAAGTATTACGTCACAACTAGAAGCAATATTACTAACTCTATATTTAAGGTTCCTGTCTACGAAACTCGGTAGCTTAGAAGGCAGCTTTTTTTAAGTTAAATACTTGTTTAGAAGAATATGTTGATTCAGTTCAGAAGAATATAAACATAAGTTATAGACAACAGTATATACGTAACACATCAGTGTTTTTCGTTTATATTATAAAGTTATAGCATAATATTAAGAGATTGTTATATTTTCTTGTTCTTGTTATTAATGTTTGTTTAGTGTGTGTTCCTTGTTACCAAAGAAAATTTATTACTACAAGAAAATTTGTGAAGGAAGCAATGTAGGTATTATAGATACATATACAGTATTTCTGTTAAAAATGTCTTATTTAATTATTTGCATTTGTTACTGTTGAATAAGTTACCTTAAAGAGTTCAAATTTTGAATCATGCAATATTATAAACCAAAGAATCTTCCAGTCGATTCTTAGCCATAATAAGAAATTAGTGCCTTATATAATAATTATTTTATATACTATCGTTAAATAAATTAATAAATATATAAATAAACTATATACATAAAAAAAACATAAACTCACGTCCCATGGGGTAGGCAGAAACTACAGAACGCCAAAATAAAAAGCCATAAGGTTCAAAATGGATTGTTTATTATGGTGTTTTACCCAATAAAACACCATAATAACCTCTAGGAGGTTAAGTAAATTATTATGGTTATTTAATATTAAGTTTTTGTAGAGAAACTTAAGCACTCAATAAGTGGTGTTGATAAATATGAATGTAACATCAGAAGTAATAAAATAATGTGTAATGTAATGAGTGTTCATGGTACGAATACCTATAGATTAGAATTTTATATTTTATTACGAAGTTTAACCTAGAGACCCACCAACAAATTAGTTTAGATATTAACATGATCGGTGGTAGATTATCTGACTCACAATTATTTTAGTCAATAAATTATAAAATATTGTACGACCAATTAGGTCAATTCTAATAAATATATCACCAAAGAATTATATTTCCAAAAAATATGTCCAAAGATGCGAATGTAATTGTCGCCAATGTAATTAGTTACGTGCATTTTGCAATATGTCATGAAGTGACTACAATTTCCAATATAATTATATTTTAATGAAGAAGTTCCATAATATTCTGTACAAGCCTGCCTACAGAATTTGAAAAATATCAGAAAAAATCTTATTAATCGTTTGTTATATCTTGGTCTAGAAAAATATCATTTTAAGGCTAAGCATAGTTTTGGTAATAAAGTGGATAATACATCTTAGTGAGAGCAGCACAAAATAATGTTAATTATTATTAATGTTTGAAGTATTTTTTATTTTGTTTTCAGTGAAGTCGAGTGTGTTTGGTTTGTTCTTTTAAATTGGATTATGCATGTGAATAAATGTTCTTGATTCAATAAAAAAACTTGTTTGTCTAACAAACACCTGGGACAACCGATAAAGTCACTTTCTACCAACGTTACCGTTAAAGGCGATGTCAAGTTAATAAATGTAATAAAAAAATATCTCACAGAATCTTATATTGAGTAAAAAATCGGAGTCAGCCTGTACTAATTACTTTCTTACAATAAATATTAACGCTTGCACAAAGTGACTACACGCATTTAACCACTTCGACTCTTCAAGTAAAATAGTGGCCTTGTTGGATTGTTTTTTCAAAATTGTTGGTTTTTGTAATTCATACGTAGGTAACTCATCGTCCTCGTTCCTGTAAATATCAAAATAACCCAAGTCTGGACGCGTTAACTGGTTTTGGAATATTTTATGATTCTTTATAATTCTACAAAACCAAACATTTGCTTCCAGGTCAAGAACATCAGGTTAGAGACCAAGTAACGTAAAGTTAACGCGTTCAAGTACAAAGAACAGTTTTCTGGCATAACTCCAAAGAAAAGAATCAGTTTGTCATCTCATTGTTGCAGGTGATGTGGAATTCTTTAAAACAATGATGCAAAACATGTTGCCGATTATGCCAATGAAGACAAAAAACTATTGGTCACATTATGACATGTCTTATCAATGTGAGAAGTGTAAAAGGAAGTACAGGCACAAAAGCACGTATAGAAGGCACGTCACATACGAATGCGGTAAAGAACCAATGTTCAGATGTCCGTTTCTCGATTGTACATATAAAGCGTACCAAAAAACCCATACAGACGCTCACATCAAGACGAAACACAAACTAGTGGCGCTAGAATATAAACGATGATCCATGGACGTGAGGAAGTATTAAGAATATTGTGATATTAAAAGTTAATTATTTTTAAATGAACGTGGGAGTTTTATTTAAAAAGAAATGTATAATTCCGTGGCTGGCGTGATTAAGTAGACATGTCTATAATGGCAATTTGTCAGGACGGCCATTTTAAAGGTTTGACCTCTTCTGGTAAGTAAATCGGTAAATTAGTTTACAGTATGTGTTTTAGGGGTTATTTTATAACATCTTTTAAATGATAACAATAAATAGTGTGCGTAGTCGCAGCGGAAAAGTGTTGAATTTCTTAATTACAGTTTTACAGATATTTAGTGTATGACGTCGTGTCAATGTGTACGGTAAGTAAAAATTTGTGCATACGACCATTGGGGAGCTATTCAACAAAAACTGTTTCCGCTGGAACTACGTCATCCTAGCGGCACTTTTTTTGTCTATGGACGTACCAGAAAAAAAACACATCTAATAGTTAGTGTGTAACGAGAGTTATATGTGTATGTTCAAATGAAATTTGTGTCATAAAACTGCGAAGATATTCAAGTTTCCACTGCGCTGACGTTTGGCTATTTGATGAAAATTATATAAAACGGTTTAGTGGAGAGTTGTAATTTTTTACGCACGTTGCTTTGAATTTGTGTGTAATGTTTGTGAAAACAGAATTTGAAAAAAACATACCGTTCAGAAGATATACACGTAAAAGTAAAATAAGGTTATTAGGTCCATGTACTTAAAATAGTAACTCTAGAGCCTAACTTATAACGTTTATTTGTATCTTTTAAGGGTCTACAATGTCCTGCCAAGTTTCATTTATGTGCTCTTAGTAATTAATGAGCAATGGCATAATTTACTACGGCTGGACCACTATATTGTATTACATCTGATTGTAGGACTTTTTAATGGAAAAGCAAAATAAAACATATTCCAATATTTAGTGTATTAATGCAACTATTTACATGTGTAGGAGTGTTATTCTCAGGGTGTGTGTTGGGTCTTATGAAATCAATTCGGACGCACGTTTAACAGTAGAAAATAATGTATATTTGCATAGAACACCGTATTAGGGGCACAAACAGGTAAGTAAATATAAAAACAATGTAAACTTTTGCGAGCGGGGTGCGAGCGTGGTGTAGGTACTCGCTACCCTGCGTCTACTGTCCGTTGGCCGGGGTGCGAGGTCGCGGGTGGGGGTGTCATCTCCCGTTACCGCTCTTAAGGGCAAGTCCGCACACAAACGTTAAGGCCGCGTTACACAAATGTAAAATTTCAGCTCATTACACTAAATAATTAAAGAGATATTATTAAAATACCAGAAAAACCGCAATACATGGATAAACCGACCAAGTTTGAATGGCTACAAAAATGCGGGTTAATAGAGCTAACGTTCTAAAATTACCGTGTTGTACCATTATTTCTATCGTATAGTTGCACTTGTCATTTATAATCGTAAACATTCGACAGCTAACGCGATTTCGCTCGCAGGCCAGCGCCGTATCCCTATCTCTGTTAATGTCTATTGGTAACTGTTTAGGTTTGCGACTTTGCGACTGTGATCATACTGATCAGTCTGATCACAGATGAATGAGTTTTGGTGCATGTAGTCGTGCGCCGAGTCCAGGGCCTCAAGTCTGCTATTACAATAGTGTCGGAATGGTCTCTTCATTGTGAGTTTTTGACAGATTTGCCATTTAAACACTGTCAAATACTCACAATGGCGAGACCATTCTGACATTATTGTAATAGCAGACTTGAGGCCCAGGTTTACTGATTGCGATGTTAACGCGTAACATTATCTTCCTCCTTCTATTATATCAATGCACCAAACATAAGATAGAAACCAAAAACAAAACACAGAAAAACAAAAACACAGTTACGTTACGTTTTTAAAAATTTAAGCATAGTTACGCAGTAAATAGTTTTCTTGGTACGTACGCGTGGCCGTAACTTTCGATAAAAAACTCATAAACAAACGAAATCAAAATCGAAAAACAGCGAGTTCCCGCTACAGAGTACCTTTTGAGTTCCCGCGCACGCGGCTTCTGAACTGACGTTTGTTTACCAACACACGAGCGAGTTGCACTAGGGACGTGCCTGTGCCACGATATTAATAATTCTCAAATTTTTACTTTTTACGGAAGCATCTTGACAACTCGATTACTTTTTTAATAAAACTTAGGTTCATAAGTTGGCAACTAAACATTTTCATTTAATATCAAAGCTTTTTTGTAACCAAAGAAATTAAATTATCTTAAATCTCTTGGTTTGTAACCGACATTTGTTGATAACTATACTTATTACATAAATTTAGGGTTCAGAACTTAGTTGGCCGTAACTGGACATATATATCACGATGTAAACAGAAATACTTCGTTAAAAGCTATAACTGGACATCTCAATATATCACGATTGAAACAGAAATACTTCGGTTGGCTATAACTTGACATCTCAATTCGTCAAATAAAAGAGAAAACTTTTATGTGTCTATGTTAAGATATCAAATAACGAATAATATTTTGGTTACTGGGTATAAGTTGATATAACGAAATATCAATGTTCGTTCACAAAAACATGTGAATCTTAAAGACATGTTGTGTTGTCAAGTAAAACACGTAAAAAAAATGCGAGATGTCAACTTATTCCTATAGTCGATTGCTCCAAAAGTTAGTTATATTTTGAGATGTCATTTTTTTTTTTCATATAAATTCCTAATGCGTAGAATGTATCCAATAAAAAAAAAAAAATACAAGTCGAGATGTCAATCAATGTATGTGTTACCGGCCAAATCCGATTTGAGGCCAAACTAGTTTGTCCTAGGCCAAACCGGTTTATCCTATTTTTGTTAACACCCCGACTCGGATAGGTTAGGTTAGAAGGCTAAGGCGAAGCGGAGCGGAGCTCCCGCCTTAGCCTTTGTGGTTATTTTTTTTAAACCACCCAGAAATAGGAGCCCCGCCAAGCGGGGCTCCGTCGACCTATCTTAGCGCAGGTGGAGTTCTATGTTAGAGGGTTTGGCTTCCGCACTTAGTCCTTAAGATGAACCATTGTGCATGAGCCATGGCGGCCGTCGGTGGTTATTCCAACCAGCCCACCTCCTTCCAGAAGCTAATCACGTCTCCTGGTCTGTTCAGAACTTCGGTAAAGGATCTGGGTGCCCCGAGGGTATCTGTTCTAATCTGGGTGACGCCTGTGCATTCGAAGAGCACATGTGCAACGGTTTCTTCAGCTTCCATGCAGGCTCTGCACAGAGGGCTGTCCGTTATTCCTATTGTGTGGAAATGTTTGTTTAGCGAGCAGTGTCCAGTGATGGTCCCCGTCACCAGGCGCAGACCGTTCCTGTCCAAGCGTAAAAGGCGCCTGGTCAGCCTACCATCCAAGGATGGCATTGCTTCTCTGGACTGCCTGCAGCCTGGTGTCGAGGTCCACCAGCTCTCCGCTTGTGTGTGAGTGAAGTCCTGTAACCACCTGCGTAGTTGGTTGAAGGGGATGGGTATGATAGGCTCGGGTCCACGGACTGACGTGCTAGATGCCCTTCGTGCTAGTTCATCAGCTGCGTCGTTACCCAGGGATCCGCTGTGTCCTTTTGTCCATTGCAGTGTCACTGTGTTGCGGTTGGGCACCGTTGCTCGGTCTAGTGCATTGTGACATTCTAGTATCAGTTTCGAGGTAATATATCTTTTCCCTAAGGATTGGAGAACAGAAGCACTGCCGACTATTTTGTTTTGTGCTCGTGATTGGAATGTAGATCTATTTAGTTTTATTTTTTATTTTTCTGTATACCACCTACTCAAGTTAATTATCTTTTTGTATGCACGTGTTTCTGTGACAAATAAACCTATTTTTCTTTCTTTCTTTCTTCTTTCACTGTCGGAGAGTATACGAATATGGGTGTCCGTGACTCTCCTGGCTTCTATTGCGTGCGTGATATGATGCCCACACACTCTGCCTGGTAGACGGTGTTGAACATTCCCAGCGGGCTGGATATGTTTATGTTAAGGTCTTGTGAGAAAACTCCGACTCCGGTCCCGGAGTCGGTCTTTGATCCGTCAGTGTACACTCTCAGCTCATTCGGGCCTGAGTAGTCACATCGTTCTGCTGTGAGTATAATGTTGTAGTGCTTATGGAAGTAGTGCAGTTTCGGGGCTTTGTCGCAGGGTGATGCCATCATTGGCTGGCGTTTGATCGCATCCTCCTTTAAGCGTATGTGCTTGACTCTAGAGTCTTTGCTCGGGGTTCCTGTTTCGTTGAGCCTAAAGGCGGCCAGGGCCGCCTCCTCTCGCATAATAAGGTGTAGAGGCGGCAGCCCAAGCATTGCCTGTAGAACGACAGTAGGCGTGGTTCGCCTGCAGCTAGTGATTGCTACACAAGCGAACCTCTGCAGTTTTTCGAGATCTCTTTGGGCTGTGCTCAGGTCTGTTCTGGGCCACCAGACTAGTGAGCCATATGTGATAGTTGGTCGGATGACTGTGGTGTATAGCCAGTGAGTAACTTTGGGGCTAATTCCCCAATTCCTGCCGAGCAGTCGCTTGCACTGCCACAGGGATATGCTGGCTTTTGTAGTGATGTAGTTAGTATGTTTTGCTCAGTTCAGCTGTTTGTCCAAGTATATGCCCAGGTATTTGGTTTCAGTTGATAGGCTTAGGGTAGTTCCAAAGAAGTTTGGAAGTTGTAGTGTCGTCAGTTTCCTCTTTTTTGTGAAGAGAATCAATTCAGTTTTGGAGGGGTTCACTGAGAGTTAGTGTTTATTGCACCAGTCCTCTACTATTTTCAAGGCTTGGCGCATGAGGTTACACAGGGTATTTTCGTGGGTGCCATTTATTATTATGGTTATGTCGTCGGCGTAGCCTACGGTGAAGTAACCTTTGCCATTGAAGTGTTTTGATGAGGCTATCCACCACCAGGTTCCATAGAAGCGGCGAGAGAACGCCGCCTTGCGGACAGCCTTTCGCCACAATGGCCCTTGTGGTGTCGTTTACTGTGACTTGCACAGCTCTCCGTTTGAGCATGTTGGTGACCCAGCCACCCAAAGTTGAGTTTATGCCGTGTCTGTCAAGAGCCGTGTTAATACTATCGAACATAGTTTTGTCGAAGGCGCCCTCTATGTCAATGAAGGCGGCCAGTGATGAGCATTTGTGGTCCACTGCGCATTCAATTTTGGAGACCACACTGTGCAGCGCGGATTCTGTTGATCTGCCTGTGGAGTACGCATGCTGTTGTTTGTGGAGTGGTTTTACCCTTAGAGGTCCGTCTTGGATGTGCCTATCACAGAGTCTCTCGAGGGTTTTTAGCAGGAAGGATGTGAGGCTTATGGGCCTGTAGGCCTTGGGTTGTGTGTAGTCAGTTTTGCCAGGTTTGGGTATAAAGATGACTTTCACTTCGCGCCATGCGAGGGGGATGTATCTGAGTGCCACAGAGGCTCGATAGATCTCCACCAACCATGGTGTCAGATGATCTACCCCCCACTGTAGCATGGCTGGGAAAATGCCATCCAGCCCTGCGGACTTGCATGGCTGAAAGGTGTTTATAGCCCACTTAACCCGGTCATCTGTTACTATGTGATGGGCTCTAGACCAGTCTTGGTCCGTTGGGGTACATTCCGATTCAGCCTCCCATGTCCTGTCCTCTAGGAGTCTGCAGTCTAGGAAGTGAGTCTCGAGGAGGACCTCACTGGTTTCCTGATCAGTTAGTGTGTAGGAGTTATCGGGTTTTTTCAGCGCGCCAAGAGTCCGATCCTGATCGGTTGATAGGATCTTTCTTACTCTTGCGGCTTCATTATTTGTCTCGATGGATTCACAGAATTTCCGCCATGCTGTTCTTCTGGCAGTTCTGATTTGCTTTTTATATGTATATTGGGTCTCTTTGTATAGCTCCCAGTCGTCTGGGAGTCTAGTGTTTTTGGCTCTGTTGAATTGATTACGTAGTGCATCTCTAGAGTTTGCTAAGTTCAGCGTTCCATCAGGGGTTCCTCTCGCTCTGGGCTTGTGGCGCTCTTAGCTTGCAGCATGCATGGTAAGCTTCGGTTAGGTATTCTGATAGTTTTGTCACGGTACACCGTGACAAAACTATCGGCCGTAAGGCCGTGGGCCAGAAGCGCAAGTATATCGACTCGAGTAGGTATGATATCCTACGCACCCGGGCCATGACCTTTGCAGCTTCCTCCGGTGGCAGACATAGGGTTACATATTATGTCCCATAATTGTCGCCATCGACGGTAGTTGCCCTGTAAAGTGACCACCTGGCAATGTCATACCATGTATTCTGACGAATCAGAATACGATGGAGTCGGGCTATGTCCCCTTAGTGACAGGGGACGAAAAGCGAGGCTCGGACTCGGGTGGGCACGTCGGTCTGTCGTAGTACCGTCAGTGTAAGGTCGGTGTCTGGGAGTCTAATTCGGGGCACGTTTAGGGTCAGCCACACCAGGGCCGAGTCATCCTCGCACCACATCTGCACGGTGCCTTCCGCTACCCGTGGGTACCCACGGAAGGCCGGGAGTGGTGCTGCCGGGTCAGTGTCCTCGAGGAGATTTTCTAGGTCTGTCTTTATGTATTCCGCCTCTTCCCTAGTCAGATCTCTAGAGGGGGGGAAGCAAATTGCTACGGCCAGCCGCGCCGGAATGTCCTTCGTGGGTCGCGCGTAGGTCCTGTGTCCCCCCTGGGTGGAGTGGGTCCTCACGCGTTTGGCGTCCCCCTGGAGCGTACTCAGTGAAGCCGTGTCGTCAGGGCGTTCCCTCTTCGCCGGCCCTATACCGCTCGGTCCAGGCTGCGACTTGGAGGTGCTTGGCTGGGTATTTTTTGCCGGCAACGCCTGGCGCGGGGCCCCAGCACGCCTTCGCGCAGGTGGAGTTTGGCCTAGGCTATACTGGTTTGTCCTATCGCGTGTAGGGAGGGTTTGGCCGGTAACATATGCACGCCAGCCACGGAATTATTTGTGTACACACGGCTACATATTAAGCTATAAATTTCCAGTTTAAGCTGATCTCTCATTGTACGGAAATTCTATACAAAGTGAGACCAGCGTAAACTGGATTTGTGTAGCTTGATATTTAGCCGTGTGTACACTGCACGGTATGGTGTAGTTACCTGTTGGGATTCCCGCTGAAATCGAATTCCTTTAGCTCTATTGAATTATTAACTCAATTCTTATTTCAAATCAAATCATTTATTGGTTTGGGTAATTAGTACATAGATGTTTTATTATAATAGTCCTCCATGTTCTACCGTCACATGGGCATGCAAATCATATTATTTTTTAATTTACTTAAATTTAAAATAATAAAATAAAAAAAATAATAATACAAAAATGCAAGTGGTTAGTAATACATTAAAAATGACATAATAATACAAAATGTCAAATGTCAACAACGTTACAGTAATAAAAAAATACAAATGTCAAATGTGAAAAGGTTACAGTAATAAAAAATGTCTAATGTGAAAAAGGTTACAGTAATAAAAAATGACAAATGGAATAATAGCACGTCAATCAGTCAGTGATTCATGGGCATCTGCTTAGTTTCACCATATTAAAATACATTTTATGGATTGACCTTTTTCATTAAAATATCAATTGATATTACTAAAATATTAACATACTGGCTAGTAAAGAAAATTAAGAGCATGTAAAGAGAATATTTTATTATTTCCCGCCATGGCCGCCATTTGCAGACCCATTCTCATTCCCATCCAGACCCATTTTCATTCATTTTAACCTTATTAGTATTATGTTTTTACTTTTCCATAATCTACCTTATAAACACTTTCAAATTCATCTTCTAATAACACAAATATTCACACTTAGGGCGCCTTCCGAATTGGCTAAAATCGCTCACAGCGCTCACATCGTTTCACATGCGTTCCGATTTAGATATAACGATTATGACAGCCGAGGGCTGTCAACAACTCGGAACGCTCGTGAACGCGCTCACGGTGCTCACTCAATTTCAAAACGATATTAGCGTATTTCTCTGTGTATTCACCAAAATTTTCTTCTTCGTAGGTTAGGTAGCAAGTGTAGCCAGAAGAACAATTTTGAAAATGCCACGATTGCTATGATGCGACTCAAAACAAAACAGCACAACTGTCATTTTTGACAGCGCTCACGGCGATATTAGTAAAAGGCATGGTCGGCGTTATCGATAGATGGCGAATGTTATGACGTCATCTATGACGTTTCACGGGACATCGTTATCGCGCTCACGCTAATTCGGAACGGGTTTTAGCACGCGAATATCGATATTATCGCAACTCGGAACGCAGGGTTACATATCATATCCTTACCCACACACATAAACTTACATATACAGATAATACTCAGGCCGCTTTCCGAATTGGCTAAAATCGCTCACAGCGCTCACATCGTTTCACATGCGTTCCGATTTAGATATAACGATTATGACAGCCGAGGTCTGTCAACAACTCGGAACGCTCGTGAACGCACTCACGGTGCTCACGCAATGTCAAAACGATATTAGAGTATTTCTCTGTGTATACACCAAAAATTTGTTCTTCTTAGGTTAGGTAGCAACTGTAGCCAGAAGAACCATTTTGAAAATGCCACGATACGATAAGATGCGACTCAAAACAAAACAGCACACTGTCATTTTTGACAGCGCTCACGGCGATATTAGTAAAAGGCATGGTCGGCGTTATCGCAAGATGGCGAATGTCATGACGTCATCTATGACGTTTCACGGGACATCGTTATCGCGCTCACGCTAATTCGGTACGGGTTTTAGCACGCGAATATTGATATTATCGCAACTCGGAACGCAGGGTAACTAATGTTACAGTGCCTTATTTTTATACCGTCCCGTCTGCAGTAAAGCTTCTTTTGTCTTTTTGCTGTTCCATTGTGTTTGTGATTTCTGTTATTAATTTCTCAAATGGCTAATTTAGTAGACAATATAGTATCTGATTTGGATGACATTTCAGTGGCAAATGTTCATTGCTGTTTACCGGAGGAGTGTACAAAATACTTAAATAATAGGTTGGGGAAAAAGTTTCTTCGCATTTTTTAAGAAAATTCATTTTTTTTTAAATATAGTTTATTTACATTTAACTATAGTATGTAGGTACCATTTTGTTCGATAACTTTTTGCCATCTTGTAGGAAGGGACATGATCCCCATTGCTATAGAAATTTTGGGACTTCTGATCAAAATACCGCGACAAGTGGTTTTGGCAGTCCTCTCGTGATGTTAACCTGACACTGCCTAAAGAATTCTGAAGAGACCGAAACAGGTGGAAATCTGAAGGTGCAAGGTCAGGACTATACGGCGGATGCATTAACACCTCCCAGCCAAATTCTCTTATTTTTTGCTGAGTGGCTAAAGGTCTAGCGTTATCATGATGAAAAACCACACCCCTTCTGTTGATTAATTCCGGCCGCTTTCTCTCAACTTCTTGCTTTAATCTCATCAGTTGTTCGCAGTAGAGTTCAGAATCGATGGTCCTGCCTGGTGGTAACAGCTCATAATGAATAATGCCCTTCCAATCCCACCACACACACAGCATCACCTTGTTGCGAGTCAACCCGGGTTTCGCCACAGTCTGTGAAGCCTGACCGGCCTTTGACCACGACCTTTTTCGCACGTTCTTGTCGTACGTGATCCACTTTTCATCACCAGTTATCAGCTTCTTCAAAAATGGTTCGGTTTCATTACGTCGTAATAAAGAATCACAAATGAGTACACGGTTCATTAGGTTTCTTTCAGTGAGCTCGTGAAGGGTACCCAAATATCGCAAATTTTTTTCGCGGCTTGCGTTGCATTTTTACCTTTTTTGTAGTAAAATTTTAAAATTTATAGAATTTCTTCATTAGATTCACTCATCTTGACAGTACGAAAAACAAATGAAAATGACACATTTTCCTTATTTGAATTTGGAATTATGTTCTTTAAAATTTAAACTTTCAATGATACCAAAACCAGCCAGATACAAATAGTATAGCCAAAGAGATTTTATTACAAGTTCATACATACTATAATGCGAAAAGACTTTTTCCCCAACCTAATATATCAAATAACTCCACAACACGCGCAGTATAAAAAAGAACTTTGACCAACTCCTAGCCTTACTATCCCTAATTAAAGTTGATTGTGATATTCTGATATTGACTGAGTGTTGGTTAAATAAAATCACTAACCTTCCGGTGTTAGATGGCTATAACTCCCACTTAACATGCAACAATAAAAACCAGAATGAAGGAGTGGTAATGTACAGAAAAAACCATATCCAGTGTACCGTTCAGGAGCCTGTTTTCACTAGTGGTAACTGTCTTTCTTGCCAAATCATTAACGAGCTAGCAATAATCGCCGTATATCGTTCGCCCTCCTTGAATTCTAAAGTGGATTGTGATAATTTCCTAGACAGTCTGGACTGTGTGCTTACAACATTAAACAAGTTTAATAGTATATACCTCATCGGAGATACTAACATAGATATTAAACCGTCTAATTCAGATTAGCGATGTGCTAATTACCTAACCCTCAACGCCACCCATGGTCTTGAACCTGGGAATTACCACCCCACTAGAATTAATAATTGTATTGATCACGTTCTCCTAAAATCCAACAAATCTACATGCATACTTGTCTTGGAATCCCACATCACGGATTACCTTCCACTACTAATTTGTATGGATAGTCCTGGTTCGGTGAAACAGACGGTTCCTGCTTATAAGACCCCAAAAATTGATTATCCTAATATTGTAGAAGATATGGAAAGTCAGGATTTCTCTCAAGTCACTAACACAGAAGACCCTAATGTAGCTGCCACTTGTCTGATAAACACAGTTCAATCTATTCTGAAAAAGCACACACGTATAATCAGTGTTCCTAAAAAAGAAAGAAACATAAAGCCTTGGATTACTCCAGGTTTATTACGTTGCATTCGACATCGTGATAAAATCCATAAAAAAGCACGTAACTCACCCAATAATGAGGTCGTCCAAGTCTCTTACAAACGTTACCGAAATTATTGTAATAATCTTCTCAAGAAGCTGAAAACAGCATATGAAAAGTCAGAATTGGAAAAGCTAAATGTAACCCTAGAACACTCTGGAACAAAATAAAAGAGATCACCATACAAAAAAAAGAAGTGCTCGTCCTCTAGAACTTCTAAGAACACGTACGGACCGGTATACTGCAGCCAATCAAGTATGTAAGTTCTTTGCAAACATAGGCACAGACCTGGCCTCTAAACTTGCGGCCCCCTCACAGCCTTTTTCTCCACTAAAAACTTCCTCCCCTGGTTCTTTTGTCATTCTTGACGTTGACTATTCTGAGGTTGAGTCCACCATCATGAATTTAAGACATGATAGTGCCACTGGGTGGGACGGAATATCTTCTTCTCTCCTCAAAATATGTCGTAAACCTCTTTTTCCCGTTATAACACATATAATAAATATATCTATAGCGTCAGGAATCTTTCCTGAACCCTTTAAGAAGACCTTGGTCCATCCATTGCATAAGGGCGGGAGTAGAGACTGTGTGAATAATTACAGGCCGATCTCGGTACTTTCAGCAATATCGAAGGTTATGGAAAGATTGATAAATGGTCCTCTACTCAACTTTCTATACAAACATCAAGTTATAGCGCGCAACCAATACGGCTGTAAAAAAGGTGTATCTACGGAAGATGCAATTGCCGACCTAACGGAAACTATCGCTAAGAATTTAGATGACCATCGTAAATGCCTTTCAATATTCTTGGACTTACAGAAAGCCTTTGACACGGTCTCTGTTCCTACTCTCCTGTCGAAATTGGAAGCTCTAGGCATTCGGGGAGTAGCGCATGAGCTTTTCAAGAGCTACCTCTAAAACAGGAAACTCCGTGTCAAGATCGATTCATACATTAGTGATGAAGAAATCATTACATACGGTGTTCCGCAGGGCAGTGTGTTGGGGCCTACGCTCTTCCTAATATATATAAATGACCTTTGCACACTAGCACTGCCTCACACCAAGATATTTAATATGCTGAAGATACTGCGATCGTGGTATATGAGGATACATGGACTGACGTGAAATATCATGCAGAACAATCGCTACATACGGTTGTGAGGTGGCTGCAGAATAACCTTCTGTCACTTAATTTGGCTAAAACCAACTAATTCCTTTTTCCATTAGTCACAGGGCTAAAGCCCCATCTGATCTAAATGTTCTTGCTCATACCTGTTTAGACTCCTGTTCTTGTTCATGTTCGGCACTATCTCGTGTCAGTCAAACCAAATTTACCTGGGTGTAGTAATTGATGACGGACTAAAGTGGTACTCTCAAGCTGAAAACCTCACGTCAAGGGTCAGGAAACTTATTTATATCTTTAAGTCTCTAAGGCAATGCGCTGACTCCATAACATTAAAAATGGTGTATCTTGCACTTTGCCAGTCTGTTATCAGTTATTGCATTCCGGTTTGGGGTGGCACCGCTAAGACTAGACTGCTTGGACTGGAACGCGCCCAGAGAGCTGTGCTCAAGGTGATGCTCGGCAGGCCGTATAGATTTCCGACAAGAGAATTGTACGCGGAATGTAGGGTACTTACTGTGCGGCAGCTCTTTGTAATCAATGCCACCCTCAGGAAGCATAATCAGGTCCCTCCACTAGATCCAACCACTCGTAAAGTCAAATGTCATGCCCATCTGTTTCTCACAAAACAGCTCTCGCTGGCCGCCAGCTTTATATAATAAGCTCTCTCATTTACAGAAGGGTCAACAAACATATCCAATTAAATAAATTATACAAACACGAAGTCAAAACCAAATTACAAAATTGGCTATATAATCAGGACTATTCCCGTACAGAAGACCTTATTTCTAAAATAATATAGGCACGTAATAATAATCATTATTATCCTACAAAAACGGATACAAATACTCTTACAAAATCACACCAACACAACTTACACGACTACATCCCCCCCCCCACAAAACCCAGTAGCCAGAAGAACCATTTTGAAAATGCCACGATACGATAAGATGCGACTCAAAACAAAACAGCACACTGTCATTTTTGACAGCGCTCACGGCGATATTAGTAAAAGGCATGGTCGGCGTTATCGCAAGATGGCGAATGTCATGACGTCATCTATGACGTTTCACGGGACATCGTTACCGCGCTCACGCTAATTCGGTACGGGCTTCGGGTATCGTGGCATTTTCAAAATTGTTCTTCTGGCTACAATTGCTACCTAACCTAAGAAGAACAAATTTTTGGTATATACACAGAGAAATACTCTAATATCGTTTTGACATTGCGTGAGCACCGTGAGCGCGTTCACGAGCGTTCCGAGTTGTTGACAGCCCTTGGCTGTCATAATCGTAATATCTAAATCAGAACGCATGTGAGACGATGTGAGCGCTGTGAGCGATTATAGCCAATTTGGAAAGCGGCCATAATGTCATTGTCAACTCGCTCGACTCACCCTGCGTTCCGAGTTACGATAATATCGATATTCGCGTGCTAAAACCCGTACCGAATTAGCGTGAGCGCGATAACGATGTCCCGTGAAACGTCATAGATGACGTCATGACATTCGCCATCTTGCGATAACGCCGACCATGCCTTTTACTAGTATCGCCGTGAGCGCTGTCAAAAATGACAGTGTGCTGTTTTGTTTTGAGTCGCATCTTATCGTATCGTGGCATTTTCAAAATTGTTCTTCTGGCTACAGTTGCTATCTAACCTAAGAAGAACAAATTTTTGGTGTATACACAGAGAAATACTCTAATATCGTTTTGACATTGCGTGAGCACCGTGAGCGCGTACACGAGCGTTCCGAGTTGTTGACAGCCCTCGGCTGTCATAATCGTAATATCTAAATCGGAACGCATGTGAGACGATGCGAGCGCTGTGAGCGATTATAGCCAATTCGGAAAGCGGCCTTAAACTGTCAGTGTCGTGTCAATGTCAATTTCAAATTTGTCTGTGAGGAGAATGTTTTTTGCACCATTTATATATTTCTTGTGCAAAATGAAATAATTCTATGACAATAGTTTTGTATATTATAGAGCTAAATAAACAATATCAAAATGAACCGTCTTGTGTGGATGAACCGATGTTACGTCAATACATTTAGGAGTAATCTGGTTATAAGTTCACCGATACTAGCTCCCAAAAGACCGATACAACCAAGTTTATTTATTAGTCGCGGAGCCCATGACCAGAAGCATAAGATAAGATCAACACTTAATTATATGATAGCTGTCGGTGTTATGACCGTAGGTTTAAGTTATGCTGCTGTACCACTTTACAGAATCTTTTGTCAGGTAAGCTAAAGATAACCTATGTTAGATAATCGCTTTATCATGTACTTCATATGTAGTAAACATTTTAAGCGTGGTTGGACATGGTTCCCTGCTACCCTAGGATCGACCCTATCTATAATGCATCTTGTTGGAACTTTGCATGTTGTGATGCTGACAAGCAGGCAGTCCACTTGATTAATACTTCAGTGTCCACTTGCATGACTGCCATTTAAAACAAAACACATAAAGTATAAATAAAATGTCTTTACATAATGATCTTCCAGGCATACAGTTATGGAGGGACAACAGGTCTAGCAGAGGCTGATCACAATGTTAGCAACATGACGGCTATCAAGAGTAGACCTCTGAAGATCAGGTTCAATGCAGACACTGCCTCCTCGATGCAGTGGAACTTTAAACCTCAGCAGCTTGACATTACAGTAAGTAGACTTCAGTCTAAACAAAACCCTTATTTCATATTGCAAGGTAAAGATTCAAACATTACCATGAGAGCAGTGGCTTAGTAGGGGGGGGGGGGGGGGGGCAGATATAGGTCATCATCAGATCAGATAACTGTGTTGTCATAAGGGCTACATATGGTATTTACGAAAAATTTCAAGATAAGTGGAAGTTGATCAAAATAGAATTGCAAGATTTGACATCAACAAAAAAGGTGTGCATTATAAATAAATAAATAAATTAGTGTTCCTTAAAATATATCATGTGAAGTTAAAAAAGCTTGTAAAGTATTTAATTCAAATTATGAAACTAAAGTTCGTTTTACAAACAGAAACTAACAATCGAACCTCCAAGACAGATAAAAAGGCACATTTTTGGAGACGAAAGTAGGGATTATTTACAAAGACAAAATGCTTATAATACAAAGACAATTTAAACATAAATAGTTTTCTTCATTAGATTCCAGCAGCTCTAGAATTGGGCAGAAAAATATGCTTTCCAAAGGCTTGCAATAATAAATATTGGGGCGTTGATGACCATGAATGCAACCTCGACCAAGCTCCTAAAGATATTGACAGAGAAGAGTTTAAGGTTGAGTGCATGCGTTTTCATAGGTACAACCTCATATCAAATTGATCTGAGAGTACAACAGACTGCAAAAGAGAGCTTATTGATTCCGCCCCATTGGACTTCTTTAAATTTATTTTTTAATTCAAACTTCCAGGTTGAAGTAACGATGTAAAAAAATGAATATAAACGAAAAGAAACATAACAGTATTATTTTTTCGTTTTTTAGTCTAATTTAAACTCAATCTCAAAGCATTTATTTCAAATAAACGATTACAGGCACTTTTGAATTGTCAAGGGGTAAACTTTAACAAGTCAATTACCTATTTAAGAAATTTAAAAGCTCTAAAATACAGAAAAAAAAGAAAGATTGATAGTTTGGTACCTATTTAGTTAGGAACAATATACGGTGCTAATGAGAAACGTAATTGAACGCAGATTACATTGTTTTATATTATAATAGATTGGGGGAGGCCTATTTCCAGCAGTGGATGTCTTTCGGCTGAAATGATAATGTTGAGTTAATAGATGTTACACAATTCGAAAAGATCGCTTTTAGCGATAAGACCACATATGTACATATTAAAGAGTATTCTATCTATTTATCTACAATTGATACAAGGAATGACAAGTCCGTTAGAAAAAACTCCATGGCAACAGTAAATTTCTAGTAAAGAAATTACCTATGCTCTGTGATGCATGCAAACTCCAACAAAGACACTAAAACCATTTCTGCATCAAAAAACAATTATATTTTCAGGTAGTACCAGGTGAAACCGCTCTAGCATTTTACACTGCCCTCAACCCCACAGACAAGCCGGTGACAGGCATCAGTACGTACAATGTGATCCCGTTCGAGGCTGGCCAGTACTTTAACAAGATACAGTGTTTCTGTTTTGAGGAGCAACAGCTTAATCCACATGAAAAGGTACAAAAATATGTTTATACCATTCCCCCTCTAAAAAGCTTATTTTATTCACTGAAAACAGTGAATAAAAAGCACTTTTAATCACTATTTTGGTGTTTGAATTTAGAACACACCAATATATTCGACCTCCATCTCAATGCTATACAACCTCCTTGCGAAAAATAGGTACTCGATACAAACAATACTCGACGGCACGGTTGAAGAAGCGATTGACTGCTGCGCTGCGTGTCACGGGTTCGATTCCCGCACGGAACCAATATTTGTATGACCTACAAGTAGTTGTTCCGGGTCTGGCTGTTTGTGTATGTGAGTTTATATGTTTGTAAACGCACCCACAATACAGGAGAAATTCCTAGTGTGTGGCAACATTTAAAAAAAAAAACTCCTTGTGCACTCCACGCCTTTCAACGTCCAAAGATGCCCCAGAGTTTCCTCCAGCAGAAAGTTCTGACCATCGACAGGAAATAAATATTGCTTTACAGGTTGACCATCCTAATAATAATAAGAAAATTACTCCAAAATTGTTCCAATTTTAATGTGCATTTTAATTAATTTAACCTTCCCTTTTTCTTCATTAAATGTCTATTTTCGCTTAAATCTTTCTATTTCTCGTAGTCATGGTATAAGGTATAGTATGCAACACTTGAATAAAACGGATTTATATCGAGGGCCATGAAGCACTCGCGTCGCTCGGGATTCTAACAATTGAACCACTCGTTACGCTCTCGAAGTTTGGCAATTCTTCGAGCTATGGTGGTTACCTTTGTTCTCCTGTGGATCTCTTTATTTCTGATTCGATCACGTAGGGAGACTCCAAGCATAGCTCTCTCCATTGCCCTTTGGGTGACTTTTCTCATTCTAATAAGGCCCATTGTGAGTGACCACGTTTCAGTGCCATAGGTCATCATTGGCAACACGCACTCTTCAAAGACTTTCGTCTTGAGACACTGTGGTATGTGGGACGAGAATATATTGCGTAGCTTCCCGAACGATGCCCAGTCGAGTCGGATTCGAATTCGGATGGTACAAATAAATAAATCATTTATTATTTACTGTTATTGTAGAGATATCAAAATGCTAATATTATCATCACTATTGATAGCTCCTATTGTAAAAAGATGTATAAATCGACAAGAACTCATTTAATAATCTACAATCTCTGTTCCAAAATATTGTATCAACTAGCGGCCCGCCCCCGGGTATTTAACAAAAATTTCAAAAATTATGAATTTTAACACACACACTCTCACATACACCCTTCTTTTTGCGTCAGGTTAAAAAGAACAAAATTATAAAGAAAGTTTGTATATTATTATATTAATAAAAAAAAAAATTATATTTTTTTAATTTTATTTTTATTTTTTTGTTATTTCAAATTTTTGTAAAAAGATCATATCTGCAAAACAAAAGCCACTAAAATTCCGATTTTTAACATCAATTCATTTGGTGGCAGTCCAGAAGGGTTTAGTAAATTTCAAAATTCCTGTGAATAATGGACTGCATCTTCGATATCAGTCATGTTGTCGATCGATATACCTATGTAATTTTCTATTACGCCGGGGACTTTTTGAATAATCAGATTGTTTATTTCCTTGACAGTATCATTCCTAGGTGATACTATTGCCCAAGAACACAACCAATGAAATCCCTTTTCGTGTAAATTCTTGATGTCAGGGTATAATGCATCTAAATTATTGACTTTTTGGCCTAGAGACTAATCCAGAAGGATGTCACAATTTCTGCTTAAATTTGGAGTGGGGAAAATTCTTTCCGCAAGTTTTAGCAGTTGTTGTGGGAAATCACTATCTGTGATTCCGTGAAGATGAGCTCTCATATTTCCTCTTTATAATATTAGTATAGATAAAAGAACACTTATTGTGGCATAACTATAATAGCTAGACATATGCTGTCGCGACACTTTTTGTAGATAGGTAATGATTTGTGTTCTGCAAAGTCGTAGTACATTATTTTGTTCTATCATCAATTGTTTTCGCAGCGCACGCGATGTATGGAATTTTTTTGGTCAAATTTTTACACCTCAGGTTACTTTATTGAAGTTTTAGTAAGAATCCCTGTTTAAAAAAAAAAAATTATATAGCCTGTCACCCGGGAATAGTGTAGCTTCGGTGAAAGAAATTTTGAAATAGGTCCAGTAGTTTTTAAGTTTATTCGTTACATACAAAAATACAAATCTTTCCTTTTTAATTATTAGTGTAGATTGCCAAAAAACAATTATTACAAATTGCGTACTTAATGTAGTTACACATGAATAAATACAGTATATGTATATATGTACATTTTTGTAAATTTACTTGTATAGGTCATTTTTTTATGATAATAAAAAAAAAGTTAATTAAGAAAGAAAAATAGTTAAATTTTAAATCAAAATCGAATAATCGAATTTTGAATCATATTTTAATCAGTATACAACCTGACACTGACCTGCAAATTGCAAAAAACGTACGAAAATTAGAATTTCGCGGGCTTCCACCTTAAATAATATTACGCCAATATACGGGGTGGTAACCGTTTTCGCGTCGGTGTCCCTTTCACCCCGTATAAGTTTATAAACTGTTACCAAAGGTTTGCTATCCCTGACTTATAAAATATGTATTCTAAATTAATAGCCAAGGGTATTGTCAACTTCAATGTTTAATTTAGGATAAAAAATGGTAGTTCTCTTTATCTCGATTTTTTATAATCTGTTTTTAAGTAAGTTCTAAGTGACGCGCCTGGTTCAATGGCTTCCCGTGATATTTGCTTATGACGCGCCTGGGGCGTCATTGGCCATGAGTCGGTTAAGGGACTTATTAGAGAATGGAAATGCGTTCTCTATGCATTTTTAACACCATACTGCGATCGCCAACCCGTCTGCCAAGCGTGGCGATTATGGCAAACCCCCAATTGGGGGAGGCTATTGTCCAGCTGTGGACGTCTTTCGGCTGAAATGATGATGATGATGATGAAATACAGTATTATGGAACACAGATTGTAGACAATCAAATGAATTCTTGTCTGAGTATAGGCCTCCTCTCTTTTAAGGCATGCTTCCCTCGTCTGCCACTGATAATATAGTAGGAGAAAATTATGAAGATTGTAAAAGCCATGTTATGAATGCACATCATTAAAATCGACAGTACAAGGGAGTAATCATTGTTGTTATTTGTAAGTTTTCTTTAAGGAGCTTGTGGCTAAGTAATAATTGCCGCACTGGTCGATCCATTAGGTTAAGCTAAGCTTGCCGAGGTTGGTCGTGGATGGGTGACCAGCTTTACATACCGAGACTCCCCCGTGCACCGGAAAGCACGTTAAGCCGTAGGTACCGGCTGTCATTCGTGTATCTTTGACAGTCGTTACGGTTCGTCAGAAGCCCGAAAGTCTGACAACCAGTCTTACCAAGCGGTACCTATAGTGTTACCCAGTTACTGGGTTGTGGAGATCAGATAGGCAGTCATTCCCATGTAAAATACTGGTATTCAGCGGCATCCGATTAGATTGGAAGCTGACCCCAACATAGATGGGAAAAGGCTTATAGGCAGATTGATTAACTTGTAAGTTCTTTCGTTAATGACTCCAAAATCGATGCTATTTAAAACAATGATTCTGTTCAAAATTTCCAGGTAGACATGCCAGTATTCTTCTACATCGATCCCGAATTCATTGATGACCCAAGGATGGAGTTTGTAGAAGAGATAGTATTATCATACACGTTCTTTGAGGCTAAGGAAGGCATGAAACTGCCTGTGCCTTCGTACGTCAAGTAAAGAGGTTTATTAGGGTAGCGAAATGAAGTGAATTATGTTTATACTCTTTTTCAAATGTTAATGAACCAAAGTCTCTCCTCAGATTCGTATGAAATGTCGTTATTTTTTCGATTGATCTAGAGCCAGACACAGATGACAGGAATTTAGATTTAGGATGTCTGTCCTCAAAGTACAAAATATGTGAAGCTGATAATGTGAACCTACATTGGCAGCACTCAAGATGATATGCAATGAGGTTGTTTGTACAGAAATGATACTGTTTTGTTATATAAGTTTTATTATTGAAATAGACAAAAGCCAACGTCTATGTTGGTATTTATTTTCACTTCAGTTTTTAATTTTTATCTGTTCTACTAAAATAGTGGGTAACCAATAAGCCTCATAATGATAGGGGAAGGAAAGGTAAGATCTCATCTTTTCTACTTAATAAATTTAAATTCAATGACTGACAGACAACGCACTAAACTGCTGGGTCTAGAAGCATGAAATTTTTCCCAACTTCGCTATGTGACGACAGTGAGCCAGTGCTCACTGTCGTCACATAACGAAATTCGACAGTCAGTACAGAAGAAGAATTTTTAATTTAATAATTCATCCCTTAAGCGCTAAGGTAGCCCTCGAAGTTCAAATATTCTTAAGTTTTTTGCAATTTGCAGGTGAATAACATAATAATAATATTTTATTTAATCAAATAACAATGTTAACATTAAATTAATAATATCATATGCAGGTACACTTGACTTATGCTAGTTAACAAGACAGGTAGGTGTTGCAACCAGCACCCTTACTAAGTTATATAATAACTTGTATTAAGGGCAGTGGTACATGCAGCTCCAGAGAAACCTCACCCCTTATAAATGTTTAAAAAGCGACATCTTTTATAGTATGATAATATCTAGTTTACGTGCGCGCCATCTCTGTGACATCAATGAAGTTAGTGTTCTGTAGTTATAGATATCGATTCCACAAGTAAGCTTGCAAGTTACCCATTTAACAATAATTGTTAACGTTATTAATACAAAATTGTCACCAGAGAAACCTCACCCCCTAGAAATGTATAAAAAAACTACATCTTTTATAGGAAGATACACTACGATGTTTACGTGCGCGCCATCTCTGTGACATCAATTAAGTTAGTGTTCTGTAGTAATTGTCATGCGCACCAGGGCTGCCTATATATGCTGATGTTAGTTAGTAACCAACATCAGCATATATAGGCAGGCCTGGTGGTAACTGTAGGGCGATAGCAGGGTGTTGCGGATTGAGAGGGGAAGTAGGTGCTAATAGGGCGGTTTTTCTGAATAAAGGAGATTCACTTTTAGACGTAGTATTATTTATTATTCTTAGAGTATTCATTAATATATTCACCCAATTAAGTTTAATAAATATATAGTTACTGATAAAACTGATAATTTAGTTTTGATTATTTCATAAGAGAACCAACATGTTACTCACGTTTGAAACAAACAGAACAACAATTTACATCTCTCGAGATTTTTCAAAACTGTTTACAAAATACAATTAACTATTAAAATTTGTGGGGTCAAACTTATACTAATACCGAAGTGGGTAACCTCCACTTTCTATAACTTCTTCTAATCTTGATCTCATTCCATTTACCATATTAAAACAAATGTCTCTTAATCGCATTAATTCCCAAGTTCTCATAACCTCTTCGTCTAAATTTTGTCTAGTTCTGACTTTACTTGTGTCCCAATTAAGCACCATTTGACCCCACAAATTTTCTATCGGGTTTAAATCAGGGCTTTTAGATGGCCAATCAATTAAAGTTATGTCTCTTTGTGTAGAAAACCACTCCATAACCTGTCTTGACCGATGCACCGAACTGTTGTCTTGAATAAAATAAATATGTCCATCAGGGTATACGTTGCGTACTGTTGGAATCATCACGTCTCTTAAGATCTCCAAGTAACGTTCGCCATTCATTCGAGCACCGACTTCGACAAGCTCTCCAGGACCCGTAGAAGACATCCATCCCCAATATCCTGAAAACACACCAAAGTTTTATTACTATACCCTTTAAAAAGACTGCCATTGTCTTCTCATGTCATGTAGGTTCTAATTATATATTTAACGTCAGTCATTGTAAAAGTATTGTATTTAAATTAACTATTGCTTACCCAGCGATAGCCTGCCACTAGTCCTCAAAGGTAGAACATTTTGAGAGTTGTAGCGTTCGCCTGGTCTTCTCCAGAGTATTTTACGTCCATCTCTATCGGACTTAAACGTCTTTTCGTCGGTAAAAATTACTATTTCATTTTCCCAATCAAAATTCATATATTGGGTTGCAAATCTTATCCTAGCTTGACGATGAACTTCGGTTAGTTCAATTTTTTTGGCAGGTTTATAATTATGTATCCCATCTGCATGTAAATGTCTTCGGACAGTGGTAAGCGAAATGCCATGTCTTATAGCGCTAGATCGGGTGGTTCTGAAAGTATCCGTGGTATGGCTATTAACAATATCACGATGCCGGTTGGATTGATTTGTGTAAGCAATCGGACGTGGCCCTTGGCGGTTACACTTCACTTCTCCGGTTTCTTGATACCGTCGCACCCATAAACGCACTGTGTTTCTCTATAAGAACATATATATAAAGTTAGATTTCTAGTGGAAAAAAAAAATGAAACTATAATCGCACTTTATTTTAGATTACACTTACGTCGACATTTAATTCTCGAGCAATACTCTTTAAACTTTGATTCTGTTCCCAAAGAACGATAATTTTCACTTTTAAAAAGTTACTCAATCGAGGCATGATTTTATTGTAAAAATAAAAGTCGTTATTCGAACAGCACAAGCAGACGAGTAATATGCTATGGTGCGACGTCATGTTTAACTTATCAAAATTTTAAGCTACCCTCAAGCTTCTTCATTATCTGTTTTTATAAACGACACGGCCGACATGAATGATGTGATGAATGATTCATAGACATATCGATTTTCATATGTATATTAAGCGACTGATTGGCGCAGCGGTATAACAGCTTGGGTCGTGATTGAAAGAGCCCTCGTTCGATTCTTGCTTCGGCCTTAAAGATTTTATTAAATTTTAAAATTCTGTTGTGAGTTTTTAGAATCTTAGAAACAAATATGTATTATATTGTGTCTAAAATATTAAGAGGTGTAGGATGGCTGCGATGGATAATTACCTAACGGCTACGGTCGCTTGCATGAGCGCGCGAGCGCCATACGTATTTTATTTTTAGTTAGTATATCTTAGCAGTTTCATTGATTTCACAGAGATGTCGCTTTTTATACATTTATAAGGGGTGAGGTTTCTCTGGAGCTGCATGTACATACAGCCCATACATATTTCAGTTTCTCAAAAAAATTGCAGGCAGAACAAGCGTTAAAATAAAAACTAGAGTTAACATATAACCATAATTGCAGAATTCGAAAATTACAAATTATAATTTTATTTATTTGACATTTGGATAAATCGTATATGTGTATGTGCGTGTGTGTGCGAGGGTGTGTTGTGTATGCGTGAGTGTGTGTAATGGTGAAGTTTTCAGGGTGGGTTATAATCAGAAAAAAGCAGGCGTTCTGTATCCAGGTTATTTGTAAGTAGAAAGTTGGTCACAGATTTCCTGAGGGACAAGGTTGACAGAGAGTAAAGTCTCAATTTCCTATTGAGTTTATTATATAATTGTGGCCCTTGGAAGCAAAGAAATCGTTTGGTAAATGAGTACTTACACCTGTAGTTCCGACAAACTAAATCTTTACGTCTTTTAGTGATTGTCGCGTAGGGGGTGTATTTGTGTTGTAATAGGACTGTATTAAGAACAAAGAGTTGTCTGACAGAAAGCACTTTGCAACTTTTATATAGATCTTCTGTTGGGAAAAGTATCGGGCGAAATGTGCTTACCTTTAACACGGCTCTTTGAGCCCTCTCTAATTTAAGCATTGTGGTCTTAGGAGTACCACCCAAAACGGAAACACAATATGATAGTGATTGACAGAGGGCAAGGTAGACCCTTTTGACAATCTGTGCTTCTGCCACATGAAGAGTCTTAAAGACGAATATTAGTTTTCTAACCATTGCAGTCAGTAGACCTATGTGGGCTGAGAAACTCAGATTGTCATCAAGAGTCACCCCGAGGTATTTGATTGTGGGGGTACGTGCGAGTTTAGGGCAAGTGCAAGCTGCGGTGCCTGGGCAGATGGTTGAGTGAGCGATAAGGGAATATGAATTAGGCGGCTGTGTAGATTGGCGCAGGGTAAAGCAGACTATTTTTGTTTTATCCGTATTGAGGGTAAGTTGATTATCATTAAGCCAATTTAGAACTTGATCTAGTCCTCTTTGCGCTGCGTCAAAAGCTTCGTGCCACGTATCGCCAGTAAAAGTAAGTGCAGTGTCATCAGCAAAGGCCGTAATTTTTCCATTTTGGAGAAGTAGATTACACAGCTGATTTACGTACACCAAAAACAGTGTGGGACCAACCACACTTCCCTGAGAAACCCCAAAAGTAACAGGAAGCTCCCCACTCAGGTAATTATAAATTTTAACGCACTGAGTCCTATTGCTCAGGTAGTCGTCAAGAATTTGGAGAGGGAGGCCACGTATTCCCAGATCCTCGAGTTTCAACATTAGGTTGGGAACAGAGACTGTTTCAAAAGCTTTTTTTAGATCCAAGAAAACTGACACTACCTTCTTTTTTGCATCAATGTTTTTGACAATGTGACCCGTTAAATTTAAAACAGCATCATTCGTCGACTTATTTCGTCGGAATCCAAATTGATTGGGAGATAAGAGCGTTTTTTCTTCAAGGTATTTAATGAGTCTCTTGTTTATAATGCGTTCTAGGATTTTAGATATTGAAGGTAGTACAGCAATGGGACGGTAATTATTAACACAGTTTCTGCTCCCTCCCTTATGCACAATGGCTTTTTTAAAGCATAAGGGGAATACACCGGTGCTGAGACAAAGATTGAATAAGTACGATAGTGGGGGGACAAGCAACTTTTTATAACGTTTTAAAAACTTAGTAGAGATTCTGTCCCATCCAATAGCAGCATCAGTTTTTAGAGACGTGAGCAGCATTTCAACCTCACTCTCATCAGTGTCAACCATCACAAAAGAGTGTAGTGGCGCAAATGCGGCGTTAGTGACAAGCGGTGAGCCTCGGATAGCACTATGGTGAGTAAAAACGCTCGCAAGATTTTTGCCTATGTCGACAAAAAACTCTTTAACGGAGTCTACCGACTGTTGGGGAGAAGTAGAAGGAACGAGTAAGACGGTATTGGGATTTTTTGGAATTTCCGTGTTTGTGACCCTCTTTATAATTTTCCAAATCTTTTTATTATCATTGGCAGCCTCGCTTATCTCCGCCCTGTCATACTCCCTCCTAAGATTTTTAATAATTTTAGTGCAGTAGTTCCTATACCTTTTATAAGTTATTTTTAGTACAAGATTATCTGGTGATCGCTTCAGTTTTTTATGCATTAAATCTCTGTTACGCATGCAGCGAAGCATGCCAATAGTCATCCATGGTTTAAATAAACGTTTGTGATTTGGGAGTCTGAAATGTGTAAAATGTGTGTGTGGGAATAGTGGTGATAAAATAATTAGTGGCTTGATTAGTATGTTCATATATCGGTTGGAAATCCATACTATTCATTTCAGAGTCCAAAGAATTGTAATTAACTTTTGAAATGATTTTGACACCGATTATTCGATTGTTTACTTTCGATTGTTTACTTTGTCTGAGACAAAGCAAGACTGAGTTAAACCTATATGTTTGGATCTCCTGCATTGTTACCAGTATCATAAAATATTTTATACCAGAAAATCTCCTTCTTTTAATAACTTTGTTTAACACCGAAAATTGATAAAAATAATTACGTTATGATTATTTTTTAATTATTATTTCTTAAATCAGTACTTAAAAAATAAATGGAACCTTTTTTTGCCATTTTATGTGAATTACCATTGCGAAGATATTTTTTTGATATGTTATTCCCTTTGTTTACCTACATTAAAGAATTATCTGAATTTGAGACTTTGGCTATAAGTACTGCTGTGAATTTTTTCACGTATCCAAATACAACCATTTAGCTGGCAGGGGGGGAGACTTGACTCTAACAAAAAATAGTACTTTAAAGCTTGATATTACGCAAACAATTCTTTGAATCGAAAAATTGTTTTCACAAACCCGCCATATTTTAAATGGCCTATCCAACGATACCCCACACCATGGGATAGACGAGAAAAAAAAATACCACTTTACGTGTAAGGGAGGTGATGTGCCCTAAATACATATATATATTTTTTTTTTTCAATATTTTATTTTACCACTTTGTTGGCGTGATTATAATGTATACCCATACTAAATTATAGCTTTTTAGAACTAAGAGTCTGTGAGCTAAGTCGCGGACAACGGGTTCCTTGTTTACTAATGAACCCTAAAAAACTGAATAAGAAAACAAATTCAATTTAATAAATTATATTGCACTTGAAATTTCTCCTTAGCAAAAGTAGACAACTAGTTAACATAGCCAGGTCAAGCCTTGATGGCGGCGGTGACAGGGTAGCCGCGACGCAGGCCCATGCACTGGTCGCGGTCGATGAACAGCGTCGTGCTCTTGTGGCGCAGCTCGGCCTCCAGCGCCGCGCGCACGCCCAGCAGCGTCTGGTGCGTGCCCTCCGCGGTGGCGATCTTCGACCGCAGGCTCTCCATGGTCTCTTGCAGGTCGCATACTTCTTTCACCAGTCTGTCAAGGGCGAAGCCAACTACTAGCTAAGTGTTGCAAGGATCTTTTGGCACCTTAATGACAGGGGGAGAGTTGTAAACATTTGTAAAATTGTCACAGAAATTGTATTTAAAAAAAAAAGAGGCCATAGCATAGTTCCGATTTTAGCCGCGTGCCAAAAATCACTGAACCTACCGTTGTACTGCCACTATCGGGTCAGCTGCTCACCTGTTCTGTGCCTCATCGCGGCACTTCTCAAGATGCGGCCTGTTGGTCCTGGCCTGCAGGCGCGTGTGGGCCACCTTCATGGGCTGCAGCTTGTCCTCGATGGCCTTGTTCAGCAGCTCCAGAGTCTTCTCCACGTCGAAGATCTCTTGTTGGATCTGTAATGATAATTTTTTTTTTTTTTTATCTAGGGCATCTCAGAGTGTAACCACTAAGGTTCCGACTCTTTAACCGGACTTTCCTGTGGTTGCCTTAAGCTCCTATCGAAACTTAATGCCTCCAGCCAGGGCGTAAAAAACTACAAACTAAATGACTGCTGCTCGCTAAGGGCACCCCCTGTGGGGTACGAACCTCGGCTTAGGGCAGCTGAGTCGGAGGGAGGGTGGCAAGGGACCGACGGTGGCTGGATAAAATCAGTGTTTTGATTATTATCCTGGGGAGTTTGGATTACATGCTGCTCAGCTAAAACGCGTGCTGGCGCTTCACTTACAGTCAAGGGTCGGGGAGGACTATTCGTTAGTCGGGGATTTCGCGCGGGGCCTCGGCGGCGAGGTCGGAATGACGATCGTGTATTGTGTGCTCTTATCTTGCGAACTGTACTAGTTTCCCTACGACTCTCCTGGAGGAGAGTAGTGGGGTCGTCTGGGTCGGTCAGTGCATGCCTTGGACGGCGGGTCGAACTAATTCTAGAGGGGACATAACTTGCGGCCTTCACAACTAGAGCGTTGCGATGAGTGGCTGCTGAATCGAAGAAGCGCTTTGAAGCGCGCTTCATGAATTGGGCTATCGTGGGGATTTTGAGTTCTACGTGGAGGTTAGTGTTACGAACGAACCAGGGGGCTCCCGTGATTTTACGTAAGACCCGGTTCTGTAGGGTTTGCATCTTATGGATGAGATGGGGTTTGGCGTGTGCAAAGATTGGACTCGCATAGGTCATGATGGGGCGGATGCACGCGGTGTAAATGCGCAATTTGCACTTGAGTGACAATTTGCTTTTTGCATTTAGGTTTGGAGTGGAGCCTATAGAGAGCGAAGGCTGCGCGAGCGCGTACCTTCTTTAGGTGCTCAGAAAAGGAGAGATGGTGGTCGAGAATCACACCCAGATATTTAGCTCGCTTCTCCCAAGGGATAGGCTTGCCGAACATGGTGATCGGTCGGATACTAGGGGGGCGCTGACGCGGTTTCGTATAGAGTACCGCTTGACTTTTGTCGGGATTTACCTCTATGCGCCACTTTCTAAACCATTCGCCAAGCTTGTTGGCTGCGGTCTGGAGAGTGCTAGAGATCCTATCGTGACTGGTCCCTCTGCAATAGATGGCCGTATCGTCTGCGAACAGAGCCAACTGAGCCTGTCTTTGCTTCGGGATATCGCTGGTGAATAGCGGGAACGCGAGGGGAGAAATCACAGAGCCCTGAGGGACGCCTGCGCGTAATGGGTGGGGGGCGGAGAGAGTACCGTCTATGCGATAGCGAAAAGTGCGATTCGACAAAAAGTCTCGTAAGATGAGCACGAGACGTTCCGGCACACCGAGTTGGTACAGCTTGTATAATAAGCCGTTGTGCCAGACTTTGTCGAATGCCTTCGCTATGTCAAAGAAGATCACTCCTGTCTTAAGACCGCGCTGGAAACCAGCGCTGATGTCTTCTACGATACGGTGGACCTGATGGGTCGAGGCATGTTGGGTTCTAAAACCGAACTACTCATCGGGGATGAGGCCCTTGGTCTCGGCGTAGTCTCTGAGACGCTTATAAATAAGCCTCTCGTAGAGTTTGCCTAGGACTTTGAGCAGACTGATGGGTCGGTAGCTCGCGGGCTCCGCCTTGGGTTTACCGGGTTTGGGGATGCCGTTAACTATGGCCTCTTTCCACGCTTGTGGGAAGATATTATTGCTCATAGCTCCATTGAAGATGGTGGCCAGTAGCATTATGAGGTGGGCGGGGAACAATTGGAGTACCATATTGGTGATTCCATTTGAGCCAGGGGCTTTACGGGGTCTCAGGTCCTTGATGAGTTCTTGCACTTCGTCTGGCGTGACGGGAGGCAGAGGATACTCAGGGTCTTCGACGGGCGGGAGTGAGGCTCTACGTTCGACTTCAGCGTCGACCTCATCGAGGTGAGCTTGGTCTACTGGTTGAGAGCTGGGCGTGCACTGGGCCTCTAGACTTTCGGCTAAGCATTCGGCTTTGTCGATGTCTTCGAAAGCGATAGAAGCGTCTGGGCGGATCAGTGGGGGCATGGAGGCGGAACAACCTCGGTGGTTTAGTTTCCTTTGTAATTATTGCCAAAAGGCCTGGTGGTTCGGCTCTAGATCGCTCAGCATCTTGTCCCATTCGGTGTCACGAAATTCCTAGTGGATTTTGTTAGCCGTACAGGGGAAGGTGCTGTATGCACGGGTAGCCGCGTTCTTCTCATTAATCAGTGCACGTACATCGTCCGGCAACTTTCCGCGACGGTTATCCGTCGCCGAAACTTCCCTTGAACAATCGTTCAGGACAGATTGTACGTGTTCTGTGAATGAGTCGATCGCGGCCGTCGTGTCAGCGATAGAGTCAAAGAGGTCGGGGATAGAGTCCAATTGGGGGGACGTTTTGGCTTTCAAGCTTTCGCCTACTCGCCTCCAGTCCGTTACCCTTATGGTGCGCGTGGGGGCATTGGGGTCGTAAAAACCTATGCGAGGGGCCATCTCTACGACAACAGGTCGGTGGTCAGAGTCAAGCTCGTGCAGCGCCTCTATGGAAACCAACCGTAGGTTGATGTTCTTTAGAAGCGCCACGTCGAGCACGTCAGGGGTGGAGGTGGGAATATGGGGGTAGTGGGTGGGGTTCATCGGGGCGATGACGTCAAAGTTAAGGAGGGGGGATTATTAATAATCCTTGTTCGAATATTTATACTGATGTCAAGATAATATTAGGGTTCCATACCTCAAAAGGAAAAAAAAAACGGAACCCTTATAGGATCACTAGTCTGTCTGACTGTCACAGCCAATTTGCTCAGAATCTACTAGACCTATTAAGTTGAAATTTGGTACACACATGAGTTATGACTTTCTGTTACCCAAATAAATAAATGAATTTTGAATAAGGGGGTTAATTTAATCGGGCAAAAAGGAAAATTAAAAAAAAATCTTCGCCGAAGGGTTGGGCAGAGGTGTACGAATAATACACCTACATTTCGACAGTTATGTGTCCCATGTAATAAGAGGCGAGCCTATTACCACTAACCGGGCACAAATCCAGAGTCCGGGCTGCTACTGAGAATTTCCAGATAGAAAAACCCAATAACATTTTTCCCGACCTGGGAATCGAACTCAGACCCCATGCTCAGCAGTTCACTTGCGACCACTAGACCAACTAGGCAGTCCATATATAAATACTTTTACAGTTATTTAAGAAAATAGATGAAAATTGACCATTCCCCCCCATATCTCCCTCCAAACCTACTGAGCCTACAATTTTGAAAGGAAAACCTATAAGAAGTCCCATGGTCTTAATATAACATGGTAAATCCCACAATATTGTGCGTACAAACTTAGATTTGCAGTTGGAATTTATGGGAGAACTTGTTTTTCAACTACAATGTATAGTTAAATTCATGCTAACTACGGAACCTTTCATTGTGTGTGGTCCGACACGCAATTAGCCGGTTTTTTTGTATAGTAAGCGTCAAACTTTATATCAGCTCTGAAGCGTTCTACTGGCTGCGCAATACCTCACCATCGCTGACACATGAATTTGTTACTGCCCAGCGATTCGCCTCATGTTCCGAGTCGCCATAAAGTTTGCATCGGGTTGTATTTTCGATGCGTTTTCTAAATTTATATTCTCAGCACAGCTCTTTTTGAGCATAGTTGCTCTGCTCCTGCTACCTAATAATGTCAAACTAGGTACTCTCTTACTTCAACGATAGTTTAACAGTTAATTTTGACAAGCCATGTATCCGATAGGATTTCCCACCGGCAAAAATAACGAATTTCTATACAAATTTTCATCTCCTAGGGATGAATATTCAAAATTCCTTTAGTGCTCGCTTTCGTTTTTTATGGAACTCTAGTGCAAAATCTCATGATTCTACATCTAGCAGTTCAGGTTGTGCGTTGTCTGTCAGTGGATGGATGAATTGAAAGTTTTTATTAAGTTGAAAGTACAAATTGGACACTTTACCTTGTGCAGATGTAGTTGCAGTTTATTCTTGATTTCAATGGTCTCTGCGATGCGGCGAGTGAACGCGCTGTTGGAGTTGCTCCATTGGTCCCAGATCTCCGTCGCCGACACATTGATGAGATTCTCCGTATCTGGAGCAAATGACGCGGGCTAATTCAAAACACTTTGGTTGGTTGAGAGATTTTTTCGGGATCGTGTTGGAAAAAGAAAACATTTAGAGTAAAGCTATTGAGTCGGCCGCTCCCACTCACCGGACAGCATCTGCACGGCCTTGGCGCGCTCGGACTGCGAGCGCTGCAGCGTGGCGGCGGAGGCGGCGGCCCAGCGCGCCGTGTCGCACACCGTGGGGTCGTAGCGCTCGATGCCCGCGTAGAATTGCAGGCCCTGAGGGGGGCCCCTGAGTTGTAATCACTTTCGACGGTATAAACCACAATCGACCGGTTTCCAGGATATTGGCTGAGAGATTCGGGCCAGAAATGCCTTTGCTTAGTTTGTTGTCACTTCCCAATGTATCTTGAGGAAATACTCAGGGTCTTGGTTTCTTTTCCGTTCAGTGAAATGTTAAACATTTTCCGTCACCCAATTGGCTTTAGCTGGCGTGTTGTAATGGTTAACTAATGGTTAAACCATAAGCAAATTAAGCTGCAAAATATTATTATTGCATTCTTTAATGACCCTATAGACGTCGTTGAGCTGCTAGCTAAACTTTACCTTAGAGAAATTGTTGAGCTGATGGCACATGGAGTCGATGCCAAGCGCGTACTCCTTGTTGCGCATGTCGGTCTCCAACTCGTGTTGTGTTGCGCGACAGTTCTTAGACTGAGCCCGCACCTGCAGAACAAATAGTTAATGAAATGAAATGAAATCGAAATGAAATGAAATCGTTTATTCTGTAAATAGGATATCGGAATCACTTTTACATGTCATATAAAAAATATAAAAACAAGCTTTGGGAAGTCGACATTTCCTATCTGACTACCCCTGAGAAGAAATGGCGAAAAAAACTCAGGGGTCAAAGTCTCATTTTAAAGTCCAGACATAATCTTGGTCAGATCATGTGAGGACCATGTAGATCCATGTCTGAAATGGTCTTTTGAGGAAAGAACTACACAATTTTGAGTGGACCTGTCCAGTCAGTGCAAGCATTTGTCGGTAAACGTGTAGCTCAACTCAGGATTTAAGGAGCTCAACGACTCGACGAACAATACCAAAGAAGGGACATTTGGGTAGGCCGCTTAAAGTACTCAAAATACCAGACCATTATTAAAACTACGTGAGAAAGAGGAAAAAGAAAAAGAGATAATCTTAAAGAAAACAAATGACCCACATAATGCTCACATTCACAATAATTATAGTAATATATGTAATACTTTTCAAAGTAAATATTCATGTCATTTTGTATATAATATTTAATAATGTCAATAATTATGTATATAAAACGTTGTATAATTATTTAAATGTCAAGTTTTACGGTTTAATCACAAGGCTTTAAGCAGAGCGAGCAGCTCAATCCCAAGCTTTTTTGTCTTCTAAATAATCAGAAATTCACTTTAATTTTATCGATGATTATTTACAAAAACATTTAATGATAAAATGTTTTGCACCACTGTCCTGTCATTTTGACAGTGACACTTCTTGACATTAGTTTGTTTACATAAATTATCTGAATTAGAGACTTTGGGTATAGTTTTTGAGAAAGAAAAAAAAGTCCTAAAGTTTACATAAATTAAAATTGACATTTTGATTTTACCACAGATAATGTACGAATTTCACTCCTAGGTTATTCCGTTTTACGTTCAGACAAAGTAACAGCGGATTTTAATGGTTTTTTGTATAAATATTGTACGTTTTAAACTTTAATTGATTTTTAAATAGCTGTTACTGCAATTAACGCAATTATAAAGCAAATATTATAATTAATGAAATTAAAAATAATAAAGTTTTATTTGTACTCCTAAAGGGTCGTGGGTAACGAAACGTAATTGAATGTAACTGACTGTGAAGCGACGCCTCAGTGCAGATGAATAAAAAAGGACATTCATCTGAGAGCGACGCTAACAGTACAATGTTACTATTTTATTACTGTTACACATGAGAACTTATGATGCAAGAGCGAGCGAAGCGATCTCGGGAATTGGGGCACCCCGAGTCGGACAGGTTAGGCTCGAAGGGGATGGGGGGTCTAGTGAGCGAGTAAAGCGAGCGAACAAAGATACCGCCATTCCCTTCGCGGTTATTTTTTTTTTACTTCGCCCCGTCGACTTCGCATTATTATTCTTGCTTGGAAACAAATTTAGACCCGCCACGTAATCTTCTCCACCCTTAATACTGCCAGTATCCCACAAATCTCGAAATAAACTGACGATTTTTTTCTTGGGCACCTATGTTTTTGCCCACTTTAGGGTTTTCAAATACACACTAAAAAGGGTCTAATCTACCCAAAAAATAAATAGTTACTTTAAAAAAGTGACGAATGTTAAACTACAGTGGTTCCAAATTAATGTAAATGGTGGCACTCGTACCTTTTCGAGCATATTCCGGAACTTGTTCTGGCATTCGCGCAGAATGGCGACTTCTCTGAGCAGCGACTGCTCCACAGCGTCGTGTACCTGCTCCAGACCTGCCGGCAGAACAATGAGCGATCAAAATTTGTAAATTCAAATTAGGCTGAAAATCATCACTTTTTGAACGTTTAATTTACATAGGACAACCCTCAAAACGCCCTTCACCTAATCCTGTTGTTTTAGCTGCTGAAATATTCGTGACTGAGTGGCATGGTATGGACTACGGTGGAAGTCTTGAAGAGAACAAACTTACATTCAGAAACAGAATCAGAATGCTTTATTTGTAAACATAGGTCAAATTACAACAGTGTGCGAGATGTTACAGATTGGTAGATTCTTTTATGTTTTGCCCAGAGGCGTACATTGTCGAATTTTTTACTTTATAACACAAATTTAACTTTTATATATACTTATCATAATGTGGTAGAATTTACAATTTAAAATTAGTAATAAAGTGATTTTCTTTCCTTTCCTTTTCCATTTTAATATCCTTAAATATTATAACAATAGCACATCGATTTAGAATTCTAAATCGATGCAATAGCACATCAAATACATATTAAACTTAATTTTCCCGGTCAAACTTACATAGACAATGTTGTATACTGTTGTGAACCTAGCGACCCGCTCTCTCCCAAATTGTTCACTAGCACTCTTGAAGAGGTACCTATTTATGAACCTAGCAGACCTATGGTCCCGTAAATGCATAACAGTCGGGTGCAAAAAAACACCAACCTCCGTTTCTCTGATGATATTGTGGCGGTATCAACAACGCCACATGCGAACTACGCACCAAAGACCTGACGTCACAAATCCTGCATCGCGCTATCAGAGTTTACCGCGCGACTAGCATATATACAACACCCGACATCAACCGTTGGGCAGTTGCCCACCAGACACAATACCCGTCTGGTCGGAGTATCCTCCCTTTTCCATAGAGTATGAGTGAACTTTACACCCTGTTCCCTATACCTCTAAAATATAATTCTATTTGCACCGACTACGATTGCTGCCGAGTTACAACGTTTAATGCTCCACGATCAAAGCACAGCAAGCCTTGAGGTTAGTCTAATGATGAATCGATCAAAGACTAAAGTTATGACCAATAGCACAAAAAATTAAGACTTCATATGTCAAGTAAATGTGTTAGAGAACATTATTTTTAAAGTTGCCGCCGCCGCGCCCTCTATCACGCACTTACCCTGCCTCTTCTCCCTGTGGTACAAGCATTCCTGCACAATATGCAGTGGGCCCTCAATGCCGGCGATGGCTCGCTCCAGCTGCCTTCGAGTTTCGTTGAGCTTCTCACACGTCGATACTAAACGTTCCATCTCTATTGAGACCTATTAACACAGCTTCAGTTAATAAGGATAGACTAAAATGATTGTGGAAAGTGTATATTTCTGGTGCGAGAGATCTTTTCGAGTAATGTATTGTGTCTGAAAGTGTTGCAGTCCTCTGAAAGACATGTTTTCGTGCTGTGCTATAAACCAATAGGTCTTCTACGTGAAGAATAAAGATGCAAGATTGATCAGCAAGTAATTTAAGATATAAAGTGGCAGGTGAGAGGACTTTCTTCTGGCAGGCCAGCGCGATGACTTAGAAGTCGCTGCTCTCAGAAGAGGATGCGTGGCATAAAATTGTGCGATATATCTATAACTTACCTCATTTCTCCAAAAGGTAGTGTCGGTGATTCGTTCACCGATCCTCCTGCCGGAGTCTCTCTGTCCCTGTGTGCCGATCTCGTCGGTTTCCCTGTAATACTCCCATCAGTCAGACTGTAGTTCCATACACAAAGAATTTTCAGAAAAGATTTCGTAGTTTATGGAATCATGGCACTAAACCTTTAAATCTGTGGTTTTCATGTTTTTCCGAAACGTTTCGTATTTTTAATTATTTTTGTCAAGCGTTGGTCCTTACCTCATCATCCTCATGATATCATTCCTAACACGTTCGGAGAAGTTTCTCTTGGCATCAGACTCGTTATAGTTCTTGATGCTGTTCTGGTTCCACTCGTACTGCGTGTATCGAGTGTATAGGGCTGCTCGAGCAGCGTGTTCAGGGCTTCTGTCGAAACCGGTGACCAGGTTGGGGAATCGCAGTGGCTCTGCGGCCATGCCGGCTGGAGTATAGCACGGGTCCACCATGGTGTTGGTTATGGGCTGTGATGGCCTGGTGGAAAAATAGTAGTGTTACTGTGCTGAAGAGACATAGATAGAATACTCTTTATTATTATGTAAACCATATAAATTACAAATATGAAAGTAGATTTGTAGAAACTTTACATATGGATCATCCTTTGTAAATTTTCGCTAATTCGCAAAAATCGCATTAAATCGCTAAAACCGATCTTTTAAATAGAGAATACTGCAGGTAGTTTGTGGTGTAAGAGGTGTAAAAGTGTTTTTTTGAACCTATTTACAGAAATAAATATCATTTCATTACCAATAACATTTATCAATATTCAGTTACAAGACTTTTTTTTTACTTTCCCCAATATCTTGCAGTAGTTGTAGGGTTAAAAGCAGGGGTCTTACATGGGAGTCACCTCGATTTCCTCGTACCCCATGATAGGCCTCCATGGGTGTTTCTTCGGCGAGTGGAAGCAGTAGCCGACTTGCGGGGGTACACTGGGAGCACCCGCGACCTCTTTTACCGGGGACCATTGTTGGAGTTGCTACAAAAAACATAAGAAAAAGTCTAAATCAAGGCCTAATTTTAAAATTAATATTTTAATAACTAGTTATGTATTACCGTGCACATAGACACTTCCTTGGCCATTTTGCTTATTGTTTAGTGAAAACGTGTGAAAATATTGAAGATTTGGTATTATTTAAATCAAACAAAAAGAGAAATTCAAAATTGAAATTTTTCGTGTCGCTAAATTAGACAACCTGACGGAATAAAAAAAAATATTTCTCGATCCTACCTCAGATCCTACTAAATACAATGCATTCGTGTTTCAGCAAATGCACATTAATTTACAAATAGCATGACCATTGAATTGTGCACCACATTTTATTTAAAATAAATATCTATCCTTCTATACTAATATTATAAAGAGGAAATATTTTTTTGTTTGTATCGAATAAGCTCCAAAACTACTGGACCGATTTTAACCATTTTTTCACCAATAGGAGCTAAATTATCAGGAAGTGACATAGGCTATAACTTGTTTTAAAAAATATTGAGATCCTTAAGAAAATTGAAATAATGTAACCCAAAGTAGCAACATTTTGCCTTTATACCACATAATCGAAACTTAAGCGGGTGAAACCGCGGAGAGCAGCTAGTCTTTAAATATCTTGGGACCCTGGGGCCGAGCTCGCCACAGACTGCCCTGCGGGTTATTATTATTATTTACATTGCAACTTCCCAATAAATATTTGGCAGAATATGACCAATAACAACAAAATCTTAATAAAAATGCTATGATGAACGCTGCCCATGTTGTCCAACCATACAAAATTAGTGACTGACAGTGTTTTATGTCAATGTCAGTGTCAAATTGTCAATCACATTTCAATTCATTAGTAGGTACCAAAACTTTTTTGACATTATCTCTTTGGATTCCGAGATTTACGACGTTCAAACTATTTTATTTTAATAATACAGTGCTTTTTATTATTTAAGAATAAGTGTATGTGTCTTTAGCTGAAAGCAAACATGAGTGGCGTACCAGACAACGCGCCACAGCGTAAGTAAATAACCTATGAAAGTGTTTTATGAAACCCTAGTCTTCTTCGTAAAACCCTACATTTTTCTGTTATAGATTGTCCTGGGACCCAAAGTGACGATGCTGGGAAGGCCTCAGCGTGCGCTGGATGCCCTAACCAGAACATTTGCGCTTCGGGTAAGTGTTAAAACAAACATTAGCGTTACATTCGTTATTTGTTCAGTCCTCGTTGTGACTACTATAATCTTCGCCTTTGTTAGCTAATTAATTACAAATAGGAATTAATTAAAATTTATTATTGATATTACTATTAGGATTCCTATAACTTTTAAATAGATGGTAATGTTCGCAAAAAATCTGTGTTATGAAAAATTACAATTAATGTGATTCAAAGCCTAATAATATTGCAATGTTTCACTGGTGGATTATTCTACATATTAGATTCATCAGTTGTTTCGCTTTTGTTACATTCTGTTTTTGAGCTTCTAATTTAAAAGCAAGCTCATTCAATCAAGGAATGACACAGCTATAAAATTATTTATTTATTCCCGAATCTGCAGTACACCTTATTATGTTAGGTATGTACAAACTAAGATTTTACATACATGTTACCTGCATTACGTTCTGTTATCAAATGGTGTAAAATATTTTTTGTTAAATATTAATTCAAAGTCCAAAATCAATAACTTTGAGATCCTGTTTCAAATCACTGTCTTATCAATGTTATCAGTGCTTTGAGATGAGAAAATGGTTGAAATGATAAAGTTACGTTTTTTTAATCTTCACTTATCTTTTCTCTTCACAGTCAGTCAATACAGTATTAAAAATAATTAAAACAGATGAAATAGGTTCCAATAGTGACTTTTAAAATAAATGTTTATTTGACAATCTGCAATTACCTACACTGTGTAATGTATTGTATCCTGTTCATCATATACCTATTATAAAACTTTTTATCAGGGTATTATTAGGCTTGCAGTTATTACATTGACCATATAGTTTTTTTTTTTGTTTATTATCTCTATAGACAAAGATTTTCATGTACCTGCTAATTCTATGCCCCAAAAAATATACATCGATGCTTTAAGACTGCATTGAAAAAAATTAAATACCATGACCACTATGGGTTAAAAAAATAATAGCTTTCCCAACAGGTTGAAATAAAATGTTGAATATTACATGGCTTTTGCTGATTTTATTAGCAGCAATCCTACACCAATGCTTGTAGCCCACCTCGATACTAATATTTCATCATGTTTTTAAACATAAATAAAACTTAACTTTCTTTTTAACAGGTGCAGTATCAGGACCAGACCCTGCAATTCAAATAATCAAGGAGCGGCTCTCGAATGTGAAGCACAAAATATTAATCCTTTCAGGAAAGGGAGGTGTGGGCAAGAGTACTGTCACATCTCTACTTGGACATGCACTGGCTGCTAGGAACCCTGATGCTAATGTAAGTTGAACTGTAATATTTTTTTTATAGGAAAGCACCAAGAGTCTGACAACCAGTCTTACCAAGGGCTATTGTAGTACAGTTCGCTCCATGTAAAATATTGATATTAACTGCATCAGAAAAGACTGGAAGCTGACCCCAACATAGCTTGTAAAAGGCTAGGCAGATGATGGAATACAATGCCACATTAAAAAAAAAAACTATCTATCAACATCCCTGCTATCTAGTGTTAGTATCCTATGACAACCATGCAGCTGTCCCTTAGAGCATCAAACTGTCACAATTCTACTGGCTAGTTCATTTCATATCTAATGGTCTGTTGTGAAACATTACATTGTTAAAAACCTTTCAATCATACATAATCCATAGATGGAAGTGAAGTTGTAATCAAATAACCATTGAAAAAGTTATCTATGTTTATTTACTTTTCACTTAAAATTTTATGAAATCGGTGTTGTCTTTATAAGTTTTTTAATGGGATGCTTGACCAACATTGACCTTGCGATGGTGCACAGATGAAACTTAAGCTAAGCATGGTAAAACTAATAAATGTAAACCATAGAGTAGCATAAGACTATTAGAAACAAAAAGGTCAAGTGCGTGTTGGACCACGCACAACGAAGGGTTCTGTAGTTGGGATGAATTAATCCCAAGAACAAACTTAACATTGTAGTTAGTAAATGATTTAGTTGAAAAACATGTTCTCCCAAACATTCCAACTGCAAATGTAAGTTTCTACACACAGTATTGAGAGATTTTCTATGCTATTTTAGGCTAAGTAGTTTTTAGTGGGAGATAGGGAGGCAGGGGGGTGCGGACTGTTCAATTTTCATACATTTTCTTAAATAACTTTAAAATATATTTTTTTTAATTATAAATAAAAAGTCTGTATTTGACATGTTACATGGGTACAGTTTGCAAAACTTTTTTTTTTTGTACTTTCCTATTTGCCCCCAAAAGTGACCGGCCACATTGAAAATAATTTAAAGTATTTACGTTAAACGTCCATGTTTGGGTCACAGAAGATCATAATTATGCATACCAAATTTCAACAATCGACCCAGTAGATTCGAAGCAAATTAGCTGTGACATACGGACAGACAGACACACATATGTGATCCTATAGGTAAGAGTTCCGTTTTTTCCTTTTGAAGTACGGAACCCTAAAAACAATCAAATGGCACCAATCAATCGACATTCATTTAGGGAAGCCAGTGAACTTCTAAAGACAATGCACTTTGATGCACTTAGATGACTTCTTGGGTTTAATATATTTAATGGATGGCCGTTATAATTTATAACGGGTGTGATAGGGGGCGTATTTGACACGTTGGATAACCGCTCTGTTATCCACCGGGTTATATTTATACCGTATATTTATAAACAAAGAAAAACGAAAACAATTCTCAAATGAATTACAGGCACTAATTATAAATTAATACTGAATATTAAAAAAAAAAAAAAAAATTGTACACCAATAAATTGTTCCATCTCCAAATTGATTGTTTATTCATTTGAAAAGCTTGTGCCTGCTGTTCTATTACACACTAATTAAAACGTCACGATGCGACAAAAAGTACTCTGAGAACAGTATAAAATAATAATAACTGAAATAATTAATATTACCCTATTATATCTCGAGCGTCGTTCATACGCGTTTCCAAAATCCATTTTCGCGGCAAAATATTTTGTTTTTCAAATAGAGAACTGGGCACAGACAACACGTGTATTGATTCCAAAGGCACGGTGGCAAAGAATTCGCACAGTACAGCCAGACGGTGGCACTGCCTGGTACAACCTTCGTCGTGCGTCGTATATAGGTCAGGTTTTATGGGGTAATTTATTATAGTCGATGCATAAGTAGTTGTATGGCTGTTTGTATACATCTACGAAAACATAGACTCGACCGTCATTATTGCGAGTTAACCACTTACACTGGCCTGACCGTTTTCATTGCATTGATTCCCTTGTAGCAAAACGATGTTTCAAAGAAAGGGTGACATAAAATAAATTAATTTAAATAAAAAGATTATTTTCAGGTGGGTATATTGGACGCAGACATCTGCGGGCCCAGCCAACCGCGTGTGCTTGGAGTAAGAGGCGAGCAAGTTCACAACTCTGGATCAGGATGGTCGCCTGTTGTAAGTTTAAATTAGATCCAATTGCATTTAAAGTCTGCCCTTTGTAGCAAAAAGGTTGGCCATCTGCAATGTATCGAAACTAGCGATGTGTTTACGTGACGTAACGCCTATGCTTGTAAAGACTCAAACGCAGTTCAAAGATAAACTAAGAATACAATAACAGGCTGAAAATGTAGGCGACGTCGCCGAGAGCTATACAAACCATCTCGTAGTTTTACATTGATAAACAAGAATGAAAACCAGCCAAGTGCGTGTCGGACCACGCATAATGAAGGCTTCCGTTGTTGGGATGAATTTATCCCAAGAACAAACTTAACATTGTAGTTGAAAAACATGTTCTCCCAGACATTTCAACTACAAATATAGCTTACTTCGCTGTGTTTACCTTTTAACTTCGTTATATTATGTATAAACTACTGCTGTGAATTAACAAAAATTAGCGCTTTAAAGCTTAATATTACGCAAACGGATCCCTGAATCGAAAAATGGTTTTCATAGATCTGCAATATTTATGAACGGCCTATTCAACGATAACCCCACCATGGAATAAACTAGAGTAAAAATGTCATCCCCACAATATTTTTTTTTTTCTATATTTAATTTTACTATGTCGACGTGGTACCCATGCCAAATTACAGCGTTCTACTAATAGCGGACAGACGGACAGATGGACATGGCGCAGCTATAAGGGTTCCTTGTCTACGGAGCCCTAAAAAGTAGTCCTTCAATCATTTAATTAGTTAGGCGGATCTAGTTGATTACATTCATGTTACAATTACAATCATAATAGTATGGTTGACTTTACGGATCAAGTTTGTAACAGCACGTATCGTTTCAGTTCACCAAACACACAAATCGAAACTGTTTGTTTTTCTTTTAATAAGTTTTTCAAGGAATACAGCAGACTAGGTGTTGCCCGCGACTTCGTCTGCGTGTATTTTGTATTTCATATTTTTTAGGGTTCCGTAGCAAGATGGCAAAAAACGGAACCCTTATGGATTCGTCATGTCTTTCGGTCTGTCCGTCCGTATGTCACAGCCACTTTTTTCCGAAACTATAAGAACTATACTGTTGAAACTTGATAAGTAGATGTATTCTGTGAACCGCATTAATATTTTCACACAAAAATTGAAAAAAAAAAAAAAAAATTTGGGTGTTCCCCATACTTAGAACTGAAACTCAATTTTTTTTATTCATCAAACCTGTGGCTGTATCAACAACGCCACATGCGAACTACGCATCCAAGACCTGACGTCACAAATCCTGCATCGCGCTATCAGAGTTTACCGCGCAACTAGCATAATTATATACAACATCCCGACATCAACTGTTGGGCAGTTGCCCACCAGACACAACACCCGTCTGGTCGGAGAATCCTTCCTTTACTATAGAGTGTGACTGAACTTTACACCCTGTTCCTTATACCTCTAAAAACCCATACGTGTGGGGTATCTATGGATAGGTCTTCAAAAATGATATCGAGGTTTCTAATATATTTTTTTTTAACTGATAGTTTGCGCGAGAGACACTTCCAAAGTGGTAAAATGTGTCCCCCCCCCCCCCCCCTGTAACTTCTATAATAAGAGAATGATAAAACTAAAAAAAAAAAATATGATGTACAGACGCTAGCAGGTCAAGCTACCCGAAACTGTCAAATTTTCGCAATCAACCTTGAACCTTAAACTGTAGAGATAAAGTTGAAAATCTATTAAAGAAATTTGACAGATTGTAGTAGCTTGATGTGCTGGCGTCTGTACATTACCATGTAAACTTTCACCGAAAATTGGTTTGAACGAGATCTAGTAAGTAGTTTTTTTTTAATACGTCATAAATCGTAAACCGCACTTGCTGCTACGGAACCCTTCATGGGCGAGTCCGACTCTCAATTGGCCGCTTTTTTTAAATATATATATATATCCAGGATGAAAAGTAACCTATGTCTATCTCCATATCCCAGGCGGTGGTACGCCACGTTTGGCTATTTGTCAAGTTTCATTACGGTCGGTTCAGTGCTTTAGGCGTGAAAAGGTAACAGTCAGACGGATAGTCAGAGTTACTTTCGCATTTATATTATGACTAGCTTCAGCCCGCGACTTCGTTCGCGTGAAATGTCTTGTTCCCCCGTTCCCCAATCCGTTTTCAAGATATCTTCAAAGAAGCTGTTTGTGAAAGTAAAAATTAATTTTCTTATTTTTTTTGTAATTATTAGATATTTTAACAAAAAAAAAGTGGTTGTCTGTAAAGTCGGTTTACGGACGATAATTTTACGTGATAACGTGATAAGAAAACATTGCATCACAAGCCAAACGCTCTCGCCTCTCTATCGCTTGGTCCGCGCTTTCGCTTGCACACTCGACTCAGGCGGAACGTGACAATTAGTCATACTTTTTCGTGCGTGCAGCCGGCGTTCCTCGATATATAAGACGTTATCGTTCGGGCGCCGTCGTGTATCTCCGTGCCAGGAGCCGGGCTGCTGCGCGGGCGCGCGGTACGCGTATCAATGAGAGGGGCCGTAGACTGTCACTTCACTAAACGAACGCCACCGGCGACACACGCGTAGCTTTTATTGTTTTTCTGTACATTAAATATAAGTTAGTTTTACAGTCCACTGATTTTCATTTGAAGTCCGAGCTTAGGCTCAAACATTATCACTTCAGAAAACATTTTTAAAATTTTTGTCTGTCTGTCTGTTTGTTCCGGCTAATCTCCGAAACAGCTGGACTGATTTTGACGGGACTTCACTGGCAGATAGCTGCTGTTATAAGGAGTAACTTAGGCTACTTTTATTTTAGACTATACTTTCTTAGGCATTTGGTAAAACGCTGTTATTTTGACATTAAAAACACACTTCAATTTTATTTATGAGGGCACGCCCTAAGCTAGGAGACTTTTAGGTTTTGTTTATTTTATTTTTTTTGTTTTTTGCTTGAGTATATTTTTCATTGTATTTTCTGGTATATTGGCGTGTGCTAGCTAACTTATGGTAAATCATTTAATTTACTGTTCTGTGTCTCGTAATGTTAATTACTTTGTATACCTACTATTTTATAGAATCGAGTTTATCTAACTGAACAGACAGCTGTGCTACTGGGGAGTTTGTTGTGCCACTTAGTCTTCCCAGGTTAAGCACTAAGAAGTGGTGAAGGGGAATTTTGGGGGACTGTCTTATGTAAATGACGTTCGAAAAGTACTGATTCTTAGCCTAATTTGAATAAATGACTTTTGATTTTAATTGATTTACCACCATACAAGAGAGCTTTTTCTAACTTATATCATTAGCCCCATTGATTTTCTGCGAACATGTAATTATTATATTTTTGTCCACAGTATGTAACAGACAACCTGTCATTGATGTCTATTGGCTTCCTCCTAGGCAGTCCAGACGACGCGGTCATATGGAGGGGGCCTAAGAAAAATGGTAAGAACCTGATATTTACCACAAAACGAGACAATAATGAAAAGAAGCAAATGTTCTGAATCATTGTACTATTTTCAGGTATGATCAAGCAGTTTCTAAGTGAAGTGGACTGGGGAGACCTGGATTATCTGCTAATAGATACGCCACCTGGTAAGTCTAATTTATACAGGGTCATTGGTAGGGCCGGTTGTTTCAAACGGTGAACGCAACATACGTACGTCAAATAATAACGATTACATTATTATATTTAACGTATTTTAAATACAAAGCGTTATTTCATTGCATAAAAAACCAATCGTCAAAGTTCAAATGTAGAAGAATAAAAGTGGGTATGACACCGGTTACTGTAATCGTTATTTTTTAACGAACGTTAAGGGCATAATTTTGTGAAACAACGCTTTTTTTGGTTTGAGGATAATTAGCGCCATTTATGACGTATACGCGTGCGTCAAGTGGACGTGAAACAACCCACCCTAACAACCTCTCAGGACTATATATTACTTAAATCATAAACAACAACTTTTATGACTTTTTACAAACCAATACTATCCATACTAATATTATAAATGTGAAAGTAACTCGTCTGTTTGTCTGTCTGTCTATTACGTTTTCACGCCTAAATCGCTGAACCGATCGTCATTTTATCAAATAACTCCGAAAGCCGGGTTTTTTTTTTTTTATAAAGGACTTTTGTAGGAGTTAATATGCTCTGTGTAGTCTATAAAACACAAAGTTTGATTTTGATGCAGCATGGTACGGGATTCCATACATGGATGAGCGTTGTCCTTTGGCAGAGATATAACCTGGGATATGGAGAAGGACATAGGCTACTTTTTTACGACCAACATAGCACACTTGTATCATAATGTACTATTATTAAGTAGATTGAAACTCAAAGAATAGTTTTCATATATCACCTTATCTCCATGTTTTACAACTTCTGCATCTATAGCTAGACAGACGACCAATTTACCATCAGGAATTTCCGTCAGCGTGTTAACCAATATATTTTAATAATTAAAAAATCATGTTTTTGTCTCTTCCTTAGGCACATCAGACGAGCACCTATCAGCGGTCCAATACCTAACATCAGCCGGTCTGAGCGGCGCACTAGTAGTGACAACACCTCAAGAAGTGGCTCTATTAGACGTGAGGAAAGAACTGCAGTTCTGTTCCAAACTAGGAGTGCCGGTCATAGGAGTTTTGGAGAATATGTCGCTGTTTATCTGTCCTAACTGCAAGGTAACCTCGACAGCTTTTCAGTTTTACAAAGTTTAAGTTGGGGAAATATGTGTAACATCTAGTAGGTATATATTGTCACCAGTCGGATTTATGATGAGCATTGAAATGACTATTGAAAGGGGAAAGAAAGAAAATACATTTATTTAGCACAGACTAAATGCACACAACATATTTCTGCAAAATAAAAAGTATTACATTGTCAGAAACTAACAGGAATGTGTACCTCGCAGGGACAAATAGGTCCAATTTAGCAAACAAAAATTAGATATCCATAATTCATAGGCAGAAATTGCTACATACCATCAGGTGGGCCGCGTGATTGTATGCCACCCAGTAACAAATAGATGATGAAAATCATAAACTTAATGCATTATGAACTTTGAATTACTGTGGAAGTAACAGATTGTGCTGGTTTATAAAAATAGGATTTTTAAAACATGCTTTCAGAAACAAGCTTAATTGGGGAAAACTGTGAAAACTAGACTTGTTTTAGCAAGATTGTTATGTCGTCATCATACTTTTTTACCCGCGTATACTCAACGAAAAGACGAAAATGAATTGTAAAAGTCGTCCATCACTTATGTTTCCAGGCCCGCAGCGAGATATTCCCGGCCACAACGGGCGGAGCAGCCCAAATGTGCTCAGAACTAGGCGTGCCTCTCCTGGGCAGTTTGCCCCTAGACCCGATACTAGCGCGCTGCTGCGACGACGGCAGAGACTTCTTGCAGGAACTGCCAACGTCGCCCGCTGTCACGGCACTGCGCAGCATTGTAGATAGTAAGTTAATAAAAAGCTGCTGCTACACAAAGGGCTTTTGGCGCGTGGCCAAAATCAGAGCTACGGCCATATTGTTTTTTCAATACATATCACAAATGTTTACGGTACAGAATAGTTGACGCCCTAGTCCACCGTCCACTGCTACGTAGGATGAATATGGAGAAGTTGGCAACGTTAGCTGCGCGGTTCATTTGTTTGCCAGCCACGCATTAGTGCGTAGTGTGGCTGTGTGTCGCAGTCAATGATCCCGCCTGGCGCCTACGTTTTCATACAAAGTGAAGCTAAGTTTACGTGCGTAGCTTAGGACTGCTGTGGAGCGACGCCTTTGTTCTGCACCCCACCATACGCTACGAGATATGGTATTTCTCCTCATGTAATCATCTTGTTTTATCTTCTAAGTAAAACAAATAAAAACTTTTTGTTACAGAAATCGTTGCCACTTGCGAAAACACCTCCTTGAGCCCTTGAGACCAATGATGCCTTACAATTTAAGCTTAGTATTTGCTAATATAAAATATACTTATTTAAATTAATACTAGTCAATTCTATAATGTTTTGTTAAAAGCTCAGTGTTAAGATTGAGAACTGAATAAAATCCAACAGTACTTACTATTTTAAAATCAATTATTTGCTGAAACTGAGTTGAAGATTAATGAATTTATTTGCGAGAAATAAACAGTAGTTTTATTTAAATTGGTTTTTGTGAACTATTTATTTGGATTACGGCCCGTTCCTTCTCACCGAGAGGCCTATGTCCCAGCAATGGGAACATTATAGGCTGTTTATGCTTTATGCATAAGCTTCAGTTCATTTAGTTTGTAAATCTTTGTGTATGTATAAATACATATATTTCAATGTAAACAAACGTGATGATTTAGTTCTAATAAAAAATAATGGTGCCGATTCCCTTGTTCACAGACTAAACTAAATTTAAGTTCATTGCATCTTTTTCTTTCTATTTTATTAAGAAAGGACAGAAGATAAATTTTAGTTTAGTCCTGTCACATTAATCAGCGCTTGACGTAATTTTAGTCGGCAAGTTTTTAATCACGTCTAAACTTGTATGGAGTAGTGACAGGCGCTGATTAATTTGACAGAACTAAGCTAAAATTTATCTTCTGTCCTTTTCGTAATGAAATAGAAAGAAAAAGATGCACTGAACTTAAATTAGTTTGTGAACAAGACGCATGTTTCACTATTTCCCGAGTCGAAGTGATGAACGTAACTTTTTTGCTACAATTTTTATGCTGGCAACACTAATACAGTTCTGTCAACTTCATGTGCCAAATTGACTTTAACAGCATTAGCACAAATTAAAAATAATCTAAAAACCGGCGATTTCACAAATATATTCTAGAATTATTTTTGAGACGACACTGTATAGTACTCGTCTTCATTTAACGCACAGAAGCGGTTGTAATGTAGTATTAGTCCGAAACAAGCTTTCAATACTAAGTTTAGTTACATGGGCACGAGCGTAGTCTCAAGTCACCGAAGATGCCTAATGCTCATGCCGAAGAGGACAAGCCATGTAGGGCGTGTTCAGACTTCAAGAGTTGGGCCAAGAAACAGAATAAAGTGACTTTGGCAACGCCGAGCAAAAACAAACAGGTGAGGTTATGTTTCATAATAATTATAGAAGTTTCTAGTGATGTTCCTGTCCTTATCCCGGTCTGAACATAGTATGGGTAGATTTCTTAGATAAGACATAAATGCTTCTCCGTTTCGGGATACTTGTAACTTTGGTTATAACAGTTTTCATAGTACTCTGATGGTTATCTGAGAATGATGCAACAGCTGATTGTGACAATGAATGATATAAAGAGGGTTAGGGTTGTTGTGGCACCTATTTATTCCTTATTATGAGTACTTTTTACAATAACTGGCCATGGTGAATTAATTTTGCTTTTATTTATATGTAAATTTTTGGTTGTTTGTCTTAGCTGTGCTTTTATACAGATCTTAACACGTTGGCTGCCATACGAGTATACTCATAGTAACTTTTTTTATATGCACATTGCCACCATACAAAACAAAAAAACTAGCGATACACATTTTTGAAATCTACATTCATAACACCTCCATGATCTACAACCAACACACCAACCTTTCTCTGGAAAAAAAATTGGTTGCCCTTTCGTTTAAAGATGAAGTCGTAGAACATCTTTTAGGGGAGAAATTTACAAAAGTATAGTCACCATGTATCACTCTTCCTTAATTTCACAGTGATGTACCCAAAAAGAAAAAAAACTATTTAACTTCATTTTCTGATTAAATAATGTTTTACTTGAAATGCAAAACCCCGCCCTCCTTCAACTTACTCTTCTAGAATTCGTTAGAAATCGCATATAATCAAGTACGAGAATACTCGTAGTTAACAGTGGGGCCCAGATATTGTACTACGAGTATACTCGTGGGTTGGCAGTCAACGTGTTAATTATACTAACTAAATAACTTTTTATTGTTCAGCCTCCTGCACGGCGGAAGGACTGTCCCCTAGACAAGGATGAGATAGGCTCATCAACATGGTCGTTTCTCCACACAATGGCATCCTACTTCCCGAAGACTCCAACTAAGCAGCAGTCTGAAGATATGGTGCGGTTCTTCAACATTTTCGCACAGTTCTACCCGTGTGAACCCTGTGCACTTGACTTCCAAGATGAGTATGTATAAACAAAACAATAATATTAACCTAATTTGTGTTTTTAGCAGTTTGAAGTTATTTATAATGTTAAGGCGAAAGCACCCGAGTAGCAAACGTTTCTTATGATTTTTGCAATTTGCGGGTTTGGTTTATGTGGTTTGCAGGTTGTATGTTGATCTGAATATGATCCGCAACTGCAACAAATCTGTATTTATAGAATTCTTTCTTTCTTTCTTTTTTTTTAAAAACGTTGCCCCACACTAGGATTTCTCCTGTATCGTGGGTGCGTTTACAAACATTTAAACTCACATACACAAACAGCCAGACCCGGAACAACTACTTGTAGATCATACAAATATTTGTTCCGTGCGGGAATTTCATATTACGGTATTACTATTTCATGAAATTTGACAGTTGAGGATTATACTAACATAAAGGAGTTGTATTATTAAGTTTAATGATTATAATTGGGTTTGTAAAAAACAAAACTTATCAATTTTTAAATACTACTCTATAAACAATTTAAAATTGATAAAATATTTAAAAGAATCACGTGACTGCAAACGCGCCACGATTGGTCGCCATGTTTTTGACGTCATAATATATAAGGAATTTCTCTATAGTATAGTTATAATAATAATAATGTACTTTATTGATACTTACAAGTCCTTACAATAGCTAAAGTTCACAATAAAGGCGCACAAAAGTTGAAACCCTGACTCCTAAACTTGGAATACCTGTGACTTAGGAGTCAGTGTTCTACTGCCACTTGGACACTACCTATAAACTCTTACGGAAATTAATGTCAACGGCTTCTACATGTAAACGTGTAATTTTTCTCTAAGCCAAATTCTTTGAAGCCTTTATTTTACACTTTTATACAATTAATCCTGACAATTTATATCACATAAGCATAACCTTTCTTATTTATTCTTTAATCGTATTAAATAATAATCCATACTAATATTATAAATGTGAAAGTACCTCTGTCTGTCTGTCTATCCGTCTGTCTGTCTGTATGTTACGTTTTCACGCCTAAACCGCTGAACCGATCGTCATGAAATTTGGCAGTGATATATATAGCCTGGGATATGGAGAAGGACATAGGCTACTTTTTTACGCGATAGCCGACATCCACGCGGGCGGAGCCTCGGGCAAAAGCTATATTGAATATATATCTAAACAATAAGAATGACGTAGAACAAAAATGCAAGTCAGCTAATTTTCATTACACAAATTCCCTTATAATTCTTAAACGCGTTGGCCGATTTTCATAATTCTTATTTTTATTATTTTCATATATTTATCGTTTAAAACTATCAAATAGTTCACAAAAAAAAAAAACATGTTTTGAAGTTACGTAATTATACGACAATCCTTACTCTGTTCAAAAATTCCCTTACAAATTTACCTTAACTAATCTTAGTAGATTAAAATATTAAAACGAATAACAATTTAAGCTTGGAAAACTATTTTATTTATTAATTTATACCTACCTATTATCATAACATACTTACTACATCTACATCAAAATAATCTACACAAAAAAAAAAAAAGATGTTGCTTTGGGATTAGGTCGTCACAACCATTTATTTCGACGTTTAACATCTTGTGGAATAACTAGGTATTTAAAAACATTTTTTGAGGAATTGTTTTTGTAGTATTCGTATAACTTATTAACGTAGGTATGAAGCAAGCACGATAACTTTTAATGTTTAACAAGTATATTTATCAATATAATGACGATAATAATATAATTTAATCGATTAAAAGTTAAAACACTATGTATCAGCTGTATGCTACGATGAGTAGAAACTAACATTGTGACGTCACAAGCGCTCGGCTTTGTTCTGGCACTGTCGGCGTGTTTTCGGTACTGGGTTGAAAAAAAAACATTTTTAATTTAATATAATAATTTTATAATTAGAGCGAGAAAAAAAAAACTAAAAATACAAAAACCCGATTCTGTAAATAGGTAGGTACATATTTGGTACGCTCCGAATCCTACTTTAATCAACATACACCCAGACAATGAGCTGCAAATTGCAAAATTCGTAAGAAAATGTGAATTTCGCGGGCTGCCGTAGCACTTCCCTCTGAAATGTGAATAAGTTTAGGTAAACTTTATTATAAAACCTGAATACAATACTGGTATTTGTTGTTACTGTGACTTGGCCCTGTATGTAGGGTCACACAATTTGTAACTAACCCTTAAGAAGATTGTGAAGCGCCTGAATCAGTACACCTTAATCTAGGTCTGTACGTTTTTCTTTTTTAGTAATTCAGTTTAGTTTAATTTGAAAAATAACGCTCGTGGAAGTTTTTATCCTTAAAATATAGATATTTAGATGCTAATAACTTAAATCGTACGCAATATTTCTTAATAAAAACTTACAGACCTAGTTTTTCATTATATCTACAACATTTCCAATAAAATAATGAAAATTAGAGTATGTTTACAGTGGGAAAAACGTTATCGCTTTTTGTATGAAAATTTGCAGCTTCACAATCCTCTTAAATCAAAGACCAAATTAAATAATTTAATTCATCTCACATTAAAGAGCAGGTAAGGTAAATTGAATTAATTTACCTTACCTGCTATTTATGTGTCTCTGCAGAAATTAATCTGCCAGATAAGGATCTTCTAGAATATTTACTGCAGAGTAAGGAATTTAAATTTATATAAAATTCATAATCAAACAATATATTTTCAGTATAAAACAAAACCCACCGTCTGCTGAAAACCAAGATGCGCTAGCGAAATGGCTGTGTGAGCGTCACAACTCTGTGAACGTCAAACTTGGTAAACCAGTGTTTGACTGCTCCAAGGTTCACGAGCGGTGGAGAGATGGCTGGGCGGACGGCTCCTGTGATTAACAAACGTCTTCACAGACTAAATGTTGAATATAGACCAATAAGCATTCTGTTGCCAGAGTACGCCTTTTTGAGTTGGGTGCCTCAAATGTGATATTAAAGTTTAGCTTATTTATTTTATACCCTGTTAAAAGACATGATTGCCCCTAAATAAATTATCGTTTTTCCTCATTATTGGCATGTAGAGAAAATATGAGTAACAAACTTATATTTTATACTAATTACTTACCTATTATATAGATTTTTTGGTTTTTATGGTGTGTATTCACCATATTATTATCATAGTCAGAATAATTTTATTTCTTATTGCAGATATATGAAGACATTTGTCTGTGAACACTAGTTGAGAACTTATGAGGCTCTGTGCCTAGTATTAGAGAGTTATAAGTAATGTCAGTTCAGTGTTTTAGTCACTGTGTGATCAACCCAAGAGATATTTATTAGATAATGCAGTTTGTACAATTTGTATGTGTGTTAAAGCGTACCTACCTAATTTTGTTATTATTTGTTAATTTTAATATAGTATGACACTATTGATCATTTTTTAGTTTTATTTTCGGCATAACATGAAATCTGAAAATATCATCATCACCCTTGAAATCATTGAGTAAAATTTTGAATTCGTCACTGGTAGTCAAAGGGTTGACTGAATGTCTGAATGCCTTATAATAATAGTTCAAACATAAAAATAAATCAATATCTTATCAGTTTATCACATATTTTTGTCATGTAAGTTTTAATCTAATCTGAGGAAATAATTTGTCCCATGTTAACATCGAGTGGGGAGCAGTGTATGGACAGAATTCACTACCAATAATCGTTCGTTTTGCCGTCACCATCTTCTGCATGCAGCCAAGTGAAATCCTTGTTCGTGCTATAAGACTACTATGGTACTCATTTTTTCTATATACAAAAAAAATAAATTGAAGTGTCAGTTTGTAATGACAAAATAACAGCTTTTTACTAAATGCATATGAAAGTATTTATAAAGAAGTACCGAAAACAAAAATAAAAATCTGTCTGTCTGTTTGTTCCGGCTAATCTCCGAAACGGCTGGACCGATTTTGACGAGACTCACTGGTAGATAGTTGATGTTATAAGGAGTAAGTTAGGCTACTTTTATTTTAGAAAAAGTTACGCGGGTAGTAGCTAGCTAGTTTTCCATATTATTATTACAAGCTGAAACAGATAAAACAATTTCACAAATGTTTACTAACAACGTTTACCTATCAATGTGATTCAAGCGCCAAAAGATCCTCATAGCACTAGTTACGGGTTACGAAGGGTACGATCATGATGCTGGTTATTAAGAGGGCGTACAAGGGTCCACTAGCGCCACTCCTTTAAAAAAATGTTTTCTCCAGACTGAGAAGGAATTATGAAAAACGGCTCAACAGCGACCTCGGTAAGTATGTCTATAAGTTCTAATACCTTTTATAAAGTTTTATATTCAGACACGAAGCAACACAATACAATCTAGAGGAACGTGGCCGTTTTTCTTAAGAATAAATTTTGTTGCTTTGTGTCTCAATATGAAACCTTTTTTTTACTTTATAAAATTTACTATACCCAAAGTCTCTAATTCAGATAATTTATGTAAACAAAGTAATGTCAAGCAATGTCACTGTCAAAATAGCAGGACAGTGGTACAAAACATTTTATCATTATTATTTTTTGTAAATAATCTATGAAATTAAAGTGAATTATTTATCAGAACTATGCAAACAAAATACCGTTGCCAAACAATGTTTTATGTAGTGTGTCGGAGACACGGCCAATGATCGTCATAATCAGCCCATTTAAGTCCACTGCTAGATATGCTACATATAATATAAATCTATGAATGAGAGTTGTAATATTAGTGTTGTTATAGATGTAAAAAATGTGAAAATGTTTGGATCTCCTTCATCGATTTGGGTATTCTAAATCGATGATCTCCTCCATTGTTACCAGTATCATAAAATATTTTATACCAGAAAATCTCCTTTTTTTAATAACTTTGTTTAAAACCGAATATTTATAAAAATAATTACGATATGATTATTTTTTTATTTCTTAAATTCAGTATTTAAAAGAAAATGGAACCTTTATTTCGGCATTTTATGTGAATTACCATTACGAAGATATTTTTTTGTTATGTTATCCCCTTTGTTTACATAAATTATCTGAATTTGAGACTGGGATAGAACATTCTAGACACACTTACCGAGGTCGCTGTTGAGCCGTTTTTCATCATTCCTTCTCAGTCACGAGATAATATTTTTTTTAAGAGTGGCGCTAGTGGACCGATGTATGGGCTCTTAATGACAATTAAGGAGAATGGTTTCTTATCGATCTAGGGGCTAAATAATAACAGCCGCACGAGTCGATCTAAGGTTTAGCTACGCTTGCCGCGGTCGGTTCGTGGATGGGTGACCATCCATTACATATTGAGACCTCTGGAAAGAACTTTAAGCCACGTTCGTTAGTCTCGGCTGTCATTCGTAGATCTATGACAGTCGTTACGGGTCGTCAGAAGCCCGAAAGTTTGACAATCAGTCTTACCAAGGGGTATCGTGATTAATTTGACAGGACTAAACTAAAATTTATCTTCTGTCCTTTTCTTAATGAAATAGAAAGAAAAAGATGCACTGAACTTAAATTTAGTTTAGTTTGTGAACAAAGGGAATCGGCACCATTGTGCCTTTAATAGAGCTCTATGTTTCATATAAAATTGTTATCGGTCTGTAATAGCTGTTGGTTCTCCTATAAAATAAATAAATCCTAACCAATATTATAAATGCGAAAGTAAGTTTGTTTGTTTGTTACTTTTTCACGCCTAAACCAATGAACCGATCATCCTGAAATTTTGCATATACGTTGTCAGGTGTACAGAAACGGACATAGGGGGTACCCTATGGAACAGTACTTTTTTCGGGATGAAAGGTATTTCATCCCGAAAAAAGTACTGTTCCCGAGGAAAACAACAATAACGTTCTTATGATAATAGATGGCGCCGTGTTGAATTAAACTGATTGAATTATATTAGAAGGCCATCCATACTAATATTATAAATGTGAAAGTAACTCTGTCTGTCTGTCTGTCTGTATGTTACGTTTTCACGCCTAAACTGCTGAACCGATCGTCATGAAATTTGGCAGAGATATAGCTTGGGATATGGAGAAGGACATAAGCTACTTTTTTTACGCGATCGCAGACGAAGTCGCGGGCAACAGCTAGTAAATAAATAAAGCTAGGCAGATTGATTTTGGTTTCTTAACGATCTAGTTTCACCCTTTCGATGCCAAGCAACCAGCATATGGGTCGAAAAATTATTCGTTAGTATGTCCACAACCCGCATCAGAGTCGTAGCTATACGTAGCTATAGATGACTTCTGTTCATGCCCAGTGAGTTACGTAACTACTATCGTAAGCGTATTTTTCGATAGCGTCTGTGAAATTAGTGACACATGGTGCCGTTTTGTATGGCGACAACTGAAAAACGTTAGTGACTATCGAATAGATTACGTTAGGTTTCTTACCTATCGAAATCTATAGTGCTCATGGTACGCATTTTAATTCTTTCAGTGACCGCTAGGGGAGCTGTACAGTATTTCATACATATTATTTACGGAGACGCTAGCGAGTATTGGCTGTGCAAACTCATGGTAGAGCTACAGTGACTCAGTCGCTCAGACGCAGACTGTTAGCTCATTTGACTTACGCCGCACGCGCGTCGGAGACGCCTCGGTTCGCTCAATAGTCAACAGCTCTTTGGAAAATACAGTAAATACACTTGATACATTATAGGTATTTTGCACGCAGCAGTATAGGCAAAATTAAACAGTGCAGTTTTTAATAATGTACGGTGGCCAGCACATCAAGTTATCACAAACTGTCAAATTTTCTCGTTCGATTTTGAACTTAATCATCAACATTTTGAAGTTTAAAATCGTTAGAGAAATTTGAGTTTCGTGTAGCTTGATGTGCTGGCCACTGTACCAAAGTTTATTCTACTTTAACTCAATGACAATAAAGATAGATTTACAGTGACATACATCGTATGATCAGTTTACGATGACTTAATGTGCCGAAGTATTCCAAAGCGAGCCGTTCGGTTGGTGTCGGTTTGTCGGTGTTTTGGCCCGGTAGACGTTTGCCGAGACCGACTGAACTACTTTATTTTTTGTGCATGGCATCTCGGAGTTATAACCACTGGGGGTTCCTACTCCTTAAATGGGCTATCCTGTGAAGCCGCAAGCTCCTAAAAGAAGTTTACGCCTCCAGCCAGGGGAGTTTTTACTAAAGCTACTTATAAACTAGACGACTGCTCGCTAAGGGTACCACAGGTAGGGGGCTAAATAGCGAGTCTGAGGAGCGAGAGCGACGTCAATCAAAAAGAGCTAGCCCTTTGCTATCACTCGCTCATGAGCTACCAGTCTACAAGCGACCACGACACACACGTGACAGGTGACGGCACGGTTGGAGCGATTAAGCGATTGACTGCTGCGCTGCGTGTCGCGGGTTCGATTCCCGCACGGAACAAGTATTTGTATGACCTACAAGTAGTTGTTCCGGGTCTGGCTGTTAGTATATGTAAGTTTAAATGTTTGTAAACGCACCCACAATACAGGAATAATTCCTAGTGTGGGGCATGGTCTAACAAAAAAAAAAAAAAAATTGTTTTAAAAGGAATAAAAACAAGCACATCAAATGATTTAAAATGTTTATTGTAAAAAAACTTAAAAGTAAGTAATCAGTTCACGTTTTTACAATAATTGTTACATTTAAAAGACTAACCATCTCCAGTTCCCAGGCTCAAATATGACACATGGACCTTAAAAGAGACTATCGCGCAGGTGTGAGAGACAGCGCTTTAAAAATTCTTACTTTTTAGAGTTCCGTACCGAAAGGGTGCCAGCGGGAACCTATTATTACTAAGGGCTGTATCTTTAGAACCGCAATACCTAGGCCAGTAAACAATCATAAGTATGGCTACTACCATCATCTATACAAATAAATATAATTGTACTGTCTGTTTGTAATATCAAACTGACAGCTTACTAAATGCATAATTATGAAGTACATATATACGGTACTTTAACAAGAAAACAATTTTTACATTTTTTGTCTGTGTCTGTCAGTTTATTCCGGCTAATCTCCGAAACGACTGGACCGATTTTGACTGGACTTTCACTGGCAGATAGCTGATGTTATAAGGAGTAACGTTACTTTTTTTTTTGAAAAAAAAAAAAACCACGCTGGCGAAGCCGCGGGCAGCAGTTAGTTACAAATAACAATTTACAGTTAATACAGTTCGAACCCAAAAGTGAAGAAACAGAAAATGTACATTTTATCCGTTTTTTCACAGCATGTTTATCGATACGGAACCCCCAGAGCGCGGGTCCGACTTCCACTCGTCTAACAGTGTTTAGACGATGCAAGTCATTCGTTGTGCCTGATATCTGTCCTAGGACTGTTTGGGTTGCTCTCATAAGAATTCCATTTCCCTCTCGATGCCGACGAACTTGAGTTGCTCGGTAGGTCCATATCTGGAAATAGACATTTGCCATAGTAAATAACAGATTTAATGTGAATGTTACTTATTTTTAACATAATTACAAGTATTGGCATATAAAAGGTGTTACATTTTAATTTGAAGTCCTGAGCTAGGACGTACGTGTGTTACAGGAGTCAGTGTCTTCTCCCGTTTTTGGAACATTAACAATTTATGCAATAAATTACGTAAAATAAAAGGAATTTAGCGCATATAATGTTCTTGAGTGGTTTGTGTGCGTTGTATTTTGTGTGTGTCAATAGACAGTTCTTACGAATATTTATGCGATTCTTATTATCATTCGCTTGTCATATGAAAAAAACAACAGACACATGATGCAATCATTTACAGTTTATATTACGTTGAATTAGCGTATTTTTTCACAAAATTATTAAATTAGTGCCGGCCAATATCAACTCATTCCTTATTGCCTCCACATTTGAATGGAGTAAAAAGATAAAAATATGGATTAAAAGCCTACTGCCATTGCACGAGACGGGTATTGTCGTTTCTTGCATAGAAGCGACAATTCACTGACAGACAACCCACAACCTAGGCTGATGGATCTAGAAACATGAAATTTTTCAACAAATAAAAAACCTCACGGAATTGCACTAAGGAAGGATTTTTAATTCATCCCCTAAAGGGGATAAAAGTTTTTATGGTAGTGCATCATTTTTGAAGCTAGAAATGTTGAAATTGGTATTTCTATGTAGACTTCTGCTATGAGTTAAAGTAGTTGTATCATCGTTTTTACGACACTCATCCCCTAAGACTCCTGATTCGTTAGATGGTAGCAATATAAAAACTAAAGAGTGTTGCTAGTATACCTGTAATCGAAGAACAGTTCCTCTCCAGGCTGGATGGCTCGCTTGGCGAAGATGCCGATGCGATGGTCTCCGTTCACCATCATGACCTTCGCGTAGCAGTTCGGGTTGATGGAGTGGTTCGCGAAACGGATCTTGTTGCCTTTGCGAGTAGCGTCTACCACGAAATCTGAAAGTAATGGTTCAATATTTGAAACTTGCGGTTTTTTTCACAGATTTATTTATTGCACAATATACCCACAGTTACAGACAAAGACTAGGCTAATATAATGAGCGAATGAACCTTGTTAGGGCGCAGCAAACATTTAAATTATAACTAAGTAAATACATATAAAAACAACACACACACATTACACACACACACACACATTTAAATACATATTTCGAAGCACGAGCGTGAATACAGCAAAAATATTAGAATCTGAGAGTCGTTTGGCAACCCTATGTATGTATATCGCTCACGGCCTAAGCCTGCCTATAAATAACCGCATAAGGACATAAGACAAAATAAAGATAACTTCTCTTATAATCAAACTAGCTGCGCTCCGCGGTGTTATCCGCGAACACTACACTCTTTCGGGATAAAAAGCCAATGTGCAAATACAGGGTGTCAGCTACGTCCATACCAAATTTTATCAAAATTGGTCCAGCCGTTTGAGCGTAAAGAAGTGACAAACATACACACACACTCACAAACTTTCGCCTTTATAATATCACTGTTCACTGTAAATCACTGTTTCTCTGAACAAATACGAAATCACACTATCATATCACACAGTGTGAAGTGTGATATGATAGTGTGATTTCGTATTTGTTCAGAAAAACAGTGATTTTTCGCGATTTGTGGTTGTTGTGTGTTGCGAATCAGGCTTTTACTGAATCTATTATTTGCAAATCATGACCTATCAAGTCTGGATGTTCTACATGGACAATTTGTGAGTAATAAATAACTCACCATTGTTAAGGTTAAAGAGGAAGGAGCACATGTACTTGTCGTACACCTTCCCGCGCCGGTCGGCCTCATCCTGTGAGATGATCTCTCCGCAGTACTCCGATATGAACTCGTTCTTATGTGCTGCCTCCTTCAAGAAGATTCCCCAGCCAGCGACGTCGCTGGGTGCTAGGAGGAGGTGCTTGTGGAGGCCTCTGTCAATAGGTAACAATGTTTATGTGAAAATTGTGGCCTTTAGAAAATAGTCTGCGACATCGCCGTGAGATCCCACAGGGATGCAGTGACCCTCACCTCTGTACAGACACGTTCTTGCAGAAGACCTGCGCGGCGTGCGGCCTGGCCAGCGCGTTGCGTGCGGCCGCGCCGGGCGCGTGATACTATATGTCTGCGACATCGCCGTGACATCCCACAGGGATGCAGTGACCCTCACCTCTGTACAGACACGTTCTTGCAGAAGACCTGCGCGGCGTGCGGCCTGGCCAGCGCGTTGCGTGCGGCCGCGCCGGGCGCGCCCAGCGCCAGCGCGTGCGCGTGCGGCGCGTCGGCCCCGCAGGCCGAGCACAGGTCGGGGTCGCACTCGCGCACTCCGAGGTAACAAGGGCACTGCTTGGTGTTGCACTGCGCCTTGCAGCGGCAGCCGGGGAAGCGGTTCTGGCCTGCGACGAAACACCTCATACAGCGTGTGCCAGAATCAACGCAACACCTCGGGCACCAACGAGAACATTTCGTTATGACACTCAAATAACACGTTATTTAACTTAGCTAAACCAAACCATGACATTTAAAAAATACTTTTCACTTCTCATGCTCTGAAAGTTCGTCTTTATGTTGTACGTAGGCAACATAAAGTCGCTTTTTTTTCTATGACTAAAGTAATCAGATCCAACTACCCACACGCACAATAAAACGACGCAAATTAAAATCATTGTTTTATTTCATTTGCTTTTAACTTATATCAGTTCCGTGTTTTCTATCGTTAATTTAACAAAACCAGATAAAATAATTGTCTTTATTATTTAAAAACGCAAAGAAATGTTTTATGACTTGGCAGTATGAGGAACACAAATCCATTCAGCCATTCTGTGAGCTCGTGTCAGATAAAAAAATAATAATTTCATACCGCGCCAAAACTTCTGGGGCGATTTTTAGAATCCCAATACTGGGAGTATTATACACCATAGTATTTTAGTCGTCTTGCAAAGACAGCCCACTTCATGTATCCAATGACTACTAATCATTAATGTAAAAAAAATTTTTTTTTAACGTTTGAATTTCTTAAATTATTTAATTTGTAATAATTATGACGCATGACATAGTTTAAAACACCCTGTTACGAGTGCAGTCCGAGCCTTGTGGTACAAAGGCGCCGCAGAATGGATTTAGATTAAGTTTAAGTTGCAATAGTAAGAAACACATTTTTGCGTTCGAGTTGAATGAACTCTGATAAAGATGTCACCACTCTATTCCGCGGCGCCCTAGTAACATAAGGTTCGGACTGCACTCGTAACAGGGTGTTTTAAACTATGTCATGCGTCATAATTAATGATGAATGATTAGTAGACATTGGATGGATACATGTGTGGGCTGTCTTTGTAAGACGACTAAAATGCCACGGTGTATACCAATTTTTTTTTTTTGTCCTTTTTACAATTTTGACATGCTACTACTTGGGATTTCTCCACTTCTGGAGCAGCTGACTCTCAGATCTCTTATGTGCTATGTGAAAACTATTATTGTTATGATTTTCAGCCAGTATGAAATGTCTTCTTCAAACTAACGCCACTATACACTATACACTATAAGTTTTAGTCACTTTGGGTGATGTTTAAACAGATAATTATTATTTTTATGGATAAAAAAATATATGACCATAATTTAAGAATTCGATTTTTTTAAATTAAAAATACGACAAAGAGAAAAATAAAAAAAGTTTGAAGTCAAGTAAGAGTTTCCCAATAGTAGATTGTACATCAAGTGCATAAAACGCACCGTTTTACGCGTAACGTTTATCCATCCGAGCGAGCTTGCTTGTTTTCGTAAAATGGATTTTATGGACGAGTTGTACACTACTTTTCACTTCGATTGCGTGGAAATGAAACAGCAACATGTAAATATTGTAAATTTAATTAAAATTGAAAAAGAATTATGGTTCTTGCCAATATTTTTTTTTTTTTTTCAGTAGGAACGTGACGCAACACCTGACTTAGGTCGTTACATAGATACTGCTCAGTTATAAAAACATTTTGTTTTTATATCTATGATAACTTAGTTATAGTTTAAATATATTATATTGATTAACTAATATAAAAAACTAATTTAAAAATCATAAATAGGCGAAATAAAAAATATAAGTTTTTTTCATGAAGTTTTATTGTGTACTTTGGTTGTTGGTATCCTAGCTTTGTTCTTAGAATACTAACGAAACGAATTAAAATAAAGAGGTTGTTTTATGGTCCAACAGCCACACGAACAATTTCAAAATTGTTCGTGTGGCTGTTGGACCGATTGCCTTGGTCTTCGACGAAGATTTTACTTTATGCTTTAGAGCATAAAAACCGACTTTATGTCGTCTACGCACGACATAAAGACGAACTTTTAGAGCATGACAAGTGAAAAAAATATTTTATCTACGCCCATGCTATAAATCCTCTATAAAAGTTTAGGAAACAGTTAGCTTATTGCCAACATTATAACACCCAGTGTCATAGTACCCATAATAGCATCCAAACGGGAGTTATAATGTTGTACTAAATTTCATAATGCAACTCCTTTGCTTTTACTAATCTGTTTGATGAGTAAGGAAAGGATCATCATCCTCCCTTCCATTCTCACTACTCAATTCGTGGTATCTTTATGAATTTCAAAAAAAGAACATTGTCACTTACGCGCGTTTCACTATACTATACCATAGCGTCGTATCCCGCCATTTTTGTTTGATATTAGTATTGCAAAAACTGTTTCAGAACCTTTTGTAGAGGATTCATGTCATGGGTGTAGATAAAGTCTTGTATGCAACTGTAATAATTAGGTATTAAAACAATCAGGTGATAAACCCACATTCGTGTTTTAATACCCCCTTTTTTTTTTAAACGTTGCCCCACTCTAGGTATTTCTCCTGTATCGTGGGTGCGTTTACAAACATTTAAAACTCACATACACAAACAGCCAGACCCGGAACAACTACTTGTAGATCATACAAATATTTGTTCCGTGCGGGAATCGAACCTGCGACACGCAGCGCAGCAGTCAATCGTTTAAGCACTGCGCCAATCGTGCCGTCAAAAACATTATAAAACAGTAGCATAAATAACTAAAAAATTGTCGGATAGCACACTACCGGATCCGACAATCTGAAAGGCAGGCACATGATTCATACATTTTATTTGCCCCGATATCGTATCGGACAATCTGAAAACGCTCTAACGTCGCTATAAAAAAAAAATACGATGAACTCACAATCACTGCTGCACTGACAAAACTTCTCGCAGAAGTTCTGCGATTGCAGGCACGGACACATGTTGTCGCATGGCTGGTTGGGGTGGTCACATGGGGTGTAGTTGTAACTGGAATATGAAGTATACACTTTATATCATTCGAGACCACTTAATCATACGCTTGCATCCTGGAAGGGTTGGGCACCTGCGTTTCGCCAGTTATGTTCAATTCCCATGTTATAGGGGGCGAGCCGATTGCCATTAACCGGGCACGAACCACGTGCTCAGCAGGTGCTTTTGCGACGCCTTTTTTATTGTGGAGAAATGTGCAGGCATACTACACTACCACGGGGAGGCAGTGCAGTTATGTGGGACTCCAACCCACTAAAACTCCACGGTGTCCTCCTCTGCCGGTTATGGCGGCAACACGGGAACTTGAAATCATCCGCGAACCCGCCGCGGCCGTCCGTCACCGGACCCTCCTCCTCCTCCAACACACTGCGCGCCGTGACCTCCCCCAGGGACCAAACCAGCACAGGGGCGTGTCTAGGCGTCCTTGGTCCCCCTGCGACGGGTCAGATCAGTGGCCCCGCCGCCTACCACTTTTCGGCCGCAGAGGATAGGGAGCGGCCAACGCAATACCGACACTCCTCTTCCTCTGCGGCCCCACCGCGTCCGCCATCAACCGGTGGCGACCCCGTCAAGGCCGCGGAAGGTAGGGAGAACGCCTCCAACCCTCAGCCGCGATGCCTCCCATAGCACATCGCGGCCCGCCTCAGTTGTGGCCGCTACGGCGTCTCTTAGCTTCACCGTGGGGTCAAGCCACGGCTACCGAACCTCTCCGCCTCAACAATGCGGGAACCCACGGGGGGGGGGGGGGGCTTGCGACGCCTAGACCAACGAGGCAGGAGAAGGGGGGAGGGTTACTCAATAAAAATCATAAATGTATTAATTCACTAACAGACAACGCACAGCCTAAACCACTGGGTCTAGAAGCAATTTTACAAAAGAGTTCCTTATTTATCGAAGATCATGCACTAAAGAAAGATTTTGAAAATTTATTTCCTAACTAGCTTTTGGACGCGGCTCCGCCCGCGTAGACGTCGGTTATCGCGTAAAAAAGTAGCCTATGTCCTTCTCCATATCCCAGGCTATATCTCTGCCAAATTTCATGACGATCGGTTCAGCGGTTTAGGCGTGAAAACATAACATACAAACAGACAGATAGAGTTACTTTCACATTTATAATAATTATTAAAGATATGGATAGATGAGGTTAAATAACACAAGATTCCTACCAGCAACGTTTTACATAAATATATTTTTGATGGGATTTTATTAACCATAACATTCAAATACTATAGTATATAGTTAACAGGCTTCTTCTGGGTAAGCTCACTCCATCGTCGACTTTGTCTCTGTCACCTCTGACCTAGACTAGTCAAGAGCAAACCCATCGTAGAATAAAAAAATAAAATAAAAACTACTTTTAGCTTTAAATTACTACAACCAAAAAAAAAAACCCGACGCCAAAACGTCATAATCGGGAACAAAAAATCATACAATAGCGATCCCGTCATGACGTCACTTAGACAGCGGTCACTTGTACAGCGGCTTGTTCTCGTCCAATCGTGATTCGTAGATTGGACGAGAACAAGCCGCTGTACAACAGGCTACGATAGAGACAGATATAGAAAAAGCGTCTTTTTGGTTCTGTTACTTTGACGATATGTTAAATTCAGTGAAGGAAAAACTTTTATTTTTAAGTTAATTAATTAATGTTTACTTTATTGATAAGTAAGTTTAAATCAGCTTCGCTTCGGCTTCTCTCTTACAAAAGTGTACACCTCGGCGCAGACCTTTTTCCCTACAACATACTGTGGTCATCAAAACACGTTATTGTTTTATCTTACACATGATGTGACGCGGAGTCCTTCTTGAGTTGTATCTTACGGCAGTGCACGGACCAGAGGCGATGCTTCTTCTTCTTCTTACGTGGAGGCGTTAGTTCAGCTTCTACGCGGCATTCTTCTTGACCGGTGTTGATCCAGTATGTATACACCTGAAGAAGATAGGAGAAAGATAATATGTAAGGTACTCCTCGCAATATTCTCAAATCTATCAAGCTTCAAATACATACTGTACTCGTCTTTAATGAAATATTGTCAAACCTATCAAGATAGTTGTTTGCAACAGACATTACATTAAACATGTCGCAACAAACATGGAAGAAACGCACATCCATGACAGATAAGGATGGTATTGGCACGCTAAATGCATAGAAGGTCCTAGCAGTAGTGTTGGGCAAAGTAATTAATTCAAGAAAAAATAAAGGTAAAGTGTTTATTCTGTACAAACAAACGCACATTACAAACACATGCAAAGTAGCCAAAAGCCTCGTGTTCAAGCAATAAAAGTTTGACCATTTAGTCAATTAATAAATAATCAATTTAAGGAGTTTATTCGTGAGAAAGAAAACGTGACTACCATCATCACGAGGACCTGTGAACTTGACAACTACACATCACGACTGCTAAAGAATCCGAATAAGCTTGCGGGGCAGCTTACTATACCAGAAATCTGCGCCGATTCAAAAAGCGACGGGTAATTTTTCTGACCAGAACAGTCAGTGCAAAGAATAAATTCGAAAATATAGGGCAGACTCCACTGGGAGTAGCACCCCTCATGCCAATACATATAACCATCTCATCTGCTCATAGTCTAAAAGACTAATCGCATGACAAATCCGGAAAAAAAAACTGCACGAACTTTCAGACGTCATGTTTGAAATAAGATTGGTCAAATTTATGCTTGTGGTTATCTACAAAGCCACATGCGAACTACGCATCAAAGACCTGACGTCACAAATCCTGCATCGCGCAATCAGGGTTTACCGCGCGACTAGCAAATATACAACATCCCGATATCAACCGTCGGGCAGTTGCCCACCAGACACGACGCCCGTCTGGTCGGAGGATCCTCCCTTTTCCTCATGCCTCTATATGCTCAATTCTTTGTTTCTAGTTTCTTGGAATTTATCATATGAACTATGTTCTTGTAACCAAATAATCATTTCTTCAAATACAGACTAATCATGTATTAAATTATATACTGTTTTTTTTTTTAAATTTAACTACAATCCCATCGTAAAATTACGTAGGAGAAAAAAGTATGAAGTAATATAATTGCGCCCAACACTGGGATATCTTCATAATTATCTATCCAAGAGATATACCTCGTTCAAATAACGTGTGCATGTGTTACCTGTTGGCAAGTCTTAGAGAGCATGACCTGAGCGATGGCGCAGTAGTTGGAGGGAAACACCTTGTGCAGAGCTCTAAACAGCGACTGGTCAGATCCCGTCCACTCGGAGTCTCTGTCGCCCACTGTCAAACCTGAAGCAGAAAATAAATTGTTATTTACTAGCTGTTTTCCGCAGCTTCGGTCGCGTGACTGTTTTCAAAGATAAAAATAGCCTTTTTTGGGCGGGTAATTATCAAATAACTTCTCCCGCTCTGGGCGGAGTGGGAGGGCGTGTCAAACTTTTACTGACCCACCCGTGTTCCTTCAGTTGCCTGTGTACCAGGGCTACGGTATCCGTTTTGGACAAACCCGCAACCCTGGCAGGAAATAAAAATAGCCTAAGTTACTTCTTATAACATCAGCTATCTGCCAGTGAAAGTCCAATCAACATCGATGCAGTCGTTTCGGAGATTAACCGGAACAAACAGCAAACAGACAGAAAGGCAAAATAAATAAAAATAGATTTTTTGTTGTAAGTACCGTTTATACTTTCATTTGCATCTAGTAAAAACCTATTATTTTGACGCAAACACACTTCAATATTATTTATTTGTATGGATTACAAATTGGGCCCTATCAGAATATACCAACGCTACGACACTTATTTTTAAATGTCGCAGGATCATGCTGAGATAGGAGACTTTTGGCTTCGTACAGGATTCTTGTTTTTATTTTTTATTTTCTTATTATATAATTGTATTTTTTATACTTTTATCATTGTTTGTTATCAGTTTGTGATCTTCCTGTGCAAGTCTCAATAAATACTTTTTCTTTCTTTCAAAACAGACACTTCAATTTTATTTATTTGTAATACATTTAAAGCTGGGAACACGAAATTGTTTATTTTACTGATCTATCTATAGATCTAGCCCATAATGCTGCTGGGCAAAGCCCTCCACACTCGTCTGCTCTCTGCAATTCTCGGCCTTCTTATTTCAAACTGACTGATTTTGCACGGCCGCGGTCCCACTTGCTCATCGCTCGCATGTGTGCGGGATGTCAGTTTAAGTTGCGTGCGAGCGACACAGATAAATGATTGGTCAGTGTATGAAATACTTCGTGTTCTGCGACCGTGCTATAATGTACACTGCCGGTCAAAAGTTTGAGATCACTAATAAAAAACTTTTGTTATTAGTAAATATTGTCAAAATATTGGTGATAAAAAGTAATCTGCACACCTGCATATTCTATTGTTTATAAAGACTGCCTAAAAGCTTATTCTTTTATATATTAGCCAAGGAAAGGGCAATAAACAAGCATGGTTTCCATACAATGTGAACCAAGGAAGATTCGAGCTATTCCGATAATCGATTGTAAAAATTTTATTACCTCATTACCGCAGCTGACACTTTTTTTATTTTACATCAACTTACAATGCAATTGTTCTAAATTCTTAAAATAGTTTAAAAGTTTATTCTAACCCGATATTTTCATGGTTATCTACGAATATCCGCAGTTAGTCTGATTTTGTGATTCCTACAGTCAAGACGTCTCTAAAATGGGAAAAGTTTGCGAAATTTGTATTGAAACACGATCTGCCATCGTTGTTCTCCATAATGAAGGCAAATCTGAACGTGAGATTGCATCTCAACTCAAGTTATCGAAGACTTGTGTTCATCGCACTGTTGTGCGGTACAAACAAACTGGCTGTAATCAAGATCGTCCGCGCTCCGGGAGACCAAGAGCTACGACTTCTAGTGAAGACAATTGTGGTAACCAGCAAGCGAAATAGACGCTTAACAGCCCCAGAAATACGTGTTGAAGTCAACAAATCTCGGTAAAAACCTGTGTCAGTGTCTACAGTGAAAAGTGATTACAAGAAGCCAAGTTGTTTCGTCGCGTTGCTGTTCGAAAACCTCTTCTAAAACCGCAGAATAAGAAAAAACGGTTGCAATGGGCCCTAGCCCATCGAGACTGGACCGAAGAAGATTTCAAAAAAGTACTTTGGAGTGACGAATCTAAATTTGAAATATTCGGTTCAAAAAGAAGAATTTTCGTTCGACGTTCCGCCGAAGATAAGTTGATGCCACAGTGTGTAGTCCCGACTGTCAAGCATGGTGGCGGATCTGTTATGGTCTGGGGTTGTTTCTCAGGCTATGGGACTGGAAATCTGGTCCAAATTAAAGGAATTATGAAAAAGGAGCAGTATAAAGTAATTTTGGAGAAAAATGCTATTCCCTCCGGACTAAACTTAATCGGCCAAGGATTTATTTTCCAACAAGATAATGATCCAAAGCACAGTTCAAAATTATGTAGGGGCTATTTAGACGAGAAACAGTCGGAAAAAGTGTTGGAAAACATGACATGGCCACCCCAAAGCCCCGATCTTAACCCTATAGAGCTTTTGTGGGAAGAGCTTGACCGAAACGTTCGGGAACAATGTCCGTCTTCACAGCAGGCCATGTGGAATGCATTAGAAGAAAGCTGGAGGAATATCTCGCAAGAGACTATAAATAAATTAATTGCCCGCATGCCAAGATTGGTAAAACAGGTCATAAAATGCAAAGGAGGATATTTTGATGAAAAATCTGTATAAACTCTCTTGTGTGCGTATTTTCTTTAGAATATTGTATTCGTCAAGACTTCATGTAATTTTGTTAATTTTAAATCTTGTGTAACATGAAAATAAAACCTGTTTTTCATAAAGTTTTAAATATGTTGACTTTTATTTGTTTTCGTAATTTTTTGATAGTGGTCTCAAACTTTTGACCGGCAGTGTACCTGCAGATCTGCTCGATTTTTGACGATCGACATGTGCCTAACGCAGAAGTATTTTATAAAAAACATGTCGATCATCAAACTTCGAGCTTATCTGTTGGCACCTGTTAGATATCGAAGTATTTATGCGGAAGGACGGTGACACTTGTCAATGAAACTGTTGCACACTCGTATAATAAGTTACCACCCACGCGGGGAGGAGCACGCCTACATAGCACTCGTCCACATCCATAACATCCCTTCCTCTTATGGTAGGCAATACTATTATCCTATTTATCTCTACACCAATTAATCTATGGTCGTTTCCGTTTGTTCGTCATCATCATCACTGACGTAATGACCCGCCGTAGGTGTCGAGACGGTCGGACTAATTTCCTGCCGTCTGCGAGTGAACACGCATATCCTACATATTGTTTTTAATCTGTTCAGGTTTCTTTAATGTTATTCATAGAAATAAGGAATTTATAGACTACTAGCTTTTGCCCGCGACTTCTCCCGCGTGGATCCACGGTTATCGAGTAAAAAACGCCTATTTCCTTCTCCATATCCCAGGCTATATCTATGCCAAATTTCATGACGATCGGTTCAGCGGTTTAGGCGTGAAAACGTAACAGAGAGACGGACAGTTACTTTCACATTTGTAATATTAGTCTGGGTAAGTAATTTCCCTACTTAGATTATGTCTAAATAAAACATCGCGTGAGAGCGAGTAAGCAATATCAATTATTTTGGGGAATCCCTGAATAAAGGGTTGCCATATTTGTTCAAATCATATGAAAAAAATAAATCAACTTGGAGAAAAATCTGAAAAAAAAAAAATATATTGCTGACGTAATCACCATCCAGACCCCCCGGTCCCCCATGTCATCAAAGATAATCAAAGCAAAGACCCCCCTTTGGTGCTTACGCAATACTTGAATGACCCCTAAGATAACGAGTTGTCTATCCCTTATGTTGCACCTGCCTGTTTTGTCTCTGCATCACCGTAAGGTTGACTGGTAGAAAATGCCTCAGGCATTAAGTCCGCCTTTGTACAGTATTTTTTTTACTTGTGCATAAAGTTTTAATAAATAAATAAATAACAATAAATGTTAACACACCTTATTTCCCGCTCGCCTACGTAGCACTCGTATACATACATAACAGCACCTTTAGTCTAATCTAATGAAATAGAGAATGGAGATAGGGTTTAGCACACTTTGCATAAAACAGGAGTAACCTTAAGAAGGAAATACGAGAACTCACCTAGTGCATTGTAGACCGGTTCAGCGGACCCCTCGCCGTTCTGTTTGAGCTGACCATTGGTACTCCAGTTGCTGTTACTGGAGTTACTGTTGCTGCCTACAACACAAACTATTAACCATTACATAAGCATCTTAAAACAGTAATTTGGGTTACATTTTAATATCTCCCATTGATATAGTATGCGGTTTTAGAAGACATGATTATCAGACATACAATAATTTCAGGGTCGGAAAATTTATTTAGTAGTGATGAAACGGATACTCGTATACAGTAACTGAGAGAAGACCGAGTCTCGTTCTTAAAAACGTTCAAAATCAAGTCGCAATCTCATCTCAGCGACAAACAATGTCAAAAACTAGTCAAAAATGTAAGTAAATCAGAAGTACCTTTGACAGATCAATGTGTCGAAAATACTTCTGATTTACTTACATTTTTGACAAGTTGTTGTTGTTTGTTGTAGTTGTTTTGTCGTTAGTCTGAAGGCTAAGGCTGGGCGCTCGAAACCAGCGCGGGCGCGGGACACATTCACAGCGTGGTCACACTTGGTAACCACAAGTAAAGCACGCATCGCTTCGTGAGATAAAAATAATATACTAATATTAAATATTAATATTTAACTATAGTTACACCTCTGCCTAACTCTTCGAAGGATACATGCGTAATGTTATGTGTGTTATGCTAACAACAAAAATAGTAATTATAATTAGATAATTTGAACTAGTAACAATGTGTCACCTTTCTGGAATCTGTTGCTGTCATTACTATCCTCAGAAGACGCGTCGTTGGGCGAGTCGATGGCGTGCGCCTTTCCCTTGTCCTCTTCGCCCGCCGCCTTCTCGCGGGCGAGCTTCTCGCGCATGCCTTCCTGTTTGAAACACATTACACTTGTGTTAAGTTAGTATCATTTTTGTCGTTGGTAGTATTTGTAGTTTATGGAGCCCATCGTTAATTGACACGGTTCTAGTTAACCAAACGGGGTGAAAAAAAATTCCGATGGGAGCATTCATCGGGCACAAAGGTTGTTAAAAATATAACTCTCTGATTCTCATTTAGGGTGTGAATTTTCGGCTCACTTTCGATGTATAAGGAACTCTTGTGCATTTCATGGTTCTGGGCCCAAAGGCTGTTTGTTGTCTGTCAGTAAATGAATTTAAGATTTTAATCTTATTTTTATCTTAGATCATTATTTTTATAATATTGAAAGAAGATATGAGGCAAAGGAAACTGCATTTTCTACTTGACAAAATGGTCTTACCAAAAGCATGTAGCAACTGGAGCCGCATGGATCAGAGAAAGATTTGAGGTCGGGCCCCTTTCTCTTAGTCAAGTTGGGCCCAGGGTGGCACGCCTGTAAACCTGGTACATACCGACATATTTGTATTAACATCACATAGTTCCATTTACGTAGCAATAAGAAAATGAGAAGAATATGACTTTTGAATATATATTTTTTTTCTTGTTAATGTAAGGTGAATTCAGATAAAGAGCATTTTGTTTATTTCATATCATTCTATTTCAAAATATTATATTGGAATCCAATGGGGGATTAGACTAATGATTACGATCTGATGTTAAAAAATGATTTTGAACTGAACTGTTGGAAAATTATTCTAAACTGATGATGCATGGTGGCTTTTAAATTAGGCAAATGAGTAGTTTTTTTTTTTTTTTATAAAATGAGTTTTAACTTATATAACTTCACTGGAAAAGTTATAGTGAATGGAAAAGTGTAAATAGTGTATAATCTTATAAATAAATGGATAAAATAATATGCTTGATACATGAGCAAATAAAACCATAATACTATGGGACATTTTGAATATTAATTTCAGTAATATAAAATATTTATAAAACAATATAATGACATGAATGATAATATTTTAAACAATAATAATAGGTGATATAATTAGTACATAGGATTATACATTAAATGGTAGAAAAATAATGTGAAAAACAGTGAACAATTATAATTTATAGTAATAATGGTGCAAAATAATGTTTTGGGATTTTGTATACTAGAGATGTACTGTTCAAAATCTAGATCCCTTTATAAAGCAACAGGGTGGCGCAAAAAGATGGTAATTTTTCTGCATTATGGAGTTTTATGTCATAGCACCTTTGATATTTGTGAAGTACAGGTAAGTAGACAGATGAAAATACATGCCAACTAACCATGGATATAACACATAACACGGTATACCATCCCCTGGCCGTTTGTATTGTTTTGATTTGATTCAGGGAACTGAGGCCATGAAGACATATCTTTGCTAAGGAATTGTGGTCCTGGCCACCACAATGAAGACGAACATGGAATAATGTGTCTAAAGTTGCCAAAAAAAAAATGTAAACGAATTTCTGAAATATTACGATATACTGTTGCATCATTTAAAACTTTTGACGATCCTTTTTGTTTTACACAATAAACACAAATTACAATAAGTAAATATTGATGATCCATACCAATATTATTTCGATGAAATTTGGCACACAAGTAGACCATGACCTGGGTTAGGACAAAGGATACTTTTTATCCCGGTCGTATGTTCCCGTTAGATAATTTTCAACGCTTGCGAAGCCGCTGGCAAAAGCTAGTAAGGAATATTTTAGAAAGATACATCTCTAGTCTCGCTTTTTTTTTCATAGTGTTGGAATAGAGTACAATAGCATAAATAATAATAATAATATCGATGGTAATGGTTGTCTGTACGGCCTTACCTGCCGTTTGACCTCCTGCGCGCAAACAGAACAACAAACACTAGTCAGCCCTAGGAATACACAGCTTAGCTTTATACTTATAGTACTTATACTAAATATTTTGTGCTAGAAATATTATACAGCCTGTTTGGAAGCTGAGTGCAAAGCTTTAAGGGGCTGAAAATTGACACCATTTAGAGCATGTGGAGCCATACATGTCTTAGTCGAAAAAAAAATTTTTTTTTCACTCTGTTTTTTACTTGCCCAACAGTGCCCCAGTTAAAGTTAGTATGTAATTATTATTTTTATCGTAAGTCGTAGAATATCATTGGAAATTTGTAAACGGCTTTCAATTTCATATTGTTTAAGAAAACTGTGTAAGTTAGCTGTAATATATTCGAATAGAATAATATAAAATAGTTTTAAAATTTTAAAAAACTGAGTAGTTTATATCATTAAGAAAAAATTGCCTCAATTGTTCAATCTTTTTTTTAAACATGCTCGAAATGGTTTCAACTGTCATCCCTATTAAAGCTTCGCACCCAGCTTCCAAACACCCGGTATAAGTTATTATAAGTAAGGTATAGATTGGGAATTTAAATATATCAATAAAATGAGACTACTCAAATACAACAAATATATACAAAAGAGAGTTGGGCATTTCATATTGACTGCAAATGAAAACTTTTTAGCCTTAATATTTTCTTTGATTAATATTATTATCAGTTTTAGCCTACTATTTTCTAACTGGTGCTAGTCTTTACAGAAATTAATTATTATTAGTACTTTAAATGATTTTTCTCATTCAAAGACCTACCAATCAGCAGGGTAACTGCGTAACACACACAAAATGGCAATACAATGACATGAATATTTACTTTGTAAATATTATCTTGATTATTGTGAATGTGAAGACTATATGTGGGTCATTGCAATTTTTTTTTTCTCAGTTCGTTTTAATCATGGTCTGGCAGTTGCGTGTTATTTATGCGGCCTACCCTAATGTCCTTTCTTTGGTATTGTTTGTCGAGCAAAGTTGAGCTCCTTAAGTTCTGAGTGGAGCTGCACGATTATTGACAAATGGGTGCACTGACTGGACAAGTTCACTCAATCTGTGTCGTTCTTTTCTCAAAAGACCATTTCAGAAACCAAACTACATGGTCTTCACATGATCTGCCCAAGATTATGTCTGGACTTCAAAAGAGACTATGACTTCTGAGTTTGTTTCGGCCTTTCATCTCGGAGTAGTCAGATATGAAAGGCCGACCTCATCTAGTTTTTATAATATGATTGACGTGTAAAAGTGTTTGTACACACGGCTACATATCAAGCTATACATTTCAGATTTCCGTATAATGAGATGTCACCTTATACTGGAATAGTATAACGTGTGTACAAAACAAAATCATTTATCATTTAATGCCTTTCATCATGACAGTTCATTCAAATCTATAGAGAACCCTCGGATTAGGGTCGAAAGTGTGTTACGCAATTAGGGTGCTGAGAAAAAAACTACAACGCAAAAAAGTGTACCTGCCTAACTACCGTCTCAATGAATAGCATAGGGAAGTGACTCACGATGTAAAAAGCAGTCGTATTTGAAGCATCGGCGACAGAAGAGCGTGTGGAAGGAGTGCATGGTCTGCTCGCGGGACACGGACTCGGCCAGCGGCCCGTCGATGTTGGGCGTGCACTCCGGGGGCAAGGCGTTCGGGTCGCTGCGGGACGTCAGCTCTATGTATCTGGGGATACATTTATTTCTTTGTGTTTACTTCTCATTCTCTAAAGTTCGTCTTTAAGTTGTGCGTAGGCGACATAAAGTCGCTTATTATGCTCTAGTGAAAAAAGTTTTTTTTTCTATGTCTAAGATAATCAGGCACAATAAAACGTCGCAGATTAAAGTCGTTATTTAATTTAATTTGCTTTCATTTATATCACTTCCGTATATCGTTGGTTTAATAAAACCAGTTAAAATAGTTATATTTATTATTTAAAAACGCAAAGAAACGTTTTTTATGACTTGGCTGACACATGAAAATAAAATAAATACTGTTATATACTTTACGCCTGTTTCATTTTCTCGCAATCTAAGTGAAAAGCAGAGTGTATAGCTCGGGCATAAACGAGCTATTTTACCCCTAGACTTAACTATCCACCCTCGCCTGCGGCGCGGGTAAAATAGCTTCTTTTATGCACCAGCTGTGCAATCCACTATTATTCACAAGGCAACTATAACAAGTAACAATCACAGTATATCAGTAGGACCACATTATAGGTTTCGAACTGATTATTACCCAAACTGTAATCGCAAAAAATTACAGCTACAAGGTCAGTGAAGTGCAAGTTGAACTCGCGTGGAGAGCGTTCCGAACGATGAATATGTTATATGCCTGTTTTGTACAATAATTCATTAATGTCCCATGCAACTTCCTAACATTGTAGTTGAAAAACTTGCTCAGTAGTTTCGGAGATAAGGGGTCTATTTTCCTAAATAACTTTAAACATTATTTATGTTAAAATTATAAATTAAAAATATATTTTTTTTGTAATTTTTGTCATATTATTTTTATGTACTTTATGTACCTAGAATAAGGAATTATTTTGGCGACCGAACGCTTGATAAAAGACCTTCTCAACCAGTTGCCTACTGAAATACTCGTAAGAAGTCAGGAAACAAAAGGTAAATTTGCCAAGTTACTTAAACAGTTCTTTTTCCAGAGTTTATAAGCGATGTTTTTCCCATACATATAGGTTATAATATAATATTATAGTAAGTTTCATAAGTGCAATAAGTAAAAATTAAGTGTCCGCACTAATAAACATTATTAGATATAACTATTTGTTCTGTTCCCACAGACAAACCGTGAAAACGGTTTTGCGGGGCATAAGTTTTTGTTTAAGATTTCTGTAAGTTTGTTAATAAATACTTAATTTTTTTTTAATTGTAAAAGTATGAATGCAAAGAGAATGATAATATCTTTATTTTGCCCTTTTGCATATTTTCAGCAAGAGGAAAGATTCTATATGTCCATATTCCCAGGGAATCTAAGTTGAATAGTTTTTGGATAGGTGTAGTAATACCTATTTTATACAACTTTGGCAATAGTCTGACGCGGTTTCCGCGACCTCAACATATAATTAAAGATATTTGCCACAAATTTATTGCATAAAAATAGCTGCGGTAACGTATTTTTTTAATAAATTCTAATGCTGAAAGTTGATGTAAATTCCTGGATTTCAAGACGTAATTCGCAACATCCCGTTGATTCAGCTAATGTGTCACACGTAAAAATCTTGTCGAGCAGAGTAGTTAATAACACCGCATCTTTCGTTTTTGCTGGTCATAGAACAACCTTACGAGTAGTCAGTTCAGAAGCTGGAAAATCATAAAATGGACCTGCTTCACCATAATCAGGCAATACTCCAAGAAAAGACCAATATAATGAGGATGACTTACTTCTCTCTCAACTCCTGTGCAGTACCCTTATCAGGGAACTGTATGCTGATAGTTTGGAATATGATGAAAATAGGGAACTGCTTATCGTTGATCACTTTCTTATCACCATCCTTGCCTACTTCTTTATCTTTCTCTTTGCTTGCATCTTTCTGGAAAAACAAATCATTCTGCTCACATCCAAAATAAAATTATATTTTTTGTGCCAAAAGGCAAGAACACCACCTGCCAAAACCATTCTGCCTCCGTCGTTGTACGGTCAAACGCACGTTAGTAGTAAAAATTTAACTGGCAAATGGCCCATTTCACAAAATAATAATAATAATAATTGAATAACATAAAATTATAATTAAAAAGATCTATGAAAACCGTCCATACTGCTACGAAATACAGGCGTTGTCAATGTTAAATTGTTACCTTTGCCGCGCGGTTGACTGTACTAGCAATAGAAAAGGCGAAAGCTCACCTCTACTTCTTTTTCCTCCTTCCGAGATTCCGGATCCTTGAACTCCTCAGCTATTTCATCTTTAGACTGGAAGGTCATCACTGGTACCTGTTTAGTATACACGTATCAATAATATAACCCATCTTACTTCAATCTCCTTTTTCTCCTTAAATCTCTTCCTCCGTCCCTCCTTTCTTCTTGACATAAAACCTCCTCAGGGTACCTATTTGAATATTACATGCATCAAAAAAGTTTTTAGTAAGTATTACTTACTGCTTTCTCCTTGTCCTCTTTAGAGTTTCTTGACTCTCTGCGATCTTCGGTTGTCTTGTCCTTAGTCATCAGTACCTGGTCATTATAGCATGTATAGTATTTAGATCTCACGAAGCGACGCGCGCTTTACTTGTGGTAACTATACCCAAAGTCTCTAATTCAGATAATTTATGTAAACAAAGTAATGTCAATAAATGTCACTGTCAAAATGACAGGACAGTGGTGCAAAGCATTTTATCATAATTTTTTTTGTAAATAATCCATACTAATATTATAAATGTGAAAGTGTCTGTCTGTCTGTATGTTACGTTTTCACGCCTAAACCGCTGAACCGATGGTCATGTCACATAGGCTACTTTTTTACGCGATAACCGACATCTACGCGGGCGGAGCCGCGAGCAAAAGCTAGTCATCTATAAAATTAAAATGAATTAATTTTTAGAACTATGCAAACAAAATACGGTTGCCAAACAACGTTTTGTGTAGTCTGTCGGAGACACGGCATATGATCGTCATAATCAGCCCTTTTAAGTCCACAGCCAGACGTAGGCCTCCCAAAATCGATTTTCACTCAAAACAGTTTTCATCCAAAATGTGGCTAGATATTATGCTACTTACGATTTGAATCTATGAATGAGAGTTGTAATAAGTGTTGATGAAGATGTAAAAAATTTGAAAATTTTTGATCTCCTGCATTGTTACCAGTATCATAAAATATTTTATACCAGAAAATCTCCTTTTTTTTTAATAACTTTGTTTAAAACCGAAAATTTATAATAATAATTACAGTATGATTATTTTTTAGTTATTATTTCTCAAAATCTGTACTAAAAAGAAAATGAAACCTTTTTTTTTCGCCATTTTATGTGAATTACCATTACGAAGATATTTTTTTGATATGTTATCCCCTTTGTTTACATAAATGATCTGAATTTCAGACTTTGAGTGTAATTGTAGAAACACGCAGTGAATGTGAGTGAAGACGAGCGTCAGCACATCACACACACACGCACACACACTTCCGACTTCAACATCGTCTCTGACGGTACCAAGAGCTCACAAACATTCACAGCGTGTCTGTACATTTGGTAACCATAAGTAAAGCATGCGGCGCTTCGTGAGATGAAAATACTGTATCAGTAAAATATACCATCCTCTATTCTTACTTATCCTTATGTATGCTCCATGTATTCTCGAGTTTGTCCCCTCGACTTCTTGATCACTTTTTTGCAGCATCCAGGTCATTATTATATATTAATTAATTAATTGTTCCGTCTTACTTACTCCTTTTTCCTTATCCTCTTTAGAGTTTCGAGCTTCTCTGTCCTTGCGTTCCAATATTCCCTTTTCTTTCGCCAAGGCCTGGAATGTCATCAATTTATTCAAGTTAGTCAACATTACTGGAATCTTTGACAGTAATTTTACTAACATTTTTGTGTAAATACTATAAAAGTTTTCTACTATCCTCCAGTTTTCGAAAACATATTAAAAATCTTGTTCAATCTCATGTCTTGTTACATGATTGCTCATGCTCAATGTTATTAGCTGGCTTTGCAAACATAACAGACAGGACTAGGACAGCAGATTCACTGATCAGGGTGTTCTTTAGAATTAAGGAAAATGGGGTAAGTTTAATTCAGAAACTTACTTCTTTCTCCTTTTCCTCCTTTGAGTTCCGTGCCTCCCTGTCCCGCCGTTCCTCAGCGACTTCCTCCTTGGTCTGGAAGGCCATAAGTGCGTGTACTAAGTCGACGAACAGCTGATCGTCTATGAAGCCTCCTTCTTTGTCTCCTGAGTAATAATGTTTGGTTTCTTGTTACAATTTGCTAAAGTTAGAGTTTTTTTTTTTTTACAATCTTTCACTGTATTAGGACATTAAGTAATTTGCAAGACGTCTTAGATGTCTTGATTGGTATGCGTCCTTTGATACATCCTATTACTTTTAAAGCATAAAGCTAAGTTTGTCCGATGAGATCTTGTGGAATTTTGTGTATTAGTCTGGGGCTTAAGTCTACTAATTTACAAACGTTGCAATGGTCTCACGATTGTGAGTATTTGAGTGTTTGTATGGCAAATCCGTCAAAAACTCACAATGAAGAGACCATTGCAATGTTTGTACATTAGTAGACTTGGCCCCCTGCACTCCTGCAGGTTCTTTTTTTATCCATGAGGTGGTTTGCCAGGATGTTTGGGAGGCAATTTTTTTTTTTTTTATATGTCTTTATATAGCTTTTTATTTCTTCTTTGACTGTATTTATTTCCAAATCATGGTGAAGAGCTTCATTTGGTAGAAACCATGGGGCGTTTGTGATTGTTCTTAGAAGCTTGTTCTAAAATCGCTGCTGTTAGAGTGTGATGCTGTTCCCCAATGATTTTATACAGGACTAGATCAGTAGTGTACGGCGCTAACGCGTTACTACGTCGTTTATGTCCGCAGGCATATCCGACTTCAGTTGTCAACTTGACGTCAAGTGAGCGATTGCTTAACGATAAAAAATATCAAAATGGTGGAATGTGCGGTTAAAATTTGTATGTCACAGTCTGAAAAGATTAATAAAGCAAGTGGTGTTACATTTCACAAATAAGTTTGCTAAATTTTCTTCAGATTAGGTACAAACATAACGAGACCAATTAGATGTGTCATTGTTTTTGTCATCAGTGTTACCAGTAAAAACGATTTTGATTTTGTCAGACTATTGGGAGTTTAGTGAAAGACGAATGTATGATCCTGTAAGTCTAAATTATTATTATAGTCTGTTTGGTAAACATTGAAATAATATCATTCCATTTTAAACATTAGTTATTTGACACAATCTTAATAGTTTTGTAATATAATATTTACGTTCACGCACATTTTTTTTTTCTTCCTACATGTACGAAATCTTTCAATTTCTTTAAATCATTAATCTATTGAAAGTTCCTTAATACAATCTTTCATAGTAGGTAATCGATTCAATAAATATCTTCATTAATTCTGGGGTAATTTCGTTGATCATTGGCAACTCTGGCCGTTTTTCCGATGACAATGTCTTGTCTCATTCCAACGTAATTAGTTTGATGGTAGAAGAAATGAGACAAACAGATTATTTTGACAGATTGACATAATTTATGTATCCGTTTCAAAGCTACGACTTTATACTCGTAAGTGGTTACATTTTTCTGAAATTGTTAGTAGGACGCTGCTCCTCTAGTATTAAATAACCTAGAAGAAAGAAAGAAGATTTAGATTATAATAAAATCTAATTTGTTGCAATTTTCGCAGGGGAATTATATACGAAATACGTAAATGTACTTCGTGGCATTCTGATGCCTGATGATTTGAAACAAGTAATATTGTAATATTAAATCATCACCTCAGACCGATCCACGATTTGATTCACTATCAACGATTTAATTCAGCTATTGCAACTTTCTGGCCAACAAATAGAAAAAAAGATTCATATCAGTTTGGGTACAAATCTTTCTAATGTAGATAAGCATAGTTTTTTTAAAGTATGTGTGAACGAATGAAAAAAACTTTTTTTTTTCAATTAAGTATGCTGTTTTGAATATAAAAGAACATTTTTTACAAGGTTCTTTGTGTCTTACAAAGCCTAATGGTAGATCCACACAGCCACGGCACTGCCGGCGGCTTGACTACAAGCAAAGCAGCCAGAGAAGCGCCGGAGAGTGCCGCCTGCTGGCGCCGGCAAGCGCGGCTCTGAATGGATATTCGCAGTTGTCGTAGTAGTGCTGACTTTTGGTGAAGTTGGAGGTATACGCATAAAATATACTGGAGGCAAAAATGGACGACGTCAACGCCGGTGTAACATTATTAAGACACATTTTTAACGCGTGGGAAGAGGCCCAAGACGCCATAGGAATCTTTTGTGACCTCTCCAAGGCATTTGATTGCGTCGATCACGAAACCTTACTTTTGAAACTTGAGCATTACGGACTTGGAAAAATTGCACTTAAGCTTAGTAAAATCTTATTTAAATGATAGACAACAGCAAGTTCAAATAAATGGTATCAATTCACTCGGTTTAAAAGTAAAAATGGGTTTTCCACAAGTCTCGATATTGGGTCCTTTCCTTTTTTTAGTGTATATAAATGATCTTCTCCATTTATTAAAAAAACAACCACAAATGGTGTTATTTGCTGACGATACTTCCTTATTTTTTAAGGTAGATAGATTTCTACAAATTTTGACGACGTAAATAACGCTCTACTGCAGGTCTAAAATTGGATTACTGCTAATAATTTAGTATTAAATGGGAAAAAACCAAGTGCATAAAATTTTCTTTACCAAATGTCAAAAGTAGTGATTGTGAGATAGTATTGAATCAAGAGAAACTAGAATTCGTCGATAAAACTGTTTTCCTGGGGATCACGCTCGATTCAAGACTACAATGGGGTCCTCATTAATTAACATCTCTTGCAGAGAGATGTTAATTTTGATTGAGATGTTTCTGAGGGTTTTTACCGAAGATTTTGAAACACTGTTAAGTTCAACCGGACTTATATGATTATCGAAAACGCTCAAGTTCGGTTAACGATAACTTTGAGATACCTTGCTACAGGAGAGTAATTTTTTTAGGTACTCTGTTCACAGTTTCTCCACAAATTGTTGGTTCAATTTCAATTTCCGACGAGTCAATATTGAATAGAGACGCAATATTTTTCAACGCATCATTTATCTTAATAAAGTTTTTTAAATCCTTATTTTTGGGGTTCCACAGTGATTCACATTCGTGAAATTGTTCTATCAATAATAAGACTGCACTGTCGGCCCAATGAAAATCAGTCATTTTGCACTAAATAACCAAACGAAACCCGCACACAAAGCCGCGGGCTGTGTATATCCACCATAATGTGCATGAACAAAGTAGTGAATATTATCTATAAAGCACGACAAGCGTGACTGTGTGGCCGCGTCCTATTTAAAAGCGATCGTCGGGTGAATACGCGATCTTTGGGCTCATATACGTCACTTTTTGTTCGATGAACCTGAATGCGTGCTCGCGCCGACAGAAGGCGTTTTTCCAGTTTTCCGAACAAAAAGTGACATTAATGCACACGACGAGTGCTTATTCGCGCGGCGATCGCTTTTAAATAGGACGCGGGGAGTGAGTGCGAATGCCTATGAGGTGTCCAGAATATTGATATTTGTGATGTTTCTCTTAAATCTAAGCATTTGTTTTTAATATTACAATAAATAAAATTTATGTGTTAAATGAGTATTACTTTCTTTTAATTCATGAACCACAGAAATGCACCAATTTTTTTTGAATTTATAATAATAAATGATGCTGTTGATGATCGTTTATGTGGTTCATGAGTTCTTAAAATATATTGTTTTATTATATAAGAAGCATAGATGTGTGCACCACACACCAATGTGTATTAAATTCATGTGGGAGTCTGTGGACAGAGCCATTGCTCACAAAAATTTATTGTGGTGATGATTTTATTTTATCTATGCATTGCATTCAGAACCTTAAAATCACCTCACAAAGTCACAAACAAAAACATTGTCTTTGTCTTGCAATTTTTATTGGCTTTGGATATGTATTGCACCCATTTGCACCACACTTTTAACCAAACAGTAAACAGAACAGTGATAGTGAAGATTCTACCTATTCTATTGATTAAGACACATTTAGCACTTCCAAAAAGTACTGAAGTAATGATGTGTATATTGTTAAATTGGATCTTAGGATTCAAATATAAATATGTTAAGGGCTCATTCAAGTATTACGTAAGCACCAAAGGGGGGGAGGCATTGCTTTGATTATTTTTGATGACATGGGGGATGCTGATGTAAGGTTGATGTAATCACCATTCAGATCCCCCGGGGGTCTGAATGGTGATTACATCAGCAATATTTATTTATTTACTTTTTCAGATTTTTCTGCAAAATTTTGTTGATTTTGATGTGAACAAAGACGGCAACCCCATGTTCAGGGATTCCCCAAAACAATTGATATGTTTTACTCGCTCTCACGCGGTGTTTTATGGTTAGAAAGAACTGGAGTAGGGAAATTACCTAAATGGGCATTCAATTACTTTACAGTCTATAAATTCCTTATTTATAGGCTCATGAATAACAATTAAGAAACCTGAACAGATTAAAAACAATTTTAACGTAAGTATAGGTGGGGAGAATGAGCTTTGCTTACTGACAAGGGGGAGGCGGGGGTTCAAATTTACTAAAATTCTGTTTACGTAATACTTGAATGGCCCCTAAACACAATCTAGCAAGATAGAATAATCTAGTACTGTAAAAGGTACAACAATCATGCAATAAAAAAACGGCACAGTCCACAAACATAAGAGTAATGATGTTAAGCAGATGTACCATGCACTTTCCCGTCGTAGTTCTTTATGAGCTCCTCGATGAATGTACCGTCCTGATCCAGGACCTCGTCCCCCATGTATGGGATGTTGTGGAGAACGGTCTCGTCTTCTACCATGAAGTTCTTCTGCGTCGGGGCCCAGGTGTACATTGTTGGGATTGGGTTCACGGAGTTGATTATGCGGATTGGCACTTGCTGTGTTGTTACGATTCCTGAGGCTGTGGATAATGTGAAAAATTATTTAGAAGAATAAATATGTATTACATTAGTAAGTCGACGGCACGGTTGGTGCAGTGGTTAAGCGATTGACTGCTGCACTGCATGTCGCGGGTTCGATACCCGCACAGATAAAAATATGTATTTGTATGACTGTTTGGGTATGTGAGTCTAAATGTTTGTAAATGCACCCACAATACAGGAGAAATTCCTAGTGGGACAATGTTTAAAAAACAAATGCAGTTTTTTTTTAGTATTTGTTTCTTTAAAAGAACATTGCAGACCATTTTTTCAGCTACAGCAACAACCCATTTACTGTTTAGATATGCTTACATTACGATCTACAGTCAGACAAACCAAAATTAAGGACTTTTATAAACGTTAAATTCATACCTTTTCGTCTGTGTATTACACCTGATTACTCCTTACTATTGTAATAAATAAAAAACCAGCCAAGTGCATGTCGGCCCACACACAATGAAGGTTTCGAATAAACTTTGTAGTTGAAAAACATGTTCTCCCATACATTCTCTATGCAAATGTAAGTTGGTCGACTATTACACAGTAACTTGTAAAGCCACTTAGCTGTGATAGTTTTCCTTTTAACTTCATTATATATACTACTGCTGTGATTATTTATGATTTACCAAACACCGATAACCCCTAATTAGTGTCCCACTGCAGGATAAATGTCTCCGTCTCCCTTTTCCACACACTTCTGTTCTCTGTTCTGTTTGTAGGAGTCAATCTAAAATTACTATAAGGTTAATTATTTACCATCAGTATAAGACACCTCAGCCCTCTTCATAAGGCTCTCATGATTGGGGATAGGAGCAGCAGGTGGCCAGAACGGTTTCCTCGGACGCTCGTTGCTCTCGGAGTCATGTGCCTCCACCGACTCCGACATAATCCTCAGGTTGCGGGCCCATGCTACCTTTACTTCGTCTACGCGTTTGAAGCGCTGAAATAAAAACAAACGCAAGTTATTTTTTTAGACTCCATTGATCTTTTTAATTTGCTGTGATGAGAATGATGTTATATTACTCTTCATAGTCACAGGTAGAAACGATACTAAAGAAAGCCCAAATATCGCCCGGTACATCATCATCGCGGGCTGACAAGGCGGGCACAAAACTCCCCTTTGTTTAAACTTACTTTTACTTGACGTAGCCTCATGTATTCCGACTTCACACGTTTCTTCCATTCTGCTGACACTTTTGCTTTACTCATGAGCAACAGTTATTTCAAGAATTTGTTGAATTTCCGTAAAACAATACGAAAATCGTTGACAATCACAGAAAACAAAATGGCATAATCTCCTGTGGAAATACCTTTGACAGTTACGTCAGTTACTTGATTGACAGTTGAACGAGCGAGCACGAATACAGATTAATAAAAAAAACAGGTGTAGAAAGGGCGACAGAATGATGATGATTACCTAAATATAGTTTGTAACGTTCGCGTTGGTGCACTATAGTCCACAATTATTTTGTTGCCGCATGTAAAGAAGAGTCTCCTGATTCCTTTTTACTACAAATGTACAAATGTTTTGTGCACTAATCACACCACAAAAATTAAATCGAATGTCGACTCTACTAAAACTGAGTAGAGTAGACTAGAAGAGGTGGTCGATATACTCTACAATCCTATATTGTCTATGAGTTTTGAGTAGCGAATGTGTGCGCTGCCATTTTCTATTGAAATAATTTTTTGAGAAAAGGCTATTTTGTGAAAAGGTGAGCATGTAACAGAGGTATTCCGTTGATATTATTCTATTAATTTACTCGCTTTAATTGTTACGCATGCTTTAGTGGTGCATTTTCTGCTCCGTCTTCGGGTTACGTAATTTGTTGTTCCTCATCATAAAATTATTTATCTACGAAACATGAAAAATGTAATCGATGCGCGAGGGTGTCTCTCGAGCGAAGTATATGTAGAGCAGCTGTCTACACCAAAAAGTTATTCTGTTTGTAGGTGTGTGCGCACCTACAAACTGCCGCAGGTTATGCGAGGGGACTCTGATAAGTATGTCCTCGTATCGCGGCGGCGCGTGGGACGGCGGGCCGCCGGGCGCCGAGGCGGACTACCCGGGCGCGCCCAGCTACACGCCCGCCGCCCCGCCGCCAGCCATGCCCACCACGGACCCCTGGACCGGCGTCAGCTACAGCCAGTACGGCGCGCCGCCCTACGACTACCAGGCGTACGCGCCCGGCTACACCTACGCCTACGAATCTAACTACTACCAGCGCCCTGACGGAACCTACTATGGAAAGTACCCTGAATCTGGGACCTATCCCCAACAGCTACCGGCTGGTTATGAGTACCCAGCCCAAAAACGCGAAAGAACTCGTTCACCTGTCGACTCCCACAGATATGAGCGCCGAAGGTCTTACCAAACCAATTCTAGAAGTGTGTCTCCCTATGATAGAAGGGACAGTGCCTACTCGAAAAAAAGAGATAGCAGTTATGAGGAAGGTCGTCGTCGTAGATCAAGAAGCAAATCAACAAAACGCAAGTATTCTTCCAGTGATCGTTCAAGCACCCGATCACATTCATATTCTCCTCAGAAGAGAGGGAAAAGAAGGAAATCAGTTTCATCAAATTCTTCTGCTTCTAATAGATCTTATAGGAAAAAGTCTAGTAGGGCTCGTGGCCGTGACCACTCTGTGCCACCAAGAGAGAGAAGTTTATCAGGCTCTCATGATGAATTTAACGTACACAGAATGTCAAGTGTTGATAGGCTAAGCAAATCTTCACATGAAGGAGAAAAGAAAAGCAAGGATGCTAAATCTCATTCCAAAAAAGATAAGAAAGCAAGAAAGATAACTACACCAACAAGAAAACAAAAAAAAACGAAGGCTTCAAATAAAAAGGCTAAAAAGTCGTCTCTGACACCACCGCCAAAAGTGCATAAAAAACATAAGGATAGATCTGACACACTTGACAAAAAGGGGAGAGAAAGTTCGTTGACACCGCCTAAAATGTATAGGATGAGGATGTTATCAAGTTCGAAATCTCGTTCAAGATCAGCGTCGCCATCGCCGCGTCACTCGAAGCGCAAACGATCACTCTCGAGGAGCCCGCACCCTTCCGTCTCGCGCTCGTCCAGTAGGTCAGGGCTGTCGACACCTCCGCGGCGATCACGGTCCAAGTCTAAACGGCAGACGAAGCGAAAGTCGCGATCAAAAAGTCGTACAAAACGGCGCTCAGTAAGCAAAGCTAGATCTTCGTCGCAACGCCGATCTAAGTCGAGAGGAAAAGGAAACCGTTCAGTTAGTCAAAGTGGTTCTAAATCCCGCTCCAGATCAAACAGTTCCCGCTCGCGCAGTCGCACTGGATCGCCGACCGATGAAAAGCGCCGCGGACAGTTCACAGTGGCGGATAGAAAACGATTCTGGAAAATGCACAGGAACAGGCAAGAAGAAAAGGACAAAGAAAAAGAATCTAAAACACCACCCAAAGAACTGAAACCCCCACCAGGCGCTGTTGAATCAACAACAGTTGATGACATTGAATATGGAGACCCTCCTGAAGTGGAGGGCCCTAATTTTGCAGAATTGCTGATCCCTGATCAAGCTATGAAAGCTTCCACCTCCAAATCCAGGCCTGGTCCACTTCCCATCAAGAATGATGGAAGTTTCTTAGAAATGTTCAAGAAGATGCAGGAGGTGACCAAAAAGGCTGAACCAGAAAAGAAACCAGAAATAAAAAAGCCAGCATTGCCTTTTATTGGGAAGAGACGTGGTGGCAGGGTTCTTAAGACTGGATTAGTGAAAAAGGCTAAAGCCATAGACGAACAAACCGCGGACAATGCGCCTAAGGATGCATGGTCACTTTACATGCAGGAGGTGAAGAAATATAGAGAGACTTCCTGTGAGGAGGAGCGGAAAACTAGACCTCTTGTGAAATAATATTTACTAACTAAATAAGAATAGGGTTAAGATTTTTATTGTGACCTCTGCAATGTATTTACATATATTACAATATTTTTTTTTTACTATAAACTGTGTTTATTGTATTAGTATGTCTAGATGCCAGATTTTAATCTGTTTTCATTATGAAAAAGATTCCAAATAAAGAATTATGTCAATGACTAGGTTGTGTTTCGTTGCAGCATCATGCCTGAGATGGTCAAATCTGTCGCCGACATCAAAACTGCACCTTTCGACCCGCGGTTCCCTAACCAGAACCAGACAAGGTAACAGGCATTATTTCTTATAACGCGTATTATCTTCGGTGATGAACTGATGACCAACTGACTGCTAAGCGTAGGTAAGTAATTAAGTTTCTTCTATCAGTCTCTAATCGAAAGGAGAATGCCATGAGAAACTGTCGTCACGCCTCGCAGTATTTAGTCGTACGACGAAGACCAACGTTATTGTATGTACATTCACGAAAGCGTCTTGCACCATCATTGTACAAGGAACGCTTGTTCAAATTGTTGATTAATATAAATTAATTCATGATCTATTCTTTCTGCAGTTTACATTAAATTCCTCATTACGACATGGTTTGGTTACAGTTAATCTGACAAGATAGACAAAACTCAAGTGCTGATAGCATTTATCTATGTGTAACAAAAAAGAAAAGTAGAATAATTCATTTTAAAATGGTACGGTACGTAATTACTTGAAGAAATGCTAAATTTTAATTGATTTAAAACGCAGTACAATAACCGGCCGTAATACCCTTTGAAAATCATCAATATCACAACATCACGCCCTTTACCCACGGAAGTGGGCAGAAACGAGGTACACTAATAAAAATATCTGAAATACTTTAAACAATCCTTTCCACAGGTACTGTTACTCCAGCTACTTGGACTTCCACCGCTGCCAGAAGGTACGTGGCGAGAAGTATGAGCCATGCTACTACTTCCAGCGGTGCTTCAAGTCACTCTGCCCCAACGAGTGGGTAGAAAAGTGGGACACCCAACGTGCTGAGGGCACCTTCGCAGGAAGGATCTAAAGTATTCCAATGTCGACACTGAGTTGTTAATTAATGCGAGTTTTATGTTTACTTAGGCCGAATTTGTGATTTAGGGAATAAATGTGTTAATTCCATGTTTTTGTTTCATTTAGATGCAAGGGACCATTGTATCACCATAATTCTTTCCGATCTGATTCATAGCAAAAAGAACATTTGTTAAATACCACACATGTTAAATATTTACGGTAAATAGCCAAGCTATAAAGCCAAACACAAAATGCTTTTGATAAACATTTTATTTCAAGAGGGCAACAATAATTTTGTCTCATATTGGTCCTGGGAATGCTCCTTTCTCTCTAAGTCCATCCCAGTGGCTTATCCAAACGTTCGGGCAGATGGTCTCGAAGTATCGTTTGAATATTTTGCAGTCATCCACGTCGCCTAACAGTCTTTGGCACTTGTAGAAGTCACAGTAAATGTCATAACATGCTCTGAAAATTTTTCATTAGGTATATAAGTTTGGTAGGTACCCACTGTATATATTATTAATATATAGAATAGAGTATGCAAGTACGGGCCTCTTTTTTTTACTTAAGTAAATAATATAATCATTGCGTTCAGGTACGTTATTTAAATTTCACATAGGCGCACCCTGCAGTAATTTCCGTGGACTTACTTGGTCTGATTTTGATTTGGATAGCGCGGGTCTATGCGCTGAGTCCTAAACTCTTGGTCACACATTTCAGTGGTTCAAAAATACGTAAAAAATTGGTGATTAGGTAAAACAGTCAAAAAAATAAATAAGCTGATTGACAAACCCCAAATCTGAAACAAAAGATTTGTCATTCTTTACACTCTATGTGGTTACCATCGAACTATTTGAATGAAACCTTTGTCGAAGGACGTATCATCATGGCGGTATTTCGGTGTTACATAGGACAGAACTCGTAGTACCTAAGCGCGCACATAAAATATTTTAGGGCGATGTGTTGGCTCTTGGCACTGCGCCAGTAAATAAATGCAATCAATATCGATTTGGTTTAGAGGTGACATTCTTATTGTTACGACTTCGCGAGCCTACCGTTCGTCGTAGTACGATAATTTAATCATATAACGTACTAGCTGATGCCCCCACGCACAACGGACCAAATGAGAGTCTAAGTGCGGAAAAGGGAGCCCCATCATCATCATCATCACTAGCTGATGCCCGCGGCTTCGCCTGGGTGGTTTTTTCTAAAATAAAAGTAAGTTAGCCTAAGTTACTCCTTATATCATCAGGTATCTGCCAGTGAAAGTCCTGTCAAAATCGGTACAGCAGTTCCGGAGATAAGCCAGAAAAGACAAAAAATAAATAAAAAAAACATTGTTTTTTTGTTATAAATAAGTACAGTATATACTTTCATATGCAGTAAAAGCCGTTATTTTTACATAATAAATATACACTTCTATTTTATTTATTTGTATAGTAACCTATACCTGACTAATTATGTATTGTTTATGTTATGACGTATGTACGAATATGGAATTATTTAAACTAAGCTTTTATATAATCTGAAGACTTTTATTAGCTGCTATTATTTTCTAAAACAAAGGTACAAATTAACCAACATAGGTAAGTAGGTACCCATCCATGAAATTATAAAATGTAGCTCGGATTAAAACCGAATTTACATGAAGGTGTAAATTTAAACATTACAATAGTTTAGAAAGATATCAACTCTATGTCTATAATTAAAATAAATTACATAAAATATTTACAATTAATTCAACACCAACAGTGTAAGCTATAAGGAAAACATGAGGATATGTTAACAATGCTTGTCTTTTGAAGCTATAAATTAAACACATACATTTTGGAACAATACTTCGTCATGAATTTAAACTTTAACAAACCCCTCATTCTATAGAAACTCATTAAGTACATGTTTGCATGGCTAAAGCCAGTTTCCACCAGCAATAGGCGATACAACTTTAATTAGGCATTACCAAATTAATACAGGTGTCACTTAGTGTTAGTAATTTGAATTACATGTCGCGCATCTGAACACAGCTATTTTGCGATATTTTTCCTCTCAAATACTCAATCTTTCCTTATAAATTGGACAAAAACAATCCCTTTTTTTGCTATTAAACTTATGTTACATCATCCTTTCCACAAATCCACCTAGGATGTATTATTCCACATTGTATCGCCAATACTATCAGTACATAATAATGATTATGTGAACAATAGTTGGTAGCTAATGGTGGTCCAGGTCCGAATGTTTACTCGACATGCTGACTGTTGTGGAGTACTGCTGCTGTCTGTGCAGAATGCCCAGGCATTGCAGCAGGCATTGCATGCTGGCAGCTGATGTCGCCTGGAGAATATAAGTTATTTAGTAGTAGTAAGGATCAGAGCAGTTCTACAATGAAGGCATATTGGTATGATATTCAATAGTAGATACTGGAATTACTTCAAGATTTAGTAACTGAATTACAAATTCATTTATTTTAGGGCTTGGAATCTACACTTTTTAGTTTTTTTTTTTTTTTTGTAACTTTAAAGACAGCCCCAAAATTCTCACTCTCCTATTAGAGTGGGAAGAAACTATGCAACTCCCTAGCCACACATTTTTGTTTGTTATTTGTTGAGTAAACTTGAGACTATACAAAAGTTTCTAAGCTGGTCATATTGGTAGCAAGGTGATGCTTTAAGTTGTTAAAGATGAAAAACTCACTTTTAATAGTAATAAGTCAGGGTCTGTGTGTGGGAATGGTGAGTCAGCTGATTCTATACACCTTGCTAGAGCTGCATCACTGAAAAAATAATTAAAATGACAATTTAATACTTATTCTATCCAACCACTAAACAAGTTCCACATATTTTACAGAGGCAAAATAAATTGTTGAAAAATAACCATTCAATCACTTATTTAGTACTGTCAGCTGTGAAGTTTCCATATCGACGGTAAAAAGGTAATAATATATAATAAGCAACATTTTGTGTGTGATTTTTGTTATAGTAATAATAAGCAACATTTTGGTCAAAAACGAGTCATGAATGACATAAGTAGAATGGCCATTCATGACTCATTGTCGACCAAAATGTCGCTTAAGTCCTATTACCTTTTAACCGTTGATATAAAAAACATAAAATAAGTAAATAAAACTGGAATTTTGGTGTTTTATTCAAGCTAAAATAGCCTAGCTACATAAGTAGATATAATGCCAATATTGTCCTATTGAGGTATGGCTAATAAGTCCAGTTATGGGAAACCTTTTTTTTTTTGGCTATAAACTAAAGCATTACAGCACTCTTTAGGGTACTTGGATTATTAATGAAGCATTATTATAAGGCATGTCCTAGAACCAAACATTCTAAGACATGTGACATCTACCAAACCACACTGGGCCTGCATGGTGGATAGACTTGTTCTTGCTCGGTCATTGAATGGAGCGCTCCGATCTAGTACAATCTGTGAAATGTACTAGTTCGGTCTTCTAGTACTATTAGTACAATACTATATGGTCTGTGATTAGTACCTACACTGACTGAATGAAGAGTTTTACAACGAGTGCCTGGATGGTATCACAGGCACAGATATGTTAGTAATATTTATGCTAGTTTTTGTGTTGTTCTACAACTTCCACGAAATTGCTGGCAAAAGCTTATGTAAATAATAACATTTTAATATTAAAGTAAGCGAATGGCAGCATTTACACCTATTTTGATTTTCCTTCATACTTTGCAGGGTTAGGACTGCCATTAATTTCCCACTAGATCCAAGGATCGAGAGTATGCGTGACCGACATCTTATTGTATTTAGTCTGTGGATCCAAGTCCGAGCGAGTGATCGGACGGAACGTGATCGAAACGAAGTACTAAATGACCGAAGTACTATTAAGCTTACGGAATAGTTAATTCTAGTTCAGTGTCATGAATGAATTCTTAATAGTACATAGTACATGTACTACACAAGCCTAATGGTGGATTACAGCCCACTTCCTCTCACTGAGAGGAGGCCTATGTCCCAGCAGTGGGAACATTATAGGCTGATTATGCTATTATTAATCTCTCGTATGTCGTAATTAGAGACACAATTAAAAACCCATTGTGTCTCGCGTAGATCTACGCTCCGACATATGAAGGGTTAATGGTGAGTACAGATAAGTAATAAGATAATTACCTCAGCTCCGTAGACTGTAGCTGGTTCCTTGCTGATGCCATAGCATCGTGTACTGCAAGCTGTTCTCTTGGCTGCAGTGGAGGATTGGCACCCATGGCCTGGAAATTTTAACAATCAAATAAACATAATTATCAGTAGGTGAATCATCAGAGAAAACACAACTAATCAAATCCAATTTTTCCAAGAAAAATTGTTGATACTACTTTTCTTTAAATTGTTTGTCCAATTATCTTGTTTGGGTATGACCAGCAGAGCACTGCCAAGAGAGGCTGGTCCATACCATTCGCTTATTGTCTTCGCATTAATATTCCATGGTATACAAAAAAAAAAAAAACTATGTTCAAAATCTTACATCATATACCTTAGTGTGTATCTCAGCAATAGCTCTCAAGCCATTGACCCACTCCTGCCTGGCCCTGGCATCAGTAGCCCTAAGCTTGAGCATGTCCCCGGAAGCACAATTGATAGTAAACGTACGAGAGTCTTCATCGCTGGGACATACTACAGCAGCTGCTAAATGTGCCTGAAATTAAATTTGTGTACTTATAAATTTTATTACATAGCCATATTTTTTTGAAGAAGGCCATTGCATTTTCCGATTTTATTTGTTGTTATCATTAAATTTTATTATCAAAACTAATTAATGACGATACATATGATAACTTATGTAAAGAAGTTTTGGTTTTTGTAATTAAGTAAATAAGTAAACAAGTCCAAGATTGTAATCATTAGGATCTCGATATTAAGGTTGGTACTGAATGTACAGTTAATTGATAACTCAACAATGCTTTACCTCGCCTCTGGCTGGTTGTCCAGGCTGTATAGTATCTCCAGGTCCATCGAAAAGATAATATGATAGAACTCCCGTTTCGGGGTCGACTGCAAACCAGCGCTGCTGCCAGCCTTTTACGACATTTGTGTATTTATATAACTGACCGGACAGTGGCCTGTGAGCTCCGGATCCTGTTGTTTTAATCATTTTATTTTTTACAATTTGTTCTTTGAATTAAACACCTGAGTAAAAGTTCGATTATTTTCTTTTCAGAATTTTGACATTTTGTCTCTGTATCATACGTTTAGTTGAGTCCTGAATAATTTATTATTATTCCTAACAATATTTTACTCGAATATTTTCTGCGTAGGTTTTTATTTCCCAAAAAACCTAGCACCTTATATTAGTAATTTGTTTTAAATATACAGTATGCAAATTATTTTTATGTTTTGATTAAAAGTTTAATAGTGTAAACAAAACGTTCGCCTTCGCCCAAATGGGATGCGTTTTTTGTTTTTTATTTTTATTTTAGTTCCTGACGGATCAGGCTAAGGTCTGAGACCATGCTGCCTAGTCATCAGTTAGAACTTTAGCCCAGTCTCTAATTCAGATAATTTATTTAAACAAAGTAATGTCAAGAAATTTCACTGTCAAAATGACAGGGCAGTGGTACAAAACATTTTTTTTTTTTTTTTTAATAATCATCTATGAAATTAAAGTGAATTAATTATAAGAACTATGCAAACAAAATACCGTTGTCAAACAATGTTTTGTGTAGTGTGTCGGATACACGGCCTATGATCGTCATAATCAGCCCTTTTGAGTCCACTGCTAGACGTAGGCCTCGCAAAATCGATTTCCACTCAAAACAGTTTTCATCCAAAGTGGCTAGATAAGCTACTTACTTATGCTCTATGAATGAGAGTTGTATTATTAATGTTGTTGAAGATGTAAAAAATTTGAAAATGTTTGGATCTCCTGCATTGTTACTAGTATCATAAAATATTGTATACCAGAAAATCTCCTTTTTTTAATAACTTTGTTTAAAACCGAAAATTTATAAAAAAAATTACGATATGATTATTTTTTAATTATTATTTCTTAAAATCAGTATTTAAAAGAAAATTTAACCTCTTTTTCGCCATTTTATGTGATTTACCATTACGAAGATATTTTATTGATATGTTATCCCCTATGTTTACATAAATTATCTGAATTTCAGACTTTGGGTTATAGTATTTTTCTTGAGTATGCGCGACGCACAGTGGGCTGAAAATCGACTCTCATAGACATATAACACTTTTTTCCCAAATGTCCACTTTTATGACTTGAAACTGTTTTGGGAGACTAAATACATGCCTAAAAATATCAACATTATGGAATAGCATTACAAACAACGCAAACAGAATTTTTTCATTAAAAATTACTATGGAGCTGGCATGAAAAAGTCTTATATCTCCGCCATTTTTCAATTGGCCCTAATTCCCTTGCAGGTAATTAAACCTTAAATGATTTAGAATTTTTTGACATACTCTCCGAACCGGCCAGTGTCTCGACCTTTTTTTTTAAAATCTTTTTTTTTAAAATCAAATGTTTAGCTTAATTTAAGCTTAAAATCTACACGGACTACGATGAACCCGACCACTACTTTGTATAAACACGCCACAAAAATTAAGTTTCAAAGACCTAATTATGTAACGATCTTAATTATCGTCATTAGTTTATGAGTGTATGTAATATTGTTATTCATATATATTCTATGAGTTAGCTAATGAGGGTAGTGAATAAATTAGTTTACTGATCACGCTAATTTAATTTCTAAGTACACAATGGAAAAGGCTGGAGGTAATTATAATGAAATAATTTATACATTTAAATCAGCAATTCTAATTAAAAATATATTTACAAACATAAAGGCAAAATAAAAACAAAGAAAAACTATGGAAAAAGTAAACTAAAGCGACAATTTTCAGTGTTAAAAAAAATTAACTTTACGAATACAAAAAATAAACCTATTATATACTAATTATAAACACAACACAAAAAAAAATCTTAATAATTCAGGTTCTTGAAGTTTTAACAGTGTCAGCGTTTTCTCAAAGAAAGTTTTCTTTTTTTTTGCGTCTTAATGGGTCTTGTTGATGAAACAAGTGGATCTGACGAAAGAAGAAGGAAATTAAAAATATCCTCATTAGAACTCACTCTACTATTCTTACGGGAGTGGTGTTCCCTGAATCTTCTAAAATCCTTGTTCCGGGTTTCCGATGCCTCTTCCGAAAGACTCCCAATTGGTACTCCTGTGCTGCCATCTTTGGTAGTTCCATGACCCTGCTTCACCATGTCAATTAGCAGACCGAGTTCTGTTTTGAAGCGATCTTGAATTAATTTATTTCTTGCGTCCTTTACATCTTTATCAGCTTTTCCTTTTACAGCCCACTTTTTAATGTCCAATCTGTAGCATATGTGTAAAAGGCATTCCATCATATTAATACGCGCATGAAGTGAAGAAATCCCAAACTCCATTATGTCAGCCGATGTTGCCAGTTTTGACACTGCTTCCAAATTATTTAGCTCAGACGGTTTCGCTAGGTATATGTAGCAAGACGCGTTTGATCTAGCTGCATATCTTAGCATCGATCATCGTTATCAAGGGCTTGTGGCTAATTGTATTGCACTCAGTTGGTCGGAGAGCCGATATTTCATCCTTCATTTTCTATTCTTCTGCCTTCACGACTGCTTCACTTTCTTTAATAAAAGTAAACTGTTCGGGTTTTGTCTTTGCCTTTGATGTTAATTAGTTTGATCATTAAACTCATTAACTCACTACCCTCATTAGCTAACTCATAGAATAGATATGAATAACAATATTACTTAAACTCATTAAAAAAATACGATAATTAAGATCGTTACATAATTAGGTCTTTGAAACTTAATTTTGTATGATCATGTGGCGTGTTTATACAAAGTAGTGGTCGGGTTCATCGTTTAAGTAGTCCGTGTAGATTTTAAGCTTAAATTAAGCTAAACATTTGATAAAAATATTTTTTGAAAATATTAAATCGAAATCGATTTTTTAAAAAAAGGTCGAGACACTGGCCGGTTCGGAGAGTATGTCAAAAAATTCTAAATAATTCAAGGTTTAACCACCTGCAAGAGAATTAGGGCCAATTGAAAAATGGCGGAGATACGAGGGGAGGTCCAAAAGTTCGTGGAATGGAGGGGATGGAGTGGAGATAGGGGCGCTCGCTTAGTTTCATACTAATTGGGTACTCATAATTAGTTTATGAATTGAGTTTCAGCCCTATTGCGTCATTCGTTTACGAATACTCGCCTGCTAAACAAGTCAATCCGGAAGAAAACTGAAACTATGGAGAAAATTTAACACCGTGCTGTGATAAAATTCCTTACCAAGCAAGGAACGAACGCTCAGACAATTTTTAATGAAATGGAAACCGTTTAGGGGAATAGTGCCCTAGTAATTGAATGATTTACAAGTGGCATGGTTTATTTAAACATGGTCGGGAGTCGATTGAAGACGACCCCCGCTCAGGAAGGCCAGTTGAGGCCACCACATCAGACATCGTCGAAAAAGTGGAAATAATTGTATTGGAGGACACCCGTTTGAAGAAAAAACAGTTATCTGCATTAGTTGGAGTATCAGATACCACCATTTTGCGAATCCTATATGACCACCTGGAATAACAAAAGTCAGTGAAAGATGGGTACCGAGAATGCTCACGCCGCTTCAGAAACAGCCGCGCGTCGATGCGTCATAACAATTTTTGGAGTTGTGTGGAGACGAACGTGCACAGATTTTGGAGCGGATTGTTACCGGAGATGAAACATGGGTTCATCATTTTGAGCCTGAGTCCAAATAAGAGTCCATGCAATGCCATAAAAAGGAGACACCAACGCTGAAGAAATTCAAAGTGTCGGAGTCGGCTGGAAAGTTGACGGCTACTGTTTTTTGGGATCGTGAGGGGATAATACTGATTAATTACAAAGAAAAGGGAAGGACCATAACCGGAGAATACTACGCAACCATATTAGAAAAATTAAAGGAGGCCATCAAGGAAAAACGTCGAGGAAAATTGACAAAAGGTGTGTTGCCCTTGCAAGACAATGCGCCGGTTCACATGAGCAGAGTTGCAATGGCTGCTCTGCACACGCATGGCTTCGAATCACTAGTTCACCTACCCTACAGTCCAGATCTGGCCCCAAGTGATTTTTATTTGTTCCCCAATTTAAAAAAAGACTTAAGGGGACGGAAATTTTCAGACGACAATGAGGTATAGGAGGCAATTTTCGCTCATTTTGAGGCAAAAGATAAAAAATATTTTTACGATGGTTTACAAAAATGAATTCATACATCTAATAAATGTATTCAGCTTAAGGGTGATAATATTGAAAAGGAAAAATAGATTTATTGTTTTATTTTATTTAAAACCCTTTCATTCCACGAACTTTTGGACCTCCCCTCGTATAAGACTTTTTCATGCCAGCTCCATAGTAATTTTTAATGAAAAAATGCTGTTTGCGTTGTTTGCGATGCTATTTCATAATGTTAATATTTTTAGGCATGTATTTAGTCTCCCAAAACATTTTCTAGTCATAAAAGTGAACATTTGGGAAAAAAGTGTTGTATGTCTATGAGAGTCGATTTTCAGCCCACTGCGCGACGGGCCGATGGCGATGGACGGACGGGCGTGTTCAGTTCATGTAGTATATAAAGAAACAGTCGAGTATTTGAATTTCGCTGACACGACGGCCGCGATCGACTCATTCACAGATCACGTACAATCTGTCCAGGGCCTCAAGTCTGCTATTACAATAGTGTCAGAATGGTCTCGCCATTGTGAGTATTTGACAGTGTTTGTATGGCAAATCTGTCAAAAACTCACAATGAAGAGACCATTCTGACACTATTGTAATAGCAGACTTGAGGCCCTGAACGATTGTTCAAGGGAAGTTTCGGCGACGCATAACCGTCGCGGAAAGTTGCCGGACGATGTACGTGCACTGATAAATGAGAAGAACGCGGCTACCCGTGCATACAGCACCTTCCCCTGCACGGCTAACAAAATCCACATGCGCTACTTACAGCGTGCTGTAAGTAACCGCGTGAAGGAATTTCGTGACACCGAATGGGACAAGATGCTGAGCGATCTAGAGCCGAACCACCAGGCCTTTTGGCAACTACAAAGGAAATTAAACCCCCGAGGTTGTTCCGCCTCCATGCCCCCACTGATCCGCCCAGACGCGTCTATCGCTTTCGAATACATCGACAAGGCCGAATGCTTAGCCGAAAGTCTAGAGGCCCAGTGTACGCCCAGCTCTCAACCAGTAGACCAAGCTCACCTGACGACGCTGAAGTCGAACGTAGAGCCTCCCTCCCGCCCGTCGAAGACCCTGAGTATCCTCTGCCTCCGGTCACGCCAGACGAAGTGTACGAACTCATCAAGGGTCTGAGACCCCGTAAAGCCCCTGGCTCAGATGGAATCACCAATAAGGTACTCCAATTGTTCCCCGCCCACCTCATAATGCTACTGGCCACCATCTTCAATGGAGCTATGAGCAATAATATCTTCCCACAAGCATGGAAAGAGGCCATAGTTATCGGCATCCCCAAACCCGGTAAACCCAAGGCGGAGCCCGCGAGCTACCGACCCATCAGTCTGCTCAAAGTCCTAGGCAAACTCTACGAGAGGCTTATTTATAAGCGTCTCAGAGACTACGCCGAGACCAAGGGCCTTATCCCCGATGAGCAGTTCGGTTTTAGAACCCAACATGCCTCGACCCATCAGGTCCACCGTATCGTAGAAGACATCAGCGCTGGTTTCCAGCGCGGTCTTAAAACAGGAGTGATCTTCTTTGACATAGCGAAGGCATTCGACAAAGTCTGGCACAACGGCTTATTATACAAGCTGTACCAACTCGGTGTGCCGGAACGTCTCGTGCTCATCTTACGAGACTTTTTGTCGAATCGCACTTTTCGCTATCGCATAGACGGTACTCTCTCCGCCCCCCACCCATTACGCGCAGGCGTCCCTCAGGGCTCTGTGATTTCTCCCCTCGCGTTCACGCTATTCACCAGCGATATCCCGAAGCAAAGACAGGCACAGTTGGCTCTGTTCGCAGACGATACGGCCATTTATTGCAGAGGGACCAGTCACGATAGGATCTCTAACACTCTCCAGACCGCAGCCAACAAGCTTGGCGAATGGTTTAGAAAGTGGCGCATAGAAGTAAATCCCGATAAAAGTCAAGCGGTTCTCTATACGAAACCGCGCCACCGCCCCCCTAGCATCCGACCGATCACCATGTTCGGCAAGCCTATCCCCTGGGAGAAGCGAGCCAAATATCTGGGTGTGATTCTCGACCACCATCTCTCCTTTTCTGAGCACCTAAAGAAGGTACGCGCTCGCGCAGCCTTCGCTCTCTATAGGCTCCACTCCATCCTAAATGCAAAAAGCAAATTGTCACTCAAGTGCAAATTGCGCATTTACACGTCGTGCATCCGCCCCATCATGACCTATGCGAGTTCTGTCTTTGCACACGCCAAACCCCATCTCATCCATAAGATGCAAACCCTACAGAACCGAGTCTTACGTAAAATCACGGGAGCCCCCTGGTTCGTTCGTAACACTAACCTCCACGTTGAACTCAAAATCCCCACGATAGCCCAATTCATGAAGCGCACTTCAAAGCGCTTCTTCGATTCAGCAGCCACTCATCGCAACGCTCTAGTTGTGAAGGCCGCAAGTTATGTCCCCTCAAAAATTAGTTCGACCCGCCGTCCAAGGCATGCACTGACCGACCCAGACGACCCCACTACTCTCCTCCAGGAGAGTCGTAGGGAAACTAGTACAGTTCGCAAAATAAGAGCACACAATACACGATCGTCATTCCGACCTCGCCGCCGAGGCCCCGCGCGAAATCCCCGACTAACGAATAGTCCTCCCCGACCCTTGACTGTAAGTGAAGCGCCAACACGCGTTTTAGCTGAGCAGCGTGTAATCCAAACTCCCCACGATAATAATCAAAACACTGATTTTATCCAGCCACCGTCGGTCCCTTGCCACCCTCCCTCCGACTCACCTGCCCTAAGCCGAGGTTCGTACCCCACAGGGGGTGCCCTTAGCGAGCAGCAGTCGTTTAGTTTATAGTTTTTAGGCCCTGGCTGGAGGTATTAAGTTTCGTTAGGAGCTTAAGGCCTGTGTTCATCAACATTTAAATCAACTGTTTAGATATTTAATCAGTTGTTTACTCAAAATTTCATAGGAAATTTGACATAAACCAACTGTTTAAATACCTAACCGGTGGTTTGAATTTTGGTGAACACAGGCCTAAGGCAGCCACAGGAAAGTCCGGTTAAAGAGTCGGAACCTTAGTGGTTACACTCTGAGATGCCCTAGATAAAAAAAAAAAACAATTTGAATTTAGTTGAAAATTCCTTTTGTATTATATTCATCGAACCATCTCCTAGCTTTGAGGTAGCTTGTATAACTGAAACAAACCGAATTTTCTAGTGATTCATAATCTTTGGATCTTAGAGCTTTTTTTTATATTTTTTGATTTTACGATGATTATGCTCTTGACTCTAGTCTGCTGTCTGAATAATCGCGATAATCTAAAGGCTCCTACAAACAGGCGCGACACGCGATGCGACACAAAGAGTCCGCTCGTCGCGCGGCACGCGGTGTCTTTGTGTCGCGTCGCGTGTCGCGCCTGTTCGCAGGAGCCTTAAATCGGAACGCAAATTATCGATGTGAGTGCTATGAGCGATAACGGCAACAAATCGGAACAACGTATTCTCTATTTAGTCTGTGATCGGAACGTAGCCTGTCAATCAAAGGTGTCAATTTTGTTTATCGTTTTTTCTCACGTTGTAATGAAAAATATGTTTTAATGATTCTCTCAAAACAATAAAATGGTTTTCAAATTAGTGCGAATCGATACACAGGAGCCTTGTAAAATACAGCTGACGATCGGCAAACATGTTATTGGAAGAGGGAAATTTCTTCACGTAAGTAATATAGATATCAACAAAATCATTGTTTTTCTAATTTTTTTGAAAACTAATCGGAAAAACCCCTTGAAAAGTGGTTTTATCTTTGTAACATTTACCTTATTTATTGTTAAATGCGTAGTAACAGATCTACCTTACTATTCCTTGTATGTGTCATCAAACATTGCCCGTTTGTTTAAGGTGGAATCGTCCGCGTCAGGGTAGCCCAAGAAATTCAAGTTTTCTTACGATTTTTTCAATTTTCACCTCATTGTCTGGGTGTATGTTGATTAAAATATGATTCGCGATCGTAACAAATATGTATTTACAGAATCATAATCATTAGAGAGAATCAGTAATACATCTCCGGGCTACCTTAGCGCTTCCCCCTTAGAGAAAGCTTCAGGGTAGCACGTGAAATTCAAATTTTCTTAAATTTTTTGCTATTTCCAGGTTAGTATCAGGTTGTATATTGATCTAAATATGATTCGCGGCCATGTCAAATATTTATTTTTAAAGAAGTATAGCTATAAAAATCATCAATACAACTCTTAAGTTCAGTGTGCGTTACTCCAGCGGAATGTTGTCGCTTTTCAGGATTTCGACTTGACAGATAATTAGTACCCCATCTCGTGTAAATGTGCCCAAAATTTAGAATTTGTGTGTCCAGCCGATCCAAAGATATTCACAAAAAACAGATTCTGCTGGAGTAACGTTACCCCAGCGGCATGTTTTTTAACCGGTGGTCGTAGCTGAGTACAAAGTAGCTACTTAGTTAGATCACATTTGTGCCTAATTGTGCCCAAAAAATGAAATTTGTGCATCTTGAGGTTTCAGAGTTATTCAAGATGCCGCTGGGGTAACGTTTAGTAAATTGTTGTACTTCTTAAATGGCATGACATACAACTACGTTTTTTTTTTTTACTATGGTGGGTCTTAATTTGTGCTTATGCTGTGCAATTTTATTTTTTCTATAACCGTTCTTCTATTCACCGTTGGAAAATAAGAAATTGATTTTCAAAAACCCTAAAATCGATCCTTGCGCTTCAATGAGAAACCCTAACTTTCCAATTATGGTGGTTTGTACCTTTTATGATCTCAAAGCATCATGCGAAATAAGATGTTTCTATTCCAACTCCTCAGAGAGCTATTCCATTTTAATTAAAATCAGGCTAGGCTGAAATGTAACACTCCAATATACAAGTTATTATTAAGTGACGGTAATTGTGATTGGGCAAATAATTAGTACCTTTATTCAATTGCTTATCCTTAAAGTTTCAGCTGAAAACCCTTGTAACTACACTGATATCAGAAAAAAACCATAGGAAAAGAAATTTCACGATTAACCAAATAAATTCGAATGGCTGTCTAAAAGCGGGCGCGCAGTACATTGTGCTAACCTTCTTAAATTTGTAGTATTATAATCAAATTTTTATGGGTACAGGTGCGTGCGTACTAATGGTTTAAATAACTACTATTTACTTACTTCTATATAAATATGTAACATAGAGAGTTATCAGAGAATGGTGCCGATTCCCTTGTTCACAAACTAAACTAAATTTAAGTGCAGTGCATCTTTTTCTTTCTATTTCATTAAAAAAGGGACAGAAGATAAATTTTAGTTTAGTCCTGTCAAATTAATTAGCGCTTGACGTAATTTAAGTTGGCAAGTTTTTAATCACGATCACGTCTAAACGTGTATGGAGTAGTGACACGCGCTGATTAATATGACAGGATTAAACAAAAATTTATCTTCTGTCCTTTTCTTAATGAAAGAGAAATAAAAAGATGCACTGAACTTAAATTTAGTTTAGTTTGTGAACAAGGGAGTCAGCACCATTAGGGACTTTATTTACGAGTTTATTTCAAACATAATGTTAATAAAATTTTATGAGCGATGGCGTACGTACTCCGTCTACTGTCGGTTGGCGGGGGTGTGAGGTCGCGGGCGGGGATGTCGTCTCCCGTTGCATTGCGCAGTGGTAGTGGTCACATAGTATGAAATGCCATCTTATTTCAATTGAAAACAAAATCTATAAACAGTTTATTTTATTGTTATTTTATAATTATCTTTTTAGCCATAAAAGATACCATTTATCGTCAAATAAACATAGTGTAGTCTTTATTAAATTACTGTAGGTAGTTGTTTTTCTGTAGGTAGTTATGTTCTAACGTTTGACTGAAAGTTAAAGATTTGGAAATCCTCAATATAATATGGCTTACATACTGTGCGTATGTACGTACGTGTTTTACAAACCAATAAATAATTTTATGTACTTAACATTTTTGTGTGAGACTTTCAAAAAACGAAATCTTGTACTACAAGATTTAAGAAGGTTGGCATAATGTGCGCGCCCGCTTTTAGACAGTCATTCGAATTTATTCGGTTAAGCGTGAAATTTCTTAACCTATGGTTTTTTTCTTATATCTGTGTAGTTACAAGGATTTTCCAGCTGAAACTTTAAGGATAAGCAATTGAATAAAGGTACTAATTATTTGTCGAATCACAATTACCGTCACTTAATAATAACTCATATATTGGAGTGTTATATTTCAGCCTAGCCAGATTTTAATTAAAATGGAATAGCTCTCTGAAGAGTTGGAATAGAAACATCTAATTTCGCATGATGCTTTGAGTTCATAAAAGGTACAAACCACCATAATTGGAAAGTTTCTAGGGTTTCTCATTGAAGCGCAAGGATCGATTTTAGGGTTTTTGTAAATCAATTTCTTATTTTCCAACGGTGTCGATTATAGAAAAAATAAAATTGCACTGCATAAGCACAAATTAAGACGCACCGTAGTAAAAAAAATCGTAGTTGTATGTCATGCCGTTTGAGAGGTACAGCAATTTGCTAAACGTTACCCCAGCGGCATCTTGAATAACTCTGAAACCTCAAGACGCACAAATTTCATTTTTTGGGCACAATTAGGCACAAGTGTGATCTAACTAAGTAGCTAGTTTGTACTCAGCTACGACCACCGGTTAAAAAACATGCCGCTGGGGTAACGTTACTCCAGCGGAATCAGTTTTTCGTGAATATTTTTGGATCGGCTGGACGCACAAATTCTCAATTTCGGGCACATTTATACGAGATGGGGAATAGTCCTGATTATATAGCCAATTTTGTAATTTAGTTTTGACTTCGTATTTGTTTAATTTATTTAATCGGATATTTTTGCTGACCCTTCTGTAAATGAGAGAGCTTATTACATAAAGCTGGCGGCCAGCGAGAGCTGTTTTGTGAGAAACAGATGGGCATGCACATTTGGCTTTACGAGCGGTTGGATCTAGTGGAGGGACCTGATTATGCTTCCTGAGGGTGGCATTGAGCACAAAGAGCTGCCGCACAGTAAGTACCCTACATTCCGCGTACAATTCTCTTGTCCGAAATCTAACGGCTTGCCGAGCATCACCTTGAGCACAGCTCTCTGGGCGCGTTCCAGTCCAAGCAGTCTAGTCTTAGCGGTGCCACCCCAAACCGGAATGCAATAACTGATGACAGACTGGCAAAGTGCAAGATACACCATTTTTAATGTTATGGAGTCAGCGCATTGCCTTAGAGACTTAAAGATATAAATAAGTTTCCTGACCCTTGACGTGAGGCTTTCAACTTGAGAGTACCACTTTAGTCCATCATCAATTACTACACCCAGGTATTTGGTTTGACTGACACGAGATAGTGCCGAACATGAACAAGAACAGGAGTCTAAACAGGTATGAGCAAGAACATTTAGATCAGATGGGGCTTTAGTCCTGTGACTAATGGAAAAAGGAATGTAGTTGGTTTTAGCCAAATTAAGTGACAGAAGATAATTCTGCAGCCACCAACCACGATTATAATTTTGTAAATATATTGTTATGGTTGCGAATCATACTTTATAATCAACGGAAACCCAGAATCATGAGAAAATTTGAAATTCGCGAGCCACCTAAGCAATTCCACGAAAAAAAAAAAGAACACTCAAGCAGTAAATTAAACATTAATAACGTTTTGTCCCGTTTGCATGCTATAGAATGACGAAACAGATAAAAGGGTATCCCGACACCATGCAGAGCTTGAGGTAACACCTGATACTGTCAGTCTAAAGTCGGTAAGTAAAAATAATCAAGATTTTTTTCAAACTTCAAACTATTTGTTGCTTGCCAAAGCAGTCTAAATTATTTTCAGTTACATCAAAACCCATGTTTCTTCATGAAGAAGAGCATAGAAACGCATTTATTACATCAGGATACCACGGTTTGCCTATGTCACGGTGACAAATTCGGTCTCCTTCCTGACCATTTCTGGTATGAAGTCTTACATTGTCCCGATCAGGATAATGCAGAAGAAAGAGCAACCATCTCTGAAACTACTGAGAATGGAATACATAATGATGAGGACGATAAAATGGATCAGACTGGAGTTAGGAAACAGGATAATGTCACTCCAGGTATCAGTGCAGTTGCTGCAAAAGAAGAAAAGATAATCAATTTTGATGATGGTGAGGATGAATTGGATCCAATCGGGTCTGCATCACCATCAATGTTGAGTAAGTATACCGATCTATGCTACTCATCTTCAGTTCCTATTTTTTATGTATTGTTTTAAATATCTAACTATATCTATTAAAAAACTAAAATATGGCATGGAAAAATTCCTCCGCATCCCTGTCGACTTTTAATGTACCCAAGAGACTGGCGACATTGCCACGTTGTATGGCAATGGTTAGCCTCTAGCCAAGTGTCAACCAGCCGTTATTTATTTTATTTTAAAGAAAGCTTACAGACTGATAACAAATTTAATATATATCATGCATAGGTAGGGAAATTCGCTGATGACAAAATTCAACATATATACTGGGACAGTCTCCTAAGACGCTTTTCTTGTAGCAACAATGGTTAAGGTACCTGTCGTACTGTCCATCTCAAAAATCCACCCTGTATATATATCTTTACCAGTAATTTTACATTACTTATAGCTTTTTGTACAGCTCCACAATTTTGCATCATAATATGTTTTTACTATAGAGTAAGATACAAGTAGTGTTAAGTGCAATTTAATTCCAGCTGCTGAAGAGGATGCTGCAAAACAAGTGACTGCTGAGCCAGAAACAGCAGAACAAGACACCACTACACAAGATCCTATTGACCAGGATACCGAATCCTATTACCAACCAGCCCTAGTGCCTAGAGCTGATGATGCAAGGTCCTCAGCAAAAAGAGATCACAGTTCCTCTGAATGCAGTCCTGTTGATGTGAAGAAAGTGAAAAAAGAGCATGTTGATGCAGATGGGGATGCAGCAGCAGGACCTAGTAATGGTCAACAGGTAAGATTGTGCTTGAAATTATGTAAGTTTGGTTTTCATTGTTTTGTTATCATCTCAAAGAGAAATGCTGAAAAAACTAGATCATACACAACATAACATAATATTATTATTGTGTTGTTGTTGTGTGGTGGTGTTGTTCATTTATCAAAATGCTGAGGAATTTAGATCATATACAACATAACATTATATTATTATACATACATACATACATACACGACGGACGATATAGCAATTCTGATTTCGGGGAAATTTGAGGGCATCCTATGCGATCTCATGAGTAGGGCTTTCAAAATAATCGAGAGTTGGTGCGCGAAGCACGAACTATCGGTTAACCCCCTGAAAACAGAACTAATAATGTTCACCAACAAAAGAACCATTGGACCCCATAAGCTTCCAAAACTTTTCAACACAAAACTAACACTTAAAGACGAAGTCAAGTACCTGGGGGTGATCCTTGATAGCAAACTGCTCTGGAACAAGCATCTTGACTACAAACTTAATAAAAGCACAATTGCATTCTACCAATGCAAAATAATGTTAGGGAAAACATGGGGGCTCTCTCCGAAGATTACTCTGTGGCTATACAAAGCGCTGATCAGGCAAATGTTGGCTTATGGCGCTCTGGTATGGTGGACGAGGACCGAACTCTCGACCACCATTACCAGACTACAACGCTTCCAACGACTAGCCTGGGGGCCAAGTCTACTAATGTACAAACGTTGCAATGGTCTCTTCATTGTGAGTTTTTGACAGGTTTGCCATACAAACACTGTCAAATACTCACAATGGCGAGACCATACGAATGACGTTATTATACTGAATATTCAGTCATCGTCACTGTTTTCTTCAATAGTAGTAGTTAGTCGCATCAAACATGGAGGTCAATATTTCAACTGGTTTTATAATTTTTGATTTGTAACGAGCATGCGACCAAGACAAACATAAACATATCTTCGAATTCCTTTATTATTATATTATTCGAAGATATGTTTGTGATTGTGTAAATGGGAACAGAACAGTGGGCTGTTGCTCTCATGTAGCGACTTGTTATTTACTACTTATCGCATGCTCGATACAATTCAAAAATTATAAAACCAGCTGAAATATTGACCTCCATGTTTGAACAGTGACGATGACTGAATATTCACTATAATAACGTCATTCGTAATTATGTTTATATTTTGTATGATTGAATTATATAATACACTATTTCATATAACTACATATCTGTAATTGATTTTTATTTTTTAAACTATGTTCCACCAATTCGACTCTTTTGTGACTTTACCATGTAATTGCTAACTAATCAACAAATAAGATACATGTATTTTTTTGTTAGGTGTCCCTTTGGGGGTTGGTATAAAAAACCACCCTCAAAAAATATGCTTCTCATTTTTTACAGTTTCTGATATTGCAAAAATTCTAAAAAATAATATATTATAATTAGTTTATTGATAGTCACGTACAGTTTCAATTTCATGAAAATATCTTCAATAGGTACTGAGAAAAAAAAATATACGTTCAGGGTTGTTATCCCTATTATTCCCTTACTTTAGGGGTTAGGGGTGTGAGATTAAGTGTATGGCTATTTTAGATGAAAAACAATAAAAACAAGGTTATATATAACCCTCCATCAGACGCGAGTGCAGTTTTCATATGCTTAACCGGCTAGATCCTTTCCAATGAAACTGGCAAAGTGTAAGTTATTTTTTAATATTATGTGCTGATAGTTGTGAACGGTGTATGATTTTCTTGTTAATAAATTGCTAGTTACAAGTGTGTAATAAAGTGTTATTTTTGTTTTAGAGAAATGCTGGAAGTCGTTGGGTTAAGAGATTTGAGGAAAAAATAGTCTGAAGAGTCGTTTAAGACGTAACTTATTAACCACTGTCAGCGACGTTGTAGGGTGGAATATGAAACGAATGGTTTCATACCAACTATACCCAAAGTCTCTAATTCAGATAATTTATGTAAACAAATTAATGTCAAGAAATGTCACATTCAAAATGACAGGACAGTGGTACAAAACATTTTATTTATTTATTTATTATTCACAAAAAAATTATCATATTTTTTTTTTGGAAATAGTCATCGCTATAATTAAAGTGAATTAATTATAAGAACTATGCAAACAAAATACCGTTGCCAAACAATGTTTTGTGTAGTATGTCGGAGACACGGCATATGATCGTCATAATTAGCCCTTTTAAGTCCAGTGCTAGACGTAGGCCTCCCAAAATAGATTTCCATTCGAAACAGTTTACAGCCGTTTTCATCCAAAATGTGGCCTATAAATGATATGCTACATGAATCTATGAATGAGATAGGTAATATTAGTGTTGTTGAAGATGTAAAAAATTTGAAAATGTTTGGATCTTCTGCATTGTTACCAGTATCATAAAATATTTTATACCAGAAAATCTCCTTTTTTTAATAACTTTGTTTAAAACCGAAAATATATAAAAATAAATACGGTATGATTATTTTTTAAATCAGAATTTGAGACTTTGGGTATAGTAGATTTGCAGAACAATTTGATACGTCATTGCGCCATCAATTGAAAATATATGGGGTTTAATGGTGCAAAGGTGGGAAGCACGAGACGAGAGCATTGCACGCAGTTGTGGGGTAGTTTAAATGGCACAGATATTTATGTGCAAATATTGTGAGCTCCATCCTTCGACGTCTTCTAAGCTGCATTGATAATAATGGAGGTCATATTAAATATTAATTAAAAAAATTAGATAATTTTTACGGGGAATGTGCTGGCTGTTATAGTAGATAATAAGTTAGTTTATGATTGTAAGATTGAGGTTAAGTTTTAATCTTCTTTTCGTCAAGAAAACGAACACTTAGGCTATAATCTCAAAACACACATAGGTAGATTAATTTAATGTAGCGGTTTATTAATTTTGTTTGTAATAATTATAAGCGTTGTAAATAAATACTGTTGTTTTACTATTAAACTTTTTTTATTCTGAACAAGTTTTAATTGCTATAATAATTGTAAATAGAAAACAGTGAAATAATCACCCGATTATTTTATTGTTTTTTATTTAGAAATATTTATTTTATTCCTATTTTGCAAACCGGCCAAAATCATGCGTTTACTGCCTGTCAAAACAAAAGACGATGACGACGGACGGTGTGTGTGTGTGATGAGGTCTCATTAGTCATTAGGTTGGCTACGTTACGACATTACTCACACAAACAGAAGTCCGCAGTGCTACGTCCATAGAAATATGATCATTAACATGCCACTGCAATTATGAACCCGACCGTACACAAACAAAAAAACAAATCTAAAACTTAGAAATCTTACCCCCCAACCCCTTAAATTAGGGGATGGAAGTTTGTATGATACTTCCGCAAATTTTGATACTAAGGTTCTGAAAATTGATATAGGGACTCCTTGTTATAAATAATAAAATACATATTTCAGGATTTTTAGTAAATGACCCACACACCCACACTTTAAATTTGAAAAAAAAAAAGGCAACTCTGATGTGTGTCATAAGCAACTTACAAAAAGAAGTGAAATCCCACCAAAAATATAAATATTCATGTAAAATGTTGCCAAGACGAGACCATATGGCTCGCACTGTCAAAAAGTTATCAGATCTCATGTAGAGCCAAGCTTATAAAATGTTTTTTTTTTTTTTTTAATAAAACTGTAAACTGAAAGTTGGTTTCATCTTTTTGAAGAAAAAAACCGTGTTTTTTTTTCCATCCCTGGGTCGAATAAAGAAACTCACAAACATACATGAACCCTGAAAACATAAACGCTCCTTTTTTTGGGCAGTCGTGTAAAAATATGTTTTTCACCTCAGCACCGCAAACAAGCAGGTTGACAGTGAGCAAAGTTAGAGTAAGCTGCGAGCGTGAGACAAAAACTTTTTAATTAAAAAAAAATTATAATGCCGAGAACAGTGCTGGGTCTACTCACAAAATTCCAAAGATTTAGGGGCGTTCCTTAGGGGCGTGGCGTGATGTTAAATAGCCTATACACTTATTTTGTTGCCAAGTTATTTTAAAATTATGATATCTCCTAAGATGATGATTGAAATCAAGTGATGTCAAGGACAATTTTGTTTACATTTAAATACTTGTGATTAATAACATATTTATTTGGATAAGGATTAATATTATGTTGACAAAACTCCTTCGCAAATAATGCATTAATTTCGAACTAATTTGATTACCATAAGAAAAGGTTATAGTGAGTCAATCTTAAAAGATAGACATATGCTGTCGCGGACTTTTTTTTTGAACTTTTAAAGAGGAACAATTCCATCATACATGATATTTGCGCAACTTAAACCGTTTACGCAGTGCACGCAAAGGAAACTCTCAACAAAGAATATTTGTTCCCGCTTTTGCAACATTTTTCATTTATGCTCCGCTCCTATTGGTCGTAGCGTAATATTATATAGCCTATAATATTCCTCGATAAATGGACTACCCAACACAAAAAAGAATTTTTCAATTCCAACCAGTAGTTCCTGAGATAAGCGCGTTCAAACAAACAAACAAACAAACAAACAAACAAACTCTTCAGCTTTATAATATTAGTATATAGTATATATAATCAAATAAAAGAAATGTTGACATCTCATGTATGCACAATTTATGATAATTTGATTATTTATTTGCTTGTCTTATAAGTTCTTACAACGGAATACTCAATTGTTTAATTGTTATATTGCAGAATAATGTTGTTTGCTTTTTAGTCTGTTCTATTCTTAATAATTGTACTGTCTGTCTTTCTTTCGAAATGAACTCAATTTCTCAGAGAGAATAATGTCTTTTGAATACCACTATTTTACAGGCTTCGTCGGACACCAACGGGAAAGACAACATTGCTGCGCCTGCGTCGCCGGCGAAACCGGCACCACCTCCAAGAGAAAGGTGTATTTATGGTGCCAATTGTTATAGGTAAGTTACATGTGTGACTGACTATGCTGTCATGCAACTTGCAATACGTTTTCTAAGATAAGAATGATAATATTGATGATTGCGTGATTAAATGTTGTTAAACCTTTTGAACGCCAGAGCGTAAACGCATCGGGGCGTCCCATCCACACCAAGCCACTAATTCAGCGCAAATACCAACAAAAAAAAAACAAGTAGGGATTCCAACGTCTGACCGATGATAACCAATTAATCATGGCTTTTTGTCCCATATTTTTGAAATAAAATATTAATCGTAACATTATTATTTTATTTTATTTGAAACTATTTCGTATTAAACTATCATTAAATCGCAGTTACAAAGTATTAAACAACGTAAAAGCAGACATTAGAACTACAAACGAATAAATAAAATAATAATAAAGTACAGTCAGCGGTCATAAGTGCAGTAGCACGTTAATGATCATGTTTCTATGGATGTAGCAATGCGAACGTCTGTTTGTGTGATTGATGTCTTAACGCAGTCAACCTAATGACTAATGAGACCTCACCACACACACACATACACACAGTCCGTCGTCGTCGTCTCGTCGTCTTTTGACAGGCAGTAATCGCATGATTTTGGCCGGTTCAGTGTATTGCTAAAATTCGCACTATTTTAATAGGCATCGTCAGTAGATAGAATCAGGTATCGAACTCATAAACACAGGCCCTGGGTTCGATCCTCAAGAGGAGTTTTTATTTTAATTATTTTTTTATTTGCAACAATAGTTATTATATTTAACTTCGTCAAATATTGTTGAAAATAGGAATAAAACAAATAATAGCAATTATTAGAACAGTGAAATAATCACCTGATTATTTTACTGTTATTTTATTTAGCACTAGCTTCTGCCCGCGACTTCGACCGCGTTACATTTCTTGTTCCCCCGACCCACCCCGTCGCAACACATTGCCTGCCCGTGCTTTTACTTCGTTTTCGCATAAACTTTCATTTAAAAAAAAATGGTGTTTTAGTTAATAGGAATGTAATTCTTCCTCAAGAATTGGGCTGTAAAATGCAAAAAGATTTTTTCAAATCCAACTCGCAGTTCCAGAGATTAGCGCGTTCAAAAAACAAAAAACCGGCCAAGTGCGAGTCGGACTCACGCACAAAGGGTTCCGTACCATCTATACAAATCCTTATCCTTACTAATATTATAAATGTGAAAGTAACTCTTGTCTGTCTATTTGTCTGTCTGTATATTACGTTTTCACGCCTAAACCGCTGAATCGATCGTCATGAAATTTGGCAAAGATATAGCCTGGGATATGGAGAAGGCTACTGTTTTACGCGATAAACAACATCCACTCGGGCGGAGCCGCGGGCAAAAGCTATCCTTACTAATATTATAAATGTGAAAGTAGCTCTGTCTGTATGTCTGTCTATCTGTTTGTATGTTACGTTTTCACGCCTAAACCGCTGAACCGATCGACCTGGGATATAGAGAAGGACATAGGCTACTTTTTTACGCGATAAACCGACATCCACGCGGGCGGAGCAAAAAAAAACGGTAAAAAAATTTGTGCTTATCGATTTGTAAATATCTTTAAAATGTGGAATGTTAATTTATATGTAAAATAAATGCAACAGAATTTAAACGAATCGCAAGGTTTGAAAGAATCTTTTTTGCGCTCATTCTCAAGTGTTTGTTTGGGATAATCGATACTCGAAAAGGTAACACTTCTAACAGCCGAAACTGTCTGTGGTACACATGTGGACTAAACAATAGTATAAGTTATTATCCCAAGCCACTCGGCTGACTGTGTTAAAACAAACGTGTTTCTTTGTTCGGGTCGCGGTTCGCGCAAATTACGTCATTCTATTGATACCTAATACCGTATTTATACCGCATTAACACATTCGTGCGAATCGCGAGGCGAATGGCGAGACGAATAACGAACACGCATATGTAAACAGTACGCTTGCAGCCTGCAGTGCTATTCGCCTCGTGCCTCGCCTCGCGATTCAAGCGCTCGCGTTGGGAGCGGTTTTTCGGACGCGAATCAAAGGGCACGAATGGCGAACACGAACTTACTTTTTACACATTCGCCTGCATTCAGTTTCAGTTGATAGCTAGCGCCCGTCCCAACAGGACGTGTACAGACAAAATGGAGTGGAGTGAAGTGCGAATTTTAGAATTCCTAGAACTTTATCAAAAGGAACCCAAAACATCGCAATCATAAAAATAGACAAAAGAATTGAATAAAATTGTCTTCTCTTCTTTCTTTTATTTCTTTTTTTAAAAAACGTTGCCCCACACTAGGAATTTCTCTTGTATTGTGGGTGCGTTTACAAACATTTAAACTCACATACACTAACAGCCAGACCCAGAACAACTACTTGTAGGTCATACAAATATTTTTTCCGTGCGGGAATCGAACCTGCGACACGCAGAGCAGCAGTCAATCGCTTAACCGCTTAATAAAATTGTATAAACTCATTAGATGTAGCGCGCATGCCGCAATTATTTTCACGTCCTCCATGATCGTGTGCGAATGTCAAAATAATTCACCCCGCGAATGTGTGAACAGTAGTTCGCGACGGCACTCGTATACGAATATTTCGTCGAATGTTCGTCGAGTGACGAGGTGAATGGCGAACACGATTGTGTAAATGCGGCATAAGCTTGTGGCCCTGGTGGGACGACAAAAATGTATGGGAGTTGTGTTCTTTTTATTGATTAACTAGCTTTTGCCCGCCTGGATGTCGGTTATCGCATAAAAAAGTACCCTATGTCCTTCTCCATATCCCAGGCTATATCTCAAATTTCTAACTTAATATTAATTTTAATGTTATTCACTATGTGAATAGAAACCGAAACAAATGATTTAATATAATAAAAGTACATATGTTCTGAACGTCTAATGAGTCTTTACCTAAAGATAACAAACACAAAACTAAAATACGAAATTTCACTCAAATTCTTAAAGCAATCAATTGTACCAAATTACAACACGAAATAAAAATGCGACACTAATAATAATAATTTTAAAATAATTCACGTAAGTACCAATAATGTGAAAACAAAACGAAATTAACCTCCGGCATGTCGCATGATATACCGTTTGTGCTGCGAAAACGCTCGAAATGTTTAATGAACACCATTGGTGCATATCTTTTCTCAGGGTCACGTTCGCAATTGGACGAAATATTTGACATTTATTTTGTACTTGCAACACGATCTGGCTGTAGAATTCGATTAATCGACTAATACTTGACCGGTATTAATACATTTAAGCGGGAACACCACTAAACGAACGAAAAAAAAAGAAAACAAAATACGTCTGTACTCTGTGGTCGTGTGGCGATGTGGCGCGATGCTTATTGTAAACATTAATTAAGGTTATACGTGGGCAAAGTAATTGATTCAATGAGAAAACGGTTTAATCTTAGAAGAATCTTATACAGAATTACTGAGAAATAAGTGTAGATTTCGTATTGAGTGTTAGTTTATCGAAAAGTGATAAATATGTCAGTGAAAAAGTAACGAAAGTTTTGTAATGCACAAATTTTAGTCATATGGCTGCCGTGTTTAGTAATGTTTTTATGATAAATATTCTTGTATACTGTTTGAAATACACGTAAGTAGCTAGCTTATTTATCTACGAACATCATTTGGCTAATAGCTACTGATATTATAGCGTATTGTTATCGTAATCGTATTTCAAAGAGTAAAATTCGGCAAACAAATGCCTACAAAAACACAATAAAATGGATATATAATAGTATCTTATCCTTAAGAGATAGATATATGCCATCGCAGACTTTAAGAAGACCTTTATAAGATACACAATTCCATCATACATTATTTTGTTATATCTCAAAGGGTTTAGACAGCGTTTTTGTTGAAAGCTCCCAGACGGCTAATTTTTTTCCGACACCTCCAACAAATATCGTTAATTTATACAAAAATGCATACAAAAACTTAACAAATAAAACCTTCCTCGAGAACCACGCTATCCATTGGTGAAAACAAAATGAGAATCGGTGCCGTAGTTTTTGAGTTTATCGCTAACAGACAGACAGACAGACGCGACGGAGGACTTTGTTTTATAATATGTAGTGATAGTGATAAATTAAAAGCGAATGTATAAGTATTTTTGTGTATAGGTTAGACGTAGGTTTCTTCTTTAGAAAAATGGAAGGTATGTTTGTATAGCTATAGGTATCAATGATCAGGCCTTATTTTTAATAGTATTTTTTTTTACATGTTATATTCATCATAAACATATTTTGGCCCCGACGGCCAAAAAAGTATTTCTAAAAAAAATTGTTTTATTTATGTATACATACATAAATAAAACAATTTTTTTTAGAAATACTTTTTTTTTAATTATAACGACTTTTGTACAATAAGCTGGTAAAAATTCCCTCACCATGCTATAATCGCCACGCTCATGCGCGTAACTAGCCAAAATGGCCGCGACCGCTGATGGGATAATAAACAAGGCGAAGCCGACCTTTCGTAACAATTTAATCAATTTACTTAGTTACCTACTTAGATCCTTCTGCTGTCGCACTCTTCTAATTTTTATATAATGCTTCTTTATATTATTCTTTAGGAATATTCAGACACGGATAATTGTTATTTAAAAAAATATTATCGACGTAGTAGTAAGCTACTTCTATTCCAATTTAATATTAATTTATTTTTTCTTACTAAAAAGCGCCTTCATCCTCTCTCCCTAAGTATTAAAAATAAACTTTGCTGTGCCCGACAGGGTCCATACCTAATTGATTCGATGTTTTAACATACCAACTGTTATATGTACACATTACGGAATGCAATAAAGTATTGAGTACTTTCTATAAAATGTTTCATAAATTTGATATCTAATTTACCTTACTTAAGCGTCTGCTACACGGTTGCTAACCGCGTCCCCGACAGAGGTGACCTTGGTTGGCGACCGGTGACCTTGCCCGTTGCCATCCATCTAGACGAAGGATTTAATCCAAATTTTGAATTGACCTTCTCTTCTCTTGATCCGCGTCAAGGTCACCTTGGTTTGTATGCTGGATTACATCCGTCTAGAATAGGCTTTACCTATCACTAGCTGTTGTGTCTTGCCGACTGTGGCGTGGGGAAGCACACCTCTTAAAAGAGACCATGACCTCTGAGTTTGTTTCGGCTTTTCATCTCAGGGATCAGGCAGTTGTAACGGCGCCATCTAGTTTGAAAACGTTGACCAAATTGACTTGTAAAATTATTATAGATCTGCTTACGGAAATAAACAATGAATTTATTTGCAGACGTAACCCTCAACACAAAGCGCAGTTCAGTCACCCTAGCGACTCAGACTGGGGCGCTGGCGAGCGCGGCGTGTGTCCGTACGGCGGCGCGTGCCGACGGGCCGACCCGCGCCACTGGGACACGCACTCGCACCCGCCCGGCGCGCGCCCGCCCGGCGACCGCGGGCCTAGACCAGGTGACCATTTGCTCAGATGCGGCTGATCTATTCTGCGAGTCCTGCTCTCCTGCGCTGATGGCGGTCGCGCGTACGAATATACATTGTGTTCTATATAGCACCACACTGCGACGCTGACGTCAGCGGCGCGTACGTTGCTAGGCGCGGCGTATCGCGCTCGTCGGTCCGGCTCGTCAGCGCCGCGTTCGTCGGCCGACTGACGAGCATTGGATTGTGCGTGCGAGCGGCGAACGCCCTCAGTCTGTTACCGACGACCAGCTGAATGCCACGCGTGCGCGACAGGGAAATCCACTTGCCAGACGACTGTACCGTAGAGCGGTCGGTGTCGCAGAACTGTATTTTATTATTTATTTCTCGCTGACCGTACGCGACCGACATTAGCGTAGGAGGAATTCAGGCCTAAAAATCTCACCTAGAAAAACATTAAACTCTCAACTTAGGTGAAGTGAGCTTTAATTGACCTGTCAACAGTCCTGGATTTCTCAATAGGCCGTATAGGCCGCGGCCTAGGGGCGGCAGATTTCAGAGGATAAAAGTCAAACAAGTTCACTGGTTTTCTCATGTTTTTTATACTAATACGCTAAATCCCTCAATAGAAACTCATTCCTATCGAAAATTATCAATCCTAGGTACCTACTGTTATTGTACATATTTTTATGGTATACACACACATATATACTTTTTGGTCATCCTTGATAGACTGAGGGCTGAAATACAGAGAAGGCATAATGCTTAAACTTTAAAGATTCTTTTCATTTTTAACAAAAATTACTGAACTCGTGAAATATTATACGAGGGCGGCACTGAAAATTTCGGGAATCAAGGAAGATACACAACATTACTATTTAAAATGTATTTATTGCTTTTCGAAGTATTCTCCGCGAAATTTGACACATTTTTCCATACGATGGAACCAATCATTGAAGCAACCATTCCATTCGGAAGTTGGGGTCTCCAAAATGGCCGTTTTGTAGGCGTCCACAGCTTCTTCAGGTGATGAAAATCTCTGTCCACGCAATTTATTCTTTATTTTAGGGAAAGTATAGAAATCATTAGGGCTTAGGTCGGGGCTGTACGGCAGATGGTCTAATAATTCTATGTTTTCTTGCTCTAAAAACTCTTTTGTTCTGTGCGCGGTGTGAGAACTCGCATTGTCGTGATGGAGGATGATGTGGCGGTTGCAGTTCTCTTTACGAAGTTCAGAAACGACCTGTGGCAAACAAATGCTAGCATACCATTCTGCATTAACCGTTCTTTGTCCCTCAAGAGGAATAGTCGTATCATGGCCGGTTTTGGAGACAAACGTGGCCACCATTTTTTTTTTAAACCAGGCAAGTTCCAGGCAATTCATTTCACTGGCTGGTTAAATTTCGTATTACGACATTCCTAATTCTAACCGACTTCACGCTGGGTAGTTTGTCTATGGCTGGCTTCTAATTCTCTGCCGTAACGTTCAGAAACACAATTAAATATTTATCGGTAAGTTACGGTTTTATTTAATCACATATATTGTGATAAAAATAAGCAATTTATATTAATCTAGTTACTTTAGTATAAAAATAGGTGAAAATACGAACGCACTGTATATTATGCTACCTATATAATTCATTCATATTATAATTTTCTGAGTTTGTAAATTATAACGCGAGATTAAGTTTCCGAACGAACTCCACTTGAAGGTCAGCGGGGAATTCGACCACATGGAAGAGTATTGTTTCATTGTTTCACAAACTACTATGAACACTATCTTATTGTTTGTTTAATACTTCCATTCGTAAGAATTTTCGGGGTATAAACAAAAATATGGCGTAAGCTCGTTATTGAGTATTTTCCTATTCAGTTTTTGAGTGTTTTCTTATTCAGTGTAAGAAAGTTCTTAAATATGATATTTTAAAGTTGTATCCGATAAATGCGTGAATTTTGTATGACAGTCCCTGACATGTCTCAACTCCTCACTTGATTAAGTTGATATCGTTCAATGAATTGCACATCATCCACGTCGAACGCTTTAAGGCTCTTACATACAGGCGCGACACGCGACGCGAGACATAAGAACCGCGTGTCGCGCGACGAGCGGTGCCTTTGTTTCGCGTCGCGTGTCGCGCATGTTTGTAGGAGCCTTTAATTTGATCACGAAGTTGTCTCCAACTCCTCACTTGATTAAGTTGATATCGTTCAATGAATTGCACATCATCCATGTCGAACGCATTAAGTCTCTTACATACAGGCGCGACACGCGACGCGACACAAAGGAACCGCGTGTCGCGCGACGAACGGTGCCTTTGTTTCGCGTCGCGTGTCGCGCCTGTTTGTAGGAGCCTTTAATTTGATCACGAAATCGTCTCCTTTTGTTCCTAGATTCGTTATTTTGATCAGAAAAGTCACTTTCCAGGAACTCAAACAGTTCATATTCGTCGCACATAATATTTTCTTTTGTTATTTATTTATTACTCGAGTAACTTCGGCAAATAAACCCAAAACAATTCAATAAAAGCTCCTCTGAAGTAGCGTAAACTGAATGGATTGTGAGGTTACTTTTTGACAAGTTGTTATATGAAAAGAAATGTTAAACGAACGTTCGTAATACGGTATTGCCAGGCAATATTCGGGCAGAAGTCGGCCAGGGTGTCACGTGACCGCTGACTGGCTTGTTTGACGTGTTCATAATACGAAATTGCAAGGCAGTTCTGTTTACGCTGTAAACTGCCTGGAAATAAGAGTTCATAATAAGGCCCCTGATACGATGTTGTATACAGCATTTGAGGATCCTGCGTGGAATCTTTCGAGAGTTCTGACGCACCAAGTAACGCGAGCCGCTTTATGCTCTTCACAGAGCGAATGCGGTATCCATCGGGAAAACAACTTTTTTACACCTAATTGTTCATGCAAGATTATTTGTATTTGACTCATGCCAATGTCTAAAGTTGCCTGAATTTCGCGGTATGTCACATGTCGATCTTCCTCAATCAGCTTACGCACAGCATCAACGTTTTCTTAGGTGACTGCAGTTTTTGGACGACCTTGACGGGGATCATCACTGAGCTTGACACGTCCACGTTGAAATTCAGCAAACCAGCGATAAATTGTGGTTTTGGATGGGGCTTCATCACCAAATGCAGAAATCATCCGGTCAACACACTGTTTTTGTGTTAAATCACTTCGAAAGTCATAATAAATCATCGCTCTTGAATTTTCTCGAGTCAATTCCATTTTCTCAACGACTAAACAAGTTTGACAAAACCTTGTGACAAGACCGAGAATCTTTTTTTAAATAAATAAATGTCGAATCGATTTTTAAAACCAAGGAGTTTTCAATTAAAGATTTTAATATGACAGGAACAGTGGAAATATTCCATTCCCGAAACTTTTAGTGCAGCCCTCGTACCAATGATTTAGAGGACGATTTGGTTTAAGAATGCATGCTCGGTCACATTTCCTCTAATAAAACTGCAGAGTGTGCAGTGAAGCCTGGATCAAACTCACTACTCAGTCTCTCAACGTTTTTGAGGAATCAATCTCTGTCTAATGTTTACCCTAGAATAGAATAATATATTCATTTATTTGCTAAGAAAGAATGTAGGTATTTACAATAAGGTGGTTACAATAATATTAAAGATCCTTGTACATTCTACCATTTTGGCATGCAAACATTGATGCAGTTCATCGTCAAACATTTGAACATTGATACATAACTATAATAAAATTTATCAACTAGGAAATCCGATACAGAGTAGTAACATTTATTTAATAGAAATACTTGTTGTTAGATTCTTTTTGAAAGGTGTTACCGGTTCCTATTTTATGGAATTAGGAATGTGGTTAAACTAAACTAAACCTAACCTAACCTAACTTGGATATAGCTCTCCGCATCGCACTTTCCACTCCGGCTACAAATTGTTCTGGGGAAAGGAGTTTTTCCTGTTTAAAACGCGTGAAAAATTATCAAAGGTCTTCATTGTCTCAAGAAAAAAATCATTATTTAGCTCTTCTCTACATAGAAGCAGAGATAATGAACGCCATAAACTATGATGATATTATACATGATTTTGCTATTAAAAAGTCCCGTAAAAAATTGTAATTCATGTTTCTTTTTTACGCTTTCTTAATTACTAATTCATTCGTTTATTTAACTTTAGTGCTTTCCTTACTACAAATGGAAAATTATTATTTTAGAAAGGTACAAGGGGCGGCGGAAATAAAGTGGCCTACACTCATAAAAAATATAAATCCGGCACTGCCTGTCAATAGTGTCAATCCCTAGTATTCCCTAGCATCAGGTGGAATGCCAGCTCACTTCGCCTAAGTTTTCACAGAGATTCTCACAGAATATACCAGCTGATTGTTGACTCAAGCTTGGTGCTGGTTCCAGATGCTTATATAGTGTTGTCTGGTCAGCGGTGTGCGACCGGTTAATGGGGTTTTTGATAAACCTTTTAGTGTTACCTTATTGCCTACTTTTATAGCTGTCTAACGAAACCTTTAAGGCTCGCGCAGACTGGCGCGACATCGCGGACAGGCAGCGCGACCCTGGTCGCGCCCATGATCGCGCCAGTGTGTGGGAGCCTTTATGCCTGTAGGACCTCTACATCGGTAGTTATTGCAAAATAAATGAACCCACCCGTACTCAGTAATTATAAAAATTAAAATGGAACAGTAGGGGCAAAATCCTTAATATGGTGGATTTGACGATAAAATGTATCATATTGCTTCGCCTTAGTGGGTCGGACACCGGTGACCAGACACACTGTATGTGTCTAGGTGCATCTAAATAATATATTATTACTAATGTTTTTTTTCTTATGTCCAATAGGTATGCAAGTAGTCCAGCGCCACGGCAACGTCTACTACATAAACGCACATTCCGTTAATTTTTACGACGATCATTTCCAAGTAGAAGACTCAGATGGCGATAGTGTTGACTTCGATTACGAGTTTTAAATCGATATTGAATCATGATTGTGAAAAGAGGAGTTATTATAAGTGTTCTGTTTTTAACGTGAGATTAATTTAACCAGGTCAAAGACGGAATAGGAGGCAAAGGAATGAATCTGTAAGTGATGATGATGATGATGTCGAAGATTCTCCTGTCAGTAATCTCATAGTTACCGGGAAGAGAGCCCGGAAAACTGTAAATAGACAAAATTGGAGCGGCGTGGAGTCGGACGAAGAGCTGGATCCTTATGGGACAGATGAATCGGACGAATGGCAACCACCCAGTGACGTCACGACGAGTCAGGATTTCTCGCAAGATATATGAGTGCTGGGGAATACCTTAATATACGTTATTTTTTCAAAGAACTTTTTGGCATTTTTTTTATTTCAGCAAACTATACCCAAAGTCTGAAATTAAGATAATTTATGTAAACAAAGGGGATAACATCAAAAAAATATCTTCGTTATGGTAATTCACATAAAATGGCGAAAAAAAAGGTGCCGTTTCTTTTTAAGTACTGAATTTAATAAATAATAATTTAAAAATAATCATACCGTAATTATTTTAATAGATTTTCGGTTTTAAACAAAGTTATTAAAAAAAAGAGATTTTCTGGTATAAAATATTTTATGATACTGGTAACAATGCAGGAGGTCCAAACATTTCACATTTTTTACATCTTCAACAACACTTAAATTAGAACTCTCATTCATAGATTCATATTGTATGTAGCATATCTAGCCATATTTTAGATGAAAACGGCTGTAAACTGTTTCGAGTGGAAATCAATTTTCTGATTATGACGATCATAGGCCTTGTCTCCGACACACTACATAAAACATTGTTTGGCAACGGTATTTTGTTTGCATAGTTCTTATAATTAATTCACTTTAATTTCATAGATGATTATTTAAAAAAAAATGTTTTGCACCACTGTCCTGTCATTTTGACAGTGACATTTCTTGACATTACTTTGTTTACATAAATTATCTGAATTAGAGACTTTGGGTATAATTCATGCTATTTGAATTTCGGATAGCCAGTTCCTCTGTCGTTGAGGATTCCGGGTGGATCTCGCTTCCACCTTCGCCCTTATCATATCATCAGGTGAGATGGAGGCCTAGAGCTATCCCGTTATGGATAAAAAATAATAATAAGCCTAGTATTCACTAGGAGACAACTAATGTCGGGCGACACGTGTCACAGGACGTTTGTCCGTTAGTGAATAAGAGCCTTTATTTTCAGAAACCCAATGAAACACATTAATACAAAATAACGTATCTATTAATATTATATTGAAACTTATCCTAAGGTGCTGAGCAGATGATGGACAGTTTTTCCGTGACGATAGAACGTATTGGTACTGAATAACGTACACGTAGGACAATTGACCATTGTCTGTTCAGCGTTTAATAAAACTGAAAAGGGTCAGGCGATAGGATGGATTGGCATAGGATTTGTATGATAATACTAATTAAAATTTCAACTTCCCAAAGCTACCCTTTTGATTATATATTATACTTAATTGTCAAATAGTGGTGACTATCAAGAATGCTCTCTTATACCGATATCATTGCAAGTTGCCTCCAAACGATGGCATCAAAAATAATCTGTAATTCATCTTAACTAAGAAGTTTCGTAACATGCTCATTGCTGAATTAAAAATAATCTTGACATAATATTTTGTAAAGCGATTATTTTTTTCCGACTACGGCAAAGCCAAAGGGTTATGATTGTAACAGGCTATGTATGTATGTAAGTTTACCCGTTGTCTCGTAATTCCTAAAGTATGTTGTATTTTGACAAACCAACAAGGGCTACAGCGGATTTATAGTCACCGAAAAAAAAAAAAAAAAGGTAGAGATACGCCAACTCAGGCTCTTCGCTGCGTGCTCAATAGTAGCCCTCGTCGTCCGAGCCGAGCTCGTGCGCGGCCGGGCCGGGGCCGGGCGCGAGCAGCAGCTGCGCCGGCGTCTCGCCGCCGCGCACGCGCAGCGCGTACACCGCCATCTCCACCTTGTGCACGTTGGCGCGCGTCGTGGCCAGCTTGCGGCTTAGGAGACGGCTTCCTGTTATGCCTGGAATGAGTTTCAGCTCTTTCACATTTGCTCACTGGCTTTTGTTGACAGGACATTCATTCGGTTTTGTTACAGTTGTAATGGCGCCCATGTTACTGAGAAAAAGTGTTATTTGTATGGGTCCTACCATCTATACACTAATAAAATCGTAGCGAAGTCAAAACTGAACATTGAATATTTTTGAAAAAAGTAATTGCTACGAACTCTAGGAACGATTAGGATGCCGAAAATATAGCTTTTAGAATCTTTGTCTGCTTGTCTGGCATCACGCAAAAACTACCTGATAGATTTTGTTCAGATTTTGCATAAATATTCCCTATAGGTCTGGTCAAACTGTAGGGTATAAATTTTCACGCTATTTGCTATGGGGGATGAGCAGTATTGCATTATGCTTATGTTTTGAGATAGGTCAATAAGGGCAAGTACCTTAATCGTGGTCGCTACAAGAAAACGGTGTTAAGAGACGATCCTTAACTTTTAGAGAAAAAAAAAATGATCTGCATTCACAGATTTCGAAAAATATGTACTTACAGTCAGCAAAAAACTAGCAAATTAAATAAAATTGTTCTTTGAGCAACAGAGGTTTTAGCACTAGAAAAATCAGAAATCGTAAAACACTTTTCCCATACAATCGTTGGAATGATAGGTACTGAGATGAGAGCGAACACAATATACCAGTGTATGACAACAGTCAAAATTATTCCATTACTTCTCTGGGTTGAATAGGAAACGAATAATATTATAGCAGATAGTTACAGATTTAATCTTTTATCTACGCCCATGCTATAAATCCTCCATAAAAGTTTTTAAAACAGTTAGCTTATTGCCAACATTAAAACACCCAGGCGGCCAACGGCCTGCGCCTGGTGACGGGGACTATCACAGGACACTCTTCGCTAAACAAACACTTCCACACAGTATATTGTTTGGAAGTGTTTGTTTAGCGAGGCAGAACGGACAATCATCTGTGCAGGGCTTGCATGGAGGCTGAGGAAACAGTCGCGCATGTGCTCTTTGAATGCACAGGCGTCACCCAGATTAGAACAGAAACTCTCGGGGCATCTAGATCTTTCACAGATGTTCTAAATAGACCCAGGAGACGTAATTAACTTCTGTAGGGAGGTGGGCTGGTTAAAATAACCACTGATGGCTGCCATGGCCCATCTACAATGGTCCACCTGAAGGACTATGTGCGGAAACCAAACCCTTTACCATGGAACATAGAACTGTACGTCGCTTGCTCCTGCGTCACCAGTCCTGACCCTCTGTATATTTTGGCTGCTGAACATAATTATCAGGGAAGTTTTATCAAAATGTGGCTGGTATTTTAGTATATTGTGGTGTCTCACGACTTCCACGCGAACGAAGTCGCGGGCAGAAGCTAGCATACAATACAATGAGACAATTAAAAACTTAGTGGCCTTGCTAATAGAAAAATGTTATTATTCGATTAATGATTTTTAATGGACACTTTTTAAACAGCAATGTCTATAATTATTAATATAATTAATATTATTTTGAACATAGGGGCCTAATATACATTTATTTTTTAATTTTATTCTGATATAACATTTTTAATTTTCAATATTAATTAATGCAGTTTGCGTAGTCGCAGCAGAAAAGTGTCGAATTTCTTAATTTCAGTTTTACAGATAATTAGTGTATGACATCGTGTAAATGTGTATGGTAAGTAAAAATTTGTGCATCCAACCATTGGGGAGCCCATTTGGGTTTCCAGCGGAAACAGTTTTTCTTGAATACAAGAAAAACTGTTTCCGCTGGAACTACGTCAGCCTAGCGGCACTTTTTTTTTTCTATGGACGTACTAGAAGAAAAATAGATCTAATAATTAGTGTGTAGCGAGAAGTAAATGTGTATGTATAAATGAAATTTGTGTGTCATAAAACTGCGAAGATATTCAAGTTTCCGCTGCGCTGACGTCTGGCCATTTCATGAAAATCATATAAAACGGTTTAGCGGATGTCATACAATATAGTGATCCAGTTGTAGTAAATTATGCCATAGCTCATTGATTACTAAGAGTACATAAATTAAACTTGGCAGGACATTGGTGCCGATTCCCTTGTACACAAACTAAACTAAATTTAAGGTCAGTGCATCTTTTTCTTTATATTGCATTAAGAAAAGGACAGAAGATAAATTTTAGTTTAGTCCTGTCAAATTAATCAGCGCCTGTCACTACTCCATAGAAGTTTAGACGTGATTAAAAACTTGCCGACTAAAATTACATCAATTTACGTCAAGCGCTGATTTATTTGACAGGACGAAACTAAAATTTATCTTCTGTCCTTTTCTTAATGAAATAGAAAGAAAAAGATGCATTGAACTTAAATTTAGTTTAGTTTGTGAACAAGGGAATCCGCACCAATATCTCTTTAATTATTTAGTGTAATGATCAGATTTTTTTTTTATGTATTGCAGTTGTTCAGGTATTTTTATTATATTATAATAAAAATACCTGAACAACTGCAATACATGGATAAACCGACCAAGTTTGAATGGGTACCAAAAAGCGGACCTGCAGTATAAAGAGCTAAAGTTCTAAAATTACCAGTGTTGTACCATTATTGGATTGGTACAGATGGGCACACAATTCTTTAACAAGTAACTAATAAACTAATAACTTTCGTGATATTATTATATGTAACTTGTTTTTTTCTTAAACTTACGATATTATTTCAATAATAATTATAAACCTAAGATTTACTCATACCTTAATGGGCTTTTACAGTAGGCAATATATTTCAAATCAAATAATTTATTTGCAATGAATGTAGGTTACATTAAAATACAGGTGGAGTAGGTAGGAGTGAGCCATGTACATTTTGTCTGGAAATAGGCACGCAAAATTTATTAAAAAAAAAAAAAAAATGTTAAGAAGCTATCAAAAAATAAAATTACAAATTAAAATGTCACACTTAGAATTATTACAATTACATATACATTAATTAATATTGAAAATGTCAAATTAAAATGTTACTATAATAATAATAATAATAACGTGGTGGGGCTTGCGCGCTCCCGAACTCTGGGTCTGTGCCGGTAGAGTTTACTTTACCGGAACATGTCTAGGGTGAGGAGCCAGACCAAGAGAGATACAGAAACCCGCAGGGCAGCATGTGGCGAGCTGTTGGGCAGTTGCGACCCCACGGACCCTATCTCCCGGGAGAAGTTATGTTCCTCATCTCTGGCTTGCCTTTATTGGCCGGCTGGGGTGAACACTGACGTGGAACTGAGCTCCCACCTCATTCTTGCCTTTATAGGCCGGCTTGAGTGGAGATTCGCAAGAGCAAACGTGCTCGGAGGAAGGAAGTATTCCAGTAAGTGCTTGTAGGGATCTTGACCATCTTCCGGGCTCTGGGATTGTTCTGAGAGCCGTGGAATACCTCTCCACTCCTCGAGCACCTCAGGATATGTTGCCCCCTTGTCGCTGCGTCACTATGTGCTAGCGACCGTTTCCGGGGGCCCATTAATGAGTGTGCAAGTCACCCCCTGCCATTTTATCCGTGTACAATAAAACATTGATCAGGCAGGGGCCATAGTCCTTCCATAGTTTTAGGTATCCAGTCCATTTTAACCACCCAAACCCATAGTCCAATATTTTTGTTTCCATATCCTACAATAGTCCTACACCAACCGGGGGTTGTCTTTGGGTGCACTTGCATAGTGCGTACAGGGATAGTCGTCGGTTGGTGCCTCATTCCATTTAAAATTGTTTAAGGGGCCTCTGCGAGTTGGCTTCGGCCCCTCGTACGCTTTCCAAAGGTCCGGGGCCCCAGGTTCCCGAGATATATAAACGTATATAATAATAATAATAATAATAATAACCCCACCGCTGTATCTCTACGTTGACGTCGTGGTGGGGCTTGCGCGCTCCGAACTTTAGGTATGTGCCGGTAGAGTTTACTTCCCGGAACATGTCTAGGGTGAGGAGCCAGACCAAGAGAGATACAGAAACCCGCAGGGCAGCATGTGGCGAGCTGTTGGGCAGTTGCGACCCCACGGACCCTATCTCCCGGGAGAAGTCATGTTCCTCATCTCTGGCTTGCCTTTATTGGCCGGCTGGAGTGAACACTGATGAGGAACTGAGCTCCCACCTCATTCTTGCCTTTATTGGCCGGCTTGAGTGGAGATTCGCAAGAGCAAACGTGCTCGGAGGAAGGAAGTATTCCAGTAAGTGCTTGTAGGGATCTTGACCATCTTCCGGGCTCTGGGATTGTTCTGAGAGCCGTGGAATACCTCTCCACTCCTCGAGCACCTCAGGACATGTTGCCCCCTTGTCGCTACGTCACTATGTGCTAGCGACCTTTTTCGGGGGCCCATTATTGAGTGTGCAAGTCACCCCCTGCCATTTTATCCGTGTATAATAAAACATTGATCAGGCAGGGGCCATAGCCCTTCCATAGTTTTAGGTAACCAGTCTATTTTAACCACCCAAACCCATAGTCCAATATCTTTGTTTCCATATCCTGCAATAGTCCTACACCAACCGGGGGTTGTCCTTGGGCGCACTTGCATAGTGCGTACAGGGATAATCGTCGGTTAGTGCCTCATACTCATTTAATTAAAAAGCATCTAACGGGCCTCTGCGAGTTGGCTTCGGCCCCTCGTACGCCTTCCAAAGGTCCGGGACCCCAGGGTCCCGAGATATATAAACACATATAACAAATAATAATAATAATCATTTATTTGTCAGAATATGGTACATTATAGGGTCTTAAGATTAGTCAATAGTATCATCACATTCTGCCAATTGTGGCGTACAAATGTTAGGTAGGTACATAATTTAAAATACAATTTGAGGTCAGTTAAATTATTATCGTAAACACAACACATTTAGGATGTCAAAGTATTAATGTCACAGTATCAAAGAGTAAGATGTCAAAAAAGATTACAATTAAATTAGGATGTCAAAGTATCATTCAAATAGTCATTTAAATTATAATAGCATTTATTACATAAGAGGTCTTTAAGCCTTTTTTTGAATCCATTTAAATTTAACTCTTTAATACACTTTGGAATTTTGTTATACACTTGTGGGGCTATGCAGAATATGCTTTTCCACATTAAGGCTGTTTTGGCTCTCCGTCCGCGTAACATATCATTCCGCCTGTTACGTTTAACAGTATCCGATAGGTGTGGAAACAGGTGTGCATTCAGCCTAACAAATAAGGCAGTTTCATAAATATACAAAGCCGGGAGTGTCAGAATTTTGTGTTTTTTGAAGTATGGTTCACAACTGTCCGTTACTTGTAGTCCAAACATAGCTCTGATGGATCGTTTTTGCGCTTTAAAAGCGGTTACTTTAGAATAAAATTAAGAATAAGTGTATAGGTCAATATGTTCAAAATAATATTAATTATATTTATTAATATTATTTGTTACCTATTTGTATTTAATAAAAAACGGATTCTTTATATTAATGTTATTATTACTTTGTAAATAATGTTCTTTTTTAATGTTAATTAGTCATTAAATAATAAATACTTTTAATAGTAAGTACAAAGTTAATGCAGTCGTTTTATTTTCTGCTAACTATTGTGTGTACGAAACTAACGATACTATAGTGGTAATTTTAGAACTCTTTATACTGCAGGCCCGCTTTTTGGTACCCATTCAAACTTGGTCGGTTTATCCATGTATTGCAGTTGTTCAGGTATTTTTATTATATCTCTTTAATTATTTAGTGTAATGAGCTGAAATTTGAAATGTGAATTGTTGCATTAATACACTAAATATTGGAATATGTTTCATTTAGCTTTTCCATTAAAAAGTTCTACAATCGGATGTCATACAATATAGTGATCCAGTTGTAGTAAATTATGCCATAGCTCATTAATTACTAAGAGCACATAAATGAAACTTGGCAGGACATTGTAAACCCTTACAAGATACAAATAAACGTTATAAGTTAGGCTCTAGAGTTACTATTTTAGGCACTTGGACCTCATAACCTTATTTTACTTTTACGTGTATATCTTCTGAACGGTATATTTTTTTTAAATTCTGTTTTCACAAACATTAAACACAAATTCAAAGCAACGTGTAAAAAATTACAACTCTCCACTAAACCGTTTTATATGATTTTCATGAAATGGCCAGACGTCAGCGCAGCGGAAACTTGAATATCTTCGCAGTTTTATGACACACAAATTTCATTTATACATACACATTTACTTCTCGCTACACACTAATTATTAGATCTATTTTTCTTCAAGTGCAGCGGAAACAGTTTTTCTTGAATAGCTCCCCAATGGTTGGATGCACAAATTTTTACTTACCATACACATTTACACGATGTCATACACTAATTATCTGTAAAACTGAAATTAAGAAATTCGACACTTTTCTGCTGCGACTACGCACACATTAATGCATGTATAATTGTAATCATTCTAATTGTGACATTTTAATTTGTAATTCTATTTTAAGATAATTTTTGCATGGCTCACCCCTGTCTACCCACCTGTTTTTTAATGTAACCTACATTCGTTGCAAATAAATGATTTGATTGATTGATTGAGATATTTCTCGATGGCATGTGAAGTTAAGTCAGAGGCCCATGAGCGGCATGAAAACTCTGGTAATAGTGTTGAACAAAGGATATAATTCATATCAAGTCTTACCCAAATACCCAGTATACAAGTGCCTGACAACATCACAGGCCTGGAAGCACTCCTCACTGTCCCCACTGGATATACTGTTGATGGCCTTCCTCATCAATTCTCCTGACAGGTCAGCTAAACCCAGCATGTAGTCAGATTCTGGCAACAAAGTAATCAGAGGCCGTTGACAATCATCCTCTGTGATGTCATACTCAAATTCCTTCTGAACTTCTGGATAAGTGATGATCCTTTTGTCAGTCATTAGAGACAGAAGTGTCCTGGCTTCAATGTACTCCTGGAATCCAGCTGTGACTGCTCTGGAGTGCAGGTGTGCTGGGCTGTTTTCCAACTCTAAACCAATGCTTCTGATTGGTCCATTGATTAGTTTTTGAATTCGTTCCCTGGCTTCTGTAAGTGTATTCTCAGATGAATCCTTTCTGAAAATGAATAATTGTACAAATTAAACAATAATACACATTAAACATAATAATTGTAGTTTAAAGTTACTGTGATATTTCAAAGTATTTTGTAAGTAATATAAACTTCAACTAGCAATACTGCTCCACTAAAGAAAAATGCAATAACTCGATTTTGCCGCTTCTGAGAATTGTATTTTTGATTATTGAATTTTTTATGAAGTTTTAGTTATTGCATTCTTGTTTACTGAAAAACCGAGTTCCTGAAGGACCAATAAAAATTTGCTTAGAGAGAGTTAATAGATTTCGATTTGCTGACTCCAAATATATAACTCAAAATCGTCCAAAATCGAGTTATTGCAGTCTTAGTTAGTGCAACAGAATAGTCAGAATTGAGTGGCATTATTATGCTCATTAGTCAATACGCTGTTTACACATAATAGGAAAGGTACTTTATTCTACAGAACTCTTATGAAAAATAAAGCAGTGGCAGAGGAGGTAAGGGTAACCCCAAAAACGACTTATACCATCTGTTGAAGATGAGGATGAAATAAAATTAATTGATTTCGAAGATATTTTTTTACCAGAAGTGACGTATTAAAACAAAACATAAATTGAGTAAAAGAAATAAAAAGAAATATTAAAAAAGGTTAGTTGCTGGTCGCCAACACCATCAATTTATTTGTTTTTGAAAATTGTAAACTTAACACATTAACTGGTTAGGTAAGGCTTAACTTATGAGTACATGAGTCTGCTAGGGTGGTACTGTGGTGCAGGACTTATTTATGGAGCCCATGCATTTCAACTTCTACATGTACTATTTATACTTACGTTATAGGCGAATGCAACAAGAATATGATCCTCTTGCTCTCAATAGTAATATCGCGCGATAATTTGACGAGTCGCTCATGCCTGTCCTGGCGTTCATTTAGCTTGTTTGCAGCCTCTTTGAATATAGCAAGCACGGGGCTGTCTGCCGGAAAGGACATAGCAGTTTCTCGGGCAACGGAAGCCAGCGTGTGGTCAGAGTTGTTGGGACCTTTGCGATTGCCGCGGTAGTGTTTTCCTGAAAAATTATCAGGGTTTACGTATTTATGTTACCTTTAGAAAAACCAAAGACTGAAAATATTGATTAAGATAGTTGGTAAGTAACTATTTTACTCAATATTGCAGAAAACGTAAATCTTGTATACAATCAATACGTTACCATCTTTCACACAGAAAACTTTTACTATTTTTCATGTGAAAATAGATAAATTAACTTACCAGGACCAGGCATAGTTCTTATTGATGTAGTTACAGAATTTCTTTATTAAATAAATAAGTTGCTTTGTATTTATATATTTTAAAGTATAGCTGAACTTTTGATAAATTTAAAATTCCGCTAGCGTGTTTATTTACTTGCTAATGTCATCAATCAACATTGACTTTGACATATTATTTTTGTGATAGAATTTTTCCAAAACATTTTTCATCGTAGCAACTCTAGTTGATCGCAGATTAAACAAAATATTCGTTCGAAATCGAAACGCATGAGTGGAGCGACTCATTCTTTTCATTCGTTCGTTATTCGATTCAGTGTAACCAGATTCAGTATTTTAATACTTTCCAGTATATTCTAACGATATTTTTGAACGTGAGTGTTTTTGTAGGTACAGACGCCAGCAGGTCAAGCTACCCGAAACTTTCAAATTTTCACAATCAACCTTGAACCTTATACTGTAGTGATTAAGTTGAAAATCGAATAAAGAATTTTGACAGATTGTAGTAGCTTGATGTGCTGGCGTCTGTACATAATATTGAGCGAAGGCAGTATTTTTGGGTATAGTTTGGATAACAAGTTATGGTAACACCGTAAATGGACGTCATGACCATAGCTGTTGGGAAAATTCCGGATTTAGTCTAATATACATCTGTTTGTTGTCTAAGTTCATCATTGTATACATACAATGATGAACTGGGTAGCTTGACCTGCTGGCGTCTGTACACAAACGCGAGCAGGTCAAGCTACCCGAAACTGTCAAATTTTCGCAATCAACCTTGAACCTTATATTGTAGAGATAAAGTTGAAAATCTATTAAAGAAATTTGACAGATTGTAGTAGCTTGATGTGCTGTACGTGCAATAAACCCGGTAAACCGGAACATCAATGTTTTATTTATTTAAGCTTTATTTATGGCTCCTGTAGGGTAAAAAGCCTCCTCCATCTTTTTCCATTTTTGCTTGTCTTGGGCGGTGTGCATCCAATTTTTCCCAGCCGTTTTTTCGATGTCATCAACCCATCGTTTCTTTTGCCGTCCTCTGTGTCTTTTTCCAGTGGGACCAAGCTACTTTGTTGTTTGTAGTGTCCATCTGTTATCCTGGTATCTAGCTATATGGCCTGCCCACTTCCACTTCAGTGTCATGGCTTGTTGCAGTGCATCCGTGAGTTTTGTTTTGTTGCGGATGTCCGCATTTCGTGTTTTATCTATTCTTCTTAGTTTCAGGATGCTTCTTTCCCCATGGCGTGCTGGCATGAGAGGATTTTGTTTTTAGTCTTGTTAGTGAAAGTCCAAGTCTGACTTGCATATGTAAGGGAGGGCAAGAAATTTGTAGTATCAACCGACGCTTGTATAAATAGAGTGCATTTTTTTGTTCCATTTTTATTTCGTTATTTAGCAAAGTGGGAACAAAATCCGGAATCTTCTTCGTAGCTTTCACGTTACAAAGATGATGAGTTCGCCGCCTTTTGCAAAGCATGTAATGCAAAACTCCAAAGTAGATTAGCATCTATAAAACAACATGCAAATTAATACTGAAAAGCACAAATCGAACTTGAAAAAACATTTCTAACAATGATCATACGTTATAATACAAAAATATCACTAGTTTCAGTAAATCTCTGTTATTTATACCGATATCGAATGCTGCATGCGATCGTATATTTTCACAAATAAATTTAATAAAAACTAACCAAAGAAACTGATTTGTAAACAAAAATGTATCAGCAATTTTAAAAACAAAACAAGGTGTTAAAGGTGAAGGAGGTTGTGTGAACTTTAAACCTTCGAATAGAATGTTAAAATTCCAATATAACATTTATTGTGATGATGATTAATGAATAAAACATTAAGAAAATCAGTATTTTTATTATTGGTATATTTGTATAGGAAGGCATATTTCAGTTTTTTTTTTTGGGGTCCAAGGTATTTTTCTAAAATTTAGTCTGGTCACACTGATTCGATTGACGTCAATTGGACGTTTTGTGGTTTCGTTTTTTATAAGAAATAGGTAAATTAAAGCTGAAAATAATTGTAAATGAATACTTGTTAGGATTGTAATGTATTTGATGTGAAATATAATATGTGTACGCTTTCAGCAATTCGTGTCGACTGCCCAGAGTCCGCGAATTTCTGCTTATCACTGATATCGTTGGGTGTGACCGACTTTCCGTTTGCTTAAAGACTTGAGGTAAATATTCACAAAAAGTACTTTTTATTGGGAGTTTTCAACATTTGCGTTATTAAAAATAACACCTTTAGTGTTTCAGATACTTAAAAATGTCTCAAACTCTTACGTTTGGTGACTCAGTGGCACCGGTGACTTGTCATGCATGGAATAAGGACAGAACCCGTAAGTATTTTGCTGTTATCTCTATACTATTGCGTTTCCCTCAAATAAACTTCATAATAGTTTATGTTTCTAGTACCTTTTTGTGGTCAGTGTTCCATTTGGTCTACCGATCATTATTTATCATTAGACCCCATGCTGTCAAGTAGTAAGTAGAGCATTCCTGCTATTAATTCTAGTTCTACCTATAATTTAAACTGCAAAATCACCAAAGCTTTCCAATTTTAAGCTAATCCTTATCCTTGAAATCAAATTCTACACAGCGGGTAATATAACAATCTCATTTTTGTTATTACAGAAATTGCATTTTCACCAAACAACAATGAAGTCCACATCTACCAGAAAGAGGGTAATGATTGGAAGCAAACCAACAACCTGGTGGAACATGACCTAAAAGTTATGGGCATTGACTGGGCCCCAAACACCAACCGCATTGTCACTTGTTCAGTAGACCGCAATGCTTACGTCTGGACTCAAGGAGATGACGGAAAATGGTCAACAACTCTTGTACTTCTCCGCATCAACCGAGCCGCAACTTGTGTAAAATGGTCACCCATGGAGAACAAGTTCGCTGTTGGCTCTGGAGCCAGGTTGATTTCTATCTGTTACTTCGAGAAGGAAAATAACTGGTGGGTTTCCAAGCATATCAAGAAGCCTATTCGGTCAACTGTGACTAGCATTGACTGGCACCCTAACAATATCCTGTTGGTTGCTGGATCAGCTGATTTTAAAGTGAGAGTATACTCAGCTTATATCAAGGATATTGAAGACCAACCAGGCCCAAATGTTTGGGGAACCAAGCTGCCTTTGGGACAGATGTTGGCTGAATTCCCCAACTCACCAAATGGTGGTGGATGGGTGCATAGTGTGTCATTCTCAGCAGACGGGAACAAAGTTGCTTGGGTGGGACATGATAGCTCCATAAATGTAGCTGATGCTACTCAAGGGAGAGGTATCATAAAAATGAAGACTGAGTACCTGCCCTTCTTGGGGTGCAGTTGGGTGACCAACAACTCCCTGGTTGTGGCAGGACATAGCTGCATTCCTTTAATGTACTGCCATGAAGGTAATCAGGTTAAGTTTGTTGCCAAATTGGATAATACTCAGAGGAAGGAGTCTGGAGGATTATCAGCCATGAAGAAGTTCCAGTCTCTGGATCGCCAGGCGCGCATCGAAACTAATGACACTTTCCTTGATTCCATTCACCAGAATGCTATCACATCCATTCGCCTGTATGAAGGCACCAAGGCTAACACCCGCAAGTTCAGCACCACTGGACTGGATGGACAACTGGTCATTTGGGACTTGGACTCCTTGGAGAGGTCTATTGAGGGACTGAAGATTGTTTAAATCAGACTTCATTTAAATTTATGTTTTTTATTTTTAAGGAATAATATAATAATCAGTTTGCGTGCGAGTTCTGAAGTCACTCCAAATAAAAACGATAAACATGGAAAGCCGTGAGAAAGTAGAACCACAATCACAGTCTGATCAGTCTAGCAAGAAGAATTACGAAGCAATAGTAGCAGTGAGTGAATTCAGCTCCCCAGACAGTAAAAACTTTCAAATATACAGAATAAACTATTATAATTTATAGATACAACTTCTATACTTTTATAATATACAATTTAAAAATTTAACTTGATAATCAAATCAATAATTTATAACATAAATTAGAAATAAGACTACTACACCCTATAAAATATGATAGATCACTTTTAATACTACTGAAGTACGCTGTCAATATTACATTAAATTTTAAGGAATCAACCGAAGTATTATTTTTAACATTAACATCAAAGTCATACTTTATTCTAGAGAACTATAAGGCCATATTGTTTGTTAGTGTTGTGTTGTTATTGGGCGTTGGTGACGATGTTAAAAACTGGCCCGATACGAATGAAGACACGTCGCAGCACGGAACGGAGCTCTGGCTTGAGGTCGAAGCAAGTGATCTCACACAACAGTGGGTAGTAGCTTGATACGTGAGCCGCAAACTGAAACACATTGCATCACTCATTACACTTTGCATATTGATAACATGGTATGAATGAATGATGATCTCATTTAGCGTAAGTTGAGTAAAGCCCCATATTTACAGGATGCATGTTTATTGCTTGTGGCATACCATAAAATGAAGCAACAATTGACTGGCACCATCTAAACAACTCTTATTTTTTTATACAATTGTTGCACGATACGTGCAAGTTAATTGCAGTTCAAAACTAGTTTATGTGTAAGTAAACAGCACATACAATAAAGTGGCATTCAATTCTAGCATGAAAATTTTCTACGATTCAAACATGAGCGAACAAAACCAGTTAAAAAAAATCTTGAGAAGATATTCAATAAAATTGAATGAAATATTTGGCAGCGCAAATACGGGCAATACTTGAGTCAATTGTGCAAGGACGTGCAACTCTATGTTTAGACGAGGCAAAACTTGCAATTACATATTATAAGCCATTTTATGGAAATCGCACGCAAGTAAACACTTGCGTGCAAGTCTTGAGTGGCAATATTGAACATACTTTAGGGCATGCGATTTATTGCTTTTGAACATTCTAGAAACTTGCACCGTGTAAATGGAGCTTAATTAAGGGCTCCCACACATAACTGCGAATTCGCAACGCATCTCAAATATCTGCGTGCGAGCTAGCACGAATGCACAGCAAGAATTATCGTATCGCATCGCATCGCGGTTTTGTGTGGGCGCCCTAATAGGTACGTAATTGGGTAATTGTAATCGCCTGTGCAATCCGAACTACTTTACTCGTACATGGTTTTTTTTCTACGTCTGCCAACAAACTGCAAGCAGTTCAGCAGAGGTAACATAATTATCTTGTAAAAAATATTTCTGTGAATAAACACTTTTATAAAAATTTTTTTTCGTTTCATTTCATTTTCATGCAGATAACAACAGTCTAGGCTGTGGTCTAGGTCCTAAGGAATGTTAAGGCGAATGTCCCTAGAGTGAGTCATAAATTCCGATTCTATTGTTATCGATTAGGACGCAGATACATGCGTATTGATTAGTGTATAATTACCTAACTATGTTTAGATTTTACAAAAGGTATAGAAAGAAATCCTCAAGGTGATCTTTCGGTTGGCGACCACAGAACAAGTCTATAATCTATGACAATGACCTCATTACATAAACGTTGTAAAGCGAACTCGTCAGGTTCGATTCCCGTCAAGAGATTTGTAGGTAATCATTTAATAGGTAGTCAATATTATTTATTTTTAAAGTAGTGTTCTGCAAATACTTGTTAAACAAACAAGTCAGAATGTTGTTATGAATGCAAAAACTTATTTGCGCATCTTGTTTCGCTACCTACCATAAGTTATGCTCATCAAATAAAGTAATAAAAGCGTGACGCTAGCGATACATTATGCTAAATAAAAAAACATTACTTTCAATCAACAACAGTTCTTACATATAATCGCGTAAACGTGTTTTCTATCTGCAAAAAAATATACCTACTTACTTTCTACAAAACATATTGTTGATTGCTAAACTAGTCTATCCAACGACACGTGAATGTGTTCGTAGTTCAAACCGACTCGACTCTTAAATCGCGACACTATCATAATATCATAACCGATAGCATCTACAATCTAATTCCATTATATTGTTTCGATAACAATAAGTACATAAGCACGAGGTTATTGAACAAAGTGTACTTACTCTTTCGTCTGGCATCTTCAGTATTCTTGTGAGGATCAAAAGCAGGATGGACGTCCATGCGTCCCGGTGCGCTTCGCTCGTTACTCCAGCAAAGTACTCTAAAGCTTCACAACAAATGGTGATAAGACTCTTCTGGACTGCAGGCCAGTGGTCCCGTCGCGTCTCGTCACTGTACATCTTGAACAGTATCCGCAGGACGCACGCCAATGACTGCGTCTCTTGTTTCAACATATTCGGTTTCACAGAGCCCTTGAAATTAGCTTTCCACAACACATTCCTCTGCGCATTGTTAGTGTTAAATGTTTTAGCGAAGCGGTGACTGCACATCAGGCATTCGACAAGTCGTAGCAGATGTGGCGAGCTAAGCAGTCGGTACATTCCTTGTTCTTCGCGCTGACATTCCTGTTCCGTTCCTGGCGTGCCACCGGTCAGCTCTGCGGCTGCGAGGGCGAGCGTCTCGGCATCTTCCTTCCGCGATGTGGCGGGGTAGAACACGATGTTGTCGATCGTTTGTATCAACTCCAACTGAACCACGCACTTGATCAGGAGACTGTTGAACACCCGGTTGGACGACTTGATCTCGTCTCCGCCCTGGGGTTTCTTTAGGATCCCGTGTCGGACTTGAGGCATGTCGTTGTCCTCGTTCTCATCTGGTTTCCAAGTGAGTAGGGTTGTGGGTAGCGTGCTGTTGAAGATGTCCAACATGATCTGGCACGTGTTGCTCCACGTGTCCTCGCTGAACTTGGTGCCGTTGGAGATGACGAGGTTCTCGAGGCAGTTGGTGCCGGAGCGGGCCAGCTGCTCGTTATCCTGCTGAACACACCAGTGAAGCTGCGCGTACAGCTGCTCCAACAGGAGAGATCCAAGAATGTCAAAGTATTGCGTGAAGACGTCGACGATGGCGTACAACGCGTGATTGCATGTCGTAGTCATCCACTCGTTCTTCTCTAATTGATGCTCAGGTAACTTCATGTTGTCGAAGATTCTGAACAGAATGTTAAATAGGTCTCTCCACCAATGTGGACGGAATGATTCGCCGTGAGTTTTGATAATCTCGAAGAGGACAGTGAGTCCTCGGGTGCGTACGTCTAACTTGCACCGGCTGACGACGCAGGATAGAGAGAAGAGTAGAGGGAACCACCCCCTCAGCCACACTCGGTCTACTTCGGGCGCGCCCGGCTCGCCCTCCAACCCCGCGTGCTCTACGAACAGCTGTGGCGACGCGCCCACAGCCGTCGCACAAGACCTAACCAGTCTTATAGCTTCCATCGAAGTGTCCGGGAACTTCGCGTTGCATGCAAACTCTGATAAGCATTTGACTGCATCTTGGAAAGAGTCTATCATCGCAGGGAACTGTCTCTCGTACAATTCATTTATAATTTTGCCAGTAGTCTGGAATGCTAAGTCGACGATCGCTTCGTCTTGGTCGCTTGCGGCTAAGTGGAATACAGAGAATATATTTTTCCAACCTGATTTGATGTTGGGCGCTTGCGAGTTTACCATCTGGGCGATGCAACGAACCACCATGTCTCTGATTGTAGGAGAGCTGTTTTTCTTCATAATGTGTTCAAATGGTCTCAAGAAATCCTTTTGGAATTTGAAATTGGAGAACTCTCCTTTTTCGATAAACTTCATGGACAGTTGTCTCAAAGAATCTACTGCAAAGAAAGCTATGTCTTCGTTGCTGCTGCAACCTACTTTGTTGAAATGATCACCAAGCACTTGCCATATTCGAGACCATTGCAGCCTGATTCGCCCCATGTTGTAGTAAGATATTTCGACGATCTTCTGCAGAGAGAACATTCGAGGGTTTGTGGGATGGCTCAATTCATCTAGGGATACTTGACATAACGCTTTGACGAAGTCCACGATGGCGTCACCGTCTAGTTTTGTGGACCCTGTGAATATTCTATCTACTGCTACAACGACACTTTGCGAGCTGGTCTCCCCGATGTGTTCTTTGACGCTCGGATCCAGCGACATTAGACTAAACTTCAAGGAGTCCGGCTGAGGCTTGATGCCCGATCCTGACAGGAACTGTGGCCGCACTCCCGTTCCTATGAGCTGCGCTAGTTCTAACTGAGAAATGCATTTAACGACATCCAACCAACTCGTTCCTAGGTAGTTGCCGTCCGTGTGTGCCACGGTGATCAACGTCTTGATCGTGTCGATGTTCTTTGCCTTCATTTCCGTGATAGGAGAGTTGGCCGTAAGCAGAGTGAAACGCGCCAGAGCTTGCACGTACGCGTCTCTTTCGAGTGACATGTGGAAAATACAGGCGATGCGGATTGCGCACCTAATGCCATCTAAGCAAAGCGAAGCGATTTCAGGGTCGTCACAATCCTGCAGCCCCACTGAAAAAGCTGCCAGGAATGGTGTCCACGCCATCTTAAACATAGGACGCACATGTTCCACGTGTTTCGCCGTTGTGAATGGAGTTTGCACGTGAGACACAGACTCCATCAAGTTCTTCGCAGCTGTAGATATAACGTCCATCTCCATGTTCCAAATCAGTTTTCTCTTCTTCTCGTTAGCGATCATATGTTTCCCCGGTTTCGAGGAACTCTTCATCTTAATCTCGTGACCGGCGATCTCATCGTAGATCTGTGACAAATATTCACGTGGCAGGTCATTATTGTCACTAATGCCACTATTCAATTTAATGTATTGTTCTTTTGTCATTTTATTCTTGACTTGCGGCGAATGTAAATCTGTTGTTAGCATTATTATGGAAAACGCTAAAACGTAGACGGTGTCCGCGCTCATGAATAGTGTGTTGTTAGGATTGCATTCACAGTAGCGAGATGCGAACTTTTCCATTAGCCTGTCGATCTTTTGGGCCTCGCCGGGGAGTCTGAATCCTTCTAAGAAATAACGTAATGCAGCCACAATATCCATACTCGCGAAATTCATAGAGTCCACATAAGAGTACATAACTTCCTTGGAATGATCCTCGTTCTCGCCTAAATATTCACCAACGAATGTTTTGTCGAGTCTTTCGTCGGTTAGCAACCATTCAGCGATTTCTTTTGTCGATGTTCCCAAGAGACCTTGCTCTTGCAAGAAAGATACTCCTCGTTTTGGTTTCCTGTTGAATAAGTCAATGCCAGTTTCCCAAACCTCCTTTTGCTGTTTCAATACTTCGAATTGTTCTGGAGAATCTAATGTCTCTCTATTGCCAATATTGCTGGATCCTGTGGAAACTAGACTTAGACTGGATCCTCCATGAGATTTGATGCTGTGATGGTCATGGTCTTCCTTCGCTATTCTCTCACCCAAAGTAGTTTGTAGGTTTGGATTTATATAAAGCTCTTTGCTCCATTCTACCATACATTTTAATATCGAGACTAGACATTCGAGTCCACGAATGCGCATGGACTTTTCTTGGTTGGGCGTAGCGCCCAGTTCCAAAGCTTGCCTTCCTTGGGCAATCTTGGAAACATCATTAACCAATCGTTGAAACAGATTGGCTGCTGATAAATCACAGTCGTAGTTCACGTATATATCTACGACGCTCTGCGCATCTCCACAGATCCTGGTCAACGCTTGGATGACCATCCATTTGTGCTCGAAAGACGAGCTTGAAGTCTCTAGAATGTTCATAAAGATTTCTTTGAAGAACACTTCAATTTGCTTCTTTAGGTGCACCTTGAAGTTTTGCAGAAGAGCTAAGAAAATTGCTAGGGAAAGTTCGAATACTTCTGGTACAGAACTGACGCCATTCTTCGATAGTGCAACACAAAGATACTGCTTGATAGCTGTGATAAACATCTCATTGTTCCTAAATACTGGACCAGCATTTTGTAAAATCGATAAGAGAAGATGAAGAGAAAGAATTTTCGATCTTAGCTCATGTGACTTAGGGTCTGGAGTACCTTCAGGTAGAGGCTTCATTGAAAGCTTGCAGAGAGCTCTGAATACTAGGAAAGCATCTTTCTGTAACACATGAGTGAACTTAGCTGTGACTGAGTTATCATTTTCTGAAATAACATCAACACTTTCTTGTGATGGTATTCTTTGTATCGTAGCTTCGGTCGGGACTTGACCATTACTCTCGTGGGAAACACTCCCACTGTCTTGAGAATCCAAAGGATTTTCATTGTTATCAGGACTATTTGTCACATCTTCTTCAGATGTTTTCTTAGTTGCAATACTTATGGCATTATCTATAACTGAATCTACTATTTGTTTAGCAATAATTTTTGCTTCTAATACTTCGTCAACCTCTTCACCTTGCGTTTGTTCGATTTCTTTAACTTCTTCTGTTGTATTGTTAGGCGTTTCTTCTAACACAACATTACCATTCGGCATTTTGTGTGGCATTTCTGTTACTGTATTACTGCTGCCATTTGCTTCTGATTCAATGGCTTGATTCTCCATTTTCGTAAAAATAACATTCAGCATCTGTGTCAGGGTTGCTCTCGCTGTGGTCTGGTTGATGAGGTTTTTGCTTGCAAGATAGATGTTGTAACATGTTCTGACAGCAAGGAGTACCGTGCCCTCATGAACCTCGACATGTTGACTTGTGATTACTGTTAGTAGAGCTTTAATTATTTGTAGCTGCACGCCTTCATCAGTCTGAGGTCCAGTGAAACAGCTGCAGATTGTTTCAACAATTCGGTCTATTAGAAGTTTCCTCGGTGTAGTTGAGTCAGGAATGTTTCCAGTGAGATGGCCATACGCAATAAGTTTCTGTAGGCAGTCTAGAGCTGTCACGACTATCCTGGATGCCTTGCTCTGGCATGCCAGTTCGAATGGTAAGAAGTACTTTTCTGCTGTAATAATGTTTGAAGCGTCATTCTTGGGTAAAGGCAGAGTCCCCGAAGTAGGACTCTCTGACGACTCAGGTTGACCTCCATTTTTCAATTCAGTTTTGATTTCCTCTGCAAAGAAAAATAAGGTTTTTATAATAGTGCTAATGGTATGTTTTGTTAACCACAAATGGTTTCAATAGTCAATGTTATACACATTTGAATTAACTATATCTTTGAGGATAGTGATTATAAATAATGTACTCAGATAAAAATTAATAGGTTTTTCAATAAGCTGTTATCAATAGTCAATGTCCCCATTTTCGTTTTGTTAAATATATATTTATAACAACTCAAGGGCGGAAGGAAAAGCCTTGTTTAAAAAAACATTTCTATTGTTTTTGGAGTAAGTAGTAATAATTTTAAATGAATAAATTATGTAGTTTCAAGGGAGCCTTAAAACAAAAGGAACAGAAGAATTTATGAAGAATTAAACCATTTTTTTTAATGACCGTCAAGCTTACTGAAAATAAAATAGGGTGCAAAAGATAATATTCTGCATATTTGAAATGAAGTTGACCTAGGTTTTATGTCAAAATCATAAATAATGCAAAGAAAAAATATACAAAGATTTTTAAGAAGCATCAGACTTATCATTAAGTTTTCACATTACATCATCATCGTCCTGCTCTTGTCCCATGCTTGGGGTCGGCGCAAATACGTCGTCTTTTCCATTCCCCCCTGTCGACCGTCACGCTATCATTCACTCCCTTCTCTTTCAAATCATTCCTCACATAATCCATCCATCTGTTCTTTGGCCTTCCTCTCCCTCTCCATCCATCCACATTTATATTCATCACTCTTCTCGTCACATGCGTTTCCTCCATCCTCATCACATGCTCATACCATGCCAAACGACAAGTTTTCACATTACATTAGGCATTAATAAAATATCTAAGTACAAGTGTATCATTCTAATATTAAGTGACACATAAACACATATTGGATCACAAAAAGAACATCTACATCAAGCATCTTGAAGACGATAGGAATGAATGATGAAACAGGAAACCACTCAACGATCTTAAGTGCACAAGTACCTGTAGTAATACTTTTTTAATCAATATAAATTTGGACTGCATTTTCCTTAAAATGGCGTTCTTGTTATATCAACACTAATTAAGTCAGTCTTCACTCAATATTATTACGGTAAAAGTAAGTCCTGCCTACTTAGATATGGGCAAGGTACTTTCCAAATGCACTTACTGAGAAAATTCTTTATTTATATTTTTTTAAGATGAATAAATATAAGTTTTTTTCCGAAAAACATATATAAGGGACAGAAAAACAAATTTTCATGTTAAAAATAAAAATGAACATTTCAGAAAAAAGTGTATCGTTGGTGCCAGTATTAATGAAAAAATCATTGTATCAAAGACACCAGACATAAAATTAATTAGATGGAGGGATTACCCTAAATAATATTTTCTGGTTATTCTTTTATTGAATTTCAGCCAAATAATGAATAGAAATTTATTTAAAAGGTATTTTTGTCGTAGAAACACTTTAAGGAAATCACACAGTAAAGTATCATTTAGCCATGGCCATATAATTATGTACACACGGCCACAAATCAAGCTATAAATTTCCAATATAAGCTGACCGCTCACTGTACAGAAATCTTATACAATGCGAGATCAGCCTAAACTGGAACGGTATAGCTTGATTTGTGGCCATGTGTACATACTATAATTTTAAGGCCATTATATGTTTCTTATAAGAAAATGTTTGATAAGGAATTCTGGATTGCCACTTAAGAGGGCGCTCATCGGTCCACTAGCGCCACTCCTCTAAAAAAGTATTATCTCGTGACTGAGAAAAACGACTCAATCGGCAACCTCGGTAAGTGTGTCTAGAATTTTCTAATACCTTTTCATAGAGTTTCATATTGAGACACGACGCAACAAAATTAGATCTAAAGAAAAGCGGCCACATTCCTCTAGATCGTATTTTGTTGCTTCGTGACTCAATATGAAACTTTATAAAAGGTATTAGAAAATTCTAGACACACTTACTGAGGTTGCTGATTGAGTCGTTTTTCATAATTCCTTCTCTTTCACGAGATAATTCTTTTTTAGAGGAGTGGCGCTGGTGGACTGGTGAACGCCCTCTTAAGATTACTTTGAGTTCAGTGAAGGAAATATAACTACTCATTAAACTATTGCTACTCAATCAGAGATTACAGTTATTACAGCCCCACACTTTGAATTTCTCCTGTATTGTGGGTGCGTTTAGAAACATTTAAACTCACATACACAAACAGCCAGACCCGGAACAACGACTTGTAGGTCATACAAATGGTTTTTCCGTGCGGGAATCGAACCCGCAATACGCAGCGCAGCAGTCAATCGCTTAACCACTGCGCCGACCGTGCCTTCAAATATAAATAGTGATGTATTCTCTTTCTGCATTGAGTGCCAAAATTACAAATTAACTGTCAAAGCTATGCATAAATGGAGGCTATTTACATAATAAAGTACTTCTGGTCAATCCTACCATAACTATACAGGAAGTATGATTGCATACTAAGTTGTTTTATGTTACAATGCTATTCCAACAATGGGCATAGCTTAGGGCTGTATTTTATTTTTATAATCTCATTTTGTGAAGTGTAAAAGTAATTTGTTATTTATTATCAATGATTCAATCTATTATGATTATTATTTGGTTTGTGTTAATGGTTTCTAGGGATTCCTAGAGTTTTTATGAATTTCTTAGGGAATAGGGCCAATACAGCATGTTGATTTAAGCCATTGGAGAGGCTAAAAGTTGAGTTGAATAGTGAGTAGACGAGAATGTGGAACAAGGCAATGCTCACAGCAATTCTCAACTCAGTCTCATACAGTGCCGGATTAAGCAAGCGCGGGGCCCGTAGCGCAATCTATCGAGAGGCCTTTGATCTGCTATGGGTATAAGTGTAAAAATAAAATTCAAGACGCGAATCGAAATTCCCCATTTTCCATTTAAATAACATGTGAAAAACTATTTTTAAACTTTGGAATTTTATATCTGGTCCGACAAGCACTTTACCACCTAGCGCAATACATGTTTTTAAAGGGAATTTAACGTTCTATAAAAAAGGTGTCATATAATTTTAAAAGTTATTCAAGTTTAAAATTGGACATACCCTAAATTGACAGTTTTTTTTCATTTTTGGCAAAATTATTATTGCATAGATTCTTTTAATCTCGCTAGAAATGGTGTGTTTTATTTTCGCCAACGAAATAATCAGTTACCGATTGTCTAATGTGGATTGTCTTAATCGGAAAGGGTGTTCAGTTTATTAAGTAAATTCAATATAGCACGTCTTAATAAGTTTTATTCATTAAATTACACTCAGGCAGAGGTTTGTTGGGTTTGGATATGCGGGGCCCCTTTTGCGCGAGCCCGTAATAAAAGCTACTCTTGCTACGTGGTTAATCCGGCACTGGTCTCATACATAGTACAACAGCTTTTATAGGTACCTTCCTTTATGTGGCTTCCAAACTGTAGAATAACCTGCCACCACCTACTTGAGCAAATAAAACGATCTACACATGTAGAAGACACCTATGACAGTATCTCATGGATGTACAACAGAAGCTAGACATTTGAATGTTTCATTGATATGAATTATGATAAAGTTATCTATTATTTATTAACGACAGTCCTGTTTCTTGCATAAGAAACACAGGACTGTTGTATGTATACTATTTTCTTAAATACCACTATATTATATTTACCTAGCAGTTTAAGTTTTATTTAAATTAGTTGTTAGAGAATAGGCTAGATTGTAATGTGAATAAAGTATCACCAACCGTGATACTTATTTTTTTTAAACACCACTATTTTTAAACAAATATCTAATCGATCTTATTATTATTTGCTACACATATCTATTTTTCTTTTTTAAATATTTTTACACACTATAAAACTGATTTACATCCATAAGACCTCGTAACATAAGGTCCAGTGGAAAATTAGCATGAGCCAGTAATTGTCTGGCATAAATTGGGCCTATTTGGCACAGCTGTGAGGCATACAATACTGTTTTAATTATTTTCTCTGTTTTTGTGTGCCACAACCTGGGTGAAAAGAAAAAATTAAAAAAATCTTTCTATAGGTCGATGATGATGTGGGCTTATAAAGAATTATATTGTAAGTGATTACCAGGCTTTGGCAACCAAGTCTCAGTTGTAGTGTCAACAGTAGAAATACAGAAGTTCTCATACCACATTATGTTTACTATAGTTTTATAAGTACTTTGGTACTAATTGAATCGCAGGTTGTTTTATTAGGTATAATAGCAACCTAGGTGTGATGTAATGCATGTATGCAGTTTTGCATGTTACTGTGATTTCATATCAACATGTATGCTCACCCAGCAACAGTAAGAGGTATTTACCAGTGAACATTGTTACTACATACAATCACACTAGGTCATATAGAAATTATACACATTATTGGTTCCACACACACCACTGACATTTGATCCACTGCCTGTCTCGCACGCCACTATGTCGAAAACACTTCACAAGACTCTATGATAACGTAAAGTAGGTTTCGACTTTTAAAACCAAGGTCAATACATTCACTATCTAATAAGTTATCAATAACAATAAAACTATCGCATTGTAGATTTTAACTTAATTAGTGACAGGTGATAAATATATGTACTGCACAAAATATATAACATACTACGATATTGAATACTGTAAAATGTCAGTAGGTCTTACCTAAAGCGACTTCGCATGACTTCTTCAGTTGGCTGTGGTAGGACCTTTTTATGTCCTTATCAGCCAAAATCTTTTCTAGCGCTCTGACTATAAACATTTCTTTAGTTTTCAAGTTGGTTTGCATCGTTATTTCATAAGTTGATCACTCCATTCGTTCCTATCGGAACCGACTTAGTTGCGCGGTGGTTTTATATTCATTTATATTACTTATTGAGGCACTGTTATATTGTTATCGTATTACTGTATACTCGTATCGAGGTAGCACAAATGGAACATCACAAAACTTTAGGGAACTATAGATTTTTGTGAAATCATTTCTGCGAGACGGAGATTTCTTTCTACGATTCACACCTCATCACAAACATGTCAATTATAAAGGTGCGTTCGTAAATGTCACCAGATTACACTATCCTGTCGGAAGTTATTTTTGAAAATTTTGGTTACTTTGTAGTGATCTATCTGTACTACTACATACAAGAAATAAGTAAATGCTTATAAGTTATTGTTTTGAATTGTACGAAACAAGGGAATTTTTATTATTTTATTTTGATGCGTTCACATTTATTTGTTACTGCGAATTTGTTGTATTCGTTACGACACCGAATAAAAAAAATGAGAAACAGTATTTTAAGTCTTCCTCTAAAGGCCTTTAAAATTTTTCATTGAATTAAAGTAAAAACAGCACAAACACCGATATAAAAATAACGTTGAATAATTTTCTAAATAAACAGTAATATTTTTGGTTTATTGCAATTCTACGTTTGGTTTTTCCTGTTTTACGTGAAGAGAAAGAGAATTCAGTCAAGTCAATTGTCGTTTTTATCTGTTGTGTCGCTGACGGACGAACTCGCTTGCGGTTAACCCGCTATTTACGTTAAAAATCGTGAAATTCTTCTTAAAAGAAGAGCTCTTTTTTATTTTTTGTGATATTTTAAATTAGCCAACAAAATTGCTTCCACAATGACAGTGACGCGGGTCGCGGAGTCCCGCACAGAGTTCAAATTGAAGAGCTTACCTGACGATGCTATATCGAGCGTTAAATTCGCACCGAAATCCAATCAGTTCTTGCTGGTGTCGTCGTGGGACTGCTCTGTGAGGCTGTACGATGTCACGTCGAACACGGAGCGCCATAAGTACAACCACGAGCTGCCCGTCTTGGACGTTTGCTTCCGGGTAAGAACTCAAGTTGTTTTTGCATGCTTGTTCGCTTGAATACAGTCCGTGAACTGCCCGCGGATACTTCTCTTTATCTAAATAGCTACAGTTATGTGGGCATGCCTATATGGTTATACTTTACGAGTGAAAAAATGTTATTTGACCATGTGAACAATATTTGTAAAAAAGTTAATTTGGTACATACAGTTTAATAGCTTATTATATCAATGAAATAGGCATCAGTAATTTAGTTGTAAACTAACAGATCACCATATTCAGTAAAGCATAACGTCTTGTCCACAGTCCAATTTTTTCCAGATTTTGGTAACTCATGGTCAAAGAGTTTTAAAACCTTGCTGTGTTACAATGAACTACAAAAAATCCCCTGTATAAATACTGTTAAATAATAATCTTATAAAACTTTTCCAGACTCAGTTTACATAAACTGGAAATAATGGTGGGTTCAAAAGCCTTTAGACTAAAAATTACATTGCCAGTTAATTTTCTTTCCAGGATGCTGTTCACACCTATAGTGGTGGGTTGGACCAGATCCTCAAGATGTATGATCTCAATGCAAGCATGGAGACAACACTGGGTGAACATAAAGGAGCTATCCGATGTGTAGAGTTTGCTTCTGAAGTGAATGCAGTCCTAACTGGCAGCTGGGATGGTACCGTCAAGATGTGGGACAGCCGCGTGCCAAATTGTGTTGGAACTTACAATCAGGGAAATGAGAGGGTAAGATATAATAGAATCAGCTATGTGTTGATGCAATTTCCTTTTGGTCCATGCTTGATAGTTTGACAGTAGTCACCGAAATTAGGATATAAAACAGCTAAAGAATGCCAAGAAATACTGGACACAATGATGCTCTAGGATTAAAACCAGAAAACTGTGAAGTTTATATATATTTTTTTGAATAAAATCAAGTATTAAATCATCTTCTTAATCTTCCAGGTATACACAATGAGCATAGTCGGCGAGAAGTTCGTAGTAGGCACATCAGGCCGCAAGATATTTGTATGGGATGTCAGAAACATGGGCCACGTGAACCAGAGACGTGAATCCTCCCTCAAGTATCAGACACGGTGCATCCGAGTGTTCCCTAACAAGCAGGGGTATGTCCTCAGTTCCATTGAAGGCCGCGTGGCTGTGGAGTACCTTGATAGTAATCCAGAAGTACAGAAAAAGAAGTACGCGTTTAAGTGTCACCGGATTAAGGATGGTGGTAAGTAACAATGTCTTTATTTTACAATGGTGCCGATTCCCTTGTTCACAAACTAAACTAAATTTAAGTTCAGTGCATCTTTTTATTTCATTATGAAAAGGACAGAAAATAAATTTTAGTTTAGTCCTGTCAAATTAATCAGCGCTTGACGTAAATTGGCGTAATTTTAGTCGGCAAGTTTTTAATCACGTCTAAACTTATATGGAGTAGTGACAGGCGCTGATTAATTTGACAGCACTAAACTAAAATTTATCTTCTGTCCTTTTCTTAATGAAATAGAAAGAAAAAGATGCACTGAACTTAAATTTAGTTAGTTTGTGAACAAGGGAATCGGCACCAATATCTTGATAGATCAGCCATTTAGATTGATAACAAAAATGAATTGGAAAAAACCTTAGCAACACTCAAAAATATTTTAATCACACTTAGCCTAGCCTTTTCTCACCTATACTGGGCTTGCTAATAATATTTTAAAGTTGTTGGTAATTAAAATAATCAAGATGTTTAGCCCTCCTGCAAATATCTTTATCAATTCTTATGACATTCCAAGCAAGACTGAGAAACCAGAGTTTCAATAAAATTACTACCAAAACCCTCATTCCAGGTCTCGAAAAAATCTACCCAGTGAACGCCATAAGCTTCCACTCAGTCTACAACACCTTCGCAACAGGTGGCTCGGACGGCTACGTTAACATCTGGGACGGTTTCAACAAGAAGAGGCTGTGTCAGTTCCATAGATACAACACTGCAGTCTCGTCTCTTAGCTTCTCCCATGACGGGTCAGCACTAGCTATCGCTTGCTCCCAACTTGACGAAACACAAATAGAGGACCCCAAACCAGAAGATACTATCTACATAAGATATGTGACGGATCAAGAAACAAAACCTAAATGAGAAGTGGATTATACCCGGCTCATCTGTTACTAAGTGGCTGTTTTCAAAGTGTGTGTAGCTTGAGGTACGGGTGAAATTGGACTCCTGAACTTTGACTGACGATTTCAACAAATGATTCATTTTCATGTTGAGGAGCTAGATTTTCAAGATTGCTAAGTGTGTCCTAATTTTTCTGTCCATTGGATTCCAATTGCCCCAAAAATTATTCCTCATTATCATAAGAATTTTTATAGTATACTTAAATTGGGAATGTTTTGTGTAATTGATTGCATAATAATCTTAGTCTTTGTTATTTTGCACTTTTTCAAATTAAGAGTTCTAGAATCGGTACGCACATGCGCTGCCTGCGTAGTACTTTTACTGCGCGAAATACTGGCCAACCGAGTAAGTAAGACTATTAGGGTGCGTTTACATTGAAGCAGAGACGAGCGGAGCTGAGCTGAGACGTGCTGGAATCGTCCAATCAAAGACGAGATGAGGATTTCAACCATTGTGATGAGTCGATTCAATGGAATGCACACTAAGTTTAAAAAAAAAAAACTACTACATTTTGCCTTTAGCAGCGCTCGAATAGAGCCTACGTCGATAATGAAGAATACGCGCGTAGAAAGCTTTATCTAAGCCTATACCTATCCTATGTCTAAACGTCCCATGTGTGAGTACCAGGAAACCTGAATATTGTCTAGGAATGTTGACAGTTTTGTAAATAGCAATTTTGTTCAATTAAGTACTGAATTTAAAGCCATGTACAGACGGCCGGGTGACAAGATTTTTGTGAATGAACCTTACAGTTCAATTAGGATACATTTTAGTTGTAAGTGATTAATAAAAAGTAAGTTTCATAAAAAGTTTGTTTCACGACCATATTCCTCTTTCATCATTATGAACACACAATAATCGAAAACAATATATTTTTAGACCTTCGTCTCACATGCAGCTAGGGGCTACGCAAGGATGTCGGAATGGATGCTCCATTAAGTACTTACTAATTTCATGGCTGCCTCTGAAATGTGCTCAACACTGCACAAGATGTGTTCAACCGTAAATACGGATGCGCTAAACGTTTTTCTTTCTCTCTAAGTTCGGATTACCCACTGGTAATCTTAAATATAATCTTAAACTTCAGGTGATTTCAAATTAAAATTCTTTACGCTAAAGAAAAGCTTCGTCGGTCTCGGTCTGTGCGCCTCGTCACAATATAATAGCAATATTTTCCAGATCCACTGTTTGCAATGACTCACGGATGTCTTTGTATCTCGAACAAAAGTGTGCTTTTATCAGCAAACTAAGTGCTGCGGAATGTGCACGCCATATAAGTGCATATTAAATGCATACTGCATTGCTTTGAATTAACACATTCGCGAATACACAAGACGTGTGCGTCCGCAGTGTTTCGCAATTAAAATTTAAGAGCATTTATGCTGCTTTCCTTTGCGAAGACTGTAACTTCTTTGGGGAAGAAATAAAGGTGATTTTACCGTGTTTTGTTGATGAAAATAAGTTGGTAAGTATGAAAGCTCGGCCAGTCCAAATTGGCGCTCAAACAAAGCTAATGTTTGCGACCACCTAAAGGTTTCTTAGAAGATGTTATTATAAACGTTTGGTGCGTCAAACCAAACGAGTGTTAGTTGTTTACAGAGCACGTTTACTGCTGTTGTAATTATATTCTAGTATACCTTCGAATACTTGTTAATTGAGGAAGTTGTAGCTAATACGGTACTTCGATCACATGTTTGTTTAAACACGGATTTCTTAACGTTTCTCCTCATTGTTAAGTTTTAATAAGCGATAGTGTGATGTGGAATTAACTCGTACTTTATTAACTTACTAATTATACAGTTGTAAAGATATTGCGTTGGGTGAGGCGAGTATGGATGTCTAAATAGAAATTATAGGCTTGGCATTTAAGTATATCTATTTGACTAGCAGTTAATGTGTTTAGAAAATTGTAGGAGTGGGCGTTGCGACGACGAACCGTTTTCAAAGACCGTTTTGTGTTCTTCGTTGCACAAACCAGTCTTCGAATTATTTAGTGCGATTTTTTATTTTACGTCTATGAAAATACAGTCGTGAACGCAATGAGTCAACTAGCTATCTCGTTTGTTGCGTCTCGTCCGTTGCGCTCGCGTCGTCGTCCTTAACGTTCCGCGTTCGTTTACAAAACAGTCCTTACAATAGAAAGTGAACTTTTTGTCAATGAAATACAGTCGATAATGTATTACTTACCTACCAGTTGTCAATGCTGTCATTCGTGATGCGACGATCAAACCCGTTGATAGTTATTAAGAAATTATTAGATTATTAATGATCATTTAGGGTCAGTCAAAAGGCCCGCATTGATCAGTTTTAGAATATAATCAGCGATCCATGGAAACTGAACACAATCTTCATGGGAAAGGAAAATGCGGGAACAATTCCAATCGGATGATCAAAGTAGGGGCGCATTAGCGCATAAGAAAGATGATAGGCTACTAACCCATCTTCTCGACATTGGCCCTCTTTAATTCAATTTTATTTGACGCAATAAATATTAAACACAACCAAGATAAAGTACCTACTTTTTGTTGTCCATCTATCTATACATATAATAAAATCGTAGCGAAGTCAAAACTGTACATTCAATATTTTTGAACAAAAGTAATTGCCACGAGGTCTGGGAACGATTCTGCGGCCGAAAATAGTTTTTAGAATTTTTGTCTGTTTGTCGGTTTGTCTGTTTGTCTGAATGTATGTTCCAGCTAAACGCAAAAACTACCGAACAAATTTTGTTCAAATTTTGTATGGATATTCCCTATAGGTCTGGTCAAATTACTACGTATAAATTATAACGCTATTTGCTATGGGGGATGAGCAGTATTGCATTATGTTTTGAAATGGGTCCATAAGGGCAGGTACCTTAACCGTGGTCGCTACAAGAAAATGGTCTTAAGAGACTATCCTTAACTTTTAGTAAAAAAATTATCTGCATTCACAGATTTTGAAAAAAAAAAATTACAGTTTGCAAGAAAATAGGCAATTTTCACAAAAAAGTTTTTTGATGTCAATCGATCCTGTTTCTTACGAGGATCAAAAAACTCTATGGTCCAACTGAGGTTTGAGTACTAGAAAAGTCAGAAATCGAAAAAAACTTTTCCCATACAGTTCGTAGGAATGATACTGAGATGACAACAGTCGAATTATTCCAATACTACTTCGCTGGGTTGAATAGGAAACGAATAGAGCAGATAGTTACAGATTTAATATTTTAAATGATTATCATACCTTATGGATCTAAGCAGTCAATTATGACATATTACGCTATTTCAGTCAACTTTCAACAAAGCAATGCAAATCTGATTTCGATTTCAAAGAATTGATATTTTTTGTGCTTATTTTTAGGGTTCCGTACCAAAATGGTAAAAAGGAATCCTTATGGTGCAACTCAGTCTGTCCGTCTGTCTGTCACAGCTGGATATCTCAAGAACTACTAAAGCTATCAAATTGAAATTTGGAATAGTTTTAGATGACGTTTGCCCAACTATTTTGCAAATAAGAAAGATTTTTTTTTTGCATCTAGGATTTAACGGGTGTTTTAAAACTCGAAGTCGGGGTACTAGGACATGTGGAGAATCGTATGAAAGAGCGCTATTTGCACATTCTCAAACATTTTTTTAGGCCGCATTGTTTTCGATTTTTGACAAAAAAAAAATACCATTCCCACCTCTCTCCCTCACGCGTTCCGCCTCCTCCTTCGTGCGCATTACTGCTTCGTAGGAGGAGGTGATGGCCTCCCATGCACTCTCGCTCCGTACTATGGCCTGGACCAAGACCGGACGCGAGAGATCGTCGCCACCGATCGCCTCCGTGAGGACACGGCGGTGCTCTACCCAAGCCGGGCAGGCCTCCACCGTATGCTCTACCGTGTCCTCCGGGCGATCCACACAGTGATAACACCCGGGCGTTTCCTCCCGCCTTATCCTAAACAGGAATCTCCCGAAATAACCGTGTCCGGTGAGGACCTGCGTCAGGCGGAAGGTGAGGAGGCCGTGGCGCCTCTCAAGCCACTCCTCAAAGAGGGGACTTATACTTGACTTCCCGAGTGTTAACAATCCCGGGCGTTTAAGGTACCTATTAGGTGCCGAAAATACCTACCAGGGCTGGGCAAAATATATGTTTTGTTTTAATTAAAGTACAAATTACAAAATAGTTTCTCGCATGTAATTAAAATACGAAAAACAAAATATTTTCAAGTCGTGTTCCTACCTATTTGAAATACAAAATACAGTACCTATTATAAGTTTAAAAAAAAAAGACGTGTGGCACTCGGGGACTGCCGCGGTAAAGCTGTTGCATAGCATTTTGTATCAACTTATGCAATTATAATTATTTATTTATGCAGTATTTCTTTTTCTTTGATATTAATTCAAGTTACACTTTTTGAGCGTGGTGACCGATAAGAAAACAATTTTTTCTTTTATTAAATAAACAAAGAGTATATAATATTAAGAGACGGGAGTCCCATAGATAAAAATGAAAAACGTCGCTTGTATGAAACGTGAGCTAATAATGAATACCAACATAACAGAAATGACACGGACTGCAGACATGACATAAAGCTGCCAACATAATAACAAGATAGGGATGTACTACTACTCACTCGTAATTTTTATCGATATGTTGCTGTAAAAAATTTCGGGTTTTAGGATCCTGACATTTTTACGGTTTCATTCTTAATAAATTTAAGGCAAAGGTCACTTAGGCCAACGGTAACTTTCGATTTGAACTAAGGTTACGTGGTAATTTTCTTATAAAAAGAAACCAGCTACGGCTGTGATTCCACGTTGGCGTAAGCGGGGTTCAGAGACAAATCCCATTGTATAGTCTAGATCTAATCCGAGGTAAACTTGACTATAAGATGAGATTTGCTGTGATGATAATAAAATAAAACAAAACTTTGGACTTAAGTTTTTTTATAATAATTAGAACACCTTTTCCTTTCTATTGATCATTCAATTGGCAATGGTTCAGCAGTTGATGTTGAAGGTACTGAAATGTAGAATACACGTTGCTTATTAACTGACACATGAACAAGTGAATTCAAATTTAATTCTAATCTTGAATAGTTACTTGGGCTTAGTCTCATTCTTTTTATCACATTTTCATTTGAAAAAGGGTCTGTAATAGACAAAAAAGTATCTGTAATATTTACAATTGATACATTCAATACAGTTAATCAAATAGTAAAGTGAATTTAATAAGTTTAAAATAAACATAAACCTTACCCGCAATAGAACATATTTTCCTGTCTTTTGAACATTCTACTGGCAATGGTTCAGCAGTTGATGTTGAAGGTACTGCAATAAAAACAAAATGTAGTCATTCACTTCTAATTCCAAAAACAATGAAGGGTATCGTAGTTGGGGTGAATTAATCCCAAGAACCGAATTAACATTGTAGTTGAAAAACATGTTTCCCCATACTTTCCAACTGCATAATAATAATGTAAGTACACACAATATTGAGTAATTTACCATGTTATTTTAAGACCATAGACTTCTTAAAGGTTTTGCTGTAATCTTTAAGTATAGAACTGTACACTGTATTTTTTTTAATGTTAGGATCAGCAGTTTCGGAGATAAGGGGGGAAATGGTAAATTTTCATCTATTTTCTTTAATAATTTTCATTAAAAATGTAAAATGAAATGAAAGGACTTGTCAAGAGTATTTTTTTTAAAATAATTTAAAAAAAAGTTCTCTTGTCAAGTCCTTTCATTTCATATGTCACATGATACATTTTGCATGTGTACCAAAATGCAACTTAATCGGTCCAGTAGATGAAGGTACATAAGGGTTCCGTTTTTTCATTCGGAAGTACAGTACCCAAAAAAAAAAAAAAAAGCTTACTAGATGTACCAGTCCAAGAATCGCAGTAGTCGAAGTAGAAGATAACTCTGCAAAATATAATTGAACATGAGTTACTAAAGTAATCGGAAAGGGTGAGTTAGGATGAATTACGACTGGAAAATAAAGTCTTACCTGTTTGCTCACTTTTGAAGACGTGTAGTGGAAATCCAACGAACAGCTCATCTGCCATTGGTTCTGCAGTAAGTTCTACAGACGGAGTAGCATTTTTTCTTAGTTGTGTCTTCTTTTTATTGAAATCCTTTGGTAGAAAATGACTGCCACAAATATGTTCCAATTGATGTAGCTTTTCAATGGGTACATACACCAAGTCGTCTTTCCCGTAACTTTAACCCATTTTTTACATCTAGCTGGAACATTTTATTACATTATTATGATTATAATAGTAGTGTATTTAAACTTATATCTTTGTTATTTTGGTTTTGCAGTATTAATAGAATAACAGAGAAAATTAAATGAAATAGGAATATTATAATAATAAAAATATCGACAGTCGATAAAAAAGTAACATGCGTCAAGCACTAGCATATTGATAGGTTACTTTGTAATTTTGTAAATTTTGGACTTTAAATCAAGTAATTTATTTTCTGTAAGAGCTTATCAATGTTTTTTAACATAACAATTGAAAATATATGCTTACCTATCTTCATTCAAAGGAAATTTGGCTATGAAGATTCGCATTTGACCATCTGACCGGCCGGATCTTATAACACATATTTCACACGTTTTGTAATGCATTGCAACTTAAATTACGTCACAGTACATACATAAATACAACAATAACTCTAATTTACGATAAATATCCACAAAACACAGAATAAAAACAAAAACAGCGCTTTGTTGACAAAGTTCTTGACAACAAACAAGACAAGAATATGGCGGCCGGTAGCTATGGCGGCTGACTGAGTAGCGTAGTGCGATAGAGTCGAATAGATGTTAAAGCGAGACAGCGATAGCGTGAGGTTTTTTCGTTACGGAATTTCTGGATTCGGTCCCGCGCTCAAGGCCCGCGATAGAAGCTATGCAATAGCTTAAAAAATACAAAATACAGAGTCTTTTAATATAATAATCGTTTCGTATATAGGTAGGTACCTAAGTAGTGTAAGAACGACTTTATCTTGCACACATGAATGTATCATGTTGCGTAATTTTGGAATATGGTAAGTCGGTACCTACTAGGTACAGAGCTGTTTTTAGTTTTGTATAAGTCAGCTTATATTTTATTTTCATTAATAAGATCGCTAAATCTATTTATGTTAAAATGTATTTTGAAGGGATCAGTACCTACTTATTTCATATACTGACTACAAAATATCTCAGCGTCAGGTAGGTGTTTGAAATACCAATAACAAATTCCATTTTTAGAAAGTAATTGAAATACAAATACCAAATACGAAAAGTAATTCAAATACTGCTCTACCCTGATACCTGCCTACCTACCTGTAGCAGACTCGTATAATGTGCATTCTGATATCGAATAGGTCATAGTAGTCGGTGGTTACAGAATGTTAACTTAACATCTTAATTCGTAGTAAGACTAGAAAACACGATGTTCTAGTATTAAAGACTGGATATCAGCAACATGTAAGTAGGTAATTATTAGTGTAGGTACCTACCTTATATTGCTATCTTTAATCATAGACCGCAACCTTTGACCTGCTACTATTAAAATGTCATACTTAACTGGCTCGTGTCGGGTTCGTGAACGGGCGCCGTCAGTTGGGACTGGTCATCTCTTGACTGCCAGGGCTTATTTTTAATTTGTAATTTTATATTTTGAATTGTTTTATTAGTTTTTACATTGTCTCACATATAGAAGCAACAAGAATAATGTACCCAGGATTATGTAATATCTTGATTTAAAAGAGTGTCCTTGGAGTTTCTTGTCCGTTCTTCTCCATAGTGATCTACGTATTGGAATGGGCATCTAGCTTCAACTTGCCGACTCTGACTAACTGACCGTCTCTTTGACAATTCAAAAGTGCCTGTAAATGGTTTAATTGAAATAAATGCTTTGAGTTTGAGTTTGAGTTTGCTGGTGGTACACAAGCAGCTACTTGCATTGTACTTAAAATATTTATTAAAATTAGGTGTGTAGGTAGCTACTAATGTGCAATTATGCACGTCAATTTATCTAGCTACGATAACGGACAACTGTTTGACAAAGTCAACACATATGTTTAACAGTCAGTTGAGGTGAAGCGAATCTAAAACTTAGGTTGATAACCTCTTCAAGGACTTTGTCCTCCAGAGATCGACACAATACAGCAGCACTGAGTTAAGAGGGCATACAACGGTTCACTAGCACCACTCCTTTAAGAAAATATTATCTCGTGACTGAGAAGGAATTATGAAAAACTGCTCAAATAAGGAACCTCGGTAAGTGCGTCTAAAATTTTCTAATACCTTTTATAATGTTTCATATTGTTGGCTAAAAGTCACCCAAAGGGCAATGGAGTTGTGCTTGGAGTTTCCCTACGTGATCGAATCAGAAATGAAGAGATCCGCAGGAGAACCAAAGTAACCGACATAGCTCGAAGAATTGCCAAACTTAAGTGGCAGTGGGCTGGTCACATTGCGCGCAGAACTGATGACCGTTGGGGCCGAAAGGTTCTGGAGTGGCGACCGCGTACCGGAAGACATAGCGTTGGAAGGCCTCCCACAAGGTGACCGATGACCTTATGAAAGCCGCAGGAATCCGCTGGATGCGGGAAGCACAAAACCGGTCGAGGTGGCGGTGCTTGGGGGAGGCCTATGATGATGATGATATTGTTACACGAAGCAATAAATTACGATCTAGAGGAATGTAGCCGTTTTTCATAATTTCTTCTCAGTCACGAGATAATATTTTTTTAGGAGTGGAGCTAGTGGACCGTTGTACGCCCTCTTAAATAATAGCGGGTGATTTAGTATTAGCTGTTGCGCTAACGCAGAATGCGTACCTATATTTTGCAAGAGCAAGACCATTACGACGCATAATCCAGCACATTACATCCCATTTTTAATCACAATAAACAATCGAAATACGCACTTATCTGCTCAGCTCCTGCAACTCCCATTCCAGTCCCTATCTAAACGTTATCATTCGTATATGCGCGTTAGATAGTCTGCCATTGAACGCGTTTACATACGATCATTGCATTCCTGCCACGTCGTAGAAACAACGGTAACTTACGCGTTAATTGAAAAACATTAAGCTTGTAAATGCGTCACTGTCTTGCCTTTATCTTCATTAGAGGTAACACCTATATCATGATAACTTGAAGTGTGGGCGAAATAATTAAGTGGGGATGGGAGTGTGAGAATGTCCTGGAATGTTATCTATAGAAAAGAAAGGTTTGGGTATACTTATTTTGCGACTAACGTTTTAAGGCACCATAACGATACCTTTGCTATTCTCAGAAACTTTTTAAAATCTCGAATCTAAACGTTATATATGTCACAGGTTTTTCATAAAATTAGGTTTTTGATCAAAAACCGGAAGATGACACATTTTAAACTCAATTTCATCGTAAACCTGTAACATTGTTCCTGTAACCTGTTTTTGATAAAAAACCTAGGTATTTGATAAAAAACCAAATTTTATGAAAAACCTGCGACATATATGTCTTTTCAGAATAGCGACAGCATAAAACTCCAACCCGCAATTTATAACCAAGGAAAGTGGCATATGGGTAGTAGATACTTAATTGTAACAGAAATGTTCCACATCTTGACTTGTCCTATTCCAACGCCACTTTTTCAGTTTTACGCCATAGTGGACTGAAGAGCCAAAATCAGAATAGTTTTTCAGAAACTCCAAAAACTTGCTGTTTAGCCGCCTAATCTCTGCCCCCGGGCTACGCGAAATGTCCTTACAGTTTTCAGTTAAATAAACTCAAGCTAAGTCCAAACAAATGTGTCGCACAACTAGCCAGAGGTTTCGTCCTTATATCTTCATTAGAGCTAACAGTCTATATCATGTGATAAAGAGACATGTGGGCGACATAATTAAGTGAGGAGCTGATGGTGACCTGTAGAATCAGGTAGCGATGTCAATGTTTGCGATTTAGCAATTTAAACAGGTTTGCCTTGCAGACGCGAAAGACGCAAGGTTGGTCGTGATGGGACCAAGATATTTTTCAGAAATAATAATAAGTAGTTTAGGAGCCAGTCTTTCATCCTCACTTTTCAAAGCCTTAGGGATAAAGAATAGTCTATTATCCTTGTAATTTTAGCGGCACGGTTGCATCCATACTCCTCAAATCCATCCACTGTAAGTACATTTATATTAAGTCTGTTCTGTGTGTGTTGTTGTTATAAGTCTTTCACAAGGAGCTCTAACTGTTTATTTTCAGGACTTAAGTTAAATAATATATTGGGACGATTTACCTATCTATATCTATACTTACTATATACAAATATAATATAATATATAATAATACTAATAATATAATATAATAATATATAATATAATATAATACTTAATACTAATGTACTTTAATATATAAAGCTGAAGAGTTTGTTTGTTTGTTTGTTTGAACGCGCTAATCTCAGGAACTACTGGTTGGAATTGAAAAAATATTTTTGTGTTTTAACATCACGCTACGACCAATAGAAGCGGAGCATAAATGAAAAATGTTACAAAAACGGGAAAAATTCTTCCTTTTTGAGAGCTTCCGTTGCGTGCGCTGCGTAAACGGTTTAAGTTACGCAAATAATCCATACTAATATTATAAATTCGAAAGTAACTCTGTATGTTTGTCTGTCTGTATGTTACCTTTTCACGCTTAAACCACTAAACGGATTTCGATAAAATTTGGCAGAGCGATAGATTGCATCCCAGGGAAGGACATAGGCTATTTTTTGTCTCAAAAATATCCCTAAAGGGGGGGATATAGGGGATGAAAGTTTGTATGGGAAACCTGTTATTTCTTAAGTTAGGGATATGAAAATTCAAATGCTTTTAGTAACAAATAATGAATTACGTATTTCATAGTTTTTCTGAAATGATCCCTCAAGCGGGTAAAATAGGGGATGATTTTAAAATTCACATGTAATATTGTCATTTTTGTGTAACTATTTTCAAGAGAATAAAGGATTGGCAATATAGTCATAGTTCGTATCTGGAGGTGACATTTAGTCTTTATTTCATCAAAATCGGTCCACACCGTCAAAAGTTATCACTACTTGCAACAGGTTGGAACAGAGAGTTTAGGTTTTGCTCGATAGATGGCGCTGTACAAATGACGCGATTTTCTGAATCGCGGTGTTAAGACTTTCCGTAGGATAGTAACCCTCATTCATGCAACGTATTAGTGTTTAGTTGGTCATTCGTTTCTAAAAATATTCGTTGTTCGTTCGTAGATAGTTGGCTTTTGAAAAATTGGATTTTATTTATTGGTTCTTCTCTTCGCTTCGTTGTGTACTTTTTTTTTCGTTTTTTTGTTTATGTATTTGTCTTTTTTTTCTCGGAAAAAAAAATCGATCGAACTGGTCGAAGTTCTGTTCTGGTTCGATCGATCCGATTTTTTTTAGTACGAGGCACTACGAGGTGAGGAGGTCTCGCTTCTCGGTCGAGTGTTTTCTAAATTTCTATAGAGTTTTTAATCAATTTAATCTAACTTCCGTTGATCGCAGTTGACGAGTGTAAATTTCCTTCACGATCTCAAAAGTTGTCTCCGTTGACGTTGACCTTAGTAATTCGTAGGTTTATATGTTGTTTTATAAGTAGTGTATGCAATAAGACTTATTTTTAGTTAGTTCATTAGGTTTCAAAAATAATTTCTTTTGCACTTAGGGTGCTGTTTACAAAAATGTGTTTACATAAGATATCGATACCTCCCACGTAAAAAGTCGTAAAATTATTATTTTTTGTAGAATGAGATTTTAGTACTATAATGTAATATTATACCTATAAATACTAGAAATTCTTAAAAACTATATTTTCACTAAAAACCGAGTTTCTAACCCGCTAATAGTCTTATCATATTATGTTTTGCGGCTGATCAACACAAAGATGACGTTAAAAATCTCTCTCTTGAAAAATCACAAATTTAAACATACGACCTTATGCGGGTGTCGATATATACCTATTTTATTAAAATTACTTTGCATAGGTATTGTTATGGGACATAGGATACTTTTTATCCCAACAGTACGTTCCCGTGGTATAATTTCCGACCTCCACGCGGGAGAAGCCGCTGGCAAAAGCTAGTATACTTAATATATAAATCTGAAGAGTTTGTTTGTTTGTTTGTTTGAACGCGCTAATCTCAGGAACTACTGGTTGGAATTCAAACATTATTTTTGTGTTGGATAGTCCATTTATCGAGGAATATTATAGGCTATATAACATCACGCTACGACCAATAGGAGCATAAATGAAAAATGTTACAAAAACGGGAAAAATTCTTCCTTTTTGAGAGCTTCCGTTGCGTGCGCTGCGTAAACGGTTTAAGTTACGCAAATATCATGTATCATGGAATTGTTCCTCTTTAAAAGTTCAAAAAAAGTCCGCGACAGCATATGTCTATCTTTTAAGATTGACTCACTATAACTTTTTTTATGGTAATCAATTTTTTTTCGAAATTAATGCATTACTTGCGAAGGAGTTTTGTCAACATAATATTAATCCTTATCCAAATAAATATGTTATTAATCATAAGTATTTAAATGTAAACAAAATTGTCCTTGACATCACTTGATTTCAATCAACATCTTAGGAGATATCATAATTTTAAAATAACTCCGCAACAAAATAAGTAGAAAATTCATTACTTAAACCACTCTCTCTCTTAGGTGACGCAGACGAAGTTGCGCGGGTCAGCTATATATTATAAAGCTGAAGAGTTTGTTTGTTTGATTCAACGCGCTAATCTCAGGAACTAGATACTGGTTCGAATAGAAAAAATATTTTAGTGTTGGATAGCCCATTTATCGAGGAACGCTATATAGCATCACGCTATGATCCTTAGGAGCCAAGCGTAAAGAACAAAAGCCAGAAAGAACGCTAAGCGATAACGAAGTTATAGCGCGGGCGAGCGATGGGATGCGACGCGATGGGTGGGCCGAAATTTCACGCGGACGAAGTCGCGGGCAGAAGCTAGTTCTATAATATAGGTCTGACAGACAGTCAGAGTGTTTAGACTTAAGATTCTTGTTATACGCAAACTGAACACCATCTGACCTTTGTAAGCTTCAGTGGTTCGTTAAAAGCACTTGTAACTGACGCTAGTGACTGTATAATGTTCACACTTACCTAGATGTGTTTGCGCACTTAGTAGGTGTCGAAGTGCCTTGTTTTAGTCTTTGCTATATATAATAATACCTATACCTAACTGTTAGTTATCTAGTGTTGCGATGCTCACCTGATTCTTCTGCTCTCATCAGCAAGAGCTCAGTGAGATTTAGTCAGTTAGTAAGGTTGGTAGGGCAGCTAACTGGCCAGGTTGCGCCGTACAAATGTTTAGCACCTACCATCACTAATAAACGCTACGTGCGCCCTACGTGTAAAAGCATTGCGACCGATATCTAGGGTTAAAATTTGAGTTTTATTGGTTTTATGTGGCAGTAATTTAATTGCCAAGAAAAACAATGGTCATGCTTCTTGTTAGATTCCTCTAGCTTGAGTTACCTAATTAGTAAATAATTACGTTTGTTTTATTTGATCTTCAGTTCAGTAGGCATATTTTTGTAAAACTCTGTAGATAGATACCGTACGTAGTTTCACTTTGATTCCGAAATCATGAAGTAATCAATTCTCGCTATAAACTTAAGTTGTAATATATTCGTATACGTTCCTACCGTATGTACTCGTGGGCACTCGAGGCCTCTGTCTGAATATTATTGTAACATCACAAATTATCTCACAATGCAGAGACAAGCTAGAGTAGAGACAAAAACAACAATGGGTCATAACTTGAGTGATCGGGTGACAAGCTTTTATGTTATTAATAGACTTGTGTCAAATGTGCACATAGAATATTGTTATTTTTCATGTTTTGAAGTTTGATTTATAATTAATTGTTCTTTCATAACAATCATGTATTATAGAAGTATTTTTACAGCTGAACAATGATATTTCCTTCCTATCTTAGCAATACAGCACGGACTGTCAAACATCACTTGATGTTCGGCAAAAGGCAATGGTTTTCAACACAGTGTGGTGGCAATAGGATAGAATCCATGCAGTTTTTTTTTTGAAAGAAAAGAAGAAAGTTCTCGTATTTCAAACCCAAGGCTCAATAAATCTATGCACCAAGTTGAATGAATGAGTAACATCCTATAAAACCTAAAAGCACAGTGACACTACAAAGCTCAGTCGAGTCCAGTCATCGCGCCTGGGAATCGCACTTATTACTCGCACCCGATCTTCAACCGACACTTGTGGATCTCGAAACACAGGCCGATGTCGAATCAGCCACTCGTCCAACTTTCCATCTCGAGTGCCCTCCACAACGAATATCTAATGAATACTTACAAAATAAATATGATAACAATTGTTTTATAAAAATGTACACTTTCACGCGTGGGTGTACGAAAATAAAGACTCGATCGTTCGAGCGTGCGTGTTAGGTCATTTGCTTGGCGAATCGAAAGTGGATGCTTTTTTAATTTTAAGTAGCGCTGTGCTTGAGGCGTGGGCGGGATAGGATCCGATATCTAATCTGACGAAGCTGGCTGAAGTTTTAAATAATTCGGTCAAGGAGATAATGAGTCTTATTGTTATCTTTAAGATCTTAAACGTACCTTGAAATACTGCAAAATCTCTCAAAAACTGGTAAGATGATAGGGGAGAAAGGCAATAATATTAATTACCTCTTTTTATCTCCTTCTCTCTGCACCCCTCGTCTCGACGATGGCAATATTTGTTCACGACTTCGATATTAATCAAAATAAAATAAAAAATAAGTTGCCATCTCTTAAAGCATGATTATTGCTATAGTACTACATGTATACCCCAACTCTGACTGAAAGCAGAAGTAAATCAATCACAAGTTTTGTGTTATGTTTTAACAGGAGCTATTTATTCAGAAGCCCTGAAATATAACATCCTCCAAACAGGCATCGACGTACCGAAGCTTCCACACTAAATATCGGCTAACAATAGCAATAAACAATCGAGCAGCCACGTCACAAGCACTGAGTAATATGTCCCGTTGTGAGCCAACAATAAAGCACTTTCTCACGTCCAATGACAAATAGCGAGTGAATTAATACCAACTCGCTTTTGTAGGAATAAATCAAATGTTGAGCAGCGCGCGGCAGGTTGTTTTGACCGGCACGTAAAACCAGATAACAAATGCAACCGTATCAACCTTTAACACAACGGAATAAGGTCTCATTACAAAAAATCCATCGATATTTTACAGTGAAATCTGGAGTGTTACCAGCTACATTACTTTTGCGTTGCTTACAACTCTTACTGCATCCAAATTAAAGGTGGTTTTGGCTTATTTTTATTCAGTAGATTGTTTTATAGTGTTAAATATACGCGTTCGTAGGAGGATGTTATTGCTCAGTGTCTTCGACAACGTGTAGGGATGGGAGCTTATTGGTGAGGTGATTTACTTGGGCAGTTATTGCGAAGATGATATATTTAAGCTTTAATGGTATGTGCTGTATTTTTCTGGGCTCTTGATTCTGTATAATGTCATAGATTCTGTGACATATTATGTCGAGAAGAAATTAGTGTTTGTTGGTAACAGATTTATGGTTTTTGTCTAGCTATAAAGACCATAACTTCGTAGGATTAGGGTTCACAAGTATTTGTATTGGGCTCCTCAGTATATTGAAATTCATGTCCTGCAGTACTCTACATGGCCGCCACCTGTTTTAGGTTTTGAATTTTTATAATCAGTCTGTATACATGATGATATTAGATAAATCTACGTTAGCATGATGATGAGTGCAAGCCTGAGGATTTATAACGGCTCTAAAAATATCTCTTGTTGGATGGAGCTATATTGGAATAGCTCAGTCAGCAAGATACATACGTAGTTGGTAGAAGATTATCTCCACAGTCATCACGTTTGTTCTTTAAAAAAACCTGAAACTAGTAAAACTGTTTTAAAATGCAGTAAGTGGTCAGTACATCCCTAGTATCCGCACAGGGTGTCCCCCAGACAAATGTGTTGGAAGTTTAACAAGTGGTGTGCACAATTACGAGCACTGTAGTCGGGGGTTAATAGTCTCAATAATTTGACATATTGGGTGGTCGCCCTGCCCGGCCAGGGTCTCGCATTCGATGCGAATTAATAAGGGAATTGATACTTTGAGATTAGAGAACTCCGTGGTTAATCATAGGTTATTTGAAACATTTTTTTTTATACGTGTGGGCTTTGTCTATTGCAGAATCAATAACTGTACACTATATAAGTGGTGTGATATTAATGTTGCCGATCTTTAATATAAGAATAATATACTCTAAGATATTGTAATGAAATAAACACACGTTAGGGGTTTTTTAAACATACATACATAAACTTACGCCTTTTTCTAGGCAGAAACTATAGAACGCCATCAGCTACGCTCCTTACAAGCTCCATTTGCTTCGTTTACATTCGTACATAATGGTCATAAACACACGCCGCCGCGCGCCTGTTGCGAGTGCTACGCACCTGACCTTTCTGAAGAACGTCACCAATTAGGTCACTATCCGGCGTTTCCACTCACATCTGCCTTGCAAGTCGCCTTTCATTCATCTTCTCAACATGACCAAACCATCTAAGTATACTCTTTGCAATTTTTGTCACTACATCTTCTTTTAAACCACACCGTTTGCCATATCACATCATATTTCAGCCTTTTATTCATATTCATATTCGTTTTTAAAGGGTGAAAACTGTATATTTCATCTATATTAACATATTAAGTATTATTATCATATTTAAAACCATAAAAAAAAACAAAATGAAAATATGAAAAATAATAAATTAAAAACAAAAATATTTTTTAAATTTATTTAATAAACTAACAATTAAATTAAATTATAATTAACAATTTTTAAATTACTTTTAAAAATTGTTTTTAAAATCTTTAAAGAACATTTTATTTAATTGTACCTACCTATCCAATACCTGAAAAGGCGCATCCATCCTTACCTGATGTTACCATCACGTTAAGAAAGTGATGATGTCCTATTACTTTATCTAAGTTAGGTAAGTTTCCGTATTTAGTCTCAGATGCTGAGGAGTTTGTTGCGCCATGTAATTTTGACGTTCAAGAAGTGCCGATTCTCAGCCTAATTTGAATAAATGACTTTTGATTTTGATTATTGATGTTCATACAAAACGATTATAAGCGGTAAATTTTCCTATTAATTCCATTCGCCATAAGGCAAATACAGATATCTACTAATAAAAGCGATTACAGTAGTTAAAATCACTTGAGTCTCACTTGACATTACTGTTAAGTTTAAGAGCTATATTGACAGATACGAGGAAATACCGCCAGATCACGGAAGCACATATTAAGGTCAATCTCAGATCATGAACTTTACAATATTTGTGAAGCTCGATGTGCAAACAGTTAAACTTTATTTGATGCGACGTGTAGGTGACATAAAGGTGCAGCTAGACTGCGGTAGATTCGATCGAACGCTTCTAAACACAATACATGGTCCATCAAATAATGAGCGACCGAATATCGATCGATATACATACAATGTACAATCGTTTTAGTAGTCAATTAAGTCTATTCTGTCCCGCTAGCAGGCGATCTCTCTCTCTTTGCCTAGCTCGGCTCGGTTCTCCTCATCATTTCACCCCGATGCATGTGTTTGTTTCTCCTCCGCTGTTCTTTCCTGATTAAATTTGTGGCGTATTCCAAGGCAACTGAATCAAGTATCTGGGAGTCGACTAGCTTTCTTGCCTCTGTTGATTCTGACTTTCAGGCGTTGCAGCGGCTGAGAATAGTCTACGTCGATCAAATTGGATCGATCTCAACATTCGACGTCGATCGATCGCCATCTAGGTGTACCTTTAGGCGCGACGTATAGGTGACATTTAACTGTAATGGCCACCATAAACCGTCCAGCTGTGACATGCGAGCTCTAATTAGTTTTACAGCACCGGTGACATCACTCGATATTGATGCCATAAAATATTAATTCAATTTGTGTGTTTGAACGGTTCGGACAACGGAGATTTCTGTTTTTTTTTTTGGATAGTATTTTTTTTTATACCAGCCTATAACTGTCCCACTGCAGGGCAAAGGCCTCTTCTCAAACAGAGAAGGCACGAGCATTGATCACCACGCTTGCTCAAGACGGGTTGGCGATTTACAGACTTATATTAACTATAAGTTCAGGTTTCCTCACGATGTTTTTCCTGCACCGGTGTCAGTAATGTCCAAGATAAACTCAGAAAGTACATATGAATTGTATAAGTCACATTGGTATTTGCTCGGATTTGAACCCACAACCTCATGCATGAGAGGCGAGGCCATAACCAACGGGCCATCACGACACCTCCAACGGTTGTTTACATTAAAGTGTTTTAATTATTGTATGTTATATTGTGATATCATTTTTCTGGGAAGAGATAGTGCTAGGTGTTATATTTGAGTAATTTTTATCTACATAATTTGATTCGAGTCGACTGCATATTTTAACACTTCAATAGAGAACAAAAATAAAATAAAGGTGTGTTTGGCAACAGAACGGATGCACGGATGGAGTAAACACGTCAATATATTGGTTAGCACTTACACGACAAATTCTGTTTTAGATATTGAAGGTACAATATAGAATTAACATAGGATTTCCTTTAAGCTTAAAAAATATATTTTTTCTTTGATAGGCACGCCACGTAAGATTGAAGCCAAACCTTCAAAACAGCTATACAAATATAACTATTCCTTAACTTAAACACAAACAAAAACGAACAAAAAATGAACATACGTTTAGATAAATAAACGTAAACACTCACGTCTTCGTTCAGTCGTGGGTAAAAAATAAGCGAAATTTAATTTAGGAACGTCATGTGAGTTTCGCCCTCTCATAGAGAGGTCTGTCCCCATCTGAGGGTACTTTATAGATTTATTTTGCTATGTGGGAGTCGATAATTTCCCAAAAGCGACATTGACACAAATTTTCGCAATTTGACAAAACTAAAAGCAAATAAAAATGTCAAGACACGTATTAAATCAAGCTTTTTAAGAGCTAGTTCTAGATCTTAAATAATTTGTAACAAATGAGTTCAATAAATCAATATCAAGATTCAAAATCTTTAGAATTAATTTATCGTTTATACTTAGCGGTAATTGATTATACTGTAATTAATGTAATTTTAATTTATAACATCGTGATTCCATATTATAATTAGGTATATGAACTATTGAGGAATTCATTTCGCGTCTTTTACACGACAGACTAATTCTGTAACCGTAGTAACTGTCAATTTGTAAGTTTTATTACGGATCTGGTTCATAAATATAATATGTAATAAAATATGGTCGGATTAAAAAATCGACTAAATGAAATCAATGCAAATGTAACAGATATTGACAATCTGTCAAAAACTTAAAACTATTGGGATGGCGGACATTTCAAGCTTTCGAAGTCTATTGAAAATGCCTGATGACATTTTCAAGTAGACTTGAAATTATCCTGAATCACTTTTTAGGAGTTCGGTATTCGAATCAATTTTTAATTATTGTTTCTGTCACTAACGTAATTTACATCCTACTTTTCGGATGGTATCTCTCTAATAAAGGTTACGTAAATTAATTACGTTTTGTTTATTACATTTTATATCCATACGTTAATGAATTAATGACACAAACATTGAAATGTTAATCAATAGTGCAAGCAAAAAAACTTGGTTTTATTAATTTATAAAGGTCGATTTGTTAATAAAGGTACAAAATATCAGTTGTAAAATTAAAATATAATTATTGTGATTTTTACGACCGTCATTTCGCTTCGCTGGTCGCTTCACTTGTCGCTTTGTATGTCACTTCGCTGGTCGCTTCGCTGGTCGCTTCCCTTGTCGTTCCGCTTGTCGCTCTTGCCTTACACCCGCTATTTCGCAGGTCGCAACCTGTCTTTTATTATCTCCACCGATACGAAGCTGCTCTATAAACCGAGTCCTATCTATCATTTTCCTTCAGCGCCGGCATTTTGATAACACCACAGATTTACGAGCGGCTTGCGAGTCTATCTTAAATTCTTAATAGACACAGAACAAAATAATAAATATCCCAGCACATTGTTGCGGATACTTTGTTGTTAAATACTGAATTTTGCCTTGATTGTAGATCTTTATTGCCCCTTATTTGAGGATATAAATGAATGATCCTTTGGTGATTTAGGAAGAAAGTTCTTGCATTCATCCATGAAACTCGTCGCATATTCTGAAAACAAGCAAGTTAGATGTTAGTCAGACATATTAGTTTGACAAAATACTCTTGAATTCCACTCCATGGATCAGATGAGACGCAAAAATTCAGGGGTGTCTCTTATTCAACCTTTAATTAATGATGCATGAGCATACATTATATAGGTAGGTAGTATTAAAGCTTAGGTACGCAGTTGTTCGTACTTCCTCCTGTAACTTTACAGCTAACTAAAATATCACCCTAGATTTTGTTCCGATTTACACGAAAGATTAGCCCACCGTTAATTAACTGTACAGATAACTTAAACAACGCAACATAAGGTGCTATTATAGACGACGTCACCTTATAACTCAGGCATGCAACCGATAAAATACCCCACACACATAGTCGCGAATATCATCCTCCGCCAAGATAAAACCTTCTTAGTTCAGTTTATATATCCTCTTAATATTTTTTCCTATATATCCCATTATCTTCACAGGTTCACGTAACAAGACCAACTTTTCAACTTCAAGTTAAGAACGTTGTAAATTGTACGCATTTATAGAGGCTGTGCGCGCCCTGGGTGGCGAGCTTAAACCAGCGAAAACTTTACCGCCCCTGAAAAGACTTGTGACACTTTATGCCTTTAAAAATAAGGGTGGGTTTTCTTTGATTGTTTGTTTTGTAGCTGCATAGTTATCATGGTGTATGGAAGTAAGTTTCAGAAAGGATTATGGCTATTGTAAATCTATCTGTGCGCTAATGACTGTGGTCGCGGATTAGGTCGATACTCGCGAGTTTTTTTACAATTTTATTGCTTAACGCCTCGTTATTGTTGAGAAATTTCGATTGTAAAGGAAAAGTGTGTTGTCGCCTTTACTGCGTGTGCGCACGGGTGTAAAATTGTAATTTGACGGCGGATCTTAATGTGTCAATGTGCCATTGTATTCTTTGATCGACCGCGGTGATTGATTATGTGTGGCGTGTAATTTTTTTTAGATATATTTTAAATTATTCGAAGTCAATTTAAATAGGAAGATTTTATGTATTCTATCTAGGCTTTGTGGAGCTAGTATAAAAATAATAGGAACCATATTAGGTATCACTAGATGAAGTTAGTCGGTATATAAAAAAAATCCTCAGTATGTTTTTAGTTCACTTTGTGAAAGCAGCAAGTGTAATTATAAAGATTTATGCAATTATTTCGATACAGGATGTTCACGTTCACAAACAAGACCTTTCAAAATGATAAGACTAATTAATTAATGTTCTTTTAAGCACAAAATCTTTTTCATTTTTACAAATTAAGTACAGTTTCATTTTATTTTTTGAACTAATAATACAGATATACAAAGATCGCAAGACGAGATCCTGGTTTATTAATTCTTTAACAAGATATCTTATTAACTCATTAATAAGACAAATGCAGTATAATGTGAACTGACAGCGGTAATTACTACCAATCGCACTTGTGCATTAATCAGAGAGGAAGAAAAATAAAGCTTTCAGAATGGAAATGGATCCTACTTAGTGCTCGCTGTCTATGAATTGATTAATTAACAAGTCGATACGTTTCGACTATAGTTTTTTCGATTAGTAAGATCCCATCTCCACGAGCAAGAGTGTCGCGGTGATAGGCTCATCGTGCCGTCAAATTCTCGCCGCGATGGTATCCCCGCTTGTGGAGATTGCTTCATACAGTTTTTATTGAATTTGATGCCACGGGCGTGACGATACTCTCACCCGTGTACATGGCGCCTATGTGTAGGACTACTCGTATCAGCTTACGGACGATAGAACCTTAACACTGTTTTATGCACAATTTACCTGTATCGATAAGGCGCGCTCAATCTTTGACTATTTTTTTAATTATGATAAAAAAACATTATCTCTCTCCTTAAACGTAATTTTTATGTTCGTTGCACTTGTTTTATGATTATTATCAGTTATTATTGTATATATTTTTAGATAAGTATGTTATTGTGCGTGTATACAGGGTGTTTGGCGCATGGACCGACACAATTTTTTGGGGGGTTGGGAGGGTCATTAGCGAGGTTTCATCCAAAGACCCCATGTCCTAAGTGTCACGGTTATTAAGATATGATTTTTTTAGGTTTTTTCCTAAAATTACCCGGAATCTCGCCTTTAAATCGTCATTACTTTTTTATTAATGGTTGTAATTGCACGAAATAAATTTTATTGTATTCTGCAATGTATTTTAATTTTAAATAGATCATTATTTGATGCAATTGATCTGTAAAAAAATACTTATGTGCTTCCAAAGTAAATTTTGTTTTTAAATGTGTGAAAAATTGCAACTTCTAAATTCAGTATTAAAAAATTTGAACTTAGTTTCATTTTAAAAAGTTCTTTGGATGAAACCTCGCTAATGACCCTCCCAACCCCCCAAAAAATTGTGTCGGTCTATGCGCCAAACACCCTGTATAATGTGTATTTATTGTATATATGTAAATGGTACACCACAGACTAACTGCAGTATTGTCTCTCCTTTCTATATTAATACATCCAAAGGTTGTCTTTGAAACACTGCTTTTAGCAATAAGACCGCCCTTTGTGTCACCCTTTGTAAAATTTCTACAATTGTATCTGTAATTTTTGTGGGGACTTAATAAAGAGTATTCTATCTATCTGTCTGTTTTAACACAGTATTATGTTCCGTCCCTAAATGACTAGCTGTAATTTTACCAAGGGTCGTATTTAGGTAACAAAATTGTTAGATACATATTTTGTTTAACCGTTTGTGTTTAATATGTTGATTGTCCAAATCTATAGAAACTTTAAATAGTAGAGTGGAAAAGTAAAAAGTTCAAATGTTTGTTTTTCCTAATTTTCCCACGAGCATTATGAACCCACTGCACTTTTAAACAACTTAAAACTTTAATTCCATTACTAACCTTTTCACTCAAGTTTTAAGAGACCAACTTGACAAGTTCACAACTTAAGAGCCTCACAAGTACCACTCCCATACTCCCGTAGACCGCGACAATATCTGTTAACAGTTCCATCATAAAACCACGAAAGCTCTTTAACACTACATTCCTATATGACAATTTATAGCCATATTTGACCCTAAACACAATGACTCCTACGCAGAGACAGCTATAAAGTCTACATTGAAAATCAATTTTTACATCACCCAGACAATGTGTGGTGGACAATAAATATGTATGTGGCGGGAAAAGGTTGGGCTGTTGTTAGCTCTGGGAGTTTCTAGTTAGAATTATTTTTGTAAAGTCGTTTATTTAGGTATTTAAGTAATATGATTCTATACAATATATGACGCAACTAACTATTTACACTAGGTGCTAAATTGAAACTACCTTAATATACAAAAAAATCAAAAGTACAATTAGTCCACGTTGAATGGCCGTGCTAATTCATTCATTCTTAGTAACATTGAGGTATTCGGGAAATCTTAGGTTTTACATAGCAGATCTATGAGAATGACGATCGTGTAGTGTGTACTCTCTTTCGAACTGTACTCGTTTCCTTACGACTCTCCTGGAGGAGGGTAGTGGGGTCGTCTGGGTCGGTCAGTGTCTCGTAATATTATTTATCAATTGAATTTATAGTAGTGAAAGCCCGAAAATTCTATTTATTTGATGAAATAAATGCTTTTCTGAAAATATTCTCTATGTGTATTGGTTTCATGTACCGAATTAAATGATAAAACAATGAATATAAGGCTTTTTTACAAGCAAGATCGAAGGTTGACCACGTTTCAAGCTTTCTCAGTAACATGTGCATATGCAGTTTAGTGGAACTATAGTACCGCTATGGACATAATTGAATTAACATAAGAGCATAATGTTAACAGTAAATGATTTTTATTTCGCTACCGGGTAAGTGATGGTGTGATGAAGGTAGTATTTATGGTGTGGTTATGTTCAGTGTGATACGTTTGGATTATTGGAATTGCACGGAGAGGGCTTGTCAGTTGTACACGTGAAAAAAAGTTTTATTTAATAAGGAAACCAGGAGTTCAATCAGTCGATCAATAGTGTTTACACTATGAAATAAAGAAGACCGTAAAAGAAATCATATTTTCATTTTTATTGATAAAATAGTTGTAATATTGCTGTAGTGAAGTGTGACTTGATGTCACACTATGTCACCTACGCAAACGTGACGTAACTTTAGTCCAGATAGTGTTTAAACTATAAAATAGACCAGATAAGGGCATAAGAAGCACAAATATTTTCAGTTTTGTTAATAAAATACTCATGACATTGTTACGGTGAAGTGTAACTTAATGTCACACTATGTCAAGTCCAATAGAGTTTGTACTATGAAATAAATAGTATAGGATCATTAAAGGTAACTCATATTTTCAGTTTTCCTAATTAAATACGCGACATAGATTGGGGTGCATAACTCGAGACGGATATACTTTAGAGCTGAGCTGCCATACTAACTATTGTTTGAATGGAAGTACTCTACACATCTAACAAGATGGCGTAGGAGTGCCATAAAAAAAAAGGCACCAGTCGTCTATACATTTCAGGCAAAGCCCTTAAGTAAATTCATTTATAATAATTCAGTAGTATCAATGTCAATTTAAAAACCGGTCCGGTAACGTCAATATTTAACTAAATGCGATAATGTCAATAATAAATAATTATAATGTCAATAAGTTACTGATAAGAAAACTGTTTAAAATTAACATTTTCCACAGAATTTCTATTAGAGTCGTCATGCATAAATAGTCATGTTATAAGTATACAAAAACTATTATGTCAAACAATCGTCGCAGTGACTATTTTGATGATGATTTTGACTCGGCACGAGCATTGATCACCACGCCTGCTTAAGATAGGTTGGCGATTACAGACTATCAGATTTATCTGATGTATCTATTCAAACACGAAGTCCGCCACTTCGATCGGTTCTGTGCTTCCTGCATCCAGTGGATTCCTGCGGCCTTCACAATGTCATCGATCCACCTTGTGGGAGGCTTTCCAACGCTACGCCTTCCAGTACGCGGTCGCCACTCCAGAACCTTCGGCCCCATCGGCCATCTGTTCTGCGAACAATGTGGCCTGCCGACTGCCACTTAAGTTTTCACTTAATAACTAAGTAAATACTTGTGACTACTTGTGTTATTTATGGCCCCTTTCTTTTGTAATTTACTGATATTGGTAACTTTGAAGGCTTTTGTCCGACCATACTGATCTTATGTAGGATCAGTTCGCAGTTTACATCGTCAAAACAGATCTTCTTCTCAGCTTTTATAAACTAAGAAGTGTTGAAGGACTTTTGTAACATTTGACGTCTATTTTAAGAATGATGATTTGGTAGATATTGATGACTCACATAAACATTTTAATAGTTATTAACAAGAGTTTTCTTTTAAAAAAAAATTTGTTAGTGAATGAAGCTCTCCACTGTGATCTGAAAATACCGACAGTCAGAGGAAATAAAAACTTATATCAAGTCGTATGAAGAATGAATAAATCGCCACCCAACTATCCTGGCATACCACCTAATGGATAAAATAGGAATACGAAGGCTAAAACTCAACATTCCACAGGATCTCATCGGACAAACTTAGCTTGATGCTTTATTAGTACTAGGATATGTCATAGAACGCATAACAAGCAAGCCATCTATGTTTTGTCCACCGGGAGAATGCTTTTTTGACACCTGTCAGTTTCATACAAAGGAATATGTGTTTTACGGATTTAAACTTTATTAGTTCCAAATCTATAACTGACAGGTGTCAGAAAAGCATTAGTCATAGTCATTTATTCATAAACAAGTAACTTGTATCTGAATTTACACATAAAATTACACAATGACAGTATACACCAAAATAAATTACATCAACAATTTAAAAATAATAAATTTACATTTCTTCAATATAGTACTTCGTCATGTGAATAAAACAATATGGCCAACTCTTTAAAATTAAAAATAATAACAATAAAATAATTCTTCATTTTCTCGGTGGACGGAAATAACACGTCATAAAAATAACTAAATGTGGCATAGTGACATATTGTAAGAAAAAGGAGACAAAAAAAATCCTTTATGATCTTGATGACTAGAAATCAAAACTTCTATGCCAAGTATTGCCTAAACCTTATATTGACTAGGAAGCACAATGCCTACCTTGCAATATGTCTATACAGTATCTGAACTAAACCTTATTCTGACTATGAACCAAAATGCCTACCTTGCAATATGTCTATTACGAGTATTTTAGGAGAAGAAAGGGAGTACTTACCGTTTCTGGCACTCGCCGGCCGCTGCCGCGGCACGCTCACTATACGCTCGCTCGGCTCGTGCGTTGTGTGGTCACAGTTCTAACCTAACCTAACCTACAGTTCAGAGGCCCTAGTGTGAGTTTATTTTAACCATCTCGACTACTTAGAAATTATTGCATTTTGCTTGTTAAACATTTTGATCTCTACGCGATTTACATCTTAGACAATTTGCTGTGTAGACATAAATTTTAGGCAATTTGCTTCGTAGACGAATTGAAAGTTAGACACTCTGATCATAGACCAAAAAAAACATTTGTGAAATTAGTCGTGCCAACCCTCTACTCTGCTCTGGGAAAACTCCAACTGAATATTATTGTATATAAAAATATATATTATATTTATAACTCGTCTGATCCTATTCGTAACGGTTGGGACCGAACTGAACATAAATTATGTTCAAATTGTTGCGTATGCGCATCGAATAACTCGGATAGGATGTCGCTACTGATTTCGAACCATCTTTATTATACATCTCATTTATAGGAAAATAAACCTTAGATTTAAAGAAATAAATGTGTTAATAACTGTGTGATAAAATCGTTTGATATGATAACAATATTGGGATGTAATATGTAAGATAATATACCGATTATACATACATATAAACTCAATACAATCAATTTTAAACGTTATTTATGATAAACGCTAGATTATTTCACTTTGAAAAATCTTCTTGTAATCCTACCTTAGAAAGTGTGTTTCATAAAATTACATATTAATATCATACGGTGTACTCTTTGCTTAAAATGTTCATTTTATGTACTTGTAGGCACTAAGCTTATAGTTTCAAATTAGCGGGATTTCCATTGATCTGAGATTATTAGGTTCTTACGGATTCTTAACTAATAATGCAGATTTTTGGTGGTATTTTTGTTGATGTTAAAACTGACAACTGACTCTTCAATTTCGTATGTAGGTACTCTTAGAAGTCTTTGGCAACGTCCTAGCCGAAAGCAACTGTCGCACGAGTACGTAATCGCCGCGTCTGTTTATAATAATGAATATGACATACCCGCGCGATCAATCAAGTAGTAGTTTGTACAGTCACCAGCACATCAGGTTATAGGTAATTGGTTATACAAACGATTTTAAACCTTAAATTGATGAAAGTTAAGTTCAAAATCGAATGAAAATATTTGACAAGTTTGTGGTAACTTGATGTGCAGGCGAATGTACGTCATTATTCAGGTAAACGATTCGTGTAATGACGTATTCGCGCGACTATCGCTTTCGGTTAGGACGCGGGTGTGACTTTTTCATCGACATCTAACCCCATCACAAGTATCCTTATAACTTACCGGGGCTGCCTCAATTTTGTGCTGTAAAACAATTGTATGAGAAACAATAAAAACTTTTTATATTTTTTATACTCGTATTTATCAAAAAAGTACACGCATCATTTACAGAAACTGCATGTTTTATTAATTGATACTTTTTTTTTTCTTATAAAGTAGATTGCTATACAATCTTTTTGTTCTCGGAAACATATATTAGACTGGCTGATTAAAAAAATTGAAACTTTTTGATTGTGTTTTTTTTTAATTAAAATAAAAGCTAACTATTATTCCCCACTTTCATGTGTTTTCGTTGCTTGATAAATTTGGTATTTATCTCACTTTTATCATCTCGAGATATACAGTTTTTGAAAAAAATTAGTGTTGAGTCATTTTTTATGTCATGATGGGATGGAAGATAGAAGGTTTTCGTACAAAATAGGTCTAATATGAACTAACTACCGCGTTTAATATGCATGCAACATGCAATTTCAGTTACCTATGGTGATTATTTAATAGGCTAACAGCCTTAATAGCTTGTGTAACATCGCTGGAGCCCGATAGTGATCTAGAACGCCATTGAATGTTAATATGTTATGAGCAGGGCGAATATCATACCAATTACCTAACGCACTGCTAGTACAAGAACATGTAAACACGAATGGGGATAAAATATGAGAGAATCAGAGTAGGTACTATGTGGTAAAAGCCGGACTGCCGACGGAAGTGAAAACTCAAAACTTTGGGGTATCTGACAGTCTGGCGCTACACGTCACGACCATGCCGCATATTTCGGTGACGCGAACCCATAAGTTATCCCCCTACAAAAAATCGCTCAACGCGGTTAAAAAAGTTTTTACTTCAAAAATATTTAAATTACATTTTAAGTTAATTGAGGGCGTTGATGTCTTTTGTACGCTTCGGTTTAGATAAGGATTAGTATTATCTTGAAAAACTTGATTGCACATGCACAAATTATATTTGTTTTCTCACTAGCTTAGTGTAATCCTATTTTTTTGCAATACGTGAATTATATAACTAGGTACCTTTATGTCAACAGTAATCCCAAACCGTTTCGTCATGCAACTCTGCAATTTGAAGGCGTTGATGTCTTTTGTACGTAGACGTGCTGTTCGTACTTTTCACTTTGTTCCGCTGTATTTTTAATTATTTTACAAATACGCATACAATTAATCTGAAAACATATTAAAACATCTTCACAAAATTATAGCTACTTTAAGGAATGTTTTGGTTACCACTCATTCATTGTATGTCGGAAAAAAGTAGCAAAAAAGTTTATATTTAAAAAGTTGAACAAAAATACATAATTTTTCCATCATTTCAAAATCTAAAATGGATGATTTCATTATTTTGTTCATCATTACAAAATTCCTCAACACGCGAGCGCGTTGGAGTGTTTTCCACGTGCGTTCCCTTCAGCGTCGATATCAGCCGTGTCAAGGTGGAACAATCATTATAACGACAGTTATAGATCACTTATGTTATTATTGAACTGTAAATTATAATATTAAACAAGTATAGCTGATAAACTTATGATATCATCAGGTTAAGCTACACTAGGGTTGGTTCGTGGATCATCTTCACATACCGAGACTCCTCCGTGCCTCGGAAAGCACGTTAAGCCGTTGGTCCCGGCTATCATCGTGGATCTTTGGCAGTCGTTACGGGTCGTCAGAAGCTCGATAGTCTGACAACCAGTCTTACCAAGGGGTTTCGTATTACCTAGTTACTAGTTTGTGGAGGTCAGATAGGCAGTCGCTCCATGTAAAACACTGGTATTCAGCTAAATCCGGTTAGACTGGAAGCTGACCCCAAAATAGTTAGGAAAAGGCAGTCGATTGAAGCTAGAAATTGCATATTTGCACTATAGACACTGTTTTCGTGTTTCAATGAATATTATTTACTAGCTTCTGCCCGCGACTTCGTTCGCGTGGAAGTCGTAAAACACCATAACATACTAAAATACCAGCCACATTTTAAAAAAACTTCCCTGAACACTACGTTTGTAGTTTTGGTCACAGCAGTCAAAATATACAGAGAGTCAGGACTGGTGACGCGGGACCAAGCGACGTACAGTTCTATGTTCTATGGTAAAGGGTTTGGTTTCCGCACTTAGTCCTTCAGGTGGACCATTGTACATGGGCCATGGCGGCCATCAGTGGTTATTCCAACCAGCCCACCTCCCTCCAGAAGTTTATTACGTCTCCCGGTATGTTTAGTACATCTGTGAAAGATCAGGGTGCCCCGAGGGTCTCTGTTCTAATCTGTGTGACGCCTGTGCATTCAAAGAGCACATGCGCGACGGTTTCCTCAGCCTCCATGCAAGCTCTGCACAGAGGATTGTCCGATATGTCTATTGTGTGGAATTGTTTGTTTAGCGTGCAGTGTCCCGTAATGGTCCATGGTACGGAGCGAGAGTGCATGGGAGGCCGTCACCTCCTTCTGCGAAGCAATAATGCTTGCAAAGGAGGAGGCGGAACGCGTGAGGGAGAGGTAGTCTGTGCGCCCTCACGCCCCTAGTCGCTGCAGAAGACGCCCTGGGCGGCGGGAATCAATTGGCGATTCCCGGCCACCGTAGGCGCGCGCTTGCGGACGGCGAGCAATGGGCAGCTCGCCGTCTGGTAAGGACCAGGCCCAGGTTGACGGCGCGTTGTGTTCTACGCGTGCCACAAAATAGATGTCAGCACAAACTGTGACGGGGTCCGCTAGGACCACTGCCTGCCAGGGTTGCGGGTTTTTCCGAAAGGGATACCGTGGCCCTGGCACAAAGGCAACTGAAGTAACACAGGTGGGTTTTAGTCTGTAAAAGTCTGACACGTCCTCCCGCTCCCCCCAGAGCGGGAGAAGTTATTTGATAATTTCCCACCCACAAAAAAAAGAAGTCCTATAAAGTTCTTCGAACTATCACAATTACAGTAACAAAATGTTAAAAAACCGGTCAAGGGCGAGTCGGACTCACGCACCGAGGGTTCCGTACCATCATAATTGTATAGCTTTATTAGTATTAGTATGTGCCCAGAAAAAAACTACGACTTACTGTGCTTAACCCAAAGCAATCTGCGAGTAGGTAGGAAGGAGGACATTTTGGTTGTGAACCGTGAAATGTTTTTAAATTTTCATCGGCAAGGTCAATATTTATCAGAGAATTTTAACACTGCGGTGTACAATATTGCAGTTTTAGGTCAGCGCCATCTCTTGACCGATAATGGAACTAATGTAATTTTTGTTGATGATTTCTGAAAAGTGTGTTATTTAGAGAAATCGTTTTACTTTTCCTGTAATCTTTACATAAACTACTATCACATAAAATAATTTCAGATTTTTTCTATGCAAACAACGGAGATATGGGGGGGGGGGGGGGAATGGCGTTTATTTTTTTGTCAAAAGTCGAAAAAATGGGTCCAGAAAAAATTTATGAGTATGTACAAATAGCCCTCTTTCATACGATAACCCACATACCCTAGTAGTCCCACTTCGATTTTTTAAGAAACCCAGTTATGTCCCAGTTGCAAAAAAAAAAAAATACTTTCTTATTTGCAACATAGTTGGGCAAACGTCATCTAAAATTATTCCAAATTTCAAGTTGATAGCATTAGTAGTTCTTGAGATATCTAGCTGTGACAGTCAGACGGACAGACAGACTGAGTCGCACCATAAGGGTTCTATTTTACCAATTTGGTACGAATCCCTAAAAAGAAGCACATAAATATGAATTCTTTGGAATCGAAATCAGATTTGCATTGCTTTGCTGAAAGTTGACTGAAATAGCATAATATGTCATAATTGACTGCTTAAGTCCACAAGGTATGATAATCATTTAAAAGATTAAATCTGTAACTATCTGATAAATTCGTTTCCTATTCAACACAGCGAAGTAGTATTGGAATAATTCGACTGTTGTCATACACTGATACATTGTGTTCGTTCTCATCTCAGTCTCACCTAGGACCTACATACATATATGGGAAAACTTTTTTTCGATTTCTGACTTTTCCAGTACTTAAACGTCAGTTGGTCCCATAGAGTTTTTTGATCCACGTAAGAAACAGGATCGATTGGCATCAAAAAACTTTTTTTGTGAAAATTGCCCATTTTCTTTCTGACTGTACATTTTTTTCAAAATCTGTGAATGCAAATCAATTTTTTTCTAAAAGTTAAGGATAGTCTCTTAAGACCATTTTCTTGTAGCGACCACGGTTAAGGTACCTGCGCTTATGGACCCATCTCAAAACATAATGTAATACTGCTCATCCCCCATAGCAAATAGCGTGATAATTTATACGTAGTAATTTGACCAGACCTATAGGGAATATCTATGCAAAATTTGAACAAAATCTGTCGGGTAGTTTTTGCGTTTAGCTGGAACATACATTCAGACAAACAGACAAAAATTCTAAAAACTATATTTTCGGCATCAGAATCGTTCCCAGACCACGTGGCAATTACTTTTTTTCAAAAATATTAAATGTACAGTTTTGACTTCGCTACGATTTTATTATATTATGTATAGATGTATAGAGTATAGATGTACAGATATGTCAGTTGTTTCGTGGAAAATGATGATTCTACTAGAAAACTGACCATATTTTCTAGTTCATTAAAATTAGCTTACTTAGCAAATTCAAACCACCATCTACTAAATAAAAAACTTAATTAATTCATTGAAAGAACGCACAGCCTATACCGCTTGGTTTAGAAGCATGAAATGTTGTACAAGTTCCTTATAATTGGTGTAAAAAGACGCTTAACGAAGCCGAGAGTCATTGTGACCATTTTTTTGTTTTGGACCATAAGCCCTTGGAACTTGGGAAACCTTATGGTTAAGGAGATATTGAAGGTCAAAGTTCCAACATTTTTTTACGAAAACTAGTTTTAAATGTTATAAATTAACTTTAAATAACTCCACAACTCATGTACCGTTGCATGCACCCATAACCACAATGTTTTGCGTGCGTTACATTGCGCGCTGCAGTAAACAACGATTTTTCGCACCAAAAATAAAAGTCGTTTCCCAGGAAGAATTTTTACTCAATGTTGCGTAGTTTGATGTACAGATACGTAGGTAACGGCTATGTGATTGATCTTTTTACACCCTGTATATAGCGATACTGTGCACTAAGGAAGGATTCTTAAAAATACATCTCCTAAAGGGGTTTAAATAGGGGATGAATGATGAGTTCTTATAGAAGTTCGTCATTTTTGCCGATGAAATATCCTATCGGGCACACGGCTTGTTGTTAACTAATCCATTCATATATTCATAAGTCAAAATTATCGCAAAGCATAGTCAGGCTATAACATTCCCACTGCTGGGACACAGGCCTCCTCTTTCTGGGAGAGGGTGTGGGCCATAATTTACCACGCGGGCCCAGTGCGGGTTAATTGGTAGATGTCATATTAATTATGTCTTCGAATTTTTGGTTCTAGGACATGCCGTTTTCCTCACGATGTTTCCCTTCACCGTTTTGAGAGCAGTGTTGATGAAATTATTTATTCAAAGTAAAGTGCCTGCTTGGGTTCGAACCCACGACCTACAACTCGTAAGTCGCGACTGTTACCACTGCTCCTTATCGCATAATTTAAACCAAAACGAAACACATAATTAAACACAATACCGTAACTCACTCAAAATCCACCATTAATACTAAAAACCTCATAACGATATATCATTTAATATATAATACACAATCTAATCAGCTATATCATTAAGACAACGCGTTAGACACGCGACTAAATCGTCCATATACATACGAATTACCGTAAAACCGTACCTTTCAACCGTAAACCGATGGGAGGTCCCCTAATTGTTGATCATATGCAAATATGACGATTAACTCAACTATATTTTATCAAAAACTATGCTTAATATATCACATATTAATGTGACCTGAATTTTTTCGTTGTTTTTTGTTTTTTTTCTTATTAGTTCTTGATTAAGAGGCTGTATAATCTATTGTTTATATTTCACGGGTCCGTAAATGACGTGTGGTTTATATTAATATGTTTTCTATGAGACTTGTTAAGGTTTCGACATGTGAATTATTGGCTGGCACCACGGGAGGCCATATGTTTTATAATAGATAGAAGTTTCGTTGAAAGCTGAGGTTCTGTGTGCCTTGATTTTTGCGGTAACAATGTGTTGTTCCGTGTGATTTTAACTGAAAATGGGTTGTTTATAAGATACCAAATTAAATGGGTTTAGTCCCATCTCTTCCCCTATGCGTTTATAGAAGAGATGGGAAAATGTTGTAGTTATAAACGTATAGGAGAAGACATGGGAAGGGGAAGAGATAGAACTAAACCATTAAATGTAATGAATAAAAATTTATGACCGAGATTCGGCTGAAGTTTTTTCATTTTATGTTTATCGTTTGATCAACATCTACGAATAGTGTAAAGCCATTCTATCACAGTTTCCAGCTGTGAAAAATCTACCATAATATTACTATATGATTAATATTATCATATTAAAGCATGTTCAACACCTTTGAACATGTTTTACCCCTACGCAAAACAACTGGCCCATTTTTTATTGCTTGATGAGTCCGTCATACAAATCAGCAAAAACTGTTTATTTTATTTCAGATTACGAATTTTTAAACTCAATGAATTGTCAGTTTTATAAGTTAAGAGGTAGGCGGTTATATAAATTATAATAAGAGACTAGCGCGCGCCGCGGCACCGCCCGCTTTAGTGCTCAATTAGAGACTACACCCACGTAAAATTTGCATAACATTATGTTTTAGTTTTGGGCTATTTTATTTCTTTTGGCGAAAGTGTAGTGTGTGTGTCAAGTAATCTAAATAAGCAGATATCAGTAATTTTTTTTCAAATTTTTATAGGAATAACGTGGAGGAGAAACAAATCAGAATTAAAAACTTTGTCATAGGCTCAAATCTACTTCAAAGAGATGTCAGCACGCACTGACGGGGCCCGCCAGGACCGGTGCCTGCCAGGGTTGCGGGTTTGTTCGAAAAGGATACCGTGGCCCTGGCACACAGGCAACTCTTCAGTTGCCTGTGTGCCAGGGCCACGGTATCCTTTTCAGATAAACGGAAAAACACGGGTGGGTTTTTAGTCAGTAAAAGTCTGACACGCCCTCCCGCTCCGCCCAGAGCGGGAGAAGTTATTTGATAATTTCCCACCCAAAAAAAAAAGGCTCAAATCTACATAGCATAATCAGCCTATAATGTTTCCACTGCTGGGACACAGGCTTCCTCTCTGAGAGCCAAAATCCACCACACGGGCCCAGTGCGGGTTGGTAGATGACACATGTTATCGAATTTTTGGTTCTAGAATATGCCGGTTTCCTCACGATGCTTTCCTTCACCGTTTTGAGAGCAGTGGTGATCAAATGATTCACACAAAGTAATGTGTCAAATCAAATCTACATATTCTATGTAATATGGATCATTACTTGCAGCCTTTAACCCCATAGAGAAAAATATCAAATCAAATCTAATCTCTAATCAAAGCTTAAGATCAACGACAATCTTTTGTTGATCATCTGTTCTACAAACCATTAGCCCATCCACGGACCATTAATGCCCAGTCATTTCACTCAATATCACCCAAATGTCGTATAATTTATGTTTCTGTCGATATAAAAGTCCAAAATATATGACGATGTCAAAGTTCGAGTGGACGCCCATCACCAATCTATATTGCCTTCAAATAGCATCGGAATGTCACCCGACGCCACGCCATAGACAAAATGTATAAAATGGTTGTATTTTAATACGGCGCATAAAGCGCGGCCCGACTTTATACCAAGTATCTGTAATGGCCGAGAGGGAAATCCGAAAATGTCACTTTAAATAATCGTGTTCATTAGTAAACATTTAAAACACGCATTAGGAACGCTGGGTGCCGGCGCCCGACACGATCACAATCTCAGCACACACAAATGTATCGCCGTCCTGCTTACCCCGGTACTGTGAGCACGCGTGCGTAAGGGACGACGCTTCCTAAGCCGCGGTTTCGAATAAGGAATAGAGAGGTGAGACGGCGATTGCATCGACGCACGCGCAGGGGATACGTACTAATTAAGCGGCCGACTCTTACCGATAAACGGCCCCAAAAGATCCTCTCCTAAGATGTTGCAATGAAGACATACACTCGAAATAAGCGGGCGTCGAGAATCGGTACGATTTAATCGATTCCCCGTTTAAATTAAACGTCGATTAGTATTTAAATTCGGACACACAATGTCTGACGACCTGCCGCGAGGTAATTGGTGATAATTTTTTTAATTGATATTGTCGTTTGTGTGTCGATTGTGGCGATTTATATTATTGGTAGTAGTCGTCGAGTCGTAGGCGTCCCGTAACGCGGACACTCATCGTACGGCATTATGTAATTTTTATAATTGGTCACAGTTGACATTTAGCATCGTTCAATTACTTATTCAAGATATGAGAGTTGCTTAAAAAATAATAATTGTCGTGTCTCACTGCAGGCCTTTTATGACTTAATATAATAATCGTGACGGTTCGTGTAGTCTTGTATCGGACGAACTTAATTGATGCATCGATACATTGAAGGTTGTTGTGGATTTTGTATAATATTGTGAATATTCTTGTGTATTTCATGAGCGTGTAAAAATGTCGTAATAATCACTGAATAACAGATACTGACGGTTCCATTCGACGTTCATGTTTGTCGTGTCGTAGCGAAAAACAACAGTTTGCCTGCTAACTATTGAATGTTGTTTGTTTCCCAATGGCCTATGTTGGTGGTCGAGTGACTTGCATGTGAGGTGTTTATGGCAGTTGTAATCCATCAAAAGGCACTAAATATTTCTTGAGACCGGTTACTACATATTTATGGATTTTTAGCTGTTTTGACAACTTTTTTGCTTTTGATAATGTTTCAGCAAGAGAATTGGCACTGAAACAATTATGTAGACCATATTAGAGCCGTTTTAAGACTTCGACGATTAACGTTAAAATAGGGCCTTTAACAAGATTGAATCCAAATTACAGATAATTTTGTTAAAGCGATTCCCCGTGGGATATTATGTCAAAATCGTTACTTGGTGTGGACGATAAAAAAAATAACACTAGTTAGTGGATTTGGAATTCAAACCTTTAATCACATATTTAGCAGCTACAACTACAAATAATAATAGTCTTCCAGAACGAATTTCGGCCATGGCAGCCAATCTTCTCGGAGACCAGTCTTTGGCGCGAGAGATATTATAGTGCACGAGTGTGTGCGCATACACAGGTGCACTCTCTCTTCCCTCACTCTCATAGTCCGAAGGGGCGGCAATCCGACACGACCGGAGAAAGATCAGGAGCAGAGCCAACTGCTAATAGTTACTATTACTACAAACGGATTTAAAAAACTACATTAAAAAAACTAAAAAATCCTGCCTATCTACATAAGAAAGCTTTAATAATCGTAATCTTAATAAAAACCGTATCTTAGTTAATTTGTGTGAGGACGGATGTGTCTATCCGTCGGATATCACGCGTTAGGAGGCGATCGTTAACTGCACTAATTGAAGATATGGTAGGTAGGTATTATATGAAGTCATCAGTACCTACGTAGGTACTCTGTGGGGCCAGGTTTGGATGTCGTTATCATACCTCTATTGGGATTATTTATAAATAGTAGAGCTATTTGTAAAAAACTCTTCCGGAAAAGTATTACCAATCAACACCCCTATTTCTGCCACTAAGCATCGTGGCTGGATTGCGGGGTAAGAAGGTGGGAGTGTTCAAACTCAAACCCAAACTCAAATCATTTATTTCAATTAAACGTTCAGGCACCTTTGAATTTCCAAGGAGTTGGTCAGTCAGAAATATGAAGCCAGTTGCCATGCCAGTTCCAAAGCGTAGTAGGTGTCTATGGAGAAGAATGGGCATGAAACTACACGGACACTTTTAAATTATATTAGTTACATCTTCAATGTTGAATTTATAACTATAAGTGAGAACGATGTAAGTTAAAATCGTCCAGACTAGGTACAGCAAACAGAAACAAAAAAATAAATTCAAAAAAATAAGCCGTTGCAGCTAAGAGATGACCAGTTCCTACTGACGGCGCCCGTTCACGAACATGACGTCAATGATGTTTGCGGGAGAAGTATAGGTGCCAGTCTGCCACAACTCTCTGACTGACTATTTGTCTATAAGCAAGAGATATTTCGATTTTGTCCCGGGGATGGCAATGCGCCTACGAAACTTCTGGTATAGCAGATGTGCATAGGTGTTGGTGAGCGTTTACCATCAGGCACTTAAAGCAGTTGTTATTGATTCTCAATGTGTTAGGTGGAAGACTCACTTAAAACAAGGTTGAATTGTCTATTTTATCTGTCAGTAGAGTAAAAAAAAAAGATTTTTCATTTCTCATGCTCTAAAAGTTCGTCTTTCTGTTGGGCGTAGGCGACATAAAGTCGCTTTTTATGCTCTAGTGCATAAAGTATTTTTTTTTCTAAGACTAAGATAATCAGGCCCAAGAGACACACGCACAATAAAACGTCGCAGATTAAAGTTGTTATTTTATTTCATTTGCTTTAATTTATATCACTTCCGTGTTTTCTATCGTAAATTAAATAAAACGGGATAAAATAGTTGTCTTTATTATTTAAAAACGCAAAGAAACCTTCTTATGATTTGGCAGTATGAAGTACTCAAGTCGAATGACAATAAAAAAATACTGATATATACTTTACGCCTGTTTCATTTTCTTGCAATCGAAGTGAAAAGCAGAGTGTAAAACTCTGGCATAAACGAGCCATTTTACCCCTCGACTTAACTATACATCTTCGCCTGCGGCTCGGGTAGATATATACCTCTCGGGGTACACTGGCTTCTTTTATGCACTAGCTGTACAATATACTATTTCGGCTGTTCCTTTGGTTTTTCATAACTTTCCTGAGGTGAACAAATAAAAATAAAAAACTGTCGAGAAATTTTCGAGTTTTTGTGAGTGCGCGCACTGCAGTGGATTTTATAGATAGATTCCACCAACCAATCTATAATATATCTATACAAATAAATAAAATTGAAGTGTATGTTTGTAATGTAAAAATAACAGCTTTTTACTAAATGCATATGAAAGTATATACAGTACTTAAAAAAAAAACTTTTTATTTTTTGTTGTCTGTCTGTTTGTTCCGGCTAATCTCCGATACGGCTGGACTGACGGGACTTTCACTGGCAAGAAGCTGATGTTATAAGGAGTAACTTAGGTTTATTTTATTTAAGAAAAAGCTGAAAACGAAGCCGATAATAAAAATAAAACAGCAGCTATTTTGACAGAGCAACAATGAGTGAAATCACCAACAATCAGAGAGCAAGATATCATCGATCATGTTTCAGCTATATGCCTAATGGAAAACAAGCGTAAACAAAATGATATTTGTAGCCTCCAGTCGAACAATATTGACAAAGCTGATCTTAAACACGGTATTGCTAAACGCAGATCATACACAAGCAAAGTACTTACTTTGTTTTAGTGTGAAACCGTCACTTTTTGAACCAAATGTATCGGAATTAGCGTCATTGTGTTGATCTGTTAATGTGATCGGGAATTAACTTAGATTTGAACTGTCCTCTTTTCATTTTGGTTTTCATTATCCTGGCTAGGATTTGGTCCTCTGTGAATTAGTTGTGAGAGTCACAGTTAGTCATATTCGTGTCAACACAGTGTAGAACCAAATATCACGGTCACGGAAATGGTCGCAGTTAAGTTTATAATGAAACTCTAGATTTAAGTTTATAAGCTGCCATTTAATAATTTTACGACTGTAAACAACATTCAAAAACTCAGATTAAATCGGTTTTCTATCAAAAGTAAACCTTGGCAATAAAACAAATGTGTGTATGTTCGAAACAAACAACAAATCACTCTACTCCAATTTACAGAATGTTAAACCCCGTGTGTTTGGTAATTGATACGCTGTTCAAACTATTTGTATAGAAAGCGTGTGGCCAAAAGGTTGCATTTAAGTAATCTCAGGCGATCACGATCGCGTGACGAATAAATTCCATCGATATATCGATTATATATCGATTTTTATCACGGTTTACGGGAACACGGACCAATGTCGATGTGTGAGTATAGATAAATGCTTTCAATTATATCGATAAATCGTCTATTATAATTAACTAGCGTTTACACGCGGCGTCGCCGCCCAAATGTGAATATTTTAATTTCGAATGAATATGCTGGATTTATTAAAAACTATTTCGATTCTAATGAGGATTTTAAATTATGTACTCAGCAGCTGTAAAGCTCAGAGAATCGTTTAAATGTAATTGAAACACCTACTGGCTTCACATATATTATATGAAGGTGTTATTGACTGAAGTAACAGCCGTTTCTAATGCGTTTCGATTTAGAATTAAAAACTTGTTGCGAAATCTCAACGGTAATTCTAAACGCAATGTTATGCTAATTCGCAATACAAAATGTAAGTACAGATAAACAAAAAGACGTATCTCATGAAGTAATATATATAATAATGGACAGAGCAAATATAGATTTTGTTCTCGCTCGTCTGTCAAATGTATTTCACGGCGTTTTATATATCTTGATAGCCGGCAATTTGAGCATTTCCACAGTGACGAATTGATCAAGTGTAACAGTTCTATCGATCCTAATAGAACCGAATAAATATTTAATTATCGGCCTTTATAGTGAATGGTAACGCAACGGATTGGATTGCTTTGTTAATGATTTTAATTTGTTCGATCGGCGATTTGCTATCAGACGAATCGACTGATATCGTATTGCGATCAAAGGTCATTGACGAATTGTCCACACTCGTTTCTAACAAGAAAAGTCTGCGATGCTGTTTAAATGAGCACCGATTGTGTTACATCGCAGTGAACTATAACATTTTTATAGATATAAAGTGTAATGGAAATCGATTGTGAAAGTTATCGATTGAAACCATCGATAAAACTGACCGACCGTGTGAATTTCGTCGTCTGAGACGTCCGACTTTAAGATTTTAAAAGTGTTCCAAAGGCGTTACTTCTTAACGTCCGCCGCACGAGCTAATGTAAAGCTAAACTTGCGTTAATCATAGTTATTACACAGTTTATTATTAAAGCTGGGTTAGTTAGCGGCGCATGGGCACTAGGCACGTCACTTTACATATCGATATACCTGACGGACGAGCGCTGTAACGCAACGTTTTATCGCGAATCATAAATATGTTTGCATATTACGTTTTTGGTATGGCGCACTATAAACTTAACAACAGTTCAAATTACTCATCAAGGTTTTATTATATGAATATATTAATATCGTAGTCGAATTTATCGATATTATATCGATATGGCAGCCATCAATCACGCGTCGGTTTGCATGAAAGCCAATGAAGACATTACCCTCAATAATAACACCTCAAAACCTTAGACGGGCCGCGTTTATTAGATCAATAACTTTATAATGCAAAGCGATTTATTATTATATAATTATACAGCCATAATCGAGCAACGATTAATTGGAGTAGACATATAATCGATCACATGGCGTGACGAATCGGGTTGTTTGGTATCGATTTTTTCGACTCGACTAATCCGTACAGGGCAGTATGTTTTAATGGGTACGATTTAGTTTATCGTGTGATCACTATGTTAATGAGTATTCGTTTGGAGTTTATTTAATCAGTGCTCTTTGAATAAATGAGATGTTCCATTGGACTTATGTGCGCGCGCGCAGTTGTTTATTACATGTTAATATTTTCACTCTGTATAACATTTCCGCTGTCGCCCTGGTGTTTGTAATTAACTTTGGTCCTCACGACATACCTCACGTCTGCCTTTCTCGTTCAGATGTTTTATCGATAGATAGAGAGTGCTCATCGATATAAATTGTTTTTTGCATTTAATTTAGAGTTATTTTAGAGTTGTGAGTGAGCGCGTGTGAGACACAAATCTTTATCGATTGAGAGATAAAACTGAATTACATCAGGTTAAGTAAGAGAATGTGGGAGACGGTTATTGATCAAAGTTACACTTGTAAATGTTGCTGTTATTTGATAGTTTAGTTTCTAGGATACGAGTATCGATTATCGAGATTGATCTCATTTATGACGAAAGATTTTTTTGAAAAACCCAGCTGACTAGTCATCTTAGTTCCAAATTTTTGTAGGTATACATATAGAATTGGGATTAATTACACTTTGTTAACCTGAAAGTTGGGGTAACTTAAAGGTACGGCGGCCAGCACATCAAGTTACCACAAACTGTCAAATTTCCCGTTCGATTTTGAACTTAATCATCAACATTTTAAAGGGCTTTGCCTGAAATTTATGGACGACTGGTGCCTTTTTTTTTGGTCGCACACTTACGCCACCTTGTTAGATGTGTAGAGTACTTCCATTCAAGCAATAGTTACTATGGCAGCTCAGCTCTAAAGTACATCCGTCTCGAGTTATGCACCCTAATATGACGCGTATGATTTGTAATGTGACCACAATTTTCTCCTTCTAATTTAATAAATAAACAATTTTTATACATAATAGTAAAAATTTTGTGTGAGTATGTATTATGATTAAAACCAAATATTCTAATAGGCATGTTTCCTGGGTAAAAAAATATTTGTTTAGTCCGTCAGTCAGATAATAAAAAAATATTAGACACTTATTTTTTGCTTTATCGTATTACGTCACAATTCTAACAAACTACGTATAAAATCTAGCGAACAGTAACGTCATGCCACATTTGAAGTCAATGTATCGCCGTAATTTTCTGATTACGTAAAAAATGAAAAAATACGTGTCCAATATTTTTTAATAATCTACATGACGGACAAAAATATATTTTTAGACAACATCCCTATTGGGGTATTTTATGGTGTGCGTTAATTCTGGTACATGTTGCAGATGAGCCTGTGTTTTTGATATTATCTTAAATATCAGGGATGAACTGAGCATGCATCAAGTGAACTATTCGCATGTGTACGTATAGGTAGATAGTTCACGAACATAACATTACTCACACGAGCTCACATCTGGAGCACGACGGGATCGCAGAAGTACAGAGTACTGGAAGTGATTGAAGGTTGTCGTTAGACCTTCTTCATATGTCGTAAACACGTATCAAAAATATGCCCAGACGATGGTTAGCTGTCTAGTTTAATTGACCCGTTGACTGAATTAAAACTAAGCAACGGCAGCCTCTAGATTTCAACCGACTAATCATTATGAAACCTATAAAAACAATCTCTTATTCAATAGCGTATTATTCAAGTCTAGAAAATACATTAGAGCATGTCCAGTAACCACATATCTTCGCTCGAGGTGAAGGGTCATCAATTAGGGTGAGCCCTATTTTTAACCCGCCGCTGCAACCTCTCATCGGTGCAACCGGCGTGCAATCACGGATTAGCTCTAAACGAGAGTAAATAGAAGCAATCTTGTGGTGAAATGTACCGCATTCATGTTTACCACGCTCCCAGCTAGATGGAGCCAGTGATTTCGTTGTAAGCGGTTCGCGGAAAAATCACTATCTCATGACCAGGTGTAATCGTGAATGAAGGATTGAGGAAAAGATTTGAATTCGTTTGAGTCACTGACTGGGTTTTGACAAAAGCATGTTTTAGTTAGTATGTAAAAAACTACGAATAATGAATGTTTCTACGAAAATTAAAAATAAACAATAACAGAGGTGCCTCTCTGTCCATTTAATAAACGTTTGCGTTCTAATCTCAGTCTCAATCTGTCAAAAATATCTCGAATTTTCCTATATTTATAACGTTGACTGTCGCTGAGATAAAATAAAATTGTTTTTTCTGTACATAGGATATTAGAATCACTTTTACACGTCATATTAAAAAAACAAGCTATATGGCGTTGACATTTCCTATCTGAATACCTCTGATAAGAAATGGCGAAACAAACTTATTGGTCAAAGTCTCTTATTAAGTCAAATCATGTGAAGAGCATGTAGATTCGTGTCTGTAATGGACTTTTGAGGAAAAAACACACATTTGAGTGGAACTGTCCAGTCTGTGAGCATTTGTTAGTAATTAGTAAGATGAGATTGCGACATTGCGTCAAGATTTAGAACGTTTTTAATTATAGGAATTGGCCTTCAGATGGCCATCAGTGTAGGTAAAGGAAGTTGCTGCAATGAAAGTTGACTAAAAACGTTAATATAATGATAAATTACCATTTCTCATAAGAATTGCGATGTTCCTCTAAGTTTTTATTGCTTTGAATTAGTAATCCAACGCATGGACATTATTAGTTGATAAGATTCCACGGATGACATGTGATCGCTATCAGCTACAAAAGGCAAACCACAGACTCTTCATCTTATTTAGAAAGTAACCACCTTATTCCGAAGGCATGACAATATTTTTCTCATATCAAAAAAATATCTCACCGCATCTATCCCCATTTCTCAAATCTATTAAGCTGTATCTGATAAATAAACTAACCACACAAAAATGTCGTCCCAAAAGCGGGACATAAACAAAATTTTATTCAATCGACAAGAGACATTTTGAATCAATTAATAAATAATAAAAGTTGGACATTACCGGAGTAGAAACAATAAAATGCAGAGCGTCCCATCCCCATAAATCGGTGTAACAAGTGTCCCACTGAGCTCCAGTGGGCCGCGGGGCCGACCGGGTCGCGGGGCACTGCGGGCGCACGGTGGCATAAATTATACGACGGCAGTGCACGGGTTGGGTGCAAGGTGTAACTAGTGTGGGGACGTGGAGTTGATTTTTCGGGAGCTTTCGTATGAAATAGAAATTGGTTTTAGTGATGTAGGTAGCAGTTAATGGTCATGTGTAAGTCACATTCGTTTTAATAACTTTGATGCGGATTTGTTCGTTGGTGGGCGTAAAATATGCATGTTTTAAAAATATCTATGGAAATAAAAAAAAAAGCACTGTGAGAATCAGAACGTCAGACATGAATATAAGTTGCCAATTAAATGAATAATTGGATTTACTTGTCGTAAAATTAAAGTCTTTCCACTTTTTGCAGACTCAAAAGATCCGAATTTTAATTAAAAATATGAAGCAAAAAATTAAAACTATTCAAAACAAAATCACCTCCAGCGCACCCATATTCTATAGGTTAAAATAATTACATTTGTTTGGTGGCAATAACAATAATTTTGTCCCGTTAAGGACGTCACCGCGGGGCACTCTGCGTTCACAGATCACCAGATATGAACTTTGAGTTACGCGACAGCTTGTCCCTATGTTGTTGCGACAAATAACCGACTAGGCTGTATGGACCTATCTGCATACTTAGACATCGAAAAAAAAAAATTTGTATATATTACAACGATACAAGATTCTGTGTTCTGTGGGCAAAATCGTAAATCACGCCGGCGCCGTCATCTTGATTTTTCAATACATTTCACAAAACAATTTTCACAAATGTTTATCAACAGCGCAGGGCCCCCCAACTTCATTACAGCGCCAAAAGTTCCATGAAGAATGCTTTGGCGGGTAAAATAATGCAACGTTGGAAAAAAATTAAGGCAGAAAAAAAAAACTAATTAAAATCAAAAGTCATTTATTCAAATTAGGCTGAGAATCAGCACTTTTTGAACGTCAAAATTACCACTTCCTAGTGCTTTAGGTGGGATTCTGGGAAGTAGAAGCGGCGCAAGAAATTCTAGCACAGGTAAACACAGGTATACACACAGGTACTAGACTAACGTCTAGTATAGTGTTACCTATACTAGACGTTAGTCTAATATAGTTTAGTCTAGTATAGGTAACACGTGTTACCTTTGCTTGTTTATACCTACTTCAATGGAAATTGTAACATTTTAGGAGAATTCTGACTAGGCAATTTTGGGGTTTATCTTTGCTAAAAATGAAAATTATTTTCAAACTTACAGCAAAATTGATACGGGTCCTTTTGTCTTTGTCTTCGAGTAGTTTTTTAAGATTTATTATATTTGCTAACAATCTACTTATTGCTGCTTCGAATGCATATTAAAAGGTACAAAGATAGTATCAACTTAGATTCTATACATTAATTACATAATGTGTGCCCTAGGGCGTTCATAGATCATAGATGTGAACTTTGACTTATATCACAACTTGTGACAATGCATGATATTCCATGGATTTATTTAAAGACTTGTCTATCTTCAGTTGGTACACATCTCAATGATTATCAGTGATTCCTGAAAATCAGATAATATTATTGGTTCCCAGCAGTTTGAGAGTTCCTCATTTTCTTTATAAAACGAGTTCATTCCACTCATTACTTAAACAAACATAAAATTATAAACGGACCTATTTACAAATAAAATTGTGTCATAACTGTGTAACACCCAACATAAAACACGAGAGAACATCGTTTTCTTTTTAACGACCCTTAAATTACCTTAAAATATGTTGCTTAATTAACGGTGTCATACTCCAATAAAACTAAAATAAAATCATATGGAATTTATCAAACACAACGTGAAACATTTGTTACCAACAATTTTATCTCAACTCGAGCACCCCGTGAAGATAATATATGGGCATAATGACAGGAATCCTTTGCCTAAAATAAAAAAGAAACTGACGCCATATTGAATTTGTGGCATTCGAAATGTTCGAAACGTGCGCATTACTCGTTATTTAAATTATTAAACGCGTTCGCGTGATGTCAAAATCGTTAATTTGATCTATTTATTTTGATACTCTGAATTGTTAATGTATTTGGTTTTCCCACGAATCTATTAATGAAGTAACTGTTAATTAAATCTACGCTAGTTAAATATGCTTATGGTGCATCCACATAATTAATTGCTGTTACAAACGGTCACTAGTATTAGTTTAGAAATTTTGTTAAGCCCCATCGATTTTGGATCGTTCCCATGTCGATTCGGTAATGAAAGACAAACATTAAAATGAGTCAGTCGCGTCTTGTGGAAGTTGAAAAATCAAGGGAAAATTTGTCTATGAGGAAAAGAGTATCGTTATTAAATAAGAATTATACTTAGGTACAAAATTTTCAGTCAAACCCATATAATAGCTTTGATAGTACTTTCGAGAATTGTATTTACTCCAGAGAACCATAATAGAAACCTTGATATGATTTTATAGTTTACTTAGGGTACTAAACTTGTCGAACTAAATGCTCCCATTAAGTCAGAACCGATTCCAATACTAGCAACAATTTGCAATCGTTTAGAAGCTTTTTACGCGGAAAACTGCAGCTGATGGACCGCCATATTATTTTCTTATTACCAATTTATTTGTACGCGCCTAAAACAGTTTAACACACAATTTTGACCCTTAAAACGTCATATATACGAAATTATAGTTTAAAATAAGATAGATTGTAGCAAACGCTCTAAAATTGTTCAGCAAACTTATTTATGCGGGCATCAAAGTCGAAGGTTAGAAAAATACGTTCTAAATTCAAGCTGTGTGGATTCAAAGATGGCGGTTGAATTAAGACATTAGTTGCAGGATTAAGTTCGCGGAGTGCTTCAACGATGGACGCGTAATAGCGGATAATTGTCATCGGCATGCTTCGCCCTCGTTTCGATAACAATTTATGAGTATATTTTGGTCACGACCTTTAAGTAATTGTTGAAGGATCGTCCCCAAGACTTGGGGCACGACCGACTTGATTTGTTGGCTTGTCTTTCGTTACCTGAGTAATTTTAAGAGACATATTTTCGTTGGTAAACGCTGTCAAATTGAAACATGACGTTTGTTAAAGTTTTTCAAAACTTAGCGAGCTTTTCGTTCAATCATTATAGGTAATATTTTTAATATTAAACATAAATATCGCAAAACCAGCCATCTAGTAGGCATCACTTTTAACAAAAAAAGTTAGGGTTTTTGTAGTTATTTCATTTATTAACTTCACAGGTTCCTACTACATATTAGCCCTTTAGGTTAATGAACTTTCCTCCATACAAGATAAAAGTGGATATCGCCCTTTAAAGAACCTATCCACCTTAAATCACGAAGTATGTAAAGGCATCTCAATTTGTCAAGTATACAAGCCCTGCCCTCGACACGAGACGACCTGTCGCTAAGACATCGCATATTTCAGCGGCCGGGTCGCAAGCGTCATTTTAATAAATAACGCTCGACAATTTGGTCAAACTATAAAAGATAACAGGCCGCAAGACGTTTTTCCGATAAGCGATGTGACCGACAAATGTCTAGAGTAGGCTGGGAAAACAGAGGTGACGGGTATTGAAGAGTGTCACATGATGACGTTAGCCATTTCGATATAAAAATAGTTATGTACGTAGCGGCAATTTCGATCAAGTAACGTTCTTAAATGACACAAAACCGAAAAAAAAAATATCTCTTATCAGCATTTCTCAGCATAATTTTTAATCAGTTATATCAATCGCTGATATAACAACTATGTTTTTAATTTCCCGGTGTAAGATCGCTCGCTATTTCAAAATTCGTAGCGGAAACGAATCGTAAAATTCTTTAAAAATAAAAAAGGATTTATTTGAACAGGATACCACTTCTTCCTGCTATACCTAATTATTTAAAAAGCAACGATCAATAGTAATTTCCTTGCTTTGGAGCGTGGAGAATTAAAAAATCACTACAATTTAGGTATAACGTTCAACATGTTTGAATCTTTTAGTTTCTTCACGGTTATTTGATTTAACGGAAAAAGCAGAACTATCATAGTGGGTAATTATAACATCTATTATTAAATATGTTTCGGTACTAGTTTACCTGGTTTGCTGTGAAAGCTATCATCAACATCAACAATCTGAATAGTATGAGCTTTTATGTTTTCGTTATAAAAAAGCGTTTATGCATTTTGCTTTTTGGTATTAAATGATAAATGATTTTATTTCTGTAAGTAGGTTTTTACAAACACTTTTACACGTCAATCATATTTTAAAACTAGATGAGGTTGGCGTTTCGTATCTGGCTACGATATATTAACTTTTTTTTTTACTATGGCATCTCAGAGTTAACCATGAGAGGTTGAGACTCTTTAACCGGACTATCCTGTGGTTGCCTTAAGCTCCTAAAGAAACTTAATGCCTCCAGCCAGGGCGATGTATTATCATTAAACATCAACTATCCCTGCGTTCCGAGTTGCGATAATATCGATATTCGCGTGCTAAAACCCGTACCGAATTAGCGTGAGCGCGATAACGATGTCCCGTGAAACGTCATAGATGACGTCATGACATTCGCCATCTTGCGATAACGCCGACCATGCCTTTTACTAATATCGCCGTGAGCGCTGTCAAAAATGACAGTGTGCTGTTTTGTTTTGAGTCGCATCTTATCGTATCGTGGCATTTTCAAAATTGTTCTTGTGGCTACAGTTGCTACCTAACCTAAGAAGAACAAATTTTTGGTGTATACACAGAGAAATACTCTAATATCGTTTTGACATTGCGTGAGCACCGTGAGCGCGTTCACGAGCGTTCCGAGTTGTTGACAGCCATCGGCTGTCATAATCGTAATATCTAAATCGGAACGCATGTGAGACGATGTGAGCGTTGTGAGCGATTATAGCCAATTCGGAAAGCGGCCTATATATACGTTTACGCAGAGGGCATACAGCGCTCTGCGCGTACAATATTAATGATTTCAGGGTGCTAATGGGGTTGCCGCGCTACTGCAGTGCTTACGGCAACAGCATTCTGAAAACTATAGCTGATAGGTGGGACAGCCCCATGTTGGGACATTGGGTACGCCTACATGCCACTGGCGTAGTAATTAATAGTTGAGTTGTTTTTCCTGGTAGATGTAAGTACTTACACTAGTTTCTAAGTCGTATGTATACTTACCAAGTGGACTATACCACTATATGTTACGGCTTCAGCATAATTCAGGCGAAAGACGTGCACAGCTGGACATAGGCTTCCTCCTAGTGTCGCCACGTGGACCGGTCCTGTGCCTTTCGCATCCAGCGAAGGCCAACAATGAAATAATTTGCAAAACCTTATTAGCAAAACATCATACCGTACTCTCTGTACTTGTCACTACTCTGTACGCTCATTACCCGCTGATGGCACCGACGTAATAATGTGAGCTATCCGTCAATGCGCGCGCAAAGGACACGGCTTTCTCAGCGCGGGGTGGGGCGGCTTGCGGCGCGGGCGCAGCGTTTTGTTCGCCTGTCAACTGCAGGTGAGGGGTCAAGTGCTGGACTTGGTTTTGAAGGGTTATGACGTGGTTATGAAGTGATACAGTTTGGGGAGATGAAAGAAGAGTAAGATGGGGGTTTGTTTTCGAGTAGGCACGTTGCAATTTATTTATTTATATGTACACCACAAAAATACATAACAAAAAAGGTTCCTACAAATAGGCGCGACACGCGACGCGACACAAAGACACCGCGTGCCGCGCGACGAGTAGTCTCTTTGTGTCGCGCCTGTTTATAGGAGCCTTTATGCGATCTTTTCAAGGCAACCTTGGAATGGTCAGTGATTTGCCTGGACATAAAATGGGGTTGTCGTTGGTGCAAATAACAAGTATGCAATATACTAAAATATATACACATATATAATATAGACATATCCTAAATAATAGTTACATAAATACTTGTACTTATATAATATTATAAATGTGAAAGTAACTGTGTCTGTCTGTCTGTTAAATTTTCACGCCTAAACCGCTAAACGCTCAAGAAATATGGCAGAAATATAGCCTGGGATATGGAGAAGAACATAGGCTACTTTTACGCGATAAACGACATCCACACGGGTGGATCCGCGGGCTAAAGCTAGTTCATAATAAAGTTATCCGTCTCATAAATCTATTTTAGCTATCGAACTGTTTTGTACCTTTCTGTCAAGTTAAAATGAAGTTTGACAGAAAGGGACAAAACAGTTCGACAGCTAAAGCAGGTTTATGAAGCGGATAACTTTATTATGATTAAGGGCTCGTGCAGACTGGCGAGATATCGCAGGCGCGACAAGCAGCAGGACCGGCGACCCCGCGATATCGCACCAGTGTGTAAGAGCCTTAAGACGGTAAATATACAAGCAACGAAAATAAATGGTGACTATAGATAATCATAGTTACGAGAATAAGATCACAACGACAATGTTTGTTAATAATGTTCAGGTTGGATAAATTCAGTTTTATTTAGGTTACACATCATCATCATAGTAGTCATAGTTAAAAGCAATTGAAAAATAAAACTAATACATAAATGTAAAATTCAAATACGAAGTTCGATTTTATTTATACAAGTCTGACTCAAAAAAAAAATTGGGTAAACGGATCGCTAATTATCTCTTTGCACATAATTAACCTCTGTGCCCAGATTATCATCTTTTTTGCGGTGGTCACATTAAATAATGAGTATTATTTTAACGTGCCCATCCATTATTTCAAAACTTGCACAATTTGTCAAGTCCAATCTTTTAATCCACGGTTAATTCATCTCCACTATAATTTACTTTGCTAACAAACACGTACTTGATTCGTTTCCAGATCGCCGGTGACATTTTGTCCGTTTTTGGCGCGAAGTTGACCTAACCTCTTATTGTTCGAGAGGAATTGACCTCCTAATATGGCGGAGACGCCACTAAAAATAATGATTCATTCCAACGCGACATTAGTGGCTTAATAGACGCCGCTTTTGTTACCATACTTTTTGGAATGGTTTCGAAAATATTAAGGTAATGGTATGCTTAGGTCACAACCTGAGAATGAAGAGGTCAGCCATTAATGGGAGCACAAACTGACAGTTTTGTGTGAAGTGCTGAAATTGAGAAATTATCAGCAAAAGTGGAACGGTACATGAGTGTCACAATGTTGAAGATGAACCTTTTTAAGTGCTTCTGTAATTGCTATAATTTATCTTGCTTTGCAAGCTGATGGAAGTAGAAAATACAAAGTTATTAGTAGGCACTGCAGGAGACACTGCTGCTTGTCTATAAGATATTTTTGATAAGAAAGAAAAACAGAAAATTAATTTATTTGCGTCTGGTATGACGCCTAAACTGTACTGTAATATAAAAAAAAAAACAAAAGATTCCGACGAACTGAGAACTTCCTCCTTTATTTGAAGTCAGTTAAAAATGAAAAATTTGTCCAGTTCATGTTAGTATTTTGCTAAAATATTCAAAACTATCAACTAGCCTATTATAATGTAAAACATCGAAGTTTAGGAATTAGTACCGACGTAAGTAATTGTGTTTACACCTTCTCTTGCCTCACAACACACACAGCATTCAATAGGGTGGTCCATCCAAAGATCACAAAGCATATCTGGAACGAATCCATCAACCGATTGTTGTTGCTATGTATTCCATAATCGTACAGCGTATCGATTACAAACATACGAAGATCATCGATATGTTCCATCGATGTGCAAAAAAATCAATAATTATAGAAGTTTACTTATGGTAGTATTTAAGTGTTTAGACACGCGTTTGCAACTGCTCAAGCAATTAACTAGGAGCTAACAGTAGCTTTTTAGCAATATTTCTACATGCAAAACCTTCTAAAAATGGGTGTTAACTTGATTGAAAATACAATTACCCGCTTCTTCGTACAATTTGCCATCTGCCAATTTCGTCATTATTCGGTAATAATTCGGAAATCGCTATATTCATTTAAAGAAGACCAAATTTACTGACCATTATTTACAAATAGCACTCCATTTCAAAATTGTCGACAACATATATTTTCGTTTTCTTTATTACGTGGCTCTGATTGAGTCATGTTTTACCTAACTACAAATGGATGAACTGAAAACTAACTTTATTTTCGGAAGTTGGTGTCTTTGGATCTGTATTTTAGTTTTTTGCCACCGACTTCCGAAATTAAAGTTATTTTCTACTTTTTACTGCTGTTTTTTGAAGTCGGTTTACGTTTATTTTGTGAAAAAGTTTTTATTTTTCTCTTTATAGTTATTGTACCTACCCCACACCAATTCATCTACCACTATGTAAACAACAGTGACAGAAAGTATTATAAAATCATCAAGATATACAAAGTGGAATAAATACGTATTATCGAAGTTAATTTAAAAAATGCCTATTCAAAGTTTATAAAATTTATATCGGACTAACGCGCAAGCTTCTTCTATCAAATGAAAGAAGAATTTACAAAATAGGTACACAATAAATTGACGAAGGAATCGGTGAAATTACTATAAAAATTGAAGATTTCCCTCGATTTACTACACTCTACTCTTATGTACTCTTTACTCTATTCTTGTCATCTTCAATTCTTATTCTATTGAAAAGCTGTTGGGTTCTAATAAATAAAATTCAGTACTTCTCTAACAGTAATCTTTTAATAAGATTATTCTTCCAACACGTTATCAGCACGAAGCTGCTTATATTAAAAGTAGATAATGTCAGGGAATAGTAAGAATATACAACAATTCTTCATCCAACAGCTCTTGTACGTTTTACGCGAGAGCAGCGCCATCCACAAAACAAATATCGTACACCGTTTAAATCGCTAGTTTTTCATCTTGCGATATGGTTGGCGATAAATCGTAAGATGTATCGATCTCTGATGTCAGATGTAGTCATAGTGATAGATTAGCATTCGACATAACCAATTTGTCGGCAGTTTATGCGTAATCATTTGATCGATGGCATCTTTCGACGTTCTCGTCATACAGACCTACGTATGTATGTAGATTTTGTTAGTTGAGGTATGTACAGGTACATTGCGATATTTTCTATCAAGCATCTCTTCATTATTGTGTTCGTGCTTTCGAATAGTTTGAAACGAAGCGATTAAACTCTAACATATTATTATTTGTTTTTTCTGCGATGTTTAGACCCTTTTCAGGAGACGTGTTGTTCCAGAATCACCTATACGTTGACTCTCATAAGAGTCGGTTTAGTATTGTTTGTGTTAGACGGGCTTTTCCATTTGATAATGTCGGTTTCATTCATCAACTTCATCCATATTGGACAAAATCACTTTCATAAGAATATAGCTCCAATATTCATGAATAATAAACCTATCAGAAATAATAACGTTTGCCAGTCATCTGTCTTGGGCAGTTTCTCTTAAACTTTCGATGGTGCCATAAATTAAACCAACTTAACCATATCGTCATCGACCAATTAGTAAGACGGGCGGTTGCGCCTGCGCCGAGAAAAATGGCCGCCATATCTCATACGAAACGAGATCAGAAATTACGACACACGAAGATAAAAAGGTAATTTCTTCATAGTCTGTACCATGAACTATGACCTGGAGTAAGTTAATTATTATTTATTCAAATAAGGTATTCTTGAGTTCCATAAATTGTACATTATTAGAAGTTTGCCTTTGGCGTTGTCTTGTGTCCGCTGATTTTAATTTAGTGTTCGACTCTTCAATGCGTTCGGATGATGTATCGCGTATTATTAACACAAATAGTTTGTAATTAACTTTGGAATAATTATTCAAATTAGCGAAAGGAATTATGTTGTTTATTTTTAAAGAGGTCTAAAGATTACAACCAGTTGAACACAGGGGCTGACTGTCCAAGATGCACCAAACATATTTAAGCATCACTCTCGAAGTCTCGAGGGCAGGAGTGAAAGCTTTGTAGCTAAACATGATTCATGGGCAAAAGGTTGGTTTCAGGCTTTCAGGTTTTAAGTCTTAATAAACAACAGACGCTGTAATTATTTCCGAACTAAAACAGGTATGGTCAGTGACAAAACTCTATTAATACTGTTACTTTTAAATCAAATTGCAAAATTGTTCGTTACATTGTATTTCAGCATTTCATATAAAAAATTAGTATTCTTTGATTTAAAAATACTGAAGTGTTGATCGGTTTTTGACGCTAACACTAACTGAAAACAAAATTACGTAAGTACTACTTACATGATTTTGTTTTCAGTTTCAAAGTGAAATTCAGTATACTAATCATTTGCGATTGATAGAATCTGTTTTTGGAGAGGTTGAATCAAAATCAAAAGTAATTTATACAAATTAGGCTGAGAATCAGCACTTTTCGAACGTCAAAATTTACAAAATAATTAATTGATTATAGTTGCCTGTTTTAAAATGTTTACAATATTTTGTATACATTAATTATTAATTATATGTGAAGACGATGCACTTACCTAGAATAAAATCACTATACCACAATAGGTAAAAATAATTAAAATTAAACACATATGTACACACACATGTTACAGACACACATATGTAAGTACAAAGACAGTCCCCCAAAACGCCGACCCTGCACCGCTTCCTAGTGCTCTTTAGCTGGGAAGAAGAAACGGCGTAACAAACTCCCCAGCAGCACATCTCTGTCTGTTCAATTAGATAAATTTCATTCTATATAATAGTAGGTATGCAAAGTATTTAACATTACGAGACACAGAACAGAACATAAATTATTTGTCATATGTCAGCTAGCACACGTCAATATACCAGCGAATAAAGTGAAAAACTATATTCAAGCAAAAAACTAAAAATTAAAATAAAATTTAAAATATATATCACTACATATTATAAAATAAAGTTCTCCGCCGCGTCTGTCTGTCTGTTCGCGATAAATTCAAAAACTACTGCACCAATTTTCATGCTGTTTTCACCAATGGATAGTGTGGTTCTAGAGGAAGGTTTTAGTATATAATTTGTTAAGTTTTTTATACATTTTTGAATACATTAACGATATTTGTTGGAAGTGTCGGGAAGAAATTAAAATGCGGCTGGTATTTTAGTATATTTTGGTTTCTTACGACTTCCACGCGAACGAAGTCGCGGGCAGAAGCTAGTTACCTAAATAAAAGTCTCCTGGCATAAAGGGCGGGCCCGCTTACATATGCAATGCTGGATTATGTAACACAAAATGATAAACTAGGAGCATCGAAGTAAAATAAATAAACAGTTAATTACTAATAACAATAACGAAACCATGGTCGGCAAGACAACCAGGCACCACAAGCAGCACCCGTTCACGAGCATAACGCGAAGATCAGCCATTACCCCCTCACCATATTTGAGGGAAGGAGGCAACCCGACCCCCGACGCTACCGCAAGCAGTGACATCTAAGGGAGAATGACGAACTTGCTGCCGGTTGCTCAGAAGAATAATACGATCAACTGTCGAGGTCGTTAGCTAACCTCATATGTCAATACAACTCATTAAAAAAACATTGTAATGATAATGTCAATAGTAGGTAAACGAAAATAGTTAAAATAAATTGACTTATACAGTCAAATAAAGTAAACAATTTTATGAACTCATTAATCTGTCAGTAGGTAAGCTAATTCTGGAGAAAGAGCATAAACAATCTAAAAGTCGATATGCAAAATACTTACCTACATACCATTTCATACCATTGTTACCAAACATAAAACATTAACACTAACGTCATTTCGGTGATTAGATTTATGATCCAGTACCTAGTGTCAGGGGCCTTACTCCCGAAAACGATTCGAGTTTGATTTTGATTCCGATTCGATTTCGTTTCTGATCCGAACTCGATTTAAAACTTAAAACTGACCGAAGTTAGTTTCGCTTCCAACCACCGCACGATCGTGTGCTATTGTTGGATTCAAGAGTATGGATCGGCATTTAATTCGAACCCAATTCGATTGATTCAGAACTCGATGCTGTCGGGAGTAAGGCCCCATAAGCGAGTTCGAATCGGAATGAAAATCAAACTCGAATCGTTTTCGGGAGTAAGGCCCCTGATAAGGATAACTCAATCGATGGGCTCATGAATAAAATACACATTAAATCGATGGTGTGATAAACAGTTCGGATGCGCGTGAGTTATGTTTGTGTGGCTTCAAGTTAAGCTGATCTATGTGGCGGTCACTTCGAAATAATCTGGTTAAGTATGCTGTGCTCTTGTTGAGAATGTTTTTGGGTGTCTGAGAAATAAATATCGAGTTAGGTTGATCTGATATGATAAAGGGGCAATAATCACGGTGCAAAATTTTAATAAATATAATGATCATCGAGTGTCTCTTGTTGGCAAATCATAGTGTGGCTAAGTTGGCGGCTTCTGATAAAAAACCGCAAATTATTTAATAAAACAAAAAACTGTTTTGTAACTGGTTTTTTGTTTTATTACATAATTTGCTTCTTTTCAAGCTTTTTAGGGTTCCGTACCTCAAAAGGAAAAAACGGAACCCTTATAGGATCACTCGTGTGTCTGTCTGTCCCTCTGTCACAGCCAATTTGCTCCGAATGAAATGGACCGAATAAGTTGAAATTAGGCATAAATATTAATTTGAGTGACCCAAACACGAACGTGAACCGTAAATAAATGAATTTAGAATATTGAGGTCAGTTTTGGGGGCAAACAAGAAAATTATTACTACTAATAGTAGTATTTTTGACGTTCAAAAGTGCATCTTCGTGCCTATTTGAAATAAATGATTTGACTTTGACTTTGACTTTGACTGGGGCAGTCGGGTAATAAAATAATTATGATTCAAGAAAAAGTTGTGGATGAACAAATTATTTGTAGATATTTTTCAAAATATCGTTACGTTATGAGAACCAAATTAGACTCAAATTCAAAAACAGACATGCAAAGTTTTGAGCAAAAGTCTATCTCTGATTGCTAGGTAGCACCGACCTGTCGCGCTCGATTACCACCTCCTTACAAACAGTTTTCCTCACCCACTCGCAAATCCAATCAATTATCACATTCAAACAAACATTCTGAGGCGTAATGCGAAATTCCCATTGGCATTTAATCGATTTCAATGTCGATAAAACTTTCTATGGCGCGAAATTTGGATGCGTGTCGAGCTTGCACGCGATATGCCGTCAGTTCATTCCGTTCTTTCGGTATATTAATTATTTCTACGAGTAATTAAAGATTATCGTGTAGGTTGCTGACTTCTCCGTGAAAAGGCGGTAGCTTTGAATGTAAAATTATCGTGTTTAGCGTCATACTTTCTTTGCGGGTGCGGATAATTTGATTTGGTAGCACGACAGCCTGTTTGCGTAGCGAGCGACTAACGGTGGTCTTCTTTATTTGTAGAAGGGACAAATCCATCAATTCGTAGTCCTATACCTTGTCTCTCTTATTTAATCGATCCTTAGATTCGGGAGTATTTTCCGACGAATAGAATAAATGTATATGTATCGTGTCTGTGCACAAAAAAGGCCTGCGACATCAAAAACTCGTTTTTCCAAGTCTTTAAATTACTTGTATACTAAGCTTTCCGACTGCCAACACGAATTCGATCGACCGAGACTATTCTGGTCTGATATTATGTGACATATCTGAAGCGCTCGATGACAGACACGAAGTCGACGCAATCTACACGGACTTCAGCAGCGCATTCGACAAGGTGCGTCATCCGCTCTTGGTAGCAAAACTCAGGGTTAGTGGTGTCCATGGATCGCTGCTTAGGTGGCTTGCATCGTAACTTACTGTCAAAGGCTATGTTACCTACGAATTTCATGTATGCTCTGGAGTCCCACAAGGCTCCCATCTCGGCCCAGTTATGTTTTGGTTATTTATAAATGATATCACAAGTAATATCAACCATAGTCAAGCTTTGTTATTCGCTGATGACTTAAAGATTTATAGAAAGATCATGGGGCCAGAAGATACTAAGCTCGTTCAAAGCGATTTACCATATATTGAAAACTTGTGCATAGCTAATAATATGTCCTTAAACACACGAAAAAAATTTTTTATTCGTTTCTCTAAAAAAAAAGTCATCCTTTTCTACTACATATTACAATATGTTTTTATTCGTTTCTCTAAAAAAAAAGTCATCCTTTTCTACTACATATTACAATATGCAACACTGCGTTGTCTAAGGTATGTGAAATACGGGATCTAGGAGTTCTGGTCGACAATGAACTAAGTTTTAAGCCACACATCAACGACATTGTTAAGAAGTCATCATAGACGCAGGGTTTTGTAAAACAGAACACCTGGGACTTCCAACTATAACCCAAAGTCTCAAATTCAGTTAATTTATGTAAACATATCAAAAAAATATCTTCGTAATGGTAATTCACATAAAATGGCGAAAAAAAAGGTTCCATTTTCTTTTAAGTACTGAATTTAAGAAATAATAATTAAAAAATAATCATACCGTAATTATTTTTATAAATTTTCGGTTTTAAACAAAGTTATTAAAAAAAGGAGATTTTTTGGTATAAAATATTTTATGATACTGGTAACAATGCAGGAGATCCAAACAATTCACATTTTTTACATCTTTAATAACACTAATATTACAACTCTCATTTATAGACTCATATTGTATGTAGCATATCTAGCCACATTTTGGATGAAAACGGCTGTAAACTGTTTCGAGTGGAAATCGATTTTGGGAGGCCTTTTTTTTTTTTTTTTTTTTGGGTGGGAAATGATCAAATAACTTCTCCCGCTCTGGGTGGAGCGGGAGGGCGTGTCAGACTTTTACTGACTAAAACCCACCCGTGTTCCTTCAGTTGCCTGTGTGCTAGGGCCACGGTATCCCTTTCGGACAAACCCGCAACCCTGGCAGGCACCGGTCCTAGCGGACCCCGTCAGTGCGTGCTGACATCTCTTTGAGGCGCGCGTGGAACACAACGCGCCATCGACCCGGGCCTGGTCCTTACCGGACGGCGAACTGCCCATAGCTCGCCGTCCGCAAGCCCGCGCCTACGGTGGCCGGGAATCGACTACCGATTCCCGCCGCCCAGGGCGTCTCCTGCGGCGACTAGGGGCGTGAGGGCGCACAGACTGCCGCTCCCTCACGCGTTCCGCCTCCTCCTTCGCGAACATTACTACTTCGCAGAAGGAGGTGACTGCTTCCCATGCACTCTCGCTCCGGATCATGGCCTGGACCAGGGCCGGACGCGAGAGATCGCCGCCGCCAATCACCTCCGTGAGGACACGGCGGTGCTCTGCCCAAGCCGGGCAGACCTCCACCGTATGCTCCACCGTGTCCTCCGAGCGATCCACACAGTGGTAACACCCGGGCGTTTCCTCCCGCCTAATCCGAAACAGGAACCTCCCGAAACACCCGTGTCCAGTGAGGACCTGTGTCAGGCGAAAGGTGAGGACGCCGTGGCGCCTCTCTAGCCACTCCTCAAAGAGGGGACTTATCGCCACAATTGCAGCGTGCCCAGCGCTGGGTTGCAACAATCGCACCCTCCATGTCGCCATGAGATCCCGCCGGAGCTCTGTCCGCTGTGCCGTGATTTCTCGCGGCAGCGGAGTTACGCCCCGGCGTTTCATCTCCTCGCGCCACTCCCATAAGTGCGCGAGAATTTTTGCCTCCAGATCCCATGGCGGCAATCCGGCAAGGAGGCTCGCTGCCTCACCGGAGACCGTGCGGTATCCCCGTACCAATCTGATGGCCATGACCCTTTGGGACGCGTTCAACCGGCGGGCAGGTCGCCGCTTCAAGGAACGCGCCCACACCGGTGCCCCGTAAAGGGCCATGGACCGCACGACCCCAGCATAGAGCCTCCGGCAAGAGGCGTTTGGACCCCCTAGATTGGGCAAGAGCCGCTTCAAGGCAGCCCCGGCCCGTTCCAGTCTGGGAGCCAAACGTCTGAAATGCTCCACGAAGTTCCACCGGCTATCGAGGAGGAGTCCCAGGTACTTCATCGTCGACTCGACTCCGATGTGAACCCCTCCTACCGTTACTTCAGAACCCGTCGGTGGCGCATTCCGAGGACCATGAAAACACATGGCCTCGGACTTGTGCAAGGCCACCTCGAGTCTCAGTTGCCGGATCCTCTCGACGATTGTCGCAACCCAACGTGTCGCTAATTCGGCCGCCGCCTGGTGCGACGTACCCTGCGCCAGGACCAGCGTGTCGTCAGCGTAGCAAACTACACTGACGCCACCTGGCAGGTATTTTGGGAGGCATACGTCTGGACTTAAAAGGGCTGATTATGACGATCATATGCCGTGTCTCCGACATACTACACAATACATTGTTTGGCAACGGTATTTTGTTTGCATAGTTCTTATAATTAATTCACTTTAATTTCAGAGATGATTATTTACAAAAAATTATAATGATAAATGATAAATGATTTATTTCTGTAAGTAGGTTTTACAAACGATAATATAATAGATAATAATAGTACATTATGATACGAGTGTGTAATGATCAATGCACACGCGTTTCATACGACGTTTTTCAACACATTTGCGAGGAGAAAACAGACTTGTTGTAAAAACTTATGCTACATTAACGTAATTATAGAGATGATACATTTAGATTTATAAAGTTCAACTGACCTTTGTTGCCAGGTACTAGCAATCTGTAGGCGTATCCGGACGTTTTTTTTAAAACTGTTTAACGTCTGTTGGTGACAATACTTTAGATTTCGTATTTTTGATAGTAACTAACAACACAACGAAAACGTTAACAAATATTTATGGAAAATGGCGCGCTGGTTTTGTTTTTTTTTTTCCGCGCGCCCCGCTTGCGATGCGCGCGCAGGTGTAAATAACTGCACTAGCGAAACTGCTAAACACCCTATAGAAAAAAAAAAAAAAATGTTTAGACTGATCGTAGTTTAGTTAGTATGGAATCCGCAATAATAGAACGTCAGTCAGGATCTTTTTCGTTTGGTTCCGGGAGGGACCACGGACAATTTAAGGTAGGAGTGAGGCGTATATATCGTAACAGCTAAATACAACAGGTATCACAAGATACCAGACTATAACTGTGACAAATAAACAGAAAAAAAAAAGCTTCTGTTCCACGACGAGATAACAGAATCCATCCAGTCACAAGCTTTTGTCTATTCATGCTTATGACAGTTACCTTAGTTAGAATATATAATAGATAATAAATGTTACTGTTACACTGTGACACCCTGTTACAAGCTCTTTCCTTTTCTCGCATAGGTGTAACACCATAGTTAGAAAGAGAAGTACCTCCGTGTATTATAACTGTGCAGCTGTGGTAACAGAGAACACACAATATTTTGTTCCCACATAGTATGAAATAACAGCCTGCTATTTTGTAACAGTTTTTTGGAACTGTTACGTGGAACAGAAACAGGCGGAACAGATATGGGATTTTACCTGTTACACCCACCCTCCTCCCACACTCTCATACTCACTCCTGATTTAAGATAAATAAATTTTAGTTAATTTTGGGACCAAAGACAATTCAGACTATTAAAAAAAAAAAAAAGACGTGTGGCACTCGGGGACTGCCGCGGTAAAGCTATTGCATAGCATTTTGTATCAACTTATGCAATTATAATTATTTATTTATTTTATTTATGCAGTATTTCTTTTTCTTTGATATTAATTTTTTTTTTTTCTTTACGGAATTTCTGGATTCGGTCCCCGCGCTCAAGGCCCGCGATAGAAGCTATGCAATAGCTTAAAAACAAAATAAATAAGTGCTGAACGTCGTAAAAGTGTATAACTACGTAAACAAAGTCAAATACTATTCAAATATAAGCATAATAACAACTTTAAAATAGACGAAAGTGTTGAACCTAAAGTAATTTTAAATAAAAAAAGAGTGACAAACTGTTTTGACAGCGAAAAAATTCCATGTACATGAGTCATTTCCAACCGTCTAGTCAAGTTTAAAAATTGTTCAACTGGAATGGTATCAACTATTTGGCAAGCTTTAATTAAGTCGTTGTAGCCTTGCGGTGCAACAGGGGAACTGAATGTACTCGTATTCGACTGGTCGAGAGTTCAAACCCCACTATCAACAATCACTTTTTGTGAAGATCATAATTTTATAAACTAATATTTATAAGAATAAAATACGCAGTACACAGAAAAAAGAACTGCCAGAAATTATTAGATCACTAGAGGGTACTGGTCTAGTAAAACCGTCGGAGTGGGGAGCGTGAGGTTTTTTGTGCGCTCAAGGCCCGCGATAGAAGCTATGCAATAGCTTAAAAGTGAACGCGCGGATTCCTTTTGGCATGAAGTTTCTTTGACGAGATTTAAAAAAAAAAGCGCAAGTTTTCGACTAGTAAACAGTTATCTGTGGCGTTACAGCACTCGTATGGTAACGTAAAGTAAAAAGCACGCGTTTTTAATACACTGCATTATGGACCTAAAAGCGGTTCAATAAGAGTCACTTTACGAGCAAGTGTGTTGAAAAATGTTTTACACCACTGTCCTGTCATTTTGAAAGTGACATTTCTTGACACTACTTTGTTTACATAAATTATCTGAATTATAGACTTTGGGTATAACAAAGATCAGAATAGTCTTGTTCAACACCCTAGTGCGAAGTCGGTTGGAACAATAGTATACTACTTACGCTAGTGTTGCCTGAAATCCGTTCTATGCAATTCATTCACAAAGATATCTATGCATTTAGAGTATACAAAGAGCATTCACTAAACATTTAGCCTTTATATCCAGGAAAATTTGCCATCGCTGTCCGTATGAGCAACGCTTACACTTTTTCAATATAAAAACACTGCGAGACTTACCTCGAAGACATCCCATCACCAGGTTGTTTCATATTCCTTTCGGAAAATCCAATCTTGGCCTCAACGCTCCCTTGCTCCGAATTTGCAGAAATTACAACAGTGTTTGTGAATCATCAGAAATCGACTTACACGGTGTATCACTTAACAAGTTTAGAAGATCTGTCTCTGTTGTACGTGAGTGCATATACTAACCTATATTTTGTTTTGTAAATTCATGTTCATATACTAGTTTTTTTTTCAGCCAAGCACTAGATCTTTGGTATCTATAAGTATGTATGTTATTATTTTTACAGTTATTTTGGTATTTACTCATAAAAATTGTCAAATTGACAATTATTTTCTATTTGCAGTATTCCGATTAAGTATTTGTATTAAGTATAAAATAAATGTTAAAAATAATTATAAAAACAACGATTTGAAACACAGGATTATCTAGTTCAGGCACGTAAGTCTCAGGAATATAATTTACATTTAAGCAAAACTGTACATATTTTTATACCTTGTAATTATTTTGAATATTTTTTTGTTATTCATTTGTATGACCGATGGTAGTTGTTCCAGGTTTGGCTGTTCGTGTATGTGAGTTTAAATGTTTGTAAACGCACCCACAATACAGGAGAAATTCCTAGTGTGGGGCAATGTTTAAAAAAAACCCAAAAAACACAGTGTTTTGTAAAGTCATAAAAATCGTGCGAAGCAGGGGTGCGTCGCTAGTAGTAAATAAATAATACAGAGATGACTAGGTGTTCTAACAAAGATAGTGTCCAGTCTGTCACAGTACTTAACTACGGCATTTCACTTACATCAATAAAGAGCATTAATTTTAACATTTAACGTAGTAATCATCTAGGTTTTGATAACTTCGTTACCTTTGCTTATTATAACGGTTTCAAAGCGGGTTTGGATATTAACGTAAAGCTGAAATGTTAAAGTAAACAAGTTAATTAATTAATTAAATGACATTTCGCATCGGTATTGTGTGAGTTAGGTGTTATCTTAGAGCCTTATTTATGATGTATTCTAATGATTTGTTCTTGCCAATAAATTACTAACTAATTATAGCCATTCGAATATTACGTAAGCAGGATTTTAATAATTTTGAACCCCCACGTCTCCCTACCCAGCAAAAGAAAGCAAAGCTCATACCCCCCCTCCTATGCTTACAAAACATTGGTATTTCGTTAATCTATTTCGGTTTCTTTATATTATTTCGTTTGTTATTCATGAGTTTAGAAATAAGGAATTTATCTATCCATACTAATATTATAAATGTGAAAGTAACTCTGTCTGTCTGTATGTTACGTTTTCACGCCTAAACCGCTGAACCGATCGTCATGAAATTTGGCAGCGATATAGCCTGGGATATGGAGAACGGCATAGGCTACCTTTTTACGCGATAACCGACATCCACGCGGGCGGAGCCGCGGGCAAAAGCTAGTAGACTATAAATTAATTGAATGTAATTTCCATTGCCCATTTAAGTAACTTCCCTACTTCGGTTCTTACTAACCATAAAACACCGCGTGAGAGCGAGTAAGCAATATCAATTATTTTGGGAAATCCCTGAACATGGGGTTGCCATCTTTGTTTAAATCAAAATCAAGTAAATTTTGCAGATTTTATTTAAAAAGTAAATAAATAAATGTTGCTGACGTAATCACTTTCCAGACCCCCCGGTCCCCATGGCATCAAAGATAATCAAAGCAAAGACCTCGCCTCCTTTGGGTCTACGTAATACTTGAATGATCCCTCAGCAAATTTGTAGAAGAGCTGACTTTCGAGGGTTACACAGTTGGAAAACTAACCGGTTGGTTTTTGAATAGCCTCGTTGGTCTAGTGGTCGCAAGCGCTATTGTTAAGCGTGAGGTCCTGGGTTTGATTCCCAGGTCGGGCAAAGTGTTATAAGTATTTCCATCAGAAATTTCGCAGTAGCAGCCCGGAGTCTGGATTTGTGCCCGAGTGATGGTAATAGGCTCGACCCTTATTACATGGAACTTACAAATATATACCTGGCGAAATGTTGGTTTACTATAGGCACACCTCTACCTAACTCTTCGGGGATTACAGCCGTGATGTTATGTTATATGGTTTTTGGAATATTCAGTTGCCAGTCAATCTTCCAGTGGCTTTGTATGTATTAAGCCTTACTCAAGTCTCGCCTCGTCCCACGGGTCCCGCCCAGTCAGTTTACAGCACTTGTAATTATAATTACTACGACACAAATATCTTAATATGTACCCTATGTTTAACAATCTACGAGTATGACCAATTCACGGATGACGTAGCAGACAAATGCATTAAATCTTTAAGGAATAGGCTATGTTTACACAATTTTAAGTCTGATAAGTACCGTTTGTGGGTTCGGGAGCACTTCAAAGAGATATAATGTATAAAAGTTTTCATAGTCCTTGAACACTTTTGTAACCACCTTCTCGTTTAGTTTTACTTATTCGATTTTCGATAAGAAGAGATATTTCCTAAATAGTTCCATTTACGTTGAACTTGGGGAGGCAGTGCTCAGTGGCAGTGTGGCACTCCCTCTCGAAAAGAGGGGCGGGGAGGGTGAGTGGGGTTGTGGGGGGGTTCCTGCAGTGGGGACACTATAGGCTGATTATGTCACGATGAACTTGATGAGTTTGTAATCACAATCATATCGTAATCATAAATCTTAATTTATCTCAACATAATATTACAGGCACTGGTTAATAAAATGCACAATCTTAAAAAGAGAAAGATGATGTCTGAGGTAGGACGGTTGTAACGTTACAAATAACCCAATATTATATGCTATTTATTATAAATAAATGTGCGAATGAGTTGACAGTTTGGCGCCCAACGTGGGGCCCCCCACGTTGGGGCGGGGAGGGTGAGTGGGGTTGTGGGGGGGTCCCTGCAGTGGTGAAATTATAGGCTGATTATGTCACGATGAACTTGATGAGTTTGTAATCACAATCATATCGTAATCATAAATCTTAATTTATCTCAACATAATATTACAGGTACTGGTAAATAAAATGCACAATCTTAAAAAGAGAAAGATGATGTCTGAGGTAGGAAGGTTGTAACGTTACAAATAACCCAATACTATATGCTATTTATTATAAATAAATGTGCGAATGAGTTGACAGTTTGGCACCCAACGTGGGGCCCCCCACGTTGGGCGCCAAACTGTTAACTTATAAATATTGGGTTATTTGAGTTTCAGATCATCCGGTTGTAAGTAAGTTTGTAAGTTCATTTTCTTCATGAAATAATAACCTTAATATATTGTTCCTATCTACATGTCTCAACTTCAGCTAATTAGTAAATACAAAAGTAATTAATAAAATAAAGAGTGGGCACACCAACGCATTACGATAAAATAGTCGGTGAAGTGTCGATGGTGTGCGTCCGGCCTCACCGTCGTTATAGCGCACCGCGACCGGCGCACGCGCTGCGGGACGCTGCAGTGATAAAAACAAACGGACCGCCTTGTTTACCACTTTTAAATACTTGGGTTACATTAAAATAAGCTACTATTTGTTTAAGAGTTTTTGTGAGGTGATTTTCGAGTGAGATATAATTATTGAGGAACACTTAGAAAGTATTTACGTTAACCCTGACCCCAAATTCCACTAATTTAGAAAGGTTTCAGTGGTCTCTTGATTATATGTTTTTGACAGATTTGTCACACAAAATGTGTCAAAAACACACTATAGAGAGATTACGTACCTATATAAGTGGAGTCAGGGCCCTGGTCTTATGACAATTGTTGCAAGCTTCAGCCCAGTCAATCTGATATCTCAGCCTTCGATTAAAATACTGATGACCGCCGACTTCAACATTGAAGTTAAACACTATAACAGGGCCTCAAGTCTGCTATTACAATACTGTCAGAACGGTCTCGCCATTGTGAGTATTTGACAGTGTTTGTATGGCAAATCTATTAAAAACTCACAATGAAGAGACCATTGCAACGTTTGTACATTAGTAGACTTGGCCCCCTGATGATGAGGCGCCTAACGTAGTGCCTGGCATCTCTGTTAACCTACAGCTTTCACGAAGATATTTTTCAAATTAAGTGTCAATGGCGATATTCTTAACAACTTCACTTGCTTACATTGTATAAGTTTTTTGATGCGGCCTATGTCCATCATTGGATGTTTGCAGAAATTTTGCTTTCGAGCTGTTCACAAAAAAAAAAAAAAACTTTCAGTAGTAGTGGATATTATTAAACGTTCTCACGTAGAAAGTTGTAGTTATGGATCTAATTATATAATATGTGGCGCTTGACCCCTGTCTTGTTTGTCTGTCTGTGCGTCACAACTGTTGCCAGTTTGACAGATTAGGGGCGCTTCGAACGTTTTTGTTATTCAATATTTAGAGCACAACAACTTTAGTCATGATGTGTGTGAGAATTGGTGATTACCCAAGACCACAGATTAAGACAGATGGGACACTCCGCAAATGATTTAAATAAAAAGCGAATCTTACTACGACACAATAAAGTGCAATTCAGGTCACACAACGCTTATTACCTACAGTTATATTCACCTACAAGTTGCCTCTTTTTCTATCTCGTAATTCTTATACCAGCGGCGCGCGTCAGTTCTACTGAATTAGCCCAGTGAGATGGGCCCGCCACGAACTTGTAGCTTCATACCTAAACTGCGGAATGTCACACCTGTGTTAATCTGTGCCAAGACTGAAACAATAGGTACCTAAATTTGTCTCATTTCAGAATTCAGACTAGTTTGATATACTTACAAGTTGATAACAGTTATGTGTTTATGACCAATGCAGAAAAAAAGAGAAGTTTTGCGTCTATCGAAGCAGATAGTCCTACCTACCATTCTATGGCAGTGGACAGATTCAGACTGCGAATTGTGAAGTATGATTCTATGTTAAGAAAGTAAGTGAATGAACCACATTAAGAAAGTAAGTAAATGAACCACATTTCCACATTTTAACAAGGAAATAAAATTGTTTTACGGTAAAGCCATCAGTTGTGACCATATTATCAGCTTTATAACGAAAAGTTTATAATGGTTGCAACAAGATGCGGTGACTCTTGCGCATTCGTCCGTGCATCACACACTGTATTTGCCAGTTTCAGATCACAACCATATGTGGTTAGCTTCTCTTAGATCTTTGTTGAATTCACTCATTTGGAACAGGAATTGGAGGCACCGAAGTTTTATTTTGCAAATACAGTGTGTGATGCACGGACGAATGCGCAAGAGTCACCGCATTCGTCCGTGCATCACACACTGTATTTGCAAAATAAAACTTCGGTGCCGGACAAAGATCTAAGAGAAGCTAACCACATATGGTTGTGATCTGAAACTGGCAGATTTTGTAATAATATACCTAACGAGTATCAATTAGAAATTCATTCATTAACAACGTATGATTACCTTGATTGGCACGTTTCTTATAAATACTTTATAAAATATTTGATTTTATGAATTGGTTTTCTTAATCGTCTTGAAATACAACTTACATAGTCTATGAAAATGATATAGTTCATGCACACGATGCTAGAAGGGACGTTGGCAGATCAATAGCCAGGCGGATTGAAGACCTACAGAAGATCTTGAGGAAGACCTGGAATACACTTGCAGACCAGGGAAGCATGGCACGTACGGGACGAGGCCTATACTGAGCAGTGTGTGGAACAAAGCTGCTGATGATGATAATTATGCACATAATATGTTTTGTATTTGTATATCACAAACCATCCACGTGAAGTTAGCAGAACATTTATTTACTATCACATGTGAGGATGTTTACTGCTCATCCCTTGAATGTACATTTTAATATATTTTTTATTCACATGACTTTACTAATTAAGAGGCTACCGAGCGCACAGTGGCGCCCTCATCGTTATTTCGGTGATTTCTTTTATTTTAGAATGAAAATGCAGAAAATAAGCTCGTCAAGTTGTGCTTCACAAGACTATACGTTATTATTACTACAAAAAGTAGTTTTAAATTGTTATGTTTTATTGTAATCATTAAAATGGAGCTTAGTGGCCACTATTTTCCGTTTTAATGATTACAATAAAACATAACAATTTAAAACTACTTTTTGTAGTAATAATAACGTATAGTCTTGTGAAGCACAACTTGACGAGCTTATTTTCTGCACTTTCATTCTAAAATAAAAGAAATCACCGAAATAACTATGAGGGCGCCACTGTGCGCTCGGTGCAGTCTTAAGGGAAATTCTTTGTCTATAATACCACCTCAAATGACGATGTATTGAAGCGCACACATCAGTCTTCTTAATTTAATTGTGACCCTGTCGACACTACGCTCATAACTTGATTAATTAAGCGTATTCATCGTTTCAAACACTTAAAATATTTGTTCAACTCAAAGCGGAAGAGAGCGTGACCATCCAACTAGCTTCAAAACAGACACTCCTTCTCCTTGAACCACATTAATTGCCGAAAGCGCTTCATCAAAGGACCGATTACAATAACGATCGCCGATTATTCGATAAAAAATCAATATTATTTCGATATATCGATACCATATAAGGTATGACTTCATCTTCTAAATAGAGCCAGGTGCTCACGATTGAGGATCATGAATAAGTCATTAAGGCTCCCCTGAACTTGTGACCTATGTCTCTGTTGAACACAATCGTAGAATAACGTATCGGTTCGCGATGAGCCGCTATTATGCGAAATACTCGTTATTTCTTATAATTTTTGAAAGTATGACATTGGTTGTAATTTTTTCGAGTTTTGTAACACTCATTTATCATCGTTACGCAATGTTTGACAGAGTTAGTTATAAGGTTTAATAAGTAGGTGCGTTTGCATGTGTTATTAACAACATTTTTTGAGAGTAGTATTTTTTTACACAATATATTCGCAAAATAATCGCTTTATGCCTCTCTAATTAATGAAGGTTAACCATAAGCTCAGTAAAAAATTCAATAACACAACCCTTATTTTTTATAGTACTTACGGAAGGACTCAGTTCAATATTTTTCGACCTAAAGATAACCAACATGAACCATACTTACCATGTTAAATTAATAAATAAATAAATAATCATAAGTACCATAATTATTCAGAAGACCGATGTATAGTTAGAGTAGAATTTTCAAAAGACCGATGCATAGTTTTCTGTTAGTATCTTTCCTATCAATATAGTTCACATACACTACTCTTAGTAAGATAAACACAATGCTACTCAATACATCAGAGGCTGTCTAATAACATCTCATTAAGATCGTTTAGTGGAACAAATAGGCGATGCTCAGTCGATCGGTTGGCTAAGCGCTCGATAAATGCTCTATAAATACAGCTGTTGGCACAATAGCACGAGCGATTGAGCTGTGGTAGGGTTTACGCTTTGAATAAGGCATTCCAAATAGAAAAAAAATAATGAAAACAATAATGAATATCTTTTTATCGAGCTTTCTGGGTTGTGAAAGCTTCGGTAAAGTTGGCCGCAAAACTTTAGTAAAGTGGTCTCAAAACACAGGTAAAGATGATCGCAAAACATAGGTAAAGTTGATCGCAAAACTTACATAGGTAAACTTAATCGCAAAATTTAGGTAAAGTTGGTTGCAAAACATAGTTGAAATTGGTCGCAGAACCGACTCAGTTTCTTCGTACTATGCTAGAGTAACTTTAAGACTACCTAAATTCAGAAAAAAAGGGCATAGTAGACGGAAAGGTGATCTTCATAGTTCAAATGAATTAACTCAGCATATCGCAAGCATCGAGTACATATACCTCCTATGACTCAAACAAACATGGGTCTTACTTTATAACCGACGAAAAAAATTAGAGGTTCTCAAGTCGTCGCACGTATATATTTTTTATAATTGTGTCTGTCACGTCCAACCACACTTAAATTTTAAATTCGGAAAATAGTAGATTATTCACAAAAATCAGGTAATTCTATATCTTCTGAATAGTCATGTTTGTCAATAAATCTCGCAGTGAACCTAATAACCCCTCGTGAACTACATGTTAGGAGCACGTCGGGCTAATTCGTGATGCTTCGGGTGACACAATACTGGATTCAGTTACAAGATGTTACTCTGTACTATTGATGGATTCGAACTATCAATTTACTTTACGATGCAATTTTGTTTAGGTGAATCTGTTTTGATTGGAATACTGGTTTATTTTGTTAGATTTCTGCATACAAATCTCGTTACACAGGATCGTTCCATTGCTTAATGGAATGGTCCTGTGTAAAGCTTGTTCATAACTTAAGAGTCCGCAATACCTCAAATTGCGTAGCATGATCCTCTTGCATCGAAAATCTGCATTTCGAAATAAATATATGGTAAAGTTGAGGATTGACCAAAACACGATTCTATAAAATTTTCTTGTGAGAAAAATTACAAAGTTACCTCCAAACCGAACAATAAACCGCTAAGTATCAAAAAAATACTTAAAATTAGATCATGAAACTTTGCATAATAACTAGAGATCGGATAATCGGATGCATATTTACCTCAAGTTAATTATTAGATTTGAAAGTATGGAAGCAGCTTCTTAAAATATTTTTTTTTGTAAGAAAATATCCTGTGATGCCAGGAATACCGGCAATGCATAACTAGTCGGGTATATAGTATGGAAGCGACTACTAAAATATTAATTATTGAAAAAAAAAAAAAACCCAGGATTCTTGGATTGCATAACTATTCAGATGCATATTTATTTAAAATTATTTTTACCGGTGTAAGTGTAAGAGTAGGGGTGGTGTGTGTTAGTTAAAATTAAAATGAAACACCGGACACACGGTTCACATAAGGGACAATCACAAGATTGTGTTATTCGCAGATGACACTTCCCTCATTTTTAAAATCAAACGTCAGTTAGTCAACTTTGAACAAGTTAACGATGCACTCTCTAAAGTTGTTCATTGGTTTAATGTAAATAATCTTCTCCTGAACGAAAAAAAGACTAAATTCATTAAATTTTCAACGCCAAATGTCAGGCAGCTAACTACTAATGTTCAACTTAATGGAATAGATTTGGACCCTGTTGAGTCGACGGTTTTTCTTGGAATAACGATTGATGGTAAATTACAATGGGGCCCACACATAGAAAAATTGTCAGGAAGGCTAAGTTCGGCCGCCTATGCTGTTAAAAAAATTCGACAGATAACTGATTTAGATACTGCCAGAATTGTTTATTTTAGTTATTTTCATAGTCTTATGTCATATGGGATTCTTCTCTGGGGAACCTGTGCGGATATTAATACAATCTTTGTTTTACAGAAAAGGGCTGTTCGAGCCATTTATAACCTTGGTGCAAGAGATTCCCTTCGGGAAAAATTTAAAGAAATAGATATTCTGACTGTAGCCTCTCAATATATATTTGAAAATCTATTGTATGTACACAAAAATATATCAAATTTTAAGAAAATGTCCGATATTCATAGTCTAAATACCAGAAATAAACACAATCTTGCTGTAAGTACATCGCACTCGCCTCCACAGAGTAGGCAACTCATTCATGGGTCAATGTATACGCTTTTACAACAAACTTCCCATTGAAATTCGAAACTTACCCATTAAACGATTTAAAAGCTGTATTAAAACCAAACTTTGCAAAAAAGGGTACTATAACATTTCTGATTATTTAGAAGAAAAAAAAGCTTGGGATTGAACTGTTCGCTCTGCTTAAAGCCATTTGATTAAACCGTAAAACTTGACATTTTAATAATTATACAACGTTTTATATACATACCTAATTATTGACATTATTAAATATTATATACAAAATGACATGAATATTTACTTTGAAAAGTATTACATATATTACTTTAATTATTGTGAATGTGAGCACTATGTGGGTCATTTATTTTCTTTAAGATTATCTCTTTTTTTCCTCTTTCTCAAGTAGTTTTAATGATGGTCTGGTTTTTTGAGTACTTTATGCGGCCTACCCAAATGTCCTTTCTTTGGTATTGTTCGTCGAGTCGTTGAGCTCCTTAAATCCTGAGTTGAGCTACACGTTTACTGACAAATGCTTGCACTGACTGGACAGGTCCACTCAAAATTGTGTGGTTCTTTCCTCAAAAGACCATTTCAGACACGGATCTACATGGTCCTCACATGATCTGACCAAGATTATGTCTGGACTTTAAAAGAGACTTTGACCCCTGAGTTTGTTTCGCCATTTCTTCTCAGGGATAGTCAGATAGGAAATGTCGACTTCCTCAAGCTTGTTTTTATATTTTTTATATGACGTGTAAAAGTGATTCCGATATCCTATTTACAGAATAAACGATTTCATTTCATTTCGGAACCGCGGGATTTATTCGATACAAAAGCGCTTTCCATAATAGCAAACATCTCAACTTTAGGTGAATATGCATCCGATTTCTAATAATAACTGAACTAAATATAAAGCAGATACTAATTACATGATGCAGATACTTATATATTTTTTTAACATTATTTTCACCGTAAAAAAAATACCTAAACTGTCGGCGCCTTCGAGCCTTTTCCCTGCCGCATGCCGCCCAGCACCCTCTTTGTTTCGCATGCTCGCGTAACTGCGAGCAGTAGTGTGCAAGCGAGATAAAGAGTTAGGTGGCGCTGAGGTATTATAGACTCTTTGGTTTACATTTGTTGAAGGAGTTTTGAGTTTTGTTTTTATTTGTTTTTATCATTACGCAAAAGAAAAACGAAAACGCAGTAATATATTTTGATGGTATAAACTGCTAAGAAGCTGCTGCTCTAAATTCTACTGCTAGTCTAAGCTCTATTGTTACATTTGGGATTTTTGGTTTGAACATCATTTTTAAATTCAGGCCATATCATTTGGTCCTTTGCGGCTTTCAGTCTTGTTTTCCGATGCATGTTAATCGGTCCGTCGCGCGTTGGTTTTAAGTTATTTAATATTATTATTAAAAGCGTGTGACATCCCACTGCAGGGCAAAAGCCTCCCTACTCTCTTTCCACTTCTCTCTGTTTAAAGCAGCTAAGGACCAGTTCTTGTTGAAGGAGTCCAGCTCATCGTGCCATCTCCGTCTAGACCTACCCGCGATGTCCATGCCATCCGTTTCAAGTACATAAATAAAATATTATTATATGTTTTTGCCTTCAGCTGATATAGCGCTTATGTCTTTACCTATCTATCTTGCGATGAAGACTGATAAGACGATCTTATCGAAGCAGCAACCACACGATAATGTTTATAAAACATGGCTACATGTAATTAATACCATATACTTTTGTAGTAGCACCACCATAACAATATATCACTAATATACCACTGGCTTTCATATGCGTAACCTATAAAAATAACATTCAAATTAAAACTGGTAGTAATATGATCCGCGTATGCCAAGAATTTACTCTTATTCGACTAATTTATAGAAAGAGCGTTATATTTACATAAAATATTAGTGTTGTTGTATATATCTTGTATTTTATGTATTTTTGTGGTATGTTCTTGTTTTAATTAATATTAGAAATAAGTGGATGAGGTTTTGAGTCTGTTTTTTTTGTATTTAAAGACTAGGAATGCCCTGTGTCTTTTCTTTTTCTTGAATCATTTATTCTGGTATGCACGGCTATATATCAAGGTATACTTTCCAATATAAGCTGACCTCTCATTGTACGGGAATCCAATACAATGCGAGATTAGCTTATACGAAGGAAATGTATAGCTAGATTTGTAGCCGTGTATACTAGATTCTGCCCGCGACTTCGTTTGCATGCACTTCAGAATTGGGTCCAAAGTGAAACAAAAACTGCTAATTTTAACATAAATAGATAACAGTCGTTAACCCACGTCATTTACCGGAATAAAAAGTATTCTGTGTTAATCCAGGTTATAAACTATCTGTGTGCGTGTGTTCATCCAAATCCATTTAGCCTTTTTTGCGTTATTGAGTATCAATCATCAATTTTTTTTTAACATTAGTAAGATGGCAACATAGATAGGTATGAAAGATTTATTTTTAAGTAGATCAGCTGGGTTTTGAAACAATGAATTTTCAGTTATAGCGACTGCAGGTTAATATGGGACAAAGGCATAGGGGTGGGTGAATAGAGTTTTCAAATACGGTGAATGCAAAAAAGAAGCTCAGTGATTATCACTTCACTACATATTATAAAACAAAGTCCTCCGCCGCGTCTGTCTGTCTGTCTGTCTGTCTGTTCGCGATAAACTCAAATACTACTGCACCGATTCTCATGTTGTTTTCACCAATGGATAGCTTGGTTCTCGAGGAAGGTTTTAGTATATAATTTGTTATGTTTTTGTATGCATTTTTGTATGGATTAACGATATTTGTTGGAGGTGTCGGAGAAAAATAAGCCGTCTGGGAGCTTTCAACGAAAACGCTGTCTAAACCCTTTGAGATATAACAAAATAATGTATGGTGGAATTGTGTATCATAAAAAGGTCTTCAAAAAAGTCCGCGATGGCATATGTCTATCTCTTAAGGATAACATACTATAACCATTTTATTGACTTTTTGTAGGTATTTGTTTGCCGAATTTTACTCTTGGAAATACGATTACGATAACAATACGCTATAATATCAGTAGCTATTAGCCAAATTATGTTCGTAGATAAATAAGCTAGCTACTTACGTGTATTTCAAACAGTATACAATAATATTTATCATAAAAACATTACTAAACACGGCGGCCTTATGATCAAAATTTGTGCATTCCAAAACTTTCGTTACTTTTTCACTGACATATTTATCACTTTTCGATAAACTAACACTCAATACGAAATCTACACTTATTTCTCAGTAATTCTGTATAAGATTCTTCTAAGATTAAACCGTTTTCTCATTGAATCCATTACTTTACGCACGTATAACCTTGATGAATGTTTACATTAAGTATCGCGTCACACCGCCACACGACCACAGAGTATAGACGTATTTCGTTTTTTTTTTTTTCGTTCGTTTAGTGGTGTTCCCGCTAAAATGTCAACCGGTCAAGTATTAGTCGATTAATCGAATTCTACATCCAGATCGTGATGCAAGTACAAAATAAATGTCAAATATTTCGTCCAATTGCGAACGTGACCCTGAGAAAATTATGCACCAACGGTGTTCATTAGACATTTCGAGCGTTTTCTCCGGACAAACGGTGTACTATCCGACATTTCGGAGGATTTCGTTTTGTTTTTACATCGTTGGTACTTACGTGAATTATTTTAAAATTATTATTTGTGTCGCATTTTTATTTCGTGTTGTATTTGGTACAATTGATTGCTTTAAGAATTTGAGTGAAATTTCGTATTTTGATTTTGTGTTTGTTATCTTTAGGTAAAGATTCATTCACGTTCAGAACATAAGTACTTTTACTATATTAAATCATTTGTTTCGGTTTCTATTCACATAGTGAGTCACATTAAAATTAATATTAAGTTAGAATTTTGAGATATAGCCTGGGATATGGAGGACATAGGGTACTTTTTTATGCGATAACCGACATCCACGCGGGCGAAGCCGCGGGCAAAAGCTAGTTGATTTATAAAAAAGGAAGATTTGTTACTCGCTCCTGGAAGTGAACCGCATCAATTATGCCGACCGGCACAATTGATTTTAGTCTCAATCGAACTGGCGTTTGTGTAGCTCGTCAACTAAAATTACCGCAATTGTCTAAAAACGCAGCAACAATGCCTTCCTGTGTTTTCAAAATGTGCACAAATAATTCAAAAACCAAAAATAAGTTCCCCGGGATAACTTTCCACTCATAAGTATGTGGCGGCATATACAACGCCACATGTAAACTACGCATCAAAGACCTTGCGTCACAAATCCTTCATCACGCAATCAGAGTTTACCGCACGACTAGCATATTTTCATCCCGACATGAACGGTCGGGCAGTTGCTCACCAGACACGACACCCGTCTGGTCGGAGAACCCTCCCTTTTCTATAGAGTATGAGTGAAGTTTACACCTTGTTCCTCATACCTCTATATCTATAAGTACATCAAAACTTATTTTCTTTAAAATTCTCCTGATTAATATTGCTTTCTAGGTCGCCATTTGTTTCTGAGTTGTTATGGGTACGTAACAGTGAGAATTATTGCTGTCTCGTTTCCGCTACAGCCCGCGTCATATCTCTTTATTTCGGTTGTTGATGCATGATGCACGACATCGGGAAATGTAGTTGTGTGGGTGTGTTTATATACATGTAATTGTTTCTAGTCCAATAATGTTTACGTGACATTACAGCGGTGCCTTATCTTCCTTTTTTATACATCAATGTCTGTGATATAATAAAACGCTTAGTAATGTAAAATAATAACAAGCCTTCGTAAGTCTGTTCATCTTAAAGTATCATATATAAAGTTCATCCATAAATTACGTCACATCTTAGGGGGTCAAAAAGTGTGACATCTTGCTACAATGGGGGGACGAACCATAAACTTCAACTTTAAAATAATACCAATTTTTTCATTATTATTATTATAAAGTTTAATTTAAAATCGCAAAATATGTGACGTAACACCAGTGATCGACACACCAATATGACCACCAGCAAGGACGGGGCCATTTTGAATAATCATAAAATTCGTGTGACGTAATTTGTGGATGGCCCCTTGCAGGATATTCGATGGTGTCTGTGTGCGAGCCACTAATGTCTCCTAGTAGCAATTTTTTAATGGCTGGAGGGACCATAATTTCTTACAGTTTAACGACTTTAATCGTTGTTTTCGAAAAGCGGACATATTAAATTAGTCATGTTCATAATTTAATTAATAATGATAGTATGACTGCCATTTAGAGTTAAATTACTGATAAATAGTATGTTTAATGTGCTGTAGGAATAACTTAATATTTAAGGGGTTTATTCATAAACGTTGCTTAAAGTTAAGTGACGTTCAAACGTCAAAAATGTATGGTTAAACAGTCGCTAATCATTACTTAACTTTAAGCAGCGTTTATAAATAAACCCCTTAGTGTTCACACATTAGGGGTATTTGACCAAATTATCTTGAAACGCGGTGGAATTTGGAACTACTTTGACGAATTTGACAGACGTTTGACGTTTTCCTTAGCATGCAGCGCCATGATGAAGTGTCAAGTTAAGATGGTCATGTAAAAGTTTTTTTAAATTGCTGAATTATGATCATAATCAGTTTAATTTCGTAATCAGTAGGTGTGCGTGGCAGCCATTTTATCATATAGTGACGTATTTATTGTCTGAAATGTTGTTTTTAATTTGTGCGAATTTTAATTGCCTAATTCATTTGATTATCTTTGTAAATCATGCGGAGAATATTTTTTTTTACAAAACATTGCAAAGTGTATTTGGTAGAAGAGAAACATTACATGAACGGCTTTTATGATTAGCGAGTCGAAAACAGAATATAAATATTCACACAATTTGCTAAAATACTTTTAACTGCCAATTAAAATTCCTAGCAACAATCTACATACAAATACGAACATAACATACACCGCCACAATTTTAATAGCAATTACCCACGATTCACTCTATAAATATTTCACAATACTGTATTGAATATCGGCCAAAAATCCAATCGGTAGACCTCGGGTGACCCCAGTGACCCCGGGTCGTGACCCCCGCAGTATTAATTACGTCGCGTGCAATTTCCAATGTTTCTGCGCTTGCGCAATGACGTCACATCCGTATAGAGGGGTGATGGGCTGTATGAGTTTGAATTAGGAAGATAAATGTTATTGGTTGGAGGTTTATTGAAAGCTGTCTCTTTGCGATGGTGATCGTTAGTGTGGTGTGAAGATGTCCGATTGATTCTCACATAGAGTATAGTGTGTCAGAAGATGAAATTTACCAAAATGTTTAATTTAATTATGCTCAAGACCTTCATCCGCTACCTCCATATAGTAATTTGATATAATAAACGATTTGACTTTAATTGTTGGCAGGTTCGGGGCTAAAATGAAGCAAGTGCACCACTATTGTAGCTATGTTTATTGTTTGTAATTAAGTTAAAAATATCTCTTGAAGTGGGAGTTCTAACCAATGTAAAAAACAATTAGCTTTTTATGCAGATTTTTTATTTTGAAATCATTTTAATGAACGACTAAAATATAATGTAATAAAGAATAGCTTGAAACATTTATTAGTAAAACTAATTAACGTTCATTAAAGTTTTGCACTGATGTCGCCTTTCCTTTGCCGATCACAAATCAGCATTATCCGCAATATTATACAATCAGAAAGAATACAGGCACTAAGTACAAAAACCGATCACAAGATTCGACGGTGAGTTTGATTTGAAACTGAACAATGCGATCCTCCTTGACCAAGACTGCACCAATCAACTCACAAACATATCGCAAAAATCTCCCATAATTCCTACTCCGCATATAATTATCAATAAGCCTGGCTGCCACGGTCACGCGATTGTATCGTAAACACTGCGACGGGTATTAGCTATAACGGTTATATTGAAAACTGCTTATTAAACGTTTTTGTTGTTAAAGAGCGGTATCTGGTAGACTGCTTTTGATATGAGCCGGTATAAGGCCGCTTGTACACGCTAAGAAAAGTCACCGGGCCTACGCAAGAATTCGTGTCATTTCTACACTCGAACTGTGTACACTGCCACGGTGCTGAACAAGAAAAAGTCTTGTCTGCGCTTGACAGGACGCGCTCTGAGTTGTTGCGGAATAGGGAGGGTTGTTAGTGTAAGTTTAACGCGTGGACGTGATCTTCACTCGCAAACAATCGCAAATTAATAACAGACTTGACGTGAGCAGCCTACACACGACTGCCCGAAAATAATCTTATCGTGTACACGTTCATATTTGTCTTGTCTGCAGCAGACACGACAAGTTTTCGTGCCTAGGTCCGACAAAATTCTTGTCGTGTACATGATGAATTGGTCCTGTCTGCAGCACACACGGTGAATTTTCGTACCGTGTACAAGCGGCCTTAGGATGCGTGTGGATTTGGTAATGGTGTGTCTGATGGACTTGCAAGAGTTGTGTTTGTTATGTTGGGGTCGACATGATACACGCAGATGTGACCAAACATTGTAGGCTATCGTAACAATAGATCGAACTGCGTCCCAATAGTCACCGGGATAGTGATTCATCAAAGAATTCGAAGCTGCTGATATGACCACAGCAATCAATTTGTCTAGCCTTTTCCAACGATGTTGTGTGATGGCTTCCAGTCTAACCAGATGCTGCTGAATACCAGTATTTTACATGGAACGATTGCCTATCTGACCTCCACAACCCAGTAACTGGGTAATACGATACCCCTTGGTAAGACTGGTTGTCAGACTTTTGCTTCTGACAACCCGTAACGACTGTGAAAGACCCATGAATGACAGCCGGGAAAACGGCTTAACGTGCTTTCCGAGGCACGGAGAAGTCTCGGTATGTAAAGATGGTCACCCATTTACGGACCAACCCCGGCAAGTGTAGCTTAACCTGATGAATCGACGCGTGCGGCTGTTATTACTTAGCCACGAGCTTGCTAATGTGACCACAGCATTAGCACGATACATTTTTAGGAAGCAACACGTACGAAGCATCACTCTTGCGTTTCGATGTGGACGTCATGGTGCAGGCCAAAAGTAAGTGGTGATATCGCGATGACGTAGTGCTGTCAAACGCATGCTGAATCAGCATGATGTTGATTGTACAATTTGACTTTGACGGAGCCTTTAGTAGCAAGGGTTTGTTTTCGTAGGCAAAGTGTTAATACTCACGTGTGTTTGACCGTATCTTAGCTGTATTTTTTAAAAAATAATATTGTATTTAAACTGTAAATTGTATTTAGATGGTGTTGTTAAACTTAGAACTCGTAATTATCGCATAATGCGGTAATAACTAACAGTTATTAAAACTGCGGGAAAACAGAAATCTAAGACGGATGCCAAAGGAAGTAGCTGACAGTGTTGTTAGACACTGATTGAAATAAAACGTAATTGTATTCAAAATCTACCTAGAGCCTAGAAATCGTGTAAATTCTCTGAACAAAATTATCCTCACCGACTTCCCCGACATAAAAATGGTGCTTTATTTGTTGTCTGTCTGACCTAAGGCTACCCGTATTTACCTTATTACAAGAAGTAGTATGTTAAAATAAAAACAGTTGAGAGATGTCGTGGGACACCCGGTTCGAAAGAAGTTCCTTTCGCTTTTGCGCTTTATGACCTGAATACGTCTTTAAATATGCTTCTTTTGGGTTGCAACTCAGAAAACTGATCAATCTAAATCAAAATCAAAATATTTTATTTCACATAAACCTACATGGGCACTTATGAAACGTCAGAAGCTAGGTTCATGGTTCCAATTAGTCGTTTCCTATGAAGAAGAGCCGGCAAGAAACTCCACGGTTACTCTTTTAAAAATAATTGGCTTTACAATATTATCAACTAACACTGTTAATAAATAGGTATGGGAGGACAGTGTAGGCCTGATGATAACAAAATCGGACGATACAGTTTAGTGTTGTAGCTACATATCTATGATCTACATACATCCAAAATTTAATTATACAACTCGATAGCTAAGGTATCAAAGAAATCGTTACAAAAAAACATAAGGCTGGGTAGACACGGCAATACACCGCACGTTTTTTACAACAGCATAAGCAGCCTATAACGTTCCCATGTTCCCACTGTTGGGACAAAGACCTCTTCGAGAGGGAGTGGGCCGTTCGCCAAGTGTGCAGAGTATTAACATGCAATAAGGAACCAAGAAGTTCACGCGTTTGTAAGCGTTGATTTAGTATACCTACATAAACTCCTAAAACCAAAAAATACAAGATTTCCATTAGCAAAACGTCTCAAAATAGGAGTTATGGCGTATTGCGTCTGCAGTTAGTACTGTTAGCGTCGCGGGTCGCGTGTGATGTGAGCGGCGCGCCTTGACCCGCACTACGAGCAGGCACATCTCCACGCGAGGACGTAGGGGGCTGGATGTACCACTTGATGAGAAACGGAGTTTAGGGTTTCGTTGGAACCCATATAGTTTCGCCATGTCAGTCTGTCTGTCTGCAGGGTAGCTCAGAGACCCTTAGTACTAGAAAGCTTTAATTTGTCATGGGTATACTTAATAATCACGCCTACAAAGTGGAAAAGTAAAATCTTGAATTTTTTTTTAGGTTATATAAAAAAAAAAAAACTCAGTATACAGTCTTGCAAGGTTGTTAGTGTGTTTTACCAATAACCCTGTATATGTAGTATAACAACTAAGGGCCGGTTATTTCAAACGACTGGTTAACGTCACATACGTACGTCAAATAATAACGATTACATATGATGTTTAACGTTCGTTAAATACAAAGCGTTGTTTCACTGCATAAAAAACCGATCATCAAACTTCAAAAGTAGAAGAATAAATTGACGTTAACCAGTGGGTGCTTCGTGCCTCAATATGAAACTTTATAAAAGGTATTAGAAAATTCTAGACACACTTACTGAGGTAGCTAATTGAGCCGATTTTAATCATTCCTTCTCAGTCACGAGATAATAATGTTTTAAAAGGAGTGGCGCTAGTGGACCGGTGACAGCGCTCTTAATATCGTCGCGGTTGACGTTGAAATTCCAGCAAAAACTTTTATCGCTTGGATACGAGGCTTTTGGCTACTTTGCATGGGTGTATTTTTTTATTTTATTGTAATGCGTGTTTTGCTTGTGCAAAATAAACAATTTGACATAACTTTATATTTTTTTCTTTTTTACATTCATTTCAATTCAGACGAGTTCCGGGATCTTCACTGCCACATCTAGCTCCCTACATCGGTGTCACAAGCGATACCTAACGCAAGTTGAAACCACTTGTGTAACAGTAGTAAAGTGTGCGCACAATAACCATGTTATAGGTCATTTTGTGTAGATGAATACGTAATTAGGAGCCGACCTAGCCTAGCCCACGACTGGTAAACGTCCCACTGTGTTTTAATGAGCATATTTTACTTATATTTAAAACGGTTTGGCTGTAATTTACGTTGTTTCAAGCTACTGCATTGGGTCATATTATTTTGCGGTGACAACTTCTCTATACCAACGGTCTTGTGTTGAAATTAAAGCTCACGGCTTTAGATGCAAAACGTATTTTAAACGTTTTAAACCATTTGGTCTTTTTGGTTTAAAACGATTTAAAACCACACTTAGCGGTTTAATAACGGTCTAAAATGGTTTTTTTAATAGTAAGGAGATAACTATATGTCGGAGAAGGGTAGGTTTCTCTCGTTATCATCGTGGGTAGTGTTGGTTATTGCGCAATAGAAAAACCGAATTAAACTCAAATCAAAATTCATTTACTCAAACTAAACTGAGAATCAAAATTACATAAGACAGTTTCCCCAAAACGCCCATCCCTTCAACCACTTCCTAGTGCTATAGCTGGGAAGAAGAAGTAGCGGAACAAACTCCCCAGCAGCACATCTGTCTGTTCAGTTAGAAGAACTTGATTCTATACAGTAATGGGTATGCAAAGTAATTCATATTGGTACACGACACAACTATACCGAACGCGCAACAGTTCCTTGTCGTCTTCTCTGCTTGACCGCCACCGATGAACTTCACTTGTCAACTGTGTGGCGGACACTTATCGCCGGTCGAACGTTATGCTGTGACTCCGTCATGCGCCGCTAGGCAGCGCAAGTGTCCCGATTAGTAAAGAATCGTTGGCGCTAACTACAATAACTCCATCGAACGCAACTAGATGACGCTGGCGTACCGGATACAACAGACTCGTCTCCGACATATATATATACTCCTTTGAGGCTTCCCTAGTAGCATTTTTGTTAATACAGATGATGTAAAAAATGTTCCATTTAGTGTTCAAAATTTTCATGTTTCCATTTAAACTAGAGAAACCGTAACACAACTGAAATGATTGCTTAAAATTCCTAATCAAGTCATAAAAAACATAAAAATAAACTATTAATTAAATTTAAAAATTAAATTATAAAAATGACTTAATTTAGATTAATAAAAATAGCCTTTTAAACTTAATTTTTAAAGTAATACGTGATCGATGTACGGCCCACGTGGTCGTGGTTTTAAACCGTTTTAAACAAATTTAAAACGGGTTTTAAACCACGGCATTTGGTTTAAAACCGGTTATTTACAACTATACGTCGCGGCTAATGAATATTGTTGTAGGAAGAACTTGAGTTTAGACAGTGTATGAACTGAATGTTTTCATATCTTTCAGTAAGAAAAGATCATGCAATCATCGGCTGTAGTAGAAGCTTCGTGTGCATTATTTCATATACCAATGAATGTTGAATTTGCGACCCCTACCGCGAATATCAATCGCTCAGCTCTTTATTTTACTGAATTTGAGATATTTTCGTAAAATGTTCGCAACTTTTAAAGCTATATGGGATATGCATCTTAAATGGCGTAGCTTTAAATGTTGCGAACATTTTTACAGACCATACTTTAGTAATGAGGAGATATCCATTTGTTATGAGTTTATGACATACTTAAGATGAGCTCTCAAATGCGTGGTTTATTATATGAGCCTTGAGTGTACATACCTAAACTATATCTGAGTCATGAGCATGCTTTAAAAAACATTTTATGATTCCAAGTATATGACTTACATCGTTAGCTCATATTGAATGGCTGGCAATAAAATCTATTTGTCCGTGTGGATCAATTTTATAATAGATGTTTGTGCATAAACTTGAAGTTTATTTGCGATGTCAATTGATTATTTGTATACAGGAATGCAGTAAAATGAGGCCATGTTTCATGATGCTGTATTAATTATTGTGGTGTGTGACATTACGCTATTGTGTAGAGGTTTAACGATTTTCATAGCAGGGTCCAAGACTTTTTCTTTTTAGGTTGATGGTACTCTTCTTCGTTGTTTTTATATTGTTTGGGCTCAGTAGGTGGCTACGTTAATTGTGTTAATTCAGTGCCATTTTTTAGATCGTCCGAGGTGCAGGTGAACGGGCACTTTGGAAACTCCAGCGATTGGGACATGGTTTGATCAGTAGCTCCGGACTCACACTGGGCCCAAAGCCAAGACCCAAGGCCAAGGCACAAGGCTCAAGGTCCAATGCTATGAAATAGATATTGACAAAAGAAGGTAACATCAGGGCACTGTATATAAAAGCCTATGTTATTGGTCCGAGCTTCATTGATGATCTTCTATAAAATTGCAAACTAAATGATGGTTTTATTCAATCTATCAATCAGTCAACAGCTAACATAAAATCGAATAGTAGATTTACTGGTAAAAAAAGACTAGAAATAGACAACATCAACCGATCGTAAATATATCTCCGCAAATCTGACATCGCCAAAACAAACCAGTCTACATAATAAGGTGTTTATCACACTTTATGAATGAAATATGCGCTTTACATAAAAAATAACACATTCAGTTAATCGAAAATCGTATTAATGGCAATGAATGCGCGGTCGCAAGGAATCTCGTATAACAGGCAGCCATTAAGTTTCCCGCGACTGAAGACTTTTTACAGCAATATATACCAACTTTTTGCAGCAATATCACCGTATAAGTGAGCTATGTTTTAAAAATAATGAGTGTGCGCGGTGCGCGTGCGCCGCGGGGCGTTGAATTATGGAGACAACCGTCATAGATCACCCTGTAGGTACTTTCGTCTTTGTTACGCGAGGATAAACGCGTTTTGCTTTAATAATCAACAATTTATAGAGTATTAACGTTATTGGAGAGTTTTTAAAGCGACTTCTTAAAAAAATAAACCTTTTTTTATAAAAGCTTTGTTTTATATTTATTGTGTGATATGTTCCGTTTTAGAAAGTCTTGCAGCCTCCCTTGTTTGGTCATGGCTATTTTTACTTTTTAGGGTTCCGTAATCAACAAGGAATGCTTATAGGTTCGCCATGTCCGTCCTTCTGTGTGCGGCTTAGCTCAAAGACTCTTAGTAATAGAAAGCTGTAATTTCGCATGGGTATATGCATATTAATTAAGCCGTCAAAGTGATATAATAATATCTTGTCTATTTTTTTGGGTTCGTCCCATACCTAGTATTGTTGGATAGGCCGTTCAAAAATATTGCGGGTTTCGGAAAATAATTTTTCAATTCAGAGATCCCTTTGCGTATATAGTAAGCTTTAAAGTGCTAATTTTTGTTAGAGAGTCAAGTGTTCCCCCCCGTTCCCCCCCGCCAGCTAAATGGTTGTGTTGGATATGTAAAAAAATTCACAGCCGTAGTATATATAACGAACTTAAGAGGCTACCGAGCGCACAGTGGCGCCCTCATCGTTATTTCGGTGATTTCTTTTATTTTAGAATGAAAATGCATAAAATAAGCTCGTCAAGTTGTGCTTCACAAGACTGTACGTTATTATTACTACAAACAGTAGTTTTAAATTGTTATGTTTTATTGTAATCATTAAAACGGAGCTTAGTGGCCAACTTATATTTGCATTTGGAATGTATGTGTGCACTCGCACTCATGCACATATATTTCAACTACAATGTTAGGTTTGTTCATGGGATACATTCGTCCCAAATACGGAACCCTTCATTGTGTGTGATCTGGCACGCACTTGGCCGGTTTTTTGTGTGTTCAGTCTAATTATTCTTTGCATATCAATTCTACGTAGTATATATGTATGAAGAATTGAAAATGTTGCTTGTGTTTGCTGCTGCCATCGGGGTCATGTACACGTATTATATTTTCGAATGTTTAAGAGCAATTTTAGATTTAAATTCGGGTTCGAAATTGTGCTCAATACGTAATAGGATAACGTAGGTGTGGTGCTTAAAGGAAACTGGTAACTGGCGCCGATATCTTACAAGAGCTGGATGTCAACGCTGGTCAGCGCAGACAGTTTTTATACTTTCTTGCCAAATCAGCGCGAACCAGTGCGAACCAGCGCCGACTAATTCAGATAGGAACCTGTCGACGCTTATTGGCGACAGTACGCGCTGATTATTTTCTGCTTCCTTTTCCGTAACGACAATCGGATATTGATAAAAAACGCTAGAATGCAGATCAAGTTGTCCATTGATAACATTTCATATCAAGAATCTAGTTTCCTTAACAATTTCTAAGGAATACTACATAAACAAGCTCACATACTTAATAAAAGCTTTTGCCAATGAAAGAACCTGTCCCTCTAATTAGCCGTACTGATATCTAGAAAAAAACTTGGACGTACAAATACACTGGACATTCATCCTATTGAATCTCAGAGCACAATCTATGGAATCAGTCGTAGACGTGCAAAAAATCGCCGGGTTTATCATGAATATGTATAAGTTCTAACTGCTAATGACCTTAGCACGCGACCTAACACAATGATGCTAAGTATAGTATTTATCAAACTTAAAAAAATAGGCAACAATTAAGTTAGTTTTTGGAAAGCTTATGTGTAGCTAATTGCTTTTTGTTAATATCTTTATGAAACAATTGATTCCCAATTTAGATAAAACGAACTGCAAATTCGGTGTCCTGGTTTTCTTAAAAATGGCATCCATACTGTTCTGTCTCAAATTTAGTTTATGTAGTCTCTGTAATGTTGTTATTTTAGTTTTTGTAGGTGCTTCTATTATTCAATCTTTTGCTATGATAACTACTTCATATAACGTAAGTTGCTTTTAATTTCGCCTGCTTTTATAAAGTTCTTCTTATAGCTGAAGAAACAGAATTCTGTTGAGACAAGACGGGTTAGACTAAGAATCAATCCAGAGCTTATTGCAGCCATAGACATTGGTGCCGATTCCCTTGTTCACAAATTAAACTAAATTTAAGTTCAGTGCATCTTTTTCTTTCTATTTCATTAAGAAAAGGACAGAAGATAAATTTTAGTTTATTCTTGTCAAAATAATCAGCACCTGTCACTACTCCATACAAGTTTAGACGTGATTAAAAACTTGCCGACTAAAATTACGTCAAAATACGTCAAGCGCTGATTAATTTGACAGGACTAAACTAAAATTTATCTTCTGTTCTTTTCTTAATGAAATACAAAGAAAAAGATGCACTGAACTTAAATTTAGTTTAGTTTGTGAACAAGGGAATCGGCACCATTGTCCATCCATTCACGTCATTGCTCTGTCATTTCAGTAGTCAAAGTCAAAGATTTATTTGCAGACAAATATGGTTACAAATGTTCCTACAATGTTAGTATAATAGTAGCTTAACATATTTAATCATAACATAGTATAGTATGAACATTGAAATATAAATTACGTCAGTTTTAAACATTTAAGATATGTATAGGAACCTATTCGAATCATATTTTCTGTAACCTAAGTAGTTATTAGGTGTGAATCTTGAATTATAATTATAGTGATTTATTTCGCGACTGTTGCTGCGGGTTTTTGTTACGACACTAAAGAAGTAGTTTTGATGTTTAAATATTTTGTAGAATATAATGTTATGTAAAAATGCTGTGTTTTGCTTTCTTAGTTTTCCGGTTTTAAGGGAAAACTCAACTTTAAGTAATTTCCATGTATTTAATTTTTATGGCCGGCTGATTTTTTTAGAATATTTCGAATTCGCACTTGGCAATTGGGAGTTCGAACCTCGGCGGACACTTTACTGTGTGTAAATAATTTCATCAGCACTGCTCTCAAAACGGTGAAAGAAAACATCGTGAGGAAACCGGCATGTCCTAGAACCAAAAATTCGAAGACATGTGACATCTACTAACCCGCACTGGTCCGCGTGGTAGATTATGGCCCACTCCCTCTCGGAGAGGAGGCCTGTGTCCCAACAGTGGGATCGTTATCAGCTGATTATGCAATTTGCAATTCGCGAATAGCACTGTTCAAGTGTTCATCCTTTTATTTTTATATTTTTACTATTCATATCTGTGTCTACATCCAGCATTGATGCGAATAGATAAAGAAGTTATGGAGAGGTTTCCATAACTTATTACACTAGCGTGCAAAAAAAAATGGCCCACCCCGTGCATTCTATTTGGAAGACGATATCTCAAAAATGTTAACGACTATTTTAATTATTTTATGTTGTGTAGATAAAGATAGGATAGGATAAAGGTAGGTAAGATAAAGTTTATTTACAGATGCCCCATACATTGATGAAAGCAATATTTTTAACAAGATTGACTCAATTCTTCACATGTCCTCATCACTCACTTATGCTGGGCAAAATTGCGTGGCTGTTTTTTGTGAGTGAAGTTGTCAAAAACTAAATTTTGTTTATTTCTATTCGATTGCTGATAATTTAACTGTATTTTATTTTTTACTTAAAAAAAGGAGGTTCATCAATCGACCTGTATGTTTGTTAGTTCGCGGTTTCAGATAAACAAAAAATCAGTTTTGATTACTCTGTTACTAACGTAATCTACATACTTTCAGGAAAGTATTGAGTAAACAATATATTAGGTTGTTTTATTAAAACTTGTTGAATTATCTTGTTTCAAACCGAAGAGTGCGGGGTGGGTTAATTTTTTTGTATGCAAGTGTATCTAGGAAACGGTATTCGCGAGCTAAGTATAGCAATTTTCCACGACAATTTCAACAAAAATTTTGATTTAGAAATCACAGACGCATAAGTGCCTAATAAATATCATAATATGGCATATTAAACTGTTATTGCTTTAATAACTTATCTAATTAGAGACACTTTTGTACAATATTAATGTCATCAAGATCCTTATTTGATATTTCTCATCACGCGTGTGTGTGACACATTTATAAGAACAACAATATGACGGTACAAAGTCCCACGTCACTTTGTAGTGTGTGGTGTCTGTTGGGCCATGGTCTGCCATAACGTGGTGGGTAATGGGTGTCGCGATCCCTTGTAGTTGGATGTAGGTGAAGTGGTTAGTTATGTGAGAACGTTTACGAGTAGATCGCGTGAAGCAGTAAGGTTTTCAAAGTTAATTTATTCCAATCCAGGTTACTCATTCCTCTGAGTTTATTTCGGGTTATTTTGTCTAATGCAAATGTTTATAAGCTTTCAGGCTACGTTCATCGAGTCTCCTTTTAACAGTTTGAGCGCAAACAGTTAGCCATGAAAGTCTCGAAGCTGTTCTTGGACCTCTACTGAGGTCAGGTGACAATTATGCTGGCTGGTGGTAAAGATACACCGATATTGTCGAGCTGTAGTGACCCGGTTTCGTGGTCCTCCTGGACGGCGCTCTCCAGCTATCGATGGTAAATTATTTGAACGGTAGAATGACTTACATGAAGTTGTGCACTTACGTTTCACTGACTAAGCCCAGACTGAAGAAGTGCCACAGCTTGAGCGGTTATTTTAGGTGCAATATCTCAAATTTAAACGTCAGAATAAGTGAAGTCTGACACTTCACTTTAATGTATATATAAGGTGTAACACGAAATATTTTAAGAGAAACATCTATAGGTAGTAAAAAAGCCATAGCAGCGAAAAAATATTTTTTATCTAAGTGTTTTATATTTTTACATAATTATTATAATTTTAAAATTGCTTGAGACATTTTGCAAAAAAATCCTTTATTTACTTATTCTATGAATGACACGCCCGGACGCGGCCACGGTGGCAGCACGAGCACGGTGAATTTTGATAATTAATCATCATATCAAGTAATTTTAAATTATTTAATTTTTTATATAATATACTCGAATAAAAAAAAATATCGTTTTCATGGCTTCTTTACCACCACGGTGTGTATCTCTTAAAATATTTCGTGTTTGAATAGATACACCATATAATGTGCGCATATAACGCGCTATTATGCGCATATAATGCGCTAACTGTGGAGGCTTGTAAATGGCTTATCGTCGATTACCTCACTGTTACTTTTGTATTGATAGCTGTAAGCCACCCAAACACAATAAAATAAAATAAAAAAATTATAAAATAAAATATTAAAATCCAATTGCCGTGCGTTAGTCTCGCAAAAAACTCGAAAATGGCTCGACCGATTGTGAACAAACTTTGGTTAGTTGTTGTGTGCGCGCAGAAGAAGGTTCCTAACAAAAAAAAAAAAAACAAAAAGAAGGCAAGGCAAGGGTTGATAGCTATTAGCTAGTTTTATATAAAATGCGCAGTGGTGGCCCAGTGGTAAAGGCCCCGACTTACGAGTTGTAGGTCGTGGGTTCGAACCCAGACAGGCGCTTTACTTTGAATAAATAATTTCATCAGCACTGCTCTCAAAACGGTGAAGGAAAACATCGTGAGGAAACCGGTATGTCCTAGAACCAAAAATTCGAAGACATGTGATATCTAGCAACCCGCACTGGGCCCGCGTGGTGGATTTTGGCCCACTCCCTCTCTCAGAGAGGAGGCCTGTGTCCCAGCAGTGGGAACTTTATAGGCTAAGTATGCAATATAAAATGCAAGAATTCAGAACATTCGGTAACTCACTTTTCATCTCAAATATTTCTAAAACATTACAAAAACGATACCTTGTTACGTCGTTCAACAAATATGGCATTTGGCTTTGAACGAAAATTACTGGTTCCATGTAATTTGAGTCATTATTTCTGTCGTATTTATGTAAAATACCTGACATTTTGTCTATTTTTTGTTGTTACAAATCCTTAGATTTATTAGTGAATTGATTGTTAGTGGCCGCACCTCTGTCGTGTATTTGCATGTCAATCTATCAATTATTATTATGGATTGGGTACAATAAAACTAGACAAGGTCCTTCTGGTTGGGAGGCAACCGCTATTTGATTAATTTAGTATCTAGATGTTTTCCTTTTGGTACAGCAATTTCAATTAGTCTCTATTAGTTGGCAATTAATAATTTGCATTATTATGTAAACATTGGTTTGCAGAATCAGGATCGGTTTTCCACAGAGAGTAGAGGTAAATTCATGTCTACTACCATGGACCGAGAAGGCCTGCCAACTGTTATATTATAACCGAAGGGGGTGGAGATGTACTCGTAATAATGCAATCAATACGTACAAGCTCAATATTGGACTGACGCAGCAGTCGTTAACCTAAAACTAAGTAGCTATTCTACCCTACTTATTTATTCATTAAAAATAAGTAGGTACCCACATAACATCCCTCCACCTTTAGTCAGAAGAACTTCTTGTAATCTACCACAGTTCTATTTCGGTTGGAACGAATGTCTGGGCTCAGGTTCTATCGAGGGAGCTGCCGAAAACTCTTACTTTTCAGCGGAAGGGTCGCCGTGAAGAAGCACTGATGCAGGCGTTTCAGACTCAACTGGTAGTTCTTCTACAAAGACTTCTGATGGTAGTTGTCCGGAGCTCGTCAGATGTGATGGCATTACAAATGCGGGAATGATCTCTTCGCGTGGCCCATTTTCCCTCTAGGGCCTCCCTTATAGGGGTGAGCCTATTGCTATCAGCCGGGAACAAATCCAGACTCCGGGCTGCTACTGAGAAATTTTTGATTGAAAAACCCAATAATACTTTGCGCGACCTGGGAATTGAACCCAGCACCTCACGCTCATCAGTAGCGCTTGCGATCACTAGACCAACGAAGCAGTCAGTATTAAAGATAGTCCTACAGATTTCAGACATGTACATACTTAGGTATGGCTTCAAACAGTATCCCATACTTGTACAGCGGGCTAATTCCGTAACACACAGTAGCAATGGGTTTCATTTTGACAGTTCCACAACATTCATTGCGTTATTTAAGTTGTTGAGCAGATTTTTTTCGAACATATGAAGCATTGTATTAGCAATATCCTTCAAAATAATTGAGATTGTGATTGATAGCGCTATTAGGTTGATAAGCGTTGATATTGTGAGTTGGGTAGTGCATTAGAGAGATAAGCAACTTTTAATTAACTGTTTATACCTATGTTTCAAATTCACTTTAATTCAAAACGTTCAAAATCTAGTTGAATTATAATCTCAGCGACAATCAATGTCAAGAACTAGACAAAACTGAAGGAAAATTAGAGGTAATTTTGACAGATTCAGACTCAGATTTGAATGCGAACGTTCTTAAATATACGGGAATCTTCTGGTGTTTCAGTTTTGTAGCTGTTTTGTCATACATATTTTACTGTTTACATTTTGAACTAATTAGACTCGGAGAGACATTATAATTTATGTTATTATTAAGTGCAATATGTGCATGCCATTGTCCAAAGTAAACGTGATGATCTGTTTTTATTCTTACTTTTAACATCTTTTGCATGCTGTCAATTTGTGTTGTATGTATTGTACTCATGTTTGTGCAAATAAATGATTATCTTATCTTATCTTCTGTCAACAATTGCATCTTGCTTCTTCTTTGCTAAACGGGGATAGTTTTAAAGAAAAACCAAAGTCGAGTGCATGAATAGTTTATTTTGTACGTCTCCGTGGAATTACAAACATTTGTTTACGAAATAAAAAAACACTCTACCTATATTTATATTTACAAAAAAAAAAACACGTTTGTCAAACAAAGTATTACATTTGAGTATGAATGTGTAGATAATTTCACTACCTTGAGTAAATGGAAATGTACGTATAAGAAAGTTTACATCAACAATATTGAGCAAAATTAGGAATGTTTATGTAACAATCGAGTATATCCTTTCGCTCTTATCATCTCTAAAAACAATCAATGAAAAAAGAAACAGACAATAAAAAAAAAAAGAAATAACACTCCAGAAGCTAAAAGAGATAATAAGAGTTTTTTTTAAACAACATCAATATTAAAGTACAGCCGACAGTCGTGATTAAATAATAGAACTTAGCTACAGATAGAAATACGAAGACTTAGAAATATAAAAGGCTTCACAATGCACCCGAAGTTAACACTTTACAACCACAAACAACACTTCAAAATTCTACTAGAAATAAATTATATTCAACTTTTATACAAAAATATATAAGATTCTTTTCTTAGTTATGGAATGTTGCAACACCGGGCTGTTTCCATTTTCCAAAAAAACAGTAATCATTATCTATTGTAACCTAACTTACACTATACAAAGAATAATTTATTTATTTACATTCGTTTTGTACATAACCTTATACCGGGCTCGTTAAGTACCAATAACATTGTATTTACTAAACATTACTTATTATACGTATTTGGATAGACTCTTTCAAGCGATAACAAATCAAACAACATTCGAGTGTTTGAGCTTAAACAAAAATCACATTCCTCTATACTGGCCTTTGATTCATTCACTGACGTGTAATACAGTCTATAGTAACGGCACTAGGTGACGCGGTGTGTGACGTCAGACTTTGGTGGTGAGGTCCAGAGGGTGCAGCTTGATCCTCTTTATTTGTGAATATGACACGTCCTCCTCTTCGCTGGCGGACCCCGCGCCGCTGCCGGATTCCCCGTCATCATTGTCTGGCACTATAACTTCACTGTCGTCTGATCTTCTTCGCGCAGAACTCGATCTGCCGTCAGATTTAACTGACAAGTCCATAGGGTTCTCCTGCAGCGGAGATTCAGAGGTTCTCCTCTCAGCTGGCGGCGTTGGAACAAATTCCGCTTCAGAAATTACATCTTCCTGTGGAGTTGGCTGAGTAGACCGCTGCTGTTTTAAAATCTCATCCAGGAAGAACCGTTTTGACGACTCTGTTCTCTCATTGTGGTCGTCGATTCTGACGTCATTGTTGTTCTCGGCAGCTTGCCGTAACGCTGCGTGGTCCAACAGATGTCTTGAGTATATTGGGTGGAAGCCTGGCGGGAACAGCAGCGGGTGGTTGTGTGCGAACGGGCTGAACGGCGGCGGGGGTAAGAAAGGCGAGTGGGGGAAGTGGGGCAAGGAGGCGATGTTGGCGAGGTGGAGGGGGACGTAGCTATCTCTGGGCGGCGTCAGCGGTCTGTCCGGCGGCCGCGACTGTGTGAGTCTGGATTTTTCGTCTAATTTTGGCGAAGACCCGCTTTTATGTGAGTCCGGGGACGCGGAGCAAGGAGGCTTGTAGTCGTCTAAGCCGAGGAGAGCTAGTTCTTCTTTTGTCCTTGGTCTTGCGAGTCCTGGGAAGAGATGAGGTGGGAAGGGAGGCGCCAGCGGATGGTGAGGGGAAGAAGGCACTCTTGGAGGTGACTGCGACTGTGCAGCTTGCTGTTGTTCTTGCAGGAGGCAGTGGATCTTGAACCAGTTGGAGCGGCGGCCGTATCGCGAGCCGGACTTGGACATGCCGACCATGAGGCACTTGCGCAGCCGGCACGCCTTGCAAGCCGTGCGGTTCTTCTTGTTGATGACACATTCTCCGTTGTTCTTGCACTCCGTGATGGAGTTCAGGTTGTTGTAGGAGCGGCCGAAGAAGGACTGGAAAGAGAGAAAAAATAACATTAATTCATGTCGAATCACTTCTTTCCTAGTATCACAAAAAAAAGTATATATATATATACAAGTAAGAAATTTATTTTCTGCAAGATTAGATTATTTTAATTAACCTTTCCCCGTAATTTATATACTCTGATAACAAATCGTATGGAACCAAGACAAGACAATATCCTTTAGAATTATTCGCAGTAACATCCATAACAAGCAACCCCTCTTAAAGCTAATATTTAGCACTATACGATGAAGCAACACATTTCACACTCCCGACATCATAATGAACAACGATGAATTAACAATTGTTTGTCATATCGTTAATTAACCGACCGTAAATAACTGACAGCTCTAAAAGCAATTGCTTTATTTAATTAAATTTAATCAGCAAAACGGGTAGCTACCGGTTGCATGCATATGCATAGAGCTCAATTGAATATGTATAATTGATATGATGGCCAAGAATTATGGCGCATGTGGTGAATAAAATTGAAAATGGGAGGTCGTAGGTTGCTCCTAGCTTACGTTGCTAATTAAAATGACAACGTTATTAATAAATATCGCGTTATATGAAGCTCGTTATTGGTGGAATCTGTGGCTCAGGTGTACGAGTATGTTTTCCTGGGTGAATGGATTGGACAATTATGGGGTTGTTTATGGTATTTTGAACTATGATTTGTTGTTTTCAGTATTGTGTAGAAGCTTTTGGATGAGACATGTGACAGGCTGGTAAAAAAGAAAAAGAAGAAACAACAATTTGGCTGAAACTTTTTGTCTTTTATTGTGGGTCTTGGAAGATTCGTTTCTCTATTCTGATATATTACAATTAAATGAAAGAAAATTTAAAACTCATATAAAAAGCACACTTTGTAAACAAGCATTTTACAAATTAGAGGATTATTATATCCAAGATAAGAATGCTTGGAAACACGCTGGTCCTGCTCCATAGGACAATTTAGAGTCTAATTGCTAATTTAACTGTACAATTTATAATTTTTATGATATTAATTTTTATTTTCTGTGATTAATTAAATTTAACTCACACACTTATTATATGTTAATTTTTTTTTTTTTGAAAAACTTATACAATGTTTGTAAATATGTGAGTACCATGTACCTATCGCATTTATTAATTTTTCTGTCATTACTTCACTTTTCATTCTTTTTACCAATTGTGGTAAGTAATTTTTATTTTTATTCTAGGTACATCGTCTTCACCTATAATTATTAATTAATGTATACAAACTATTGTTAACATTTTAAAAGAGTAAGTATGGAGTTTCTTGCCCATTCTTCTCCATACATAACTACCTTTTGGAAGGCGCAACTAGAATCAATTAACTATTCATGTAATTTTTGACGTTCAAAAGTGCATCTTCGTGCCTATTTGAAATAAATGATTTGACTTTGACTTTGACTCTATCGATTTGCAGTATTATCTGAAAATCTGTAAGAATAAGAAACCCGTTGCGATATTCATTATTAAAATAACCGTTCAAGTTTTACCCGTTCCTTAACGTGGTAAGATGACATACAACATTATTTCCTTTCAAGTTCCAATAAATAAGTTTACAAGACTCACTATCAGGACAACTTGGTAAAGTTTGACCTAAAGCCGCAGTTACGCGGCCGGTTAGCACCCGCGCCGGACCGCGTAACTCCGATAGTGAAAACATCGCCTTACAAATGTCGTGTTCACGGTTTAAGACGTCACTTCCGGTCTCCGGTGGATATGGGCCGGTTCGGTTCCGGTCTGCTACACGCGTTTAACCATGGTTTTGTTTTCATTTGACCTTGATTTTTCGGCGAATTTCTTACGTAAGTGTGGTTGTGGCCTATTGTTTTAGATCGTTTTTCGAGATGAATATTAGATTGTTGAGATTTTAAGTGCTCGATTTGTTTGATTGCAATCATTATTGTACTTGATACTAATGTGTTTTTACGAGGTTATAGTATACAATGTTACGATCTATTCATTTATTGTAGTTACGTATTTTGTAGTTTTCTAAGGTATCCTCTATGTTGCGGGTTTATAGGGGAAAACCTCCTACAAACCATTTTTTACCTAATTTTACTTCACTAAAATATTGTATACTAGTGACCCTGGCCCGGCATCAAACGAGTGAAATTTACATGTGAAGATGGTATTCTGTTCAACGACACGTTGTGCACAAGTTCTGAGCAGTAACCTAACAAAAAGTACTAGGCTTGCATGAATTCAAGATAGTATTTCATTAGTATTATTAAGTGCTTCTTTTTGTATACATATTATTAAAATAATTGTTCAAAAAGGAGCTGCAGTTCCGGAGATTACCCTTCACATTATACACAAACTCACAAAATAATATTATTATTATACCCAAAGTAAAAAATTCAGATAATTTATGTAAACAAAGTAATGTCAAGAAATGTCACTGTCAAAATGACAGGACAGTGGTGCAAAACATTTTATATATATATATTTTTTTTTTGTAAATAATTGTCTATGAAATTAAAGTGAATTAATTATAAGAACTATGCAAACAAAAACCCGTTGCCAAACAATGTTTTATGCAGTGTGTCGGAGACACGGTCTGTGATCGTCACAATCACCCCTTTAAGTCCACTGCTAGACGTAGGCCTCCCAAAATCGAATTCAGTTTACAGCCGTTTTCATCCAAAATGTGGCTAGATATGCTACATACAATATGAATCTATGAATGAGAGTTGTAATATTAGTGTTGTTGAAGATGTAAAAAATGTGAAAATGTTTGGATCTCCTGCATTATTACCAGTATCATAAAATATTTTATACCAGATAATCTCCTTTTTTTAATAAATTTGTTTAAAACCGAAAATTTATAAAAATAATTACAGTATGATTATTTTTTAACTATTATTTCTTAAAAGAAAATGGAACCTTTTTTACGCTATTTTGTGTGAATTACCATTACAAAGATATTTTTTTGATATGTTATCCCCTTTGTTTACATAAATTATCTGAATTTGAGACTTTGGGTATAGTATAATATAGATTAAGTAATAACAGCCGCACGGGTCGATCGATCAGGTTAAGCTACGCTTGTCGCGGGTTGGTCACCCATCCACGGATCAACCGTGGATGGTTGACCATCTTTACATACCAAGACCCCTCCTTGCCTCGGAAAGCACGTTAAGCTTTTGGTCCCGACGGTCATTCGTGGATCTTTGATAGTCGTTACGAATCGTCAGAAGCCCGAGAGTCTGATAACCAGTCTTGCCAAGGGGTATCGTATTACCCAGTTACTGGGTTGTGGAGGTCAGATGCTCCAGGTAAAATACTGGTATTCACTTGTGTCCGGTTAGACTGGAAGCCGACCCCAACATAATTGGGAAAGGGCTAGGCAGATAATGAGATTGTATAAGTATCAAACACACATAAGCACACAGTAGTAAGTACAGCAAAAACGAGCGTTAACTAAACATACACGCGTTTACATTACCAAAATGGTTGCAAAACGCCACACCGTCGCTTGAATGACAATCAGCTGCCACCTGCTACTGACGCCATGTTGTTTCGATAAGTGGGACAGCCCCGAAATGGATGGAGGAAAATGCCCGTTTCGGTAAGTGTTTTTTGATGATTTATTTATCTCTTTTCTCCTTCTTTTCGTGTCGATGGTACTCTTCTCGTTGTATTTTTAAAAAATATTTTATTTTGTATGAGCTCAGTAGGTGGCAATGTTGATAGCGGCTTCAGTGGCATTCTTTAAGTAATCCGAGGTGCACTGAGGACACTCCAGCAAGTGGGGCATGGTCTGATCAGAAGCACCGCACTCGCACTGGGTGTTGGATGGGACAGTGATCCCCCACTTCCGACAAATTGTGTCTGCAGCGCCGCCTACTTGGGTATCGATTGAGAGCTTTCCATATAGGCCACTGCAGATCAAGCCCAGAGGATTTGTCTATAAAACTGCATGATTACTAATTTTTTATATTAATTGCAATTGTGATAAATTAATTTGATAACTGTGCATCGTCAACTTTCATTTTTATTTTTGCGTAAAATAATCCTTTTTGTTATTAACAACTAATTCAAATTAAGGTCCATAAACAAGAATTAAATTTTTTGTAAATATCACTAAACATTCTTGAAAATATTGGAAACAATTTCACAATTGATTGGTTAATTTCGGTAAATGCATCAGTGAAATCATTTATTTTCAGTTTAAGTGTCATATTTAAATCCTCACGTAATTTCTGAGTTGGCCTTGTAATTACGAAACTAGACATGCTCATTCTGAAAAATTGACAGTTGAATATGCTAAGAAGTGTTAAGAGTATTATTATTTCTTATGAAATATTACGTTCCTCAACATTTGACCAAGAAATTATACAGCTTATGACCATCTACAATTTAAAATAAAAGAATAAATTGACCTAAAACTTGGAAACATAATACCAAGAAAATTGTTTTGAATAACAGCAAAAAAATGCTGATAAGTTATGGGAAATCCCGGTATGGTGACCCTACAATTGACCAATTGCAGGATCACGTCATAGATGAAGAATTTAAACTGAAACAATGCCATCTTTGAACGTGCTGCGTGCGTGATGCGAATTATACTACGCGCGCGCGGCGTTATTCCACATAACATTCTCACAGGAAATTATCCCTTATTTTTGTTGACATTAGTGTGATTTCACGTTGGCAGTCGATGCTTTATTTTGGTGATGACATCGCTAATTTAAAGGAAAAGATAATAATAAATACTTATAAGTACGTTGTGTTATATTGTTATACAATGATGGGCTTTATTTGTATTTTCTGAATTTGGTATGACTTTGACACATTAGGTACCAACTACCAACGAAACAGTAAATGTATTTAACCTTATATGCCTAAAATCAAATGTAGTCCTGCCTTTGTTTCTGTATAAGAACAATATTTCTTCATACATAAGGACAGTCGCACACAGCTGCAATCGCTAAACCCCACGCCAACATATTTAAAACGTTTAAAGTAATTAAAGTGTCGTGCAATGATTCAATATGATATTTAAATTAATTGAGTAGATAAAAGCGTGGGGAATCGCAGCCGTCGCATGTGTTATATTAATTGCATCATATGTTTTATTCTAAGGTACAGGTCGGTATAGAATTGATTCGAAGATTTTTTTAATTGGCAACACCGATACAAACATTATTGTTGGTTTATTTATTCGAAATATCTTTGTTACGACCAAGACAAAGAGTTGCATTCAAATAATTATTGAGTTAGTAAATAATAATAATTGTTGTTAATAGCCACTTCAATAGTATAAAAAGGTGATAATTAATTTTAATGTTCTTGGACTCATTCAGTTATATTAATCATCTAATAAAAATGACATTGGACGTGAGTACGATATCATTTTTACAAAACTTTTAAAAGTACCTGGCTATATACTTCAAAAGATTTACCTACTGAACTAATAACTCGTATTTCCACAACGATATTAATTGCTACAAGTCACAAGTAGCATATTTGAGACACATTTACAAGTCAATTAGGACTTTTATTATTTAATTTATAATTGAAAGTAATTTTATGAAAAGAAGCTCGATGCTAATACCATGAAAAAACTGTTATCTAAAAATCTCAGCAGCATAATATAGCATCGTGCACTGTGTGCATGTGACAGTACCTGTAGTTAAATAATCAGTATGTGCATAAATTGACTTGCGTTGCGCAAGAGTCGCGGGCGGCGCCGGGCGACGGGCGAAGTTACGAGCGACCTGGCCGCAACCACCTATGACCTGCGCGCGCGCCGCTTACCTACAGGTGGGGGGCTAGATGATAAGGGTGGGTGCTGATGGCTCAGGATTAGTGGTTGATGTTTTTTGATAGTTCGTGCTATTGATTGTATGTGTAGAGTTTTGAAATTCTTTAATAAAACGTTTTTGGGAAAATTGTTTGTTAGGTGGAATAACTGCGAGTCTCAGTGAATCTGGAGATTATAATTATGATATGTTACAAAATCTTTGAAAATACAGTTGAAAAAATGTATTTACCTATTTAGGATCGTAGTAATAATAGATTTTCATATTATGATTTTGAATTTATCTAATCTCACCATAAACCATTTCAATCAACCATTTAGCTGCAAGAATAAGGTTTCTAAGAATAAAACAAAACGGTGCAGAAAGTTCTCTCAACAAAAACAATATATTTCAGTACGTAGTCCGCAATTGTACACTAAGGTCTAGCTCGCGGTCATAAAAGCAAAGGATGCGCGGGCGCATCGCTGGCGAGAGGTGAACGCAAGAGAACAATAAATTATCCGTTGCTAGGCAACGCGGGCGACTGACGAAACGTGAACACTATTGCTTTTGTTAGACTTTTAATTTTGTTAAAGATTCCACTAGGAACCGTTTAAATTGTGGTCACCTTAGTCCGATTGACAGTTCCCGGAATTCAACTAAAAAGTTAATGATTTTGGATAGATTTATTAAGTAAATGAGGTACGTCTATGTTTATTGCGGCTATAAACTTTGTTCTCTTAATACTTACACGTGGTAATATCATTATTTATGCACTACTATTAATGACACAAGTTATCGTTGTTGTCGACTGATATTACTAGATGGCGTTAGTTGTTCTAATACTGAAACTATTTTAAACTATTGTAGGTGCTTCTTCGTCGTATCGATGATCCCATTTTGTATGTTTTAAATAAGCTCTAGTTGATAAAAAACACTCTTTCAGTTAAAAATGTACTTTGTTGAGATATGTTTTAGACAGTTATCGTCAATACAGTTTAGGGATTCGTGCAACGTTTCTATATTTTTTTCAATCAATTAAAAATGTATTGATAATGCTAAGTGGAAGAGCGGAGTCTCCTAACAAAAGCAATTCTTTTTAAGGTATTCTCCAAATCATGAATTTAAATGCACTTTGTATGTAAAAAAAAGTAAGGTTAAATAATTCTATAGGTATATAATCAAAGTTTCGTTTATGTTGCGAATATCAACTTGTATTAGAGCGCGTGCACTAAAATTTTTATGGTTTGCTTATTATTTATAGACCATTAAGTGATAAGATTTAATGGACAAATAATAACGCTGCTGAAGGACATTTATTTCACGCTCTATACTAAGGGGTAAAGAGCGTGAAATATATATAAATAATATGTATAACGATAACGATCACACCAGCCATTTTCCAGACTATCGTCATCACAAGACATGTACACACATCAAAAAAAGTTTGTGATCACTAGCATAAGCTAATATAATTTTTTAAATTGAACTTTATCAAGAAAAATTCTTTGTTGTGTGTTTTGTTTTAAATATCTAGAAATATTGAAATATATTTAAAATTAAAAAATAAAACAAATTTTTATTTTTTATTCAAAAATTGAGTAATGAATCATAATGTAATTGTAACAGAAATTTGATACAAAGCAAACGACTGTTTAACCAAATGTAATCAACAATTTATTAATAAAAGGTTTGTATTCAATATAATATAACTCCTCCCCTGGCTCGAACAAATGCGGTGATTCTCCTGGGCATGCTGAGAATAAAGTTATCCAGCATTTCTTGGGGTAACCTGTCCCGTTCTTGAATAGCGGCTTCCCTGAGTTTTTTTGATGTTTGTATGTACCCATCACAAATGTTTCGAGATTTAAAAAGTAGTGCCAAGATCTATCATATGGGACACGTGTCTTGTCGAAAGCGTCATATATGAAATGATACACAATACGTGGAAAAAAACAGCAGAATTCTCCTGAGTTAGAAATCGTAGTTAAAACTGCGACTCAAATCCCTACCACCGTAGGTGTTTTAATAACCCATTAATAAGTCTAACAGAATGAAATTTTCTCAAAGGACACGGTGCCGCGAAAATTTATAGTATCAAACCCATAACCCATGAAATATGGTCCTATGTACACTAAAACTGGTCTTCTAGTCCTCATCGCAACAAAATGTAGCGCCATAACTTTGTAGTGGCGCTTTATGGTGTATTAATAGGTGATGGACCCCACAGGTTTATGAGGATTACTTTGTACCGTCATTGTAAGTATATAACGTATGGTACGACGTGGAATCTGTGGGGTTATGGTGTGGACTGTCGAAAGAAAGAATGGTGGTGTTATATGGAGAGCTTTAATTTAGGGATTTGATTTTTCCATGGGTTTTTGTGTTTTGTCGTGGCAGTAGAGCTTCTGCTAGTTATAATCATAACGGAAGGCGGACGTTGACAAGTGTTTAGACAACTTGTACATCAAAAACCGTTGAAAGAGTGTCCGTCATGACTTGATTTCTAAGAATGATTCAGTGTATCAATATCAATCTTTTAATAATTCAGTCATTAAGACTAGTTAGAGACAAATTGGTCTTCCTAACTAATTCGCCCATTGTTAGGCTATCAAGGAAAACTTTGAAATAAACTACCGTCTCATCACAATGCAAATTATAATTTAACACATGATTCATTTTGTTATATCGATTTTCGATGCGATTTTTTATCGATAAGTGTGACAAATCGAGTGAAGACCCCGTGTGGACTTTCCAAATGAACCGTTGGCAGCATCACGCACGCGAAACAAGCGTGAGAACGAGCAGATAACATTAACAACATCAAATTTTGACCTTTCTCCTACTGTGGTGACCCGTACCAATACCATTTTGCACTCCTTCAACTTCGAGATCATCAATAACCAGCCTTATCCCAACTTGTCAAGCCTTAAAATTGATTGTCTCAGGGTTTTTTCGATAGAAAAGTAATGTTGGTTCAAAACGCGAGCGCGTGTCATCCCGCGTTTGCGTTCGGAAGCACTGACCTGCACCGCACCGCGATGTTTTGATTGGCTCTGACATTCAAATACAATCGATTATTCGTTTAATTTGAACCGATATCGCTCGTGATTTGCTCGTCGGGGAAATCGACGTTCACATTCGAATTTGGAACATTTTATTTTTTTATTCAAATGTCTAGACAATGATGATACACTTATCAGAATTTGAATTGAGGATACAGTCATTTGAGAGTAACAAATGTTGTCAGGATGAAATAAATAGTATGTGTGAGTTAAGCTGACCGATATAAATTCAGCTGTTAACATTTAATTACTGACCTATCAATTTACGTTAGGAGTTACACAATAGCTGACGTTATTAACAACAATAGATCCTTGAACCCGGCTCAATCGTATAAATTATGCAACAATACTAATCGTACAACATGCCCGACGGACGCCGCTGCAGATTTCGTGACGGGAATAAAAATTATTGCCATGCTCCAATAAGTTGATCGGTGTGCCAACTGCGTTGCGTCCGTTGACAATTTCGACACGAAACCTCTCTAAAACAATGACAATCATTAACCGGCCTGCCAATCAATTGTCGACTAGAAATTAATGATTTAAAATTCAAATTCGCGTGATTAATCGTCGCCAACCGATTCAAATAAAACAAGACCGTACACGCAAAACTGAGTAAGTGCAAATTTGAATCGATTGCGGGTGCTGCGGAATCGAGACGAATCGATTCACCCCGTGAATTGTATTGCAAAGTGAATAGGCGGTGTGTCGCTACTATGACGGCCGTTGCAGCAAATGAACCGTTTTATATTGATCTCGTTTTTAATTGATACCTTGTCGCTGCAAGGTTGTATGCTAAACAAATATTGATAATGAATATAATGTTATTATATTACATTATTACACTGTTTAATTGATGAATCTTCTATAACCAGTATTTGTATTTCACAATGAGAATCTTATGTCAAGCAAGACCTAATCCCATGAGGGAGATCATACGCAAATGGGCATATACCCAAGTAGGTACTTATTACTTACATCAACGACTTGCGATTACCGTACGTAAAAAGTCACACACCTTATCAAGCAATACTTTTTCACAGATCCCGCTCCAAGCGAATCCAATTAAAGCCTAACCAGCACTTACTTGAACATCTAATTGAAAACTAATTAACTCAATATAGGTCATTATCGATTTAAATATAATTAAACATATAGAAGCATTAAAGCCAATTAAAATACTCCTATTAATTAGCCAACGAGGCTATTAAGGTTTATTCTTTTCGCTTAAGGTTTCTCGTTGACAAATTACGCGCGCGGTGCCTTTCATGGCGAGTTCGTGGCGAGAGGGCAATTGTCTCCGTACAATACGATTACATACACAGATAATTCTAGAAAAACCTTTAAAAGCAAATTAGAGAATGATTTATTACTGAACGGGTTACGAAATGTAACTGAGCGGTGCCGTTTAGGGTGTGTGTAGATGGTTCGGTTTTTGGCAGTGTTGTGGTCTGAATTTTGGTAAAAGATAAACGTTTTTGTGTTTTTTTTTATAAATCTGAATGTAAATGCTTTGGATGCTTTTAATTTTTAGGAAAACAATGAAAAACCACACCAAAACTCATTTTAAGAGCTGCTCTGCACAATGCCGTTGTAACTTCTTGCCCTTTAAACAAAACCCTACTTTTCAAGAGTCGCTTATGTATAAATTTAGGTATAATTTTCTTTTAATCTAACCAAACAGGCTGATGATACTTCATCCAATTATTACATCACACTATTCCACGCTAGCTTCAACCTCGCCATGCACACGTCCTAACCGTCAAATATCTTTTCCGCCAGTGTTTCCCGATCGCGTGCCGTACCGCAATTTAAATGTGCTCCAAATTTGAAAATAATTCGTTTCGCCCCGATGACGCGCGGCCGTGCGAATTAGAACGTTTATTGGATGAGCATTTGACAGTGACAGCCTTGTTTTGATGTTTGACAATTATATTTCATTATCTGTGGGGTTTCCCGTTCTGTCACTAATGTCGCCTTACCCATCATTTTTGAACCTACAGATAATTGATAAAAGTTCTGTAATGTCATCGCTGCCCTGCACAACGATACAAAATCACATACGGCTGATACGGCAGTTACGTGGCAGTATTTACGGATTGGGGAAATAAAATGAATCTAAGCAGTAAAGTGAAGTAACGACTAACTTAAATTAAAAGTAATTTGCTACTTGCTACCAACACCTAACATACTACATTTCGGAATCCTCGTATATCCTAACAGAATTACCATAAAATTAATCTGTAGAAAACCTAAAAAGCGACTATTCCTATCTTGCAATCGACGCTACACCATCAAAGGACAGAAGGTGAACTAAAAAAGATATCAACAGTATAGTTTACTTGTAGCGGTGGGTTCAGACGGCCAGCTAATGGCAGCCGTGATTGATGTTGATCGCCAGTCCTCGGCAAAAACGTGTGAACCCGGCTTAGTGGCTGTGCTCCAATTATTGCGTAACTCTTGGATGCTCTGTACGTTATCATTACGGTTGCTGCTTTATGAGGTGAGCTGAGGTGAAGGATTGTTTAACGCAAGTGGCCTTAGAGAGATTAGTTTCATTGACAGTGCCGCACAAATAGGCATAGAGGCGATTACGTACATGATTGCAAAGTGCGGCTACTAAGAACTTGTTTAGGAAGAGGTTTGAAGAGATCATTCGGCTGTAGTGAACTTAATTTTCCAAGTTTTCCACTTACATTCCAAAAAGTTACATTGTAGATTAAATAATGAAGACGATAAAGAGCACCACACCACAAAAAAAAATCTCTCTCTACTGTTCAGTTTTTGTTTAAATCAAGATTGCGTACATCATACATCTCAATCACCACAAACAATTCATCGTTACTAACCCAAATAACCACGGCCCATTACCCAGTAACCAGCAGATAACCATCCATAGTAACCCAAAGGTTTATGGTGAACCAAGCAACGTTGCCAAACCGCCACTTAAGTTCACGAGCCGGAAAATAGTCGACGAAATATCGAAACTGATTTAGAATCCATTTTGAAAATACTACGCAACTCTATGTAAAATCTGGGTTAAAAATTTGCCCGTGAAATTATTTAAACTCGTTCAGAAAATTAGTTTCATTAGTATTCATCTTGAATTTAGACGGCTAGGTTTGAAAAGTAGAGGTGCTGGTGAGATTATTGAGTTTTTGTTGCTCTAGTTTGAACGGTATAGCAGGTTCCTAATGAATAATGATGCATTTCATTTTGGTGTTGTAGATGTCTATTATTATGCGGTGTTAACTATATATTTCCATCAGCTGTGGGGTCGATTGTTTGTCGACCTAGCTAAAAACAGTTGAAAATATGATAAAAGCATGAGCCTTCAATTAAATTCCGAGCGGATGCGGTATATTAGCTTTATATACTGCTAACAGTTAAAATATACTGCTTCAAGTAGAATTTAAACGTACAAAAAATAAATCTATCAAGCAACAAGCACAACAATCAACCGTTCAGTCCGTGGGTTCGAGTCGCGTGCGACGTATTTACATACAAACGGGTGCGCGGGCGCACGCCATAGTTAATTACACGACACGAGACAAATTGACGACCGCCCGCTAACGATCACCGCTAACCAGAACCACTGAGCTCAAGGGATCAAATGGCTCTTTTTATGTTTTAATTAAATAGTTGTACTGGGTCTTCAGTGTAATGCCTATAATATTTTGTTGAGACACGTAAAATAGAAAATATTTAAGTATATTTAGAAGCATCTGCTGGGCTTATAAGAGCATGTTATATTGATTTTGTTAGTATTAATTTTCAAAGTCAAAGTCAAAGTCAAAAGGTTTATTGCGAACTAAGTGTACGGTCAGCTGCAGAGAAATCTCACCCCTTAGCAATGAATAAATACATTGCTAGGGGGTGAGATTTCTCTGCAGCTGACTGTACAAAGTTGGTGATAAACTGATAGGTTATGTTAGTAGGTACTTATGACTTAGTAGCCTTTTACAAGCATTGCAATTTTAATTCGCCTGCCCTTTTTAAATTAAATTAAAGTAACATACATTAAACATTATTATTACTTAATGGATAATATTTTTGTGTTCACCAAAAATCTTAAGGTACAGTCAGCAACAAAAGTCGATTAACATTTCACTTTCCTAAATCTTAATTATTGAACCAAATATTTAATTAAAATTTTAATTAAATATTTGGTATGTAGCATAGAGTTATTTTTCTTTACCTTTTACTTCTGTTCCGATTTTAATTAAATATTTGGTTCAATAATTAAGATTTAGGAAAGTGAAATGTTAATCGACTTTTGTTGCTGACTGTACATCAAGTTATGCATTTCTAAAATTTTATTCTTCCCCGAAAAATACTGATCGTGCACCAAATATTAAAGGTTAGGTTAGGTTAGGTTATATTTTGGTGCACATTCAGTATATTTGGTGGAACACAGGCAAAATTAGGTAAATGAAATGGGAGTACTTTTAAATAAAATTGAAGTACTTTTAAATACCATCCTTACTTAATTATTTTCTTTTATATTAGTACAATTAAATTGAGAAATTATAGTTAGGTCAAAATTAAATGTGAATAATAATAATGAATTTTCATCATTTGTCCATCAATATTAATGTCATCCTTTTCAGGTAGTACAAATTATAATTATAATTTTATATGAAGTTAAATAGGATAGACTAAATCTTATTGTTTGTTTATAGTATTTTAAGTTGTCTAGACCGATTTGTATTGTCAATCTCAACACATCCATGCCCCAAATCTATCTTCTACAAAATCCATTTGTCAATTTCAGAAGAATCGATCTGTTTTAATCGCCTTTTCCTTCTATATAACCTACTTTATTAACCCAAAAGCTAGCTGATTACATAACCTTGGTAGCCATTGTGACTCGAGACATCCTGAGCCAGTATCCACCCTTGCACAAGCCATTGTCGGTCAGTTCCACTTGCATTCATACAAATTGTTGTTGCGCAAGAAGGAAATTGTCGTTTGTATGGACTAGTGAGTTTAGTACGGTCGCCCTTGTTACAATAAATGTAGCGGAAGATTGATTGCTAATCGAGAAATGTTTAACAAAATTGAACGAGATTTTCTTTAGTTACGGAGTTTTCTGTATGAAATAGGGAGACTTTAATAACATCCTTTGTAAATAAATATTATACCTTCCAGTCAACAACTTTTTCGATGGCAGTGAGGACTCTTCTCATACGTAGAAGGCATGACAATTGATAACCACGCTTACTCAAGGAGGATTGGAGCCATTGGAGGTTTCAGACTTTTTTTTGTTTGAATCCAGATTTTGCTTCACCATTTATGTTAATGCATATGGTTTGTATAAAATTAATATTAATTAACTTAAGATTTATTAGTGTATGTTTGCGGAAGGTGTTAAATAGTGTGAGACACGCGAGTTCGGCCGAAAAATAACCACATTTATTACGCATCAACAAAAAAAGTATAACGGATGATTATGCGTGCTGATCGAATTATCGGTGTGCATCTCCCGGACATAGTCGATATATACACATTGGCATGTTTAAATGCAGCTTACGAAGTATTTATGTTCAAAACAATAAAGTTCAAAGTTGCTCAGTTATGGTGCAGTAACGGTGGTAGGGCTGAGGATGGATCGAGTTAGAATCGGAATCAAAGTAATTGTCGATATTAATAATCGATCACGGAATGTATTTTTTTTACCTAATCATTGGGGTTTTTGGACGCTGAAGCGGGTTCAACGCGTTTTCTAACATTTTCCAATATTTAAATCTATAGCATTTGAAAAAAATATTATTCTTGCATTCATTACATTTGTCACATCCAAAAGTCTTCAAAACCAATCAACATGTCACCACGGAATTTTTCATCTGACAACGAATTTAGAATTAGAACATTAATCAGATGTTCCATATCGATTAAGTTGGTCTTACTAATTATATTCGAATAAGGTGTCAATCGATTTATCGTCATTTTAATGAAGTCACGCAAAGTTTATAAATCGCCATTTATAGCTGACGAGAAGTTTTAATTATGGGTTCATGTTTATTGAAGAAAGGTTGAAGACCTCTGGTATTGTAATAATTGGTTTCTGGTCAGGTCTCGTGCCTTGAATGAGGTCGAGCTGAAGTTTCAAGGTCCTGGGTTTGGATTCTGGATGTAGCTTGTTTAGAATTATGTATGGATTCTTAATCGAAGGGTCAAACAAATGTAATTTTGTGACACGAGAGTGGTGCAGCTAGTCTCAAATCACCACCCGTCTTGAGAAAGCGTGGTGATCAGTGTTTGTGTCTTCCTTTCCAAAGTTTAGTCATATGGATATAAATTGAATTCATTTAAAATAATACCACAATAAGCTTTTGTTGTTTTAAGCCATTAACGTTTTATACACGCCCGTCTGCAACAACCAATGATCCTTGATACGATTGTTGAAATTTACATTTCCGATTTTCTGTTTTCATTTCCTAATAATTAGAACGAATCGCATAACTTTAGTTTAGAAAATAAGTGCTTGTTAAATTAATGATTACACAGATTTTTAATTACTAGCCTGTTTGTACTGCGTTTATACCGTTATTGTACCTTTAAAAGTAGAATTACCTTTTTTATTCTAGAATAGGAAGTACTCATACAAACTATTGTATAATATGTACTTCGACACTAGACATTTTTCTAAAGATTTAGCACGTGTAAGGATCATAGCAGGTACCGTTCTGTAGTTTCTGCCTATCCCCATGGGAAGGAGGTGTGAGTTTATTTATGTATGTTGATGACATGTTATCACGTTATTCACTAAGTTTTCAGATATTATCCAGCCTAGAACGGACGTTAAAAAAGTCTGAGAAAACCATATTAGGTACATTTAGGCTTAACATAATGTGACACGTGGCTTGACACAAAGTTCGACTATTACTGCTTAGAAACTTCCACTCTCTGTATGTGTCAAATCGTAATTTGATGGCCTAATCCTTAATACTTCATGACCCTAGTTTAAACCAAAGGTCTCAAGAAGTTGTATACGATATGCTGAAGAGTTTTCCGACCTTGTGTTACCACTTTTCCTCCCAAGTTAAATACTAGGAAACGAAAGGGTTTTTTGATCAGTCCTTTGTTACCATTATTAGCTTATATTTTAAAGTTAGATATTTGTTAGATATTTACCTTGCATCCTTCACAAGTGAATGCGCCGAAATGGAACCCGGCCGCAGGTTCCCCGCATACTTTGCACTTTTGGTTCATCTGGAATAAACAAAAAAAATATTGTTATATTTTGTAGAATTAAGGATACAAGTAGATATACGACAATTGCAACTGATGGGGGTACAAATTGATAGCATGAAATATTGGGTTTGAATTTGTTTCTAGGGGAATTCTAGTGGTGATTTTAAGAGAAAGATTGTGGATAAAAGAGATGAAAACCCAAGAAATAGGGGAAAGAGGAAGATTATCAAAAAGGTGTCATGTTGTCACGGGATAAATGGATCTAGAAAGCCTTAGCGGTATCTAAGGATTAGGCTTAATAGCGAGAAAACGAAGAAAAATTTAAAATAGACCATTTAGAATAAAAATTATACAAAGTAAGGAAAAGCATTTAAAAAATACACTCGCAGCGCGCACAAAACTAACCAATATTGTTGCTCTTATCGCTCGACATAAACGAATATGCAACTGAAAATCCGCCACAGAAACCCAATTCACTGTTAATATGCCGTGACCAAGATCGGCCATTTTCCAATCAGTCATTTAGTTGTTAATTTCGAAGAGCATGGGGCATGTTATTGGTTGCATATGCGATAAAATAGTTTTGTATGTATCGATTAAACGATATTAACTGTTGCGATTTATTTCATATGCGTTACGTGTCGCGCTCTACGCGTTCTATATTTGAAAACTCACTACGAAGCATTTAGATGAGTTTTATTTTATTATACGTATTGACACATTAAATTCTGTTTTATCAGTGTGATTAGCGATTTTCTTTTTTACGGTCGTGTGATGTGTCACTATTACTGTTTTTTCCTTGCCATATTCGGTAAGCAGGCCACTAAGTGAATGCCTATAGTCAATCGCGGCATCGCTCAAAGTCGTCAGCAAAAAGAAACGTCAAAATCTTTTTCATTTGCATAAAATTCAGAATGAATAAACTTTAATATGCATAAATGAACAATTTTAATTAAATCGAACTTATTTTTTACAAAACGATGGCTGTTTCGTATAAAAATAACAATAAAGTCGTAAGTAGTGCCTTTCTTGTCATCACGAGAGTTATTGTAATGGCAGTATCACATTTTAATGGTTCTTTCAACGGTTTTTACACTTTTTAAGCTCGTAATATAATGTAATGTGCATTGTAAATCCAGAAAAACGTCTGCTATTAACGAAATTATGTGATTAACACTGAAAATATGTAAGAGTTGAAGTAAAAGGCGGAGTTACGAGCTGACGGCAGCCATGTTACGATGGCCACAATGTCAGGTCGTTAAAGGATCGCGGGTTGGTTGGGGATCCTTGACCAAGACAAACTAATGTGTCATTTAGGATACATTTATTTATTCACGCACAATAAAGTTATTTTTTTTTTTTTTTTTCAAATCAAAGTCGTTTATTGCAATCCATAATGTACAATTACAGGTGGTAAATAAAGAAATAATAACAGAAACAATTATGGACCCTGTCGGGCACAGCAAATTTTTAAATAAGTAGAGAGAGGAAGAGCGCTTTATTAATTTCCTTGTTTTCTGTTAGAAATATTGTATAATTATGCAGGTCGTCTATTAATTTATTATTTATTTAATTATGTTTTTTATTGCTTATTTCTTTACTCGCTTAAAAATTGTTCATTATTATTAATATAGTATAATTTTTAAGTACTTATTATGTTATTTATAAGGTATTTTAATTATCTTACTTATTAAAATATATCTGTTATTCATAGTTATGTATTTTTATTATTAAATTTATCCATTAGAATTATTTTATATTCTACTATCTATGTATTCATATTTCCATTCACTTATTCTATTAATATTTATTATTTTATATGAAGGTTTATCTATTCATTTATTATTTATTTAATTATATTTAAAATTGCTTTTCTTTACTCGCTTAAAATTTTTCATTATTATTATTAATGCAATATCATATCATATCAAGTAAGTATAGTTTATTTTTGTTTCTTTACATAAATTATATCTGTTATTCATAGTTGTGTATTATTTATCCGTTAAATATTCTTGTACTGTGTAATAGCTTTTTTTAATCAAGTATTGCTTTAGTTTATTTAAAAATATACTGGTTTTGTTTTGTTGTTTTATGTCTTCTGGTAATTTATTATATATTTTTATTGACATTGAGTATGGGCTAGATGAATGCAGTTTAAGGCGGGAGGGTGGCAAATTTAGTCTATTTTTATGGCGCAACGAATAATTTGTTTGTATGTCTCCCCGTGTGCTGTAAGAATCTGGATATTTACGGACTAGTTTACATAGTTCTAAGATATAAATACCAACCAAGGTGAGAACCTTGTGTTTCTGAAAGTAAGGCTTGCAACTATCTGTTGGTTCTATATTGGTAATTATTCGTATTAGCTTTTTTTGGAGGGTAAATAGGGAGGGAGCGTCTGTGCTATTTCCCCATAAGATGATGCCATAGTTAAACCAAGCGTGGGCATACGCGTAGTATGTGACTAGTGCGGTTTGTAGGTTTGTAGTCTTTTTTATTTCGCGGAGAGCATAAGAAAACTTTGAAATTTTTGATTTTACTGTCTGTATATGTGTTTTCCAGTTTATATGTGTGTCTATTGTTAAACCTAGGAGAGTGAAATTGTTAACTGCTTCTAATTTATGTTGATTAAAAGTAAAATCTATATTTATTCGTTTTTTCTGCCAGGGGTGAAATGCTATTAATTTGGTTTTAGTAAAATTTATTTCGAGATTATGGTCGCTCATCCAGTTTACAATTTTTCCAAGAATAGTCGTAAGTTTTTCATTTAAATTTGCATTTGTTTGGCATGAAGTCAGGATCGAGATATCATCCGCAAAAAGTACACATGGCCCGTCTATGGTTTTGGGGAGGTCATTTATGTAAATGAGGAAAAGGAGGCAACCTATAACACTTCCCTGGGGAATTGAAGCATGTATTGATTTAACATCAGATCTAATGAGCTGTGCTTCTTTTGTTTTTAGATTGTAATATTCAATCTCAACCAATTGCTCTCTATCTTTTAAATATGATGCGAACCAGTCATGGGCTTTTCCGCGTATTCCTATTCCGTATAGCTTATTTAATAGTATTTTAAATTGCACTTTGTCATAGGCCTTGGTCATGTCGAGTAATATCCCTATTGCATATTGTTTATTATTTATAATATTTAACGTTTCTTGGATGTATTTATAAACAGCTAGCGTTGTAGATCTGTTTTTACGAAATCCATTTTGGCAGTCATCGAATATCTTATATTTTTCACAAAAGGAATATACACGATCACACATTGCTCTTTCGAAGACTTTGGATGCTGTAGGAAGAAGGGAAATTGGTCTATAGTTACTTGGGTCTGTTTTTGCGTTCTTTTTATGGATAGGTTTTATTAAAGCTTTTTTTAGTTGATTGGGGAAAGTGCCCTCTTCAAAGGATTGATTAATTAATTTATAGAACGGTAAGGTAAGTTCATCAGCGCACTGTCTGAACAAAGTCGGTGGGAGTTCGTCAATGCCGTGACTATTTTTATTTTTAAGGTTCTTTAAGATCTGGTTTATTTCGTATCCGTCGTTATTTGTAAGAGCATGGTTGGTGTCGTCATGTAGCTGTACTTATTGTAGCAATTTTCTGGTTTGTGTCTTCTGTAACTCTCGGGATAACTCAGTACGTATCATAATGAGTCCGCAGGGTTAAATTTGATCCATATATTTTGATTCCTCATTGCCTTGTACGTCAGTTATTGAAATTCATCTGGCTGTCATCATCGTTGATGATGTCTTGGCATTAAAATGATGTCATGGTTTGGTTTAAGGGGTTTCACCTCTGTTTCTGTCGGATCGGATGTGAACTATGGTTAAGGACCTGCCCATCTACCAAAGAGGCCGAGATGACCCAGTCCAAATGATTCAGTGTTTAAAAAGTCATCAATCTTATCTCGTTAATTGGTTTAGAATCCTTTTTATAATTTAACATACGGAATTCCGTGTAATTCACTGAAACTCTAACTAAATGTTGTAACAAGTCGCGCGCGTCCGTGTGATAGTAATCGGAGATAATATACTGCGATGCAAAATATGAAGAAAGCATTTTGGGTTAACTTGTTTTAAAGTAATTAAGTTTATGTTACGAGGCGCCTAACTGTATGAGAGAAAATACTTTAAAATACACCGATATTAAAGATAGATACAGTTGGTTACAAGTATTTTGGAACTTGATGACAAACGGGTCTCCTATTTTAAGCACAAGTAGTAATAACAGAGCCTCTAGGAAATACTTGTGTTCATCTTGTGTTCATCTGGCGCATCTTGGGCAGTCAGAGCCAAAACCCCGCTGATTGATAATTCTTATTGAAGAAAAACCAATAACATTAGGTAACACAAGAATCAGACATCACCAAAGACAGCTGATAACATTTCCCCTAAAACGAAAACATTTCCAATACTACACAATTGCAAACGTACAAAACATCGCGAGATTTATCCGAAGACACGGGAATAAACTTTGAGAAAATTCCCGAGATTCCAATCGGGACAAAACGAACAAAGGCGAGTTGGCAACAAAGTAATCCGTTTATCTAGCAAGCGGGGATCGGCAGAGATGCAGGTGGATGCGTACGCGCAGGGTAACAAGGGACTGGAGACTTAAAACGTTAGAAACGCTAAAATAGTGAAGGATTTTTTTGAGGTTGGGTCTACCTTAAATGCTGCATTTAATATACGCTTTACATGTGTGCGACTGTGTAAGTACGTTTCATATGCTTAATCACATCAGGAAGTTTTAAAAAGGTTGATAAATAGGAATGAATAGGTAGTGTAAATTGTACAGTCCTTGGGACATTTTTTTTGCAGGTGTGCAAAGACATTCAAATTGTGTTAATTATTTTATTCTACGATAGTATTTTGATATTATAGGAGAACAGTCTAGAATAGTAACGGTTGACAACCTCATTCTAACGGTTGACAATATCATTCTATCGGTTGACAATGTCAGTTTTACGGTTGAAAATCTCATTCTATCGGTTGACAATATCATCTTACATACGACAATATCACTCTTACGATCGACACTTTTCATAAAAAAGCCTTCACGTGTTCCATACTACCAAAATATAAAGTTGTATAACTTTATAATAATTAAAGACTCGACACTACTTCTCCTGTTCTAAGTCGACGTCAACGTGAAGTAAATCACGCAGCAGGCGACCGTCGCCTATCGCTCCTCGAATCGTGCGCAGCTCTAAATTAGAACAAGAGCTTTCAGGGGTCAGCAGAGTTTCAGGTAAGGTTGCTAGCTTAGTTTATCTGAAAATTAGGTAACGTTAAATGACCATTATTAGGTATATTCGCAGTAAAATGGGTCCGTTTGTAATAAGGGGGAATATTTTACAGTCACTTACAAGTTAATGATGCTAAAAAAAAACGAAGTAAATTAAATATATCCACCCTGAAAAGGAACAGAATTGAACAGCATGTAGACTCAACTCAACTCAGCTTGCAATTTTCGTTAGTCATTTATTTATCTATCACTGAAATTATATTATGTTCGTATCAAGATCAGCACACTTAAAACGGTGATGTCACAGTGTTGCGCACATATAGGGATCAATTTCAATAATCATCGCACCACACCACGTAATCACCGATAATTGGCCCAATCAACCGCGTCCATAAAGGTTGGATCACTTTTGAGTAATTATCATATATTTTAATATAAAAGGAACAAAAACGAATGGCCTGTGCTATATCGAAAAAAAAAAAAAAAGTTATAATTACCGTTCCAAATTGTTCAATGACGGGATAATTGGAACGAAAAGTTTGTCATTGAATGTCCGCGATGTGTGTATAAAAAATAATATTTAATCTTTAACACGTCAAGGTCAATGACCTAATAAATGCAAAATTCAGCGCCGGCGCACACGGCCCGAATAATCTCGATATCCGTCCGTGTAACTCGACGCAACAGATCGATTCCCTTAATACATGACTTAATTAATTCTCGCTTGCATTCATCTTCTTTGGGCTCTCCTTAGAGATAAAACACAGAAGGAAAATCAACCATAAAAATTTAAAATAAAGTTGCTATTACAGTGAAGCAATTTGGAGTTTATTCAAGCAAATAAATTGAATGCTCATGACAAGTCTCGAGTCGGAAAGCTTCGTAGTCGAAATGGCTGTCACCGTTGTCAGTCCGTCTCCAATCATATATCTCGTTTATAATCTGGAAATGCAATTAGCATATTAATCGCCTTCATATTTCGATGATTAAAACCGTCGTTTTATTTAAATCGATTTCATTTTGATTTATGTTCGAATAGGTTTTAAATCCAAACATGTGTGATTATTTATTATTATTATTATGACTAGTTAATTTTAGCATAATACCAATTTTGTGTATTAATAAAAATCAATTTGGATGAGTCAATTTGTTGACAAGTATTATAATCTGATCATTTTAATGGCCGATTCACTGGCATTGCCGACATCATGCTAGCTGGAAGTCTATTGAGTCAAGATCGATAGTTAAATCCCTGAATGCGCCGCAGACGGTAGCCACACTCTCTACTTAAAATATATCATTTCATAACATTTATTAACACCGCTTCTGTATAAATTATATCGTAAATCGCTTCACTGAAACGTGTCGATATTACAATCTTTAGAATCGTGGCGAAATCCATTAAGTACTGAATATGTGCTCTCTTAAAGACATTAAATCTTGTGCTGCAGGAGGACCAATTTCCGCACTAACGGTCGCACTTTAAATCAAAATTATCGGTTTTATAGGTTTCTTTAATCGCAATACAGATGTTTTTGTATAGATCGAGATTACGTACCGACACACGAGAGCACTTTATTTATGTAGGTAATGTACAGAATGTTGGACGGAGATGAGTTAATCAGCGAATTAACGCACACAAAAACACTGAACTTTAAATGCCACGCAGCACCAACTGGTGCGAATTGCAATAAATTGTAACAAATCCGTGTACACTATGCTATAAACATCTCAAGATACTGCTTATGGGGTAGAGCTTCTAAATCTACATATTTAAACGTTCCCGGGGCAGAACAGCGAACTGTACGCGTTTCCTGTAACGGTACGAATATTAATATCCGAAGTGTCGACTACATTTCACACCAGATTGTCTTCAAGACATGCTTTCAGAACTTCATCAATAACTTCATTGCTGTGGGCTTGTTATAAGACAAGTTTATATTATTATTAGAGGGTCACTTCCTCTAATGGTGTGCGGACTATATCTATAGCTACATATATCTTACTCTAGAACTGTCGATGTTACGGTAGACGTGTTATTTGTATCGTGTGAAAGACGACGCGGCCTGTCATTTGGCGTGACCACCATTATCGATGCGGCTCGGCGGTGACCCCGTGGGAATGTATGGGGTTTATGGGATTCTGAGGCAGGGTTAACAGGTGCATTTGTGGAGGCAAGCGCTGACTGATGGCATATCGTAATGGTGGATTGAAGTGGTATTTGTGATGTTATTCCTGTGGAAGATTGTGGCTTCTTAGATAGTGTTTGGATTAGAAATGTTATTTGATCTTTGGTTACTGTATTAGTTTTTATAGATGATGGTGGATATAAAAGAGCTAAACTAGATAAGTCTTCAATAAAAATATCCTGCTCTGTTAAATCAGAAGAAATATCACTAGCTAGAATTTCATAGTCGTGATGTTACAAAAAGATCAACGTATCTAAAATCTAATCTAGATATCACAATATAAATGAAGTCAGTAGACATGTTCACTCCGATGCATAAACTTGTATTTTGACGGGCACACGTCACAGCTGTCATACGGCCGTAGTTCACCATGAACGTGAAACTAATTTGATACTACATTAATGTAATGGGCAGACATTTGAGAACCTTTGATCCGAAACATGTTGTAGTATGAGAAATATTTAGAGCATATTTTTTGCTTGAAGATTGTTGGAGAAGATTGCTTAAATAGACATGCAAGTAGATTGAGTTTTTATGATAATACCTTACTCATAAAATCTCATGTAGGTCATATTGAAGTTAAATTAAAAACGCGAATTGTTTTTAATATAAGTGGCAAAGATAAAAATAATATTGATAATGAAGGAGACGTTCTAAATACTATTTCCAATAAATTTGATATAGAACATGACACAGAAACAACCAACTAGAACGATCTTAATAAACTTCACCAAATCGAAATAGAAATAAAAGCAGCCAATACTTATGGAACCCCATATTTTCCTCCAATTCCCATAGCTTACCAGAACAGGCAAGGTTCTCACAAAGACAAGTACAAGCAGAGTTATAAGTGAGCGAGGCGAATGTGTAATGGCGCGGGAACCGAACCGGTGAGGCTACGGAGGACAAAACATGAGAGAAAATGTATTTAAGCTGAGTTGGATATTAGATCAAAGTGCGGGTTATTGTCAAATAGACGTGGAGTTTATGTTGATGATTTTGTGTGTTTTTGAAGTGATTTTGGTCGATGTGCAAAATATTTTTATTATAATCAGGATTATTATACTTAGGTTACCAATGTATATCAGAAAAAGTAGAGACCATTAAGTTTATTTATAAATTTCGTCAAGGGATCTCAAATAAAATACATAATTATCTTCTGAGATCTAAAATTTTAAACATAAAATTAATTCCCTTTACCATCTCTACATTACGTTGCTGGCTCTACATAGAGTCGGCTCTACTCTTGATTTCGTTTTGATAGGTGTTAATTTGTCATGCTCTTGTGGTTCACGCGCATTGCACCTGTTAACCGTAACAATATTATTACGAGCCGTCTGTTTGTCTGTCCGTATGTCATTTTGAAAACTATACTAAATTGCTAAGTTACTTTTGTAGATAACGAGGTTTTTATTCGAAGTGTGATTATGGGTTGAAGAAGTATTGTGACTAAATGTATTATAGACGCATAATTTCCTGCAGAATAAACAATCGCAGATGAATGAATAGTGAGTCGTAAAAGTCAAGTACAGGATAAGATAATAATGAGGTTTATTGGTTTTATCTATTAAGTTATTAACTAAATCACGATTATTGTTCATGATCATAAGTACGCTATAATATTAAACGCAAAAGCACTTCTGTTGGCAATTTTTTTAATGAATGCAATTTCAAACACATTAAACAAAATGTCGATACGAATCATTACCTAGCGTTACAAAACAGAACGAATGAAGTTGAAGTAAATGGAACATAATAAAATAAGCAACAAATCTAAAGCGCACAGCGCAAGGACATCAAAAGGACCGAAGTTCAAAGGTACTCCTGCGCATCGAAACGTGTACAAATGTCCAATTAAATTGATCAATCGGTACACGCAGCTTCAATTAGTGTAATAACATGTGGCGAACAGTTCAATTAATATTGCCACTTTAATTGGTCTAGGTTTACGAAGACCTATGCTAAAATGTGTATGTAAATTATCAAGATTATTTCTGGAGAGATAAGAAGGTAATTCTTTTTATTTGTAAAGTGCTTCGTTTTGTAAATGCTACTAGTTTTCAATTAAAATTGCGTAGGTAGTAGGTAGTGCATAGATATTTTACCTAATTAGCTACTGCTAAGAGCATCTGGATTGTGTAAGCTGTTCGATGATTTTAGCTTATATAAATCAGCAACTTGGGTTTTAATTATATCACGAACATTTTATGAAACTAGAAAATCTTCTGGGTGCGAGAAAAATCATTTGGCTTATTAAAAATCCAGTTAATTAAAAAATCACTACGTACAATAATCTTAGTACACACCTAAACATTAATACAAACATTTCCATTACAACGGCTACCGCTCTTTCATTCGCTCACTAAATCATTCTTCCTCACTCTCGTTCATTCGTTCACGAACATGGAACACTTATTGTGTGCACGTGTTAGAGTAATTAATTGTAATTTGTAATTAATACTTGGCGCTAAAGCGTTATTTTTCCGCGCTGCTTGAGAGTCTGTTACACTAATATGGTAATTGACGGTTGATGGGGAAATTGCTTCTTTATTATCTTGTGATAAAAAATCAAATTTTTACAACATTTAACACAATTATTTACACTAGGTACTAAACTAAATGACTAACTAACTATACCTACGATTAATATAGGTACGTAATTAATACAAAAACAAAATTACACTTAGGCGTCGAAGCACTCGTCCGCATGGCTGTCATCTGGAAACGTGCAAGACTGGCAGCATTGCCACGTTGAATGGCAATGTTAATTCTTAGGCCGAAGAACGAGCCAGGCCAGCTCTCTGGTCACGTTAAGTGTCGACTAATCGGTGAGAAATTTCTTAAAAAAGGAATATAATTATAATATCTTGTAATTACTTGAAAACTATACCGAGTATGAAAGTAACTATGAATCATGTAAAGAGAAGAAAGAATTAGGATATAATGATACGTGACTCGTGAGGTGTGGCACATATTTTAGTTTAAAAATATCGAAATATTTTTTCTCACGTCGTCTGCACAAAATGTCACTGCGCAATATTGTAAACTCATCTCGTAAAATGTTACAATAACCTATAATATGGTTAATGATGAATGAAATAAAGATTTGAAAAGAGATATGCAACGAAAGGTCATCAATAAAAAATGGGCATACACAAACTCAACGATTTTTCATTCGATTATTTGTCATATCAAAAGGGGCTCACCTCTGATCTTAAACGATTCCGTTAACCAATCGATTATCGATAAAAACGAATGATTAATCGTTCCTAATTGATATAATTCATCCCTTTTGGCAACGGGACGTCTGTCACGTGACTTGTCAGCGTGACACGCGATTTTTTGACAGCCCGTGACAAATTGTTGTGACAAAATATTTCAACAGTTGCGTCAATCGGTATTGGAACAACCCTCATTATATGGAATCCCACGTAGCTCGACAATCATAACTTTTCTCCCTCAAGATATTTCACTCTTATACCATTGTGTTAAAATTCAGAGTATAACAGAAACCGTTTTCGCGATTGTAGTTCAAAAGTAGAATGCAAAGGGACCAATGACGTCGCGCAATCAATTCAAATTTTTGGAATTCGAATGAATGAATTTGACGGTTATTGATCATCTGTGAGCGAGATATGCTTAGTGTACGATGACTTGGAACTTGTGATATGCAGATGCATATTGCGTTTTGAAAGAATTCAATTTGTTATTAAATGAAAAATGTTTCATCGACATCTGCTCAACAGTGCGGAATGACAAATATAAGCTGCTGATATTTCAAAGTTACAGTTAGTTGAATTTAGAATTGATTATTTGTGTATTTTTTCAAATTAACATTTTATTTATGCCTAATTTTGATGATCGTTGAATTGCTATAAACATTACAAACGCTATAGCTGCTCTGTAAAGATTAAAATTGTATATTTAATTTTGATACAGCTGACATCTCTGATGAAAACTTCAAACAGACATTCCCGCCATAACTTATCTTCCCATCAACGATTACCAGCGAAAAATCAAAAGAGAATTAATTCATTAACCTCTATAGAACCATCAAATGTCTCTTAAAAATGTCAATAGACGGACAAATCCCATTATATTAGTTACGGATTTAAATAATAGACTAGATTAGACCTTTCTACATCTATTATATTATTGTTAAGTTCGGCGCCGACCTTTGACTCGGGAATCAAATCGATGAGTGGTACATTCGGAGTATTACGATGTGCCGCGGCTTCACTTGACTAGTTTTTTGTTATTACTGCTATTGTTTGATGTAAGTTATACTTTGCTAGTTTTTAAGTAGGAGTTTTTCTAGTGCGTTTTTTTAGATTGTGGTAATGAAGTTGTATTGTAGTCTCATTTTACGAATGGATCAGGAGGAAATGTAATAAAGAAGAAATAGGTAGTACAGTTTTCTGCAGGTCATGATTTTAATAAATTAGAACTGCAGAATTCATCACCTTACATGATTAAATGACAAAGTAACAAATGTTAACACGCTAGTAGTTGAAAGTTTTTAGCCTGTAAGACAACGAGCGATGAATACTGACTATTGGTATGGACGCATTAATAGAACAGTACCTTAAACCGAACTGGACGTAATGCTTAGTCACCGGCTCGCTTCCCATGACAAGTGACCTATGTCTTTGTGGCTATCTTAGTGGAGCATCGCGATTTCAGCGATAGCGATATGTAGCAAACTAGCGATACTATTTGTGAAATAGATCCTTTATTCGATGGCGCTAGACAATAGGATGAAAATGGAGGATCAGTAATGGGAGATGTTGGTTTTATAAGTTTACTTTGTGATGTGGGTAGTGTTTTTTTTGTCATTGCCATCATATTCAAGCCTGCTTTCTTATCTGCTCATTACATGTGATGAATTTATTTGATAAGACATCTTCTTTTGGTCCGACGGCGTATTCACAGTAAGCTTCGATTTACGAAAGAGCCTTATTATTAATTTATTTACATCAAAAGATTTCAACCAGAGACAAGCGTATCTAAAATCTAATAAGCATTTTCATAGTTAATGAGAGATCGAAACGGTTACAAAATCTCTATAACATTAAAATGATTCCTTTTAATTTGGGCGACAGCTGCTTCATTACTCTAATGTCCCATCCACTACACCCGGAAAACGATCAAATGACATCACTAACAAATCTAATTTAAAAACATGAATACATTACTACTATGAAGTCGTCAAAGTAAGCGGCTGTCAGGCGTGTCATTGTCACTCACAATGGTTGCACCGAATCGATTCAATTCATAATCGGATCAGAATACAATGATATCGATACCCACGCAATCAAGTACATTTGGTTACGTTGAAAAGTATTATGTAGTGTTTTGGACTGATTAATTAATCAATTTACATCTGCAAGAAAGCCGTGCTAAAGTCAAGTGGTTTTAATTTGTATGTGTAGGTGAAGTTGTTACTAGGAGATAGGTATGACTGTTTGGATGTTCTAGGTATTAAATGACTTCAGTATTTTCCTTTATGAATACGTATATATCCAAGTATTAGATACGTCATCGTTTCTTCAGGTATAGTTAATGTCTAAATAAATGCAGACAGCTGGTACTCAAATCAAAAGTCATCCATTAAACTACTAGGCTGAGAATCAGCACTTTTCGAACGTCAAAATTACATAAGACAGTCCCCCAAAACGCCCGCACTTTACGACTTCTTAGTGTTACAGCTGGGAAGCAGAAGTACGCCACTTCTTTTTCCTGGCAGCACAACCAATAATATGGTTTCATGTGAATTGAACAAGCAGATTTTGTGAACACTAGCCGCAAAGTAAGCCGTTTTCCTTTAACTTTTACTATCACAATAATAATAAACCTTTTCCATTTAACCCTTATGTGAGTGACAAATAAAACACCTTTATCAGAGTGACGAGGTACCCGGGTACCTTCATACAGTTTATACGTAATGTAAAGAATCAAGGTCTGTTTTACGTTACCCATACTTTGAATATTATTATTTTAGTTAAGCTAAACAGTTGACGATCTGGTGGCGATTAAAGAAATAAAAACAAATATTCAAACCATTCACAGAACAAGAATTGGATGCATTTTTTGGCAATCTAATCTTTAGTGGGGTGCATTGATCTAATAAAGAGCATTTGACTGAACTGTGGAAATCCAGTCACTTACCATTATTTCGGGCTGCGATGTCCCATGATAGATTCAAAATGCTGTTACGCTTCATAAGGTTTGATAATGATGTAACGCGCCCTGAACGTTTGTTAGCTGATAAAGCAGCCGCTATACGAGATATTTGGACTATGTTCATTTCAAATTTGAATAAAATGTATAAGCCTCGTGAATGTTGACGAACAGCTATATGGATATTGTGGGCGTACTCGCTTTACTCAATACATGCCATCAAAACCTGAAAAGTATGGCATAAAAATATTTTGGGCTTGTGATGCAAATAATTCCTTCCCCCTAAATGGACAAATATATACAGGAAAGTCAAGTGATGGCAATCGTCAAACAAATGTTGGAGAATGCACTGTATTAGATCTCGTGGCTAAATATAAAAATTCAGGACTGATTGTAACTACGGATAATTTTTTTACGTCTCTTCAACTGGCTCATTCCTTGAATTCGTGGAATATGACACTAGTTGGAACGGTAAGAAAAAATAAACGGTTTCTTCCTGCAAATATGGAGACATAAGGAGAGGGTGATTTATTCTTCTAACTTCGCCTTTAGCAAAGAAGCAACTGTGTGCTCCTACGTACCTAAAAATAATAAAGCAGTAATAATGTTGTCATCAATACACATGTCATCAGTTATTGAAAGTAATAAGGAAACTGCCAAGCCAGAAATAATTTTATATTATAATAAAACCAAAAGTGGAGTGGACACTAAGGATAAGTTGTTAGCAGAATATACCGTAAAACGCAGAACGAATCGGTGACCTTTAGCACTTTTTTACAATATCATTGACATTGCAGCTTTGGCAGCATATATCATTTACATGGAACATAACCCACAATTTGTCTCAAGTGACAGACGTAGAAAGTTTTTGAAATCATTGAGTCTACAACTGTGTGGTAAAAATATAGAAGAAAGAACAAAAAATTGCATTGTGACATCAAAATTATATGTGAGATCTGCAACGCAGGACGTGCTTGGCCAAGAACTAAGTCTTTCGATTCCTTCTGGATCTACAACTTCTATAAGTCAGACTAGACGAGATTCTACAGGGCGTGTTGCAGTCGTCGGAAGTTGCTACATATGCAGAGAACTCAAACGCAAGCAAAGAAAAACGCGAAAATTTTGCACTAACTGCAGAAAACCAGTTTGTGATGAACATGCAGTAACTCGTCCAACATGTAACACCTGTTTCGAGAGCTGTGCTAATTCTGCATAAACAAAGAATTTGTAATTTTTATAGAAATAAAACATCATAACAAATGTTTATTATTTCATTTTTGTACAAAATTATAAATACTTTTTTCATTCTCATACAAGACACAAAGAGGTACCCGGGTACCTTGTCACTCTATTGTGAGTTTAAAATATGTTTTGGTTTCCACAAAACATTGTAAATAGTAGACTGGGTCAAAACATTAAAAAATATATAATTTATAAATAGTCAAGAGCTCTCACTAAATCACAGCTACCTACAGAGTGTAAAACCAACTTTTCTTTAAATTTGAAAATGCTAAAGGTACCCGGGTACCTCGTCACTCACATAAGGGTTAAATCAAAGAATGAAAGTAACGTATGAATGCTCGACCTTTTGCGCAAGTCGTAGGACTTTACTCAGGAAATGGTTTGTATTGGTGCAAGCTAACTCTTTATATTCATGACGGACATTACTACACATCAAACAATGAAAATATCGCAACAAGCTTGTCGGCCGACTTCAAATACCCAAACACATAACACTAACTATTCATTAACAATACAAGCTTACTTCAAATAGAAGAAGAAATTAACATGCAAAAATTTGCAATAACAACACTAGAGGAAACAGTTAAACTAAAAAGTCTTATCACCGTTGCACCGCTTCGAGCATAAACCTAAAAGTTGGCGAATAGTAAAACAATTTGCACTAAAAAGGTTTAACAATGAGTAATTGTGTCGGGCGTGCGAGTAAAAAAACGCAAGTGTCGGCACATGAAAGGACAAAGGCAGCCTGCGCGCGCGCCGAAACAAATGCCGTCGTAAAACAGATCTATTCGCAGAAAAGAAATTTTGCACAAGTTACGCTTCAGCGAAGCATTGTGCTGGCCTTTAGAATTACCGCTCAACCGAAAGCCGCTGAGAAAATGTTGCTTTTATAGCTACCAGTGCTTACTTTTAGACAGATCTAAGTACGTCTGTACTATCACACGTATGAGCAACAGGTGCAGCAGTAACTAATACTGTGGAAGCAACTAAAACCATGTCTGAAGAAAATGTATAGTTTAAAGGTATTGGAAATATTTCTGGCATTGTGTAATGAACACAGAAGCAGTATATTTACGACGTATTTCAATATATTAAAGAAGAAATTCAACTATCTCACAGTAAAGTTTTCAATATTCATTATCTAATATTTTCCTTTATGAAGCCTGGTGAGTTGGTGACTATACATGTTATATATTGTCTCAAGACCATTGTTCGTCAGCCTTTGCTCATCAGTGTGCAGGCTGTTAATGATAGGGATGACAATTTGATGACGTATTCCAAATTATCTCCGACGAAAACGATACATTTTCAAGTATTTATAGATCTCAATATCAGCTCATTGACAAATGACGTCATCCCAAAAAGCCGGATCCTCGACAGATAGGTATAGCGGGCACGCGCCGCGCATGCGTGCAACGCTGACGAACGATTGGTCGATGTCGCCCCGCCTCGCGTTGCGCAAGCGACGCACGTTATCGTTCACTCGGGCTCGACAATTAGTTGTTAATGTCGAACTGGTTTTTAACGATGTTACAACTTTACAACTCTAAAGGGTTAGGATTTTGATGGAACTTCACGCTATTAACAAATCTACATTGGTTGTCGACAAGAGTTAGATTACAAGTTTAAAACGTAAAATTCTTTACACAATGTTACAAGTCTCAAAGGGTTTAGATTTGGCGAGCCTCACAGAAATCTATGATGATTGTCGACAAGAGTTGGATTATTAAACTTTACGTTTAATTCAACCGAATTTGATTACATCGTGCAAAATTCGACAGTGTTTACCACTGTCGAATTTTGCAGGATTTAATCGGTTTTTATTACTGGACCTATTTACCCGACTACACTTAAAAATTAACATTAATCAATTAGTACAGTATCGTAATTGTATCCCCATGTTGGCGTACAAGAAACTGAATAGGTATCGTAGAATAATACGTAAAGTAGATACACACACGCGACACGCTAAAGTATACTTTAGTAAAAGCCTAACTCACTGATTGCTTTTACACTATTATAATTCAGGCTAACATAAAACGAAGGCTCCATTTTAACAGTGGAGGTAATTAGCTCGTCAGTGCTAATAGAAACTAGTTTCATTTCATTGTAATACAAGAAAATAATACCTAATTAGATGCACGTATGTACTCGAATGACCAACAATAACATAATTATGTTAGTCTCTACAACCAGTCGAGTGCATATGTAAGCAAGGTGCATAAGCGCATGAGCATATATTTCGCTTTATAAATAACAGATACTTAATAGGTACAATTGTTAAGAAATTATAGCTTGACTAAACGGAATGTGGGTACTTGTGCACGTAATGTAAGATACATATTTGCGTTTTGTATAATAATGTGTAGGTTTCTAATTTGTATTCATTGTTTTTTCTATGCTATCGTATGGTAATGATAACATTACAAAGAATGTCGAAGACATATTTTAGTAAGAATCATTATTATTTCGACTTTAGGGTCAAGAAAAACTGCAAAGGGAGCGGGGGTCAATAAAAAACGTTTTGCAGCTCTTAGTAGTCTGACAAAAAATGGATAAACTGAGACATATCGCTGTATAAAAGTGATACAAAAAAATAAAAAATATCTTGAATCTCGCTTCAAAGGCAAAGCCGCAGAAAACCCAAGAAAAACGTCGTGACAGGCTGCCATATTCCATAACGTGAAATTTCCATGATCCATTTCCCACGCGTGGGCTATATTAAAATGCATTAGACAACACGCTCGTATAGAATATATCGCGATCTAGATCACACAGTGCCGCCGCAATAACTCATAGATCGATCGATGGATCAATATGGATGAGGGGCGCCCGGGATGCGCGCGCATTCAACTGTCACCGCTCGTGCGCTTGCGCCGCGAATTCGAATTCATAAATAGAACGTCGGATTTAATGTATTTATATAAAATTGTGTTTGTTCGCTGGTTTGTGGAAGCGCTTCAATAATATCTGTCATAGTAATCAACATTTTTGTCCAGAAAGCTTGAATTCGACCTTAGTTAATAAAAATTTGGAGATGACATTATTAGATTATCAAATTTACACTGCCGTGCAAATAAATAATTTCATTCATAATTGTATAAATTTTTCCAAGTTATACCTTGAATTCTTGACGTCATTGGTGGACGCCAACAGACGTAATTATGACGACAAATCATTAATAAAATAACGTCTAGTCTTTTTTAAGTAGCTTAGATTACGTTATCTCGCTGCATAAATATTAGTATTTATATAACTCAAGTCATAAGTCTATCAAACTGAATTAAAATCAACATAAAAGTGTAATAATTTAAGTAATTTTGAATTCAGATATGCTGCAAATGTTACTTAATTAACTTATTTGATTGAGATAATCATGACAGAAATAGCTTGTCGAATAATTTTTGTGACATAAACATCCTATTTGACTCTGTGTGGTCTTCAAGAGAGAATGGGTCTCTTAATTTAATCGCATACGCATTAGAAAAGGATGCATTTATCAGAGTGTACAGCTATTTCATTTACATACCAACAGCATATTCTGGATGTCGTACTGTAAAAATGTACTTGACGCTAACTTCAAATGACCTAAACATCCTTGCAGCAATCTAACAGAAAAATATACCACATTTAGCTCCAAATTACAGTGTCGATTTCTATAAGACAAAGGCCACAAAATGTGCGGATTGTGAAATATCTCATGAGGTCAGAAGACGTTTAGTTGCATGTACTTACCCGACCTTGTGTCACATCGGAACATTTGCCGTCGACAACCTTCGCCGGCTAATAACGAGTCATCAAATTCTTATTACGACATTAAATAATATCAATGTTGTGTGTCAGTCGGGTTGAACGCCAGTGTACGGGTTTGTAGGAAATTATGTGTTACATTGTAGTGGTTAATCTTTGAATATTTGTGGTGACCTCTTATTTTTGCATTGAAGTGCATTCGTGCGAGGACGCCTAAGATGGTACAGGCGGCTTAGGAAAATATGGTTTTAATGGAACGAGTATTCTCTTGAGAATGTTAGAAATAGTTATAAGTAATATAGTAGCCGAAGTAAGCTAGTGCTGGCCCAGTGGTAAGGGCCCGACTTAAGAGTTGTAGGTCGTGGGTTCGAACCCAAGCAAGCACTTCTTTGTGTAAATAATTTCATCACCACTGCTCTCAAAACGGTGAAGGAAAACATTGTGAGGAAACCGGCATGTCCTAGATCCAATAGTTTAGAAGACATGTGACATCTACCAACCCGTATTGGTCTGCGTTTCCCAGCAGTTGGAATATTATAGGCTGGTTATGCTGATCCAGTAGGCTAATAAAAGAAGTGCATATCTGAGTACTTAATTAGAAAAAAGAAATGGTTTTAAAGATTCTTTATTTACGCCTAAGATGGTATGGACACATTCAAAGACGCAGTGAGGATCATGTGGTTCAAATAGCTCTAAATTTACCGGAAACAAAAAGAGGTAGAGGCCGCCCGCCAATGACTTGCTGGTCCAATATCGCGAGAGACCTCAAGAAAGCCCAATTGCCCGATGCGACAACCCAAGACCGTTCGTCTTGGCGCAGGAAAGTGAGGAAACCCGACCCCAAATAACGGGACCAGGGATGGAAGAAGAAGAAGAAAGATTCTTTATTTATTCTAAAAGAACATAAGCGGATAAATACATAACTAAGGTAAGTGTAGTCCACTAGCTAATAGTTTTCTTTTTTATTAATGTAGGTAGGTGCAATGTCGCCCTGCCAGGGTTGCGGGTTTGTCCGAAAGGGATACCGTGGCCCTGGCACTCAGGCAACTGAAGGAACACGGGTGGATTTTAGTCAGTAAAAGTCTGACACACCCTCCCGTTCCCCCCAGAGCGAGAGAAGTTATTTGATAATACCCAAAACAAAAAAAACAATTAGGCTAGCTTACGTTGTTAATTTAATAGTTTTGCGTTGTTAGTGACGTACTGCTTGTTTAGCTATAATATGTTAAAAGAGGATGTGCTCCTGATATCTGCCGGTAGATTATTATAAAGATGTACACCACCATTTCGAAAGAACGAAATAATATAATAACATTGAACAGCGCAACAAGACCCACATTCAGTTCGAACATAGGAACTAAAGAAACAGATCGGAAATCTTTTGATCGCTCTTACCTAAGCGGATTGATTTATTGCAGTAAACACGCTGATGATCATAAAACTGCGAAACCTTGACTCTTGAGTATGAATGTTGCGTTTCCATCATGGTCTACATGCAAAAAACAATCCTATTAATACAGCATTAGTATTCTAGCCCAGCTATTATTGTTATTAAATCATAGCAAAGGATGTTGCTACTTAGCCCAACATGATTGAGAAACCGTCCTCTATTTCCGATTTATGTGTTCGGCACCCGAGTCTGAGCGTGTGGAAGCGACCCGTCCGGGAAACGGTGATGCAAATGTTCGGCGCAGTGTCAAGATACTGTATACAGGCTGTTTGGTAGTTGGTCGAGAGTTCTTCATACTTATGTGGCAGAGCAAAAAGGCTCCTACAAACAGGCGCGAAACGCGACGCGACACAAAGATACCTTGTGCCGCGCGACGAGCGGTCTCTTTGTGTCGCGTCGCGTGTCGCGCCTTTTTGTAGGAGCCTTAAGATAGGAAATCTATCTGTTGTGCGACTGTCACAAAGAGACGGTACTTGCAACATTGATTTTTTGCTTACGTATAAAGGCTCGTACAGACTAGTGCGATATCGCGGGCGCGACGCGACAGCAACACTCACAATTTCTTTGTCGGTGCCTGTCGCGCCCGCGATATCGCGCGAGTCTGTACGAGCCTTTATACGTAAGCAAAAAATCAATGTTGCAAGTACCGTCTCTTTGTGACAGTCGCACAACAGATAGATTTCCTATCTTAAGGCTCCTACAAAAAGGCGCGACACGCGACGCGACACAAAGAGACCGCTCGTCGCGCGGCACAAGGTATCTTTGTGTCGCGTCGCGTTTCGCGCCTGTTTGTAGGAGCCTTTTTGCTCTGCCACATAAGTATGAAGAACTCTAATAAAACTTGAACTTTAATTTTCATTGTATCTTCTGGTATATTGGCGTGGGCTAGCTGACATATGGCAAATAATTTAATTTACTGTTCTGTGTCTCGTAATGTTAATTACTTTGCATACCTACTATTGTATAAAATCAAGTTTTTCTAACTGAGCAGACAGATGTGCTGTGTGTGTGATGTGATGTGATGTGATGTGATGTGATGTGCTGTGATGTGCTGGGGAGTTCGCTGCGCCACTTCTTCTTCCCAGCTAAAGCACTAGGAAGTGGTGAAGGGTTGGCGTTTTGGGGGACTGTTATGTAATTTTGACATTCGAAAAGTGCTAATTCTCAGACAAATTTGAATAAATGACTTTTGATTGTGATTTTGATTGCTATAGGGCATAAAAAACTACTCGTTAGTTAAGGACCATGTGTATTTGAAAGGTTCAATGGACTCGTTTAGGGCAGACAGTAATTTTTTTTTATCCCTACTGGCTGCACCGCGCAGAGTTGATCAGAGAATATTGCATGCCTCCAGCCAGAATTTATAGAAAGAATTATTAGACAATGATTGATACCGCTGAAAATGTGCAAGTGAACTTTATCTCCAGGTAAGCAATAATTATAAAGACCTGTAACTCAAGTCTTCGATATGACATCAATAGCTACAAACTTTATCACATCATCCCGTACACGATCGAGTGCGCGGGGACGGTCACGGTGGCTGCGCTCGGATGTGAGGCAAGTGTCGTCCGAGGACGCGACAACTGTGCCAATAACACGTGCACTCACCCTACCGTGACAACGTGGCCGGCTCATATGTAGACTGAGGACTTATCGGTTTAGGTTGGACAAGTTATGACTTCAATGTTTTGTTTGATACGGGGTCACTTTTCCTTCACTGTCCCTTCCCTCTTTAGGTGTCGATTTAGGTGATAAACGTACTTACAGTAACGAGAGGATGAGCACTGTCTGCTACTCCAATACAGTTCTACGGTCTTTCCTCTAAAACTGTTAATTGTAGATATCATGTAGGTGTCATGCTATTGGAAGGTCCATGTTTAGCAGCTTATAACATCGCAATAAAACATATCCCGGAATTAACGCACACCACCACACACCTCAATTAGAATATTATGTTATTATCATAACACATACACTGAATTTTTACTATTATGTATAAAACATTGTTTATTTATTATATATACACTGATTATAGGAGATTTGTGGTCATATTGCAAATATATGCACGTACACAGTGGCACACGTGTAAGGGTCTAGCGTAGTAGGTACTTCGTCCATTTTGGTTTATTTTAGCGGAAGTGTAACTGTAATTTACGTAGTTTTAATTAGTATCGTCATAAAAAATACCTATATTAAAAATGACAGAAATCGATTCAGTAAACATAATGTGCATTAATTCAGTTGTTACAAATTGCATGTATACGTGCATGAGACTAATTTGGCTGATGAAGATAGCGTATGTAATGAGGTATTTTGTCAATCGTCTTTGGTCATAATTTCTCATTCATACCTCAGTGTGCTGAGCATCAAATGGTTAGGTATTAGCATACAATCTAGCGCTGTAGTTTCAATAGACGTTCGTAACTATAACTAACACTACCAGGTGGAGTGAAATAGTGAAATGTATTGAATGCCGCGCGTTTGACGTTCTACAGTGGCCGAAGGGAATATTACTTTGAAGACTGCTAAACTTTTAAAGTATGTAACTTTTAAGGAGATGGTGCCGGCGTTTTTTACTATCGGTCATTGAGAAATTGTTTACGTCATAAGTATCTTTGAAAGTAATGGAATCATGGTAGTGCTATATAACAGGAATATACAGATAATAGATAAAATATTCTTTATTGCACACTATAAAAATTACAGATTTATATGTAATTAAATTTTACAAGGGGTGACACAATGGGTGGTCTTATCGCTTAAAGTGATCTTTTAAAGAAAACCTTTGGATGGATTAAGGGAGAAGGAGAGACAATAATGCAGGTAGTCTGTGGTGTATCATTTACTATATACATAAAACATATTATACTTATCTATATAAATGTATATAATAATAATAGTGACCGACAGATGACTGGGTCTTAGAAGAATGCCTACAAATATTAAGACTTATTTTCGAAGAGCTTTTATTCCAATGAAAAAGGGGACTGACGAAATACCTTTCGCAGAGAAAAGCTAGGAAGAGAATGGTTCCACACCTAGCTCAGGTGTGGAACCATTCTCTTCCTAGCTTTACCCAACCTACCCAAATGAATGCAAGTACCAACCGGTCACTATTGTTGTATCAAGACGCAACCCAACGCCTACCATAACGGGCCACAACAGGTCAATTACGTGATATCACATAACCTTTACCATCATTCGAAAGCTACTCCTCTTCAACAATGGCCACAAACCAGCACCCTTGTTCAAATATCAACGAATAACATTCTCTATGAACGATTCGTGCCCACTGGCGAACGGACCACGCGTGAAAGGTTGGTATCATCCCGCGACCCTCACGGAAACTACCATGCCACTACCTTCGGCCCATGAAAAAGTTGCCCTGACAACCTGAACCCAACCATAGTTACTTCATTATAAAGTTGAATCTAAAACAGCAGCTTAGTGAAGATGACAGCTAATGTGTTAGAGAAATTTGCATCTTGTTCGTTGAGAAATAAGGTGGGGTGTTGCCTGGTGGTAGTTTTGCACTAGAAAGTCTGACTCGAGTAACCCCAGTCTGGGTCTAGTTGAATAAGTAATAGTAAAACTGATTTGGGATTAAACGGAATTCATTAGAATTATGTTCAGTTGGTTAAGTGTGATTGTGGGTCTGGGCATTCACGATTTAAAGGGGTAAGCAGGACACTAGGCTGGTTTAGTCTTGAAAGTGTAGTTATAAATGATGTCGTCCAAAAGAAGCGACAAGTTAGCTATGGTAAAGTTAAAGTGCGAGTAATTGTCCGAAAAAGAATTACTACACTACCATACTTGTTTTTGTCACAACCAGTCTTTACTTAAAGGGACGCATGAGTAAAGTAACGGAACAGAGGCAAAGCTTCGAAAGAGCGTGCAAAATGTATACCAAAATAGATAGGGTTGGCATAGGAGGCTAAAACTAAATAAACAGAACGTGAAAATCAGCTTACGTATAGAAGCAACAAGAATAACGTACCTACCTAGCCAGGATTTTGTAGTATCTTGATTTAAAAGAGTGTCTTTGGAGTTTCTTGCCCGTTCTTCTCCATAGAGATCTACGTTTTGGAATGGGTAACTAGCTTCATATTTCTGACTGACTTGACTCTTTGACAATCCAAAATGCCTGTAAATGGTTTAATTAAAATAAAATCTTTGAGTTTAAATTTGAGTATTTCAAATCATAAACACGAATTATTTGGCATGAATTGTTAAAAAAGTGTTTAAATAGTCGTTATTTTTGTTTTTGAACGCACCATTTACGAGATGAGTAGGTACTTATTCTGTGCCACAAAAAATGTTTTTACTCCTATTAGTATTTTTCATGCATACAGTACAGTAAACAATCATATTATAATTTAAATATTAAAACACTATTATGTTTTACGCATGTAAAAAACGTGAAATGTAAACAAACACGACGCGCGACGCTTACGCAGCCCTGAGCGATTCAACTGACCGAGCCGGTTGAATCCGGTTTCTCTTCATACGCGACGAAGCCGCCAGTGGTACGCACACACGCGGCTCATGCTAGTGTACCTATCATAGCGCGGTTGTATGAAGCTTAGCTTCTGGTCTGTGAAAAGGATTCCGGATTAATGAAAGGAATATTATTATGAGACTTTTTTTAATCTAAGGTCGGCCACACATCGGCAGTCTCCTTGATATTTAGGTGAACCCATAGGTGGCAGTAACCACTTTCTATCAGGCGGATTGGTGAGCGATTTCTCAAATGAATATCATTAAAATAGGCACTTCACTTTCATGGTATCAAGTGTATTTCAGTAGGTTCTATAAAAACAAATACCATACTAAACATTTTGATATAATTGTAGACCAAACTAGAACAGTGTTCATAAATAAAAAATATAAATCAGTTCAGCCATATTTCGCATTTTAATTGGCAAAGAGATTTACTATAATTATCTTCTTGGAGTCCCATATATCGCGTACAATGTGGACTTATTTTAGTCTCATTGTGGTACTTTGTATTATAATGCTGGTTCTTATTACAGAGTAAGTAGAGTTTATTGTTACATTTATATATATTCGCTTTCAGAATATAATTATAAAGTCATGTAGTCTATTAGATGTATGAAGAGGATTTTGGTCCTCAGTGAGATAATACAGGCTGGTTTTATTGTTAATAGGGGAGACATTATTGAAATACGAAAAAAGAGGGTAAGTTATAATTTTATAGAATTACACTGCAGTGAGAGATGATGGAACCATCATCAAATATTTATTAATTTGAACTAACCAGTAAAATTTTCGACCTTTTCGATTGGATATTTCTCTTTTACTCATGATTTTAAGTACCGAAGAAAGTTTATTTGTAACAATAAACTTCTTTCAGGTTTATTATTCACTCGAAGCTCTACCATTTGATTAATGAAAAGGAAAACTTAATGATTACCAAGACCTTTAAATTGAATAGCTTTAACACACTTAAGTTTGACATCAATTGAATACTAATGAACATTTTACAGTTTAAGTGACAAATTCCATAAAGAAATAAACTTGGTGACATAAAAGTCGTGAAACAGTATCGAGATCATCTTGAAATGGGCTTCATTTTTATTTGAAAAATATTGTACGGTGTAGTTTTATTTGGAAAAATTTGAACCTTGAGATTTTGATATAAACATTGATAGAACAATCGATATTGTTTCCAAGGTACTAACGAGATCTTGTCTAATTCTGTCGCCATAACAACAATGTTAACAGTATTTTTTGTGTTTCGGCAGTAATAGGTAAGATAAGTTCCTCTGTGGTTATGAATTCCGGGTGAAGCTCGCTTCTACCTTCCGCCTTATATACTTACCATCAGGTGATATGGAGATCAAAAGAATCCCTGTAGTGTTTTTTTTTTACTAAGCCTAGACTGTCTTACTGCTCAGCAAGGGCCTCACTGATGTCGATTACAAAAAAAAAAAAATATATACTCTCAAGATACGACACACCTAAAAAGGAGACTATATAAGCATTTGCACTAAACGACCAATCTCAATTTCCTTGCAACTAGCACAGGCTACATTGCATTGCAAATAAGTCAATAACCACTCATTTGCCGCATCTTCGCATTTACTTAACATTCGTTACTAGTATGTCACCTGCGCGACCTGCTCGTAAAAATAATCTTTGCACGACCAGAACCTTGCGAGGATGGTTTCCGGTATATGATTAGCCGTGATCTGTGATGTTGTTTATGGAAACTGCCTTCCCTTGGCGATTTCATATTAAGAGCGTATAATTAGAAGCTGCTTAGCAAGTGTAAGGTTCAGGATGGTTTCCGGTAGGCTGGGAATCGCTTTCTTTGAATTTTCCCGTTGATACAGTATAAGAGTTTTCTTATGGATGTCTTAGTGATGGAAGGGTACAGAAGAAATAAAGTGGATGCTTGTGTCAACCTTACTGTCATGATTACATGACAGTAAGGTTGACACAAGCATCCACTCAAATTGTTTGGGAACAATTTAATAAAATTGTTCCCAAACAATTTGAGTGCTGAATACGTCATACAGAAAAATATGCAATATCTGTGTCAAACAAATATTAGAAGACGAAAGACGATAAAACTATTGAGATTTTGATAGTCCCACGAACGCGGAACTGTACAATTATAAGGCTCTACAAGTCTACAATTACTAACACATTATTACACAAGATTTAGCCTCTACACATGTCGTAACAATTATCGACCCAGCACATTAATTTCCCTTTCTGCCCTAACAATTAAACTGGCGACAATACTTAAAGGCAGCCACCAATAGGACCCTAAATTTAAATTGAATCTGTTCTGAGCGCGTAACGTGTGTCGTTTAAGGGACTTCCTTACACCGGCGGCGGCTTTGTGCCAAGTAATGGAAGTCGGATATCAATCCGGTGACACGCGAATGTTTATAGCGCGGCTTCGGTGTGATTGAGGAGCAAAGGGCGGGAGTGTCCAGGTTTAAGATTATCTAGGTAATATAATGCTGCCTACGCGGTAAGAGATGTGTTGTTATCTTGATGGTTCTAATGATATGAACGTTTTGCTGTGTTATTCAGGATCTTCCTGGCGTGCGATTTTTAAGCAATTTAAATAAACATAGGGATGCAATCATCATCATCATCTTTTCAGCCGAAAGACGTCCACTGCTGGACATAACACTCCTCCAAGCACCGCCACTTAATAACAAAGTTGAAAAAAGGGATTTTATTATTAAGATTAATTAATTTAATTCATCTTTTTTTTACCAGGGATGCAATACTTCTATGGAACTCTTCAACCTGTTTTTTTCTTATTTTTTATTTTAATTTTATAAACATATATGTACATTATGTGTTCTCTTTACAATTTTACTCGCCAAATTTATTAGTTTGATGGCGAGAATCGCTTGTTAATATACAAATATTCTTATTAAAACTATCGACTATGCACTATTAAAAAAAAGAATTATGAATGATTTATTTTATGATTACCCAATTAAGAGCCTACTTCATTCACTGCTAAAATTATAAAAACCATGGGTACTTAATTGGCTACTTGACCCTTTTGACATAGATATTGGTCAAATCCAACCCCGATCCTTAAAGCAAATTAGAGTGGAAAGTGGATAAGTACCAAAACGTTCAAAAATCTCGATCGCTAACCGTTTGTTCCTTTCGTCCCACTATAAAGTGGTCGGTCTAGTGATTAAATTTAACATTTCGCCGACCAATCGCGTACCGCCGATAGATTGTAAATGTAATTGGAACTACAAGGTGGCGTACCGGCTACCTCCGCGTATGCGCAGGATTCGCGAAAACGGGAAGAATTCAATTTAAATCCTTTAGTCGCTTTAGCGCTTTAACATCTTTACCTACCAAGACCCCTCCGTGCCTCGGAAAGCGCGTTAAGCCGTTGGTCCTAGCTATCATTCGTGGATCTTTGACAGTCGTTTAGGGTCGTCAGAAGCCCAAAGTTCTGTCAACCAGTCTTACCAATGGGTGTCATATTACCCAGTAACTGGGTTGTGGAGGTCAAGGCTGTCGCTTTATGTAAAATACTGGTATTCAGCTGCATCCGCTTTAGCACCTGTGTTTAAAGCAATTTTTTTTAAATAATTTTGTTTTTTTTTTAATTATTAGCAAAATATTATAACGATAAATTGCCTTCCTTTATCATGCTATAGTAGACTATTAAGTAAGTAATGCCGGTCAAAATTAATTAGTCTATTAATTAAAATTTATGTAAAGTAGGTATACTTTTTCAATAAATATGAATGTCTATAAAAACTGTCGTCTACCCAAAAAGTGACTCCCTAATAAAACTGAACCGCATTGTACACTAATTCCTAACGACGCCACACATCAATTGTTTGTTTTTTATTTATTTCAAATTTCATCGCGATATTATTAACTTTATTGCGATTACGATCTTGAGAATTCATTTTTGACGTTTTTATTCGAATTTATGCGATTCCTTACAGTGTTACCAAGCTATTTTTTAATGTTCTGTACACGTGTTACAACCTTATTACATGGAAATAAGGTGGAATACAGCATGGTTTTGTTAAAACCGATGTATAAATAAATTTTGGTCGCTATGACTTCGTGTGACTGCTCTAAGATTTTATTATTTAAAAAATTGATATTTTATTTTTCGAATTTGACTGCTAACGCGCTCAGCGGGTGGTTAGGACTGCTTCGAATAACTTCGAACGTTATCTGAAAGATGTTAAGGTTTATTTTGGGTAGCATAACATTCTACCCTTTGAGGGACTTCAAGGAATCGAGGCTGGGATCTGCGCCTGCGCTTATATTTCCAGCTCAGTTGGATGTTTCGATGTAATCTTTGGAATTGTATAATAGTTATACCTATGTACCGGCGTGGCATAATGTCTAGATTTTTTATGATAAAGTATTTTATTGAGCGACTTGTAAAATGATCCAGATTGAAGGAACTAGCTGTGGAGTTTATAGTTTTTATACTGAGCAGTTTGATCAGGGCAGAGATAACTTTATAGTAAGATATTCCAAACGTATTTTTATGTTATTTTTGGTGTATTTAAATGGTAAGGTTATTTTAGTGCAGCACTTTTTTATTGTCAAACCTATAGTTATTCCGAATTACGTTCAAATAACTTAGAAAAAACTTGTTTCCTATTCTAAGTTTCTAGAACACTCTATAAACGAAAGCTATCGCGAACGTCTCTGACCTCTTACCTTATTGCTATTTAATCCGATCAAATAACTTATGATTAATACCAGAGTTATTACGAGTATCAATCGATTTTATATACTAAACTGACAATTATATATTGCCTAGAAAAAGCGGTCGACTCTATGATAATTATATATCTTTATGATAATAAAAAAATAAAAAAAAATAAAAAATAAACTATAAATATCGAAACACGTGTTGTTTGTTAATTTGTTAAAATATTTATGCTTTACCTGGTTTATTGAGTTGAATAAAATTATGTAGGTAGGTTAAGTGTCTTTCGTGTGATCAATTTTATATGATGTTTTGGGAAACCCGTCTGCTTCGCACGCGCTGTACTCGTATTCATTGTCAAAACCTTTCTGAAAACAGATGAAGATTTGATGTTTTTTTTTTTATTTGAGACGGTTTGGTTTTTGGTAGGGCTTGTTCTAAGTCCGCCTGGCTAGCTACCACTATCTTATCTGAGTCTGTCGCCATAACAACTATGTTAACAGCATTTGTTGTGTTTCGGCAGTTAGAGGTAATATAGCCAATTCCTCTGTGATTGAGGATTCCGGGTGAAGCTCGCTTCCACCCTCAGCCTTATCATCACTTGCCATCAGGTGAGATGTAGACAAAGAGGCTAAACAAAGATCGGATTTTAATTTTAAACTCGTCTACAAAAGGCGTAATTAAAAAGGCACAAGGCAAAGGCACGCATTTTAGGACTTTTTGAAGATGTATAAAGACTAAATCCATCTACATAAGCAAAGAGGAAATAAGATTTCTTGTTATGTATGCTCTTACCACATTGCCAGAACTTTTCAAACTTTCTTACAATTTCATTTTTCGGCTCAAAGTTGCGTGATTAACACTACTTTAAAAGCTACACACATCTAAGTGTTAATAGTTATAGTATCAAATATAATTCAACTTTATGTTAATAATATAACCGTACTTTTAAGGCGTGTACTGGTGGCGGCAGAAATCCAAGTCAGGTTGTATAATGTATTCAAAATCCGATATTTTATGACAATATTGTGATTTTTCGTGTTAAAATTCGCTGTGGTTGGTTTTACTAAGTTTTGAATAGATTTTGTTCGAGTTTAGGATAGAATTTCACTAATAATTATAATCAGCGTAACTGCCAGTTCTAAATAACGAAAAGAAAGATTTGAAAACATTAAAGGCTCGTACAGACTAGTGCGATATCGCGGGAGCGACGACGCCACACTAGTAGCACAATTTCTTTGTCGGTGCCTGTCACGGCCGCGATATCGCGCGAGTCTGTACGAGCCTTTATATAATGCGAAAGCAAATTTAAATAGATTAACAGTAATATCTTCGCGCTTTTCTTATTAATTTGTGACGTAACACATTACATTTTCTTTGATTATCCATACTAATATTATAAGTGTTAAAGTAACTCTGTCTGTTTGTCGGTCTGTCTGTAAGTATGTTACGTTTTCACGCCTCAACTGCTGAACCGATCGTCATAAAATTTGGCAGAGATTTTTGAAATAATATCCTCCCTTCATTTTAACGATCAATAGGATCAGTGCCTAGATGTCAAAGTCAAAGTCAAATCGTTAATTTCAAATAGGCACTTTTGAACGTCAAAATTTACAAAATAATTAATTGATTCTAGATGAAGGGACAAGAATACCCAGTAAACAGAGATACACACAGTTTTCACAATTCACTGCATCGTAAATCGTATCGATTTGTATCGGTTGCATTTAATCGATATGTTTATACGGAAAAACAATGAATGTAGGACAGAATATTGGCCTTATGCCAAGCCTAATGTGTATGTTAATTGCTTCGACCTAAGCATAATGTCATGTAAACTAGTATTACTAATGTATTGATCCAGTCTTGACGCAATTGCTTAGTACTTGTAGTTGACCTACCGGTTTAGCTTTGTTTCACTTAGGCTGTGAGGATCAGGCGTGTAAGTATCTGTAAGGGTAGCATGAATCAGAATGTCTTGTGTGACGTCACAAAGTCGTACGACAAAAATCCTTGTTTAATTTGAAGCAGACTGTAAACTCCAAGAAAAACCGGCCAAGTGCGAGTCGGACTCGCACACGAAGGCTCGCATGTCAGCGCCGGAGGTCGCTGAAAACCAGCGTTGGGGCGTTGGGGCGTTGGAGCGTTGGGGTCTGTCTCGCATAGGGTCGCAGCATTATGCTGAGCGATGGCCGTTTTGCGTGGATGTGGCGAATATTTACCCCGAACTTGTTATTTTTTTGTTTGTGTTCTTTCTCTGCGTCATGTTTGCCGCAAATAAACATATTTTCTTTCTTTCTTCTTTCTAAGGGTGCCATACAGTATTAAGATTTAAAAAAAAATACACGTTTCGTCTTTTATTATTAACTTTATTGAATTTTTATTATTCTTTGTTATAGCGGCAATAGGAATACACAATCTGTGAAAAATTCTACTGTCTACCTATTATGGTTCATGAGATACAGCCCGCTGACATACCGACGGACGCACGGATAGATAGCGTATGCTAAAGTAATAGGGTTCCGTTTGGCATCCTTCGGGTACAGATCCCTAAAAAGCAGCCTCTTCCCTAGTAGCATTTTCCGTTAACATTTAGTTGGGCCAACTTCAGAGGTATGTGGCCCAACCAAACGCCAACAAAAATGCTACTAGGGTTGCGTCTTAGAAGTTACTATGACTAGGAGGATAAGATACTTTGAGTTTTTAAACTGTCATGGTCACTAATATTATTATTAACATAAGCGGGATATTTACCATGTTTATTCATTGTTATGAGTTCCCGATATTACAACTCATAACAATGAATAAACATGGTAAATATCCCGCTTATGTTAATAATAAGATACTTTGAGGCTTGAAAACCACTTAATCATCTCTAGAAGGACTGCTAGTTATAACAAGTCTACTTTAACATACAGCGTCAGTTCAACCCTGCCAATGCATCATCTTCCACACCTGTAATCCTACCTACCCCGATACAATCGCAGGACAGTCGACATCATTATATTCACGGCGAACTACTCATAAAATTAAAAACATCATGATACCGATCGGCAAACATCGGCAATCTTCGTACAAGATCGGGCCGCGATCAAATAATATCACATGTTTATGTTGAGATTCGATCTCTATAACATATTCTATGCGCTTGCGACGAATATTTTTCTTTACTGATATTACCGTTAGTGACAGTCGTTAACCTATAGTTTACTAATCGTGTTTTAGAGATTGCAATCTGTATGCAGTTTAGGTACTAGTTTTCTCCCTTGGCGATGTCTGGTTTGAAAGAGAGTACGTAATAAGATCTGGGAAATTAAGACTTCTGGTTCGCTGTCATTCGTATTTTTTTAAGTCTGGTTTAGGTTACGATTCTATGAAGCACTAATTTCTAAATCGCGATTTACGTAATGGTATGAGTTTATACTACACCATAGGTCAGGGATATAGGCTCATAGAAAAACATGACATTTCTTAAGACTCCTACAAACAGGCGCGACACGCGACTCGACATAAAGGCACCGCGTGCCGCGCGACGAGAGGTCTATTTGTGTCTCGTCGAGTGTCGCGCCTATTTGTAGGAGCCTTTAAGCTGCATTATCTGTATCAACTCTAACTTATAAACCACCAGTACCTATATCTCGTATACGTCCTCTATCAGCGAAATTTCATCCAAGTAAGGAACTAAACTCAACTCCAGCTATACCCAACAGCTCAATAAAACCACTTCCTCATCCATCAGCCACGAACAAACACCAAAACACAAATCGCTTACAATAACAGTTATAAAGTCAACATCTCACAGAAGTCTCAATTACCCTTCCCTCTTTCCCTCCTTCCCTCCCGCTTCCCTCCCTGGTTTCCCATAGTGGTCGTGTGTGGGGAATCGTGCGCCATTACGGAGGGACCCACGAAACGCTTCGAGCTACCGGCGCTAAGAATTTCCCAGGTAAGCCCTGGTTTAGGACGGGAAACAGTTTCAAGTTCATAGGTGTGGTATGCTGAGGATAAATGAGAAGAAGGTGTAAGTACCATCTACTAGACAAACTATGTCACACAAAAGTCCTGTAGTTAACAAATTGGTCCAGGTATCAATATGGTTCAGATATGGAATATGACTCCTCCACCAAACACAGGACTTTTGTGTGACAGTTTGTCTATTTGGCAAGTTGTGTTATGTCTAAAACACGTTATTATTGTATAAAATGAGGTTCAAAAAAACATTATCGGATAATGTTTTTTTTAAAGTGTAAGTCATGTTATTACTAACATTAGTTTCTCATAAGCATTTCTGTGTTACTAACGATTATATGGATGTATTTGACAATATCTGAAATAAGTGAATATAATCTTAATATATAAAACAAAGTCGGGTTATTTACACCATATATAGTTCAAAAACGGCTGGACTGATTGCTATAATCTTTGATTTTTGGATTTGTCTCCGCCTCGAATAGCAGAATAACTATTAAAATATTCAAAAAATTCACAAAAGAAAACAATTTCTCATATATTTTGTATGGAACGGCTTTTTTGGTGATATCTCGAGAACGGATTGGGGAACGGGGGAACAAGAAATTTCACGCGGACGTAGTCGCGGGCAGAAGCTAGTGATAATATAGGAATAATTACAGTCGATAATTTCCCGAGATCCGTCCGATAAGACATCTAAATGTGGACGATAAAATTACAAATATAAAACGATTTTTTTATTTATTATATTATTATATATGTATTATTCAATTGAATTTATCTATTGAAGCCATCTGACAGCTGATAATAATAATTGCTTTATTCACCTGCAGCTTCTTCACAGATTTAAATATTAAAATTTTCCTACATTTGTAGGAAAATTTTGTAAAATTTGTTTGTGTGTCTGGGATTTGTAAAATTTGTTTGATTTGTATGAAATTTTTTCTACAAATGTAGAAACATTTTCCTAAAATTCCCAGACAAACGAATCAAATACTTACTGAAACAATCCTTTAATTACGTTTCTACGATCCTCGACCATAAAGTTCAAATGTAAAGCTTCCGGATGTCAAAGGTACTCGACAAGTAACTAATATAGAATTAATTCTAGTCAAGCAGTTAACTTGGAACGCTAGTTATCTGAGGGGACAGACAGATGATATTTCAAGATAAAACATATAAAGATATAAAGAGCTTAGATAGTGTACCTGTTTGGGGACGGTCGGTTATATACGGGCGAGTTTCTGAGGCGGGTGCTTGGCGGTTGTGATTTGTTTATTAATGACGTTGTAATTTGTTAGTGTGTGATGAAGTAACTTAACTAACATTGATAGTAGAAGTTTAACTGTCACGTATTTCGTTAATTGTGGTAATTATTTATGGCTACATGGAAAATAAAAGAAGAAAAACAGAACCGGTCGAAGTGGCGGTGCTCGTGGGAGGACTATGTCCAGCGGTAGACGTCTTTCGAATGGAAAATTGTGAGATTAGAAATATAACATGAAATAACCATTTGATTATATTAAGAATTTAAATGTAATTGACAGATATTACTTACTAAAATACTGTATTCTAATTTCATGATGTTGTTTATTTGCTTTTACAAATAAAAAAAGTACTCAACAAAGAAACTCATCAACATTTCAACAGGGTAGCCACTTCTCCGTAGCTACGCGCCCGTTCCTTCTAGCCTCCCGTATATTTCCTCCTCAACTAATTAGATTTGCAGTACCTGTAGTATTACTGGTCAATAAAACTTTAAACCCACCATTTACTTATGCTAACAATTATTTTATTTCCTGTCACACTGTCATAAGTCAGTCAATTGTCTGAAATGAATATAGTACAGCTACTACCAGGGTAACTATTTGTACTGACAACAGCGGCTTTATGTCATAGCAGTAAGGGACATTTTCGTAGTGCAAGTGTCACTACTGAGTGTACAGTATTGATAACGTCGTGAGTTACACATTTATGTAATCTCTTTTTTTCTCACTACCTGTTTATATTAAGATATTTATGTAACTGTTTGTTTTCTCGAATGAAATAAATCAGCAAATAAAATTTAAGAAAATATTTCAGAAAAGACACATTTACGGTTGACAAAAACAATTTTCCAAGTAAAAATAGAACATTCCAGAAATAAATGAAAAAGTCGTGTATCACAAATACCGTCTTCCAAACTAGGTTTAATTAAAAACATTTTTTCGACAAAAAAGGTTCCATTTTCTTTTAAATACTGATTTTTTAATTATTATTTGTAAAATCAGTACTTAAAAGAAAATGGAACATTTAGTTTTTGCATTTTATGTGAATTACCATATATGGGGACACAGGCGATGGGGACAGCGGGAATACACCCTTATAAGGAGTAAGTTAGGCTACTTTTATTTTAGAAAAAGACACGCGGGCGAAGCCGCGGGCAACAGCTAGTATATTAATACGTTTGTAACGCGTCTAAATATTTTAATTAAGACATTATCATCATTAGCATTTACCCAACCAACTAGGCTTCCAGCCAAACCGGATGTAGCTGAATTTCATTTGAAGACATAATTTAATCAAAAAATAAAATCCCGATTTAAAACTTAATCTAGAGCATAACCCATTACTAAAAAGCAAAGTGTAAACTATGATCATAAGGTTATAAATAAAGCTATACGCTGGGCGGGCGGCGTGGGCGGGCGGACCGTGAGAAACCATTCGTTAAGGCTCTGCGCGTAAAGCTATGTATTAATATTACATGGAAATATTGATTGATTATGTATGAATATGGATTTTGTGGCTATTTGTTTAATGTAATTGGGTAGATTAGTTCAAAGTAGTTTTGTAGTAAATAATGCTTTTTATACTACACGGTATAAAACTTCGGTTGTTTTTAATTTTTAATTTCAATGCTTTAAGAGCTTGTTTCTGTTTCTTGTCAAAAGTGATTCCTTCTTTTCAAACCAAACGCGACATCTTTAAAGTCATAAGTATTGACAGTATTCAAATAAATAAATTAGAATTAAACACATCCATACTAATATTATAAATGTGAAAGTAACTCTGTCTGTCTGTCTGTATGTTACGTTTTGACGCCTAAACCGCTGAACCGATCGTCATGAAATTTGGCAGAGTTATAGCCTGGGATATGGAGAAGGACATAGGCTACTTTTTTACGCGATAACCGACATCCACGCGGGCAAAAGCTAGTAAATTATAAATTAAAGTCACTTTTCATGGTGGAAAAAAACTCCACCACGGATTTCGATGTGATTTTCAACATCATTTAGAGAATTTGTTCCGGTAGGCTTATGTGTACAATTAATTAATTTTAAACTTACATATTTTATAGAAATCTCGGTGTTTTGTTCAGTCATTAAGACCGTGCGAAGCAGGGGCGGATTGCTAGTTCAAAAATAATGCTCAGCATACTCCAGCCGCAGCACATAGAGCGTAGCACAAAAATAACCGTTTAAACTTCTAAAATGATGAATTATCACCACCCATCTTAAACTCTAACCTCGACCCAATAAAGATTATGAAAACAGCCGCCTCTGCAACGGCGCAGACTTATGGCTTTCAATTTGTAGATAATCTTTATAGATAGTGATCGATACAAGTGTAAACAATAGACAGTCTGGTACATACACATACACACACCACACACGCAAACATACACACATACAAGCATACATAGTGGGTGCATTGAGTTGGTCCTTCGAGACGAGAATACGATATACGTGGATAGAATCCAAATCTCAAGACCAAATAAAATTCGTACATGTGTCAATACAACAAGTGTTATGATTTCATGAATTATGCGAAGTGTATTACAAATGACAATGTACAAAGTACGGGTTTGTTACAAGTTGTTGAAATTAAATAATAAGGACATTTTGAGATTCAAAGTAAATTTCAATGTAATCTTAATTTGATAAAGCAAGAATGGAGACACTCCACATCATTATGAAAATAAAGACTTCTAATAAGAAAAGCAACGCAGAAATGCAAAATACGATTTCATACCAAAGACCATTATTTATGCAGAATAAAGGGACCATTACCATTAGGACCAAAACAAGGCCTGGTAGACGCTCGCCATCCATTCAAGAACCGTAAGTTACTTATAATTCATTTGTGAAATAATATCTATATTTCAGGATCAGAGGTCAATTTACAAAAATGACAATGCGAGAACCCCGCATGACAGAGATGGAGATAGGAACACTCATGAGTATGAACAGGACAGCTGTAGAGTCGTGCCAAACGCTCCAGGCGCCGCACTATGCAGCAATGATGATATTACTGCATAGATGCACTTGATTTTACCTTGATAATATTACAACCTGTCATATTGAACTTTATTTTGAGAGAGACAAGGTTGAGGGTCTTTTTAAATTTTCGTAACAGCAGCAAAGTTAAGCTGGTAAATTGTAAGAAGTGTTCAAACGCATGGCTTTATTATGTGTTGAACAAAATGAGGTTATTAAGGCTCATTGTAATGGGTTGAAAGTTGAGGCTCTAAGGGATTGATGGAAGTGGCCGAGAAATGGAGCGAATACTAGGAACGATTTTTGCGAGATATTTAGTGTTCTTGGTATTGAAGATGTTACAGTTACAGCTGAGGAAATAATGACGATAGTGGAAGAAACCACAAGGTTTATAGCGTAAAAGATGTTTGGTATAGAATGTCTCGGTATTTTTTTTGTATAGAGACAAAGTTAAGCTTATTTATGTCTTGTATTTTAAAATCTCCTGTAATACATTTTAACTTGAAAAAGCGTAGCTAGTTATTACATAAAACAAAACTACTCTACATTTAAGTGATCTATAAAAAAACTAAAATAGAAAATTCTCATGAACTAGAAACATTAAAAAGAAACAACTCCTGCTTTAAAAATAATTAGAAATAAAACAACATTTATCGATATAAATTAATAACTGAGTTAAACTCAAAGCAAATATTAAAACATTATTATGAGTGGTCGGTGCCATCGTACGGTTAACCTACAATTAAAACTCTGGTTATAATCGCCGGTGATCGAGATCAAACAGAGACATTAAGAGCTCACAGTTAATGTTAATGTTTATAGAGATGTGCTCGAAGAGAATTTGATTAGAGATAGTTTTTAATTTTCTATAATTTTTATAGAGATTAGATTGAGTGAAGGTTATGATTTTTTTATGATAAGATAAGATAAGATAATCATTTATTTGCTCAAAATGATTACAATACATACAACACAAATTGTCAGCATGCAAGAGATGTTAAGAGAGCATACTACGGTCCACTAGCGCCACTCTTTAAAAAAAATATTATCTCGTGACTGAGAAGGAATTATGAAAAACGGCTCAATAAGATACCTCGGTAAGTGTGTCTAGAATTTTCTAATACCTTTTATAACGTTTCATATTGAGACAAGAAACAACAAATTCGATCTAAAGAAAAGCGGCCACATTCATCTAGATCGTATTTTGTATACAGCTTTGTTTAGTGTAAATTATAAGTTTAATTCGAAGATTCAAAATTGGAAATACTTAAATTGATTGGTAAGTTTTTCCGACACCAAAACATTACTTGTAATGCATTTATGCCGCAGCATAAATATTATCTATCTTTCACGTCAACTGGAATTAGAAGGAATCTTATTCAATGTCGAAGTTTATTAACAATGTGTCAAAGGGACTATCAATTATCTGATTAATACTTAGTTCATTCTGTATAGTTTAACATAGATTAGTGGTACACAAGGGCGGGGACAGTTGACATAGCAATGAATATTAAATTATTATGTTTTTTCATGACGGTAGGTACGATTCAAATAACAATGTTAATGTCTACACTTTGACAGAACAAATGATCGGTTCATTGTCACATTGAAGTGTGACCCGAATGACAAATATTATTTAACGAACATTTACATGACATCTGTCACTTCCAAAATCAAAGTACGAACGTATGTATTAAATACATACTATTCTATAGTACAACCCTAATGTAGTTTGTTTATAATGTTCCAAAGATATTAAATTACGAACAGCCTCGGGTCAAAAGTGATTGTATACAATTACATCTTGATTACAGTTTAACCTTTTGTTAATTACGGGAGCGGTGTAACCGGACGATTTTGTTTTAACTATTTTTAATAAGCGTGCGAATGTGTTTCAGTGTAATTATTGTCTCGAGGGCGCAGCGATTGAATCATAAATCGAATAAGAAATCTGATGACGCAACAGGAATCGATTATTGATGTTCCAAACGTGTCGACATCGCTTCACACCTCGTTGTACAGCAATAAAACAATATCGATTCCCGACCGTTAAGCACCAGACAATCGATAAAAAAACAACTTGCTACAAATTCCCCGATGCGTCGTTCGATATTTCATTTTGAAAAAAGAACACTGACCGAGCACGGCGCGAACGTAAAACAATTGAAGCATAATTCTATCGGCGTCTATGGCGACCCGAGTGACCCCGAGCAGAGCCGAGTTCGGCCGAGAATAGCCGAGTGAATCCCGCCCACCCCTATTAGGAATTGCTCAGCTAATAACTGTTTTTAAAGGGATTTTAAAATGAAATTAGTTCTATTGCTATTACGAGTATAAACGTTTGGTTTGCTAGTGCAGTCATCTGCGTAGGTATTTCATTTACAAAATGTGGCGAATTAGTAATATGACGACTATAAAGTTTGATGTGTCTTTTATGAAGCACTTGTGTGCAATAATTCGTAAATATCTGTTTAATGTTGCTAAAGTTAATGAATATACCTACAGCAAAGTTAAGAACCTTATTTACTTAACCTTCGTAATTAACTAGTGCTGCAGGTGATAAATTGATCAAACCTTTTTGTTCATATCTTACCGTATTGCTCATCATGAACGAAGATGGAGAACATACCTGAAAGACAAAAAAAAAAATACAATTAAATTTTGTCACAAATTTTTGAAACAAAACAAAACAGTTAATTATTACTTTAAATCTTCTAATATTTAAACTCCAATAGCTCACAATCACTGACATAGCAGAAAGTCTCAGAATTCACAAAAAGCCTGCATATCCTATTTAACCCTCCCGTGCGGGGTGCGGTTAAGTTAAACAATGCAACTATTTTGTCCCATTATCGACTTTAGTCTCGTGACACGGGTTGATTGATTTACAACTCGCCACCCATTTTGTGGTTTATTTAAGAGGTAGCAATGACAGATTAAAACGGGAACTAACATTTTTTTTTGTTTTCTTGGAATACGGGATATTCATTCATTCATAGATTTTTTGTGGGATTATTATGATACTTTATCTGATTTACGAGAAATTGTATTTGTTTAAATCGGTTCAGCATACTTTCTGTAACTGGGTTTGTATCAAGTGTGGGGGTGTTCATTTAGAAACGTGTTTTCTAAAGATACATCATGTTTGTTTAGCGTTCTTCTTCTTATAGATTCAAACATACATTTTATAGATTCTTTATAAATAAACTCAACAATTATTTTACTAAAGTAATTGAATAAAAAATAAAAATAAACCTAAAAGGAATTAAAACCCCAACAATTATAAGAAAAATAAAAATAAACACCTACCGAGTACCTATCACAATAATAGTAAGATCTCTGGACACCCACACTACGCTATTACCAAGGCTCTAACAGCTTAAGTGCTGTGTTAATATACACTCACAATGCGCTCGCGCATTCAAATACGGTTAGCACAAAAATCATGGTACAAAAGATGTTTCCAAGTTATGACTGCGTTAATAGACCAGACGTGTGGTGGCATGTCCTGTCTGTAATGGGTGGTATGGACGAAAGTACTCGTTATGTGGCCTGAGGTTGATTCCAAATCGTTGGTCGGAGTCATCGGTGAGTCAGGAAAAAGTTAATTTGTATCTTCAATTCAGGTGTGAAATTATATGTATTATTGTGGGTATTTTTTATTTGAAATAGGCGTAAATTTGTTTTTAGCATTGAATACTCATTTTTATTCAGAACAAACATCAAAGAAGGAAAATTCATTTTACGCACAAAACAGCTCATTCAATTTTACCTAAAGAACTGAAATTTTTGCGTTAACTACAAAAACAAACACAATTTATGATGAATCAATACACTTACTATATAAGTGTCGTACTATCGCCGATAATGATCGCACAAACACAGTGTAGCGAAAGTCGCCGAGTTTCCAAATTAGCACGTCCAGATGACCAACGGATTGATAGAGGACGAATTAGCGGCTTTTGTTAGGCTGCCTCCACGCACGCACGCACCGGGTTATCAGGGGTACCATGTTGTGGGAAATTTATGGATTTTTAATAAAAAGAACAAAAGGATTCTTATTTGAATTATTAATAATTAAAAAAATTGGGGCAGAGAGAAGTTTTTGTTCTGGAGTAGGTAGTTTTTTTTTTTTAAGTGTTTCATATAAAATGAACCAGTACCAAATAATTATGTTGAGAGCAATCAATATTAAAAGTAAGACGCTAAGTACAGTACAGAACATACAATTGTGAACAATTACAACGAATGATGTTATACTGTGACTTTGAAAGATCATCAAACAAGTTTCAAAATATTTGAACGTTCAAGTGCAAGTTTTAGCAAAGACGATGTTCATTGATAGATATTATTAATATTTATGTACTTAAAATAACTCTTTACAATTTATTGCATCGATCTGACCCGTCTGTCTGTATGAATAATAACAATATAAATTAATTTTAATGGCATTTAAGAGTTTTAGTTTCAATAAAAACTGTTCTCAAGGTAAATAAATATGAAGGTTTAAATGTAGCAGTGGATAATAACAGTTTGTAATTAAAAGCACACTGAGCACTAATAATTATGCAAATACAACAAATTGGTGTAATTATTAGTTTTGTATAAGTTTTTTAAGAAACAACGATTAGTGTTTTTTTTTTACAAAATTGTTACAGAATTGTAAACATTTATTAGTTTTTATGATGAACGATTGTGGATTTGTTTTTATTAAAACAGTTGCTAAATGTCAAACGATTATAATCGTTAATTTCTATAGAAAACGATTTTAGATCAAGCTTTTCTGAATAAAATGTCATAATATGTTTAATTTATAGTGTGGCACAGTTTCTAACGACATAAAAATATATTATAATCTGTCAGGGACCATAATGTTTGCAATATTTTAATTTCTGAACCAGAAGCATTATAAGAATAATATTCGCAATGAATATTAAAAGTTTAATATCCATAAAATAAGCTTTGTATAATAATAATACAGGATAGGCGCAGCCAAGATAAACACAAAACAAACCTCGTAACTACTCAAATCAAAACGTGGCATAATACATTTTTCTATCCTTGACCCATTCTTTTCATATCGTTTCAGTTTCAACCTTTAGCTTTCAAATACATATAGACCCTGGAACTTTTTGCCAAATTTTCTTGAAATATTTATTATTGTAATGTCGGGTTCAGTCTCACAGCTGCGTATCACAGGGACACCCTACAGAGCATTTAGCGGGTGATATTACAACTTGTTCCGACGCTTTGTTAGCACTTTTACGAACTCACATGAAAGTCAATTGTATGTTATTTCGTGTTTCTTCCGTGTTGCCTGAGAATTTGGGCTAACATTCGCGTTTATTAGCTCAATGGTTGTTTAGAATGCTTTTAAGATTGTCTTGTTGAAAGTGGTCTTTTTAGGCGGGTGTTGACTTTGTAATAGGATGTTGGTGCTTGTTCTCCGAAAAATACGGCACATTTTATCGTATTCAGAGCATCTAAACTTACTCAACTAAAAACACTTATAAATCTATCCAAAGGTTAAATCTATTAGAAAATCTGCCCCAGACACGCCCCCAATTTAAAAAACAAACACCACGTGATTGTTTTAATCCAATCAGTAGAATCTCTCTCAAGTGTGATACCATACAACGTTTCACACACGAAAGGTTGTAACAGATTAATGTGTTTGATAAATGGGTAAGCAGTAATCGAGGTTATGTAAATATAGTTCTGTTATATAACTATTGAGTTTAAGTATAAAGGTTAGTGTATGACCTAATGAGATTAGGTTAATATCATATTGTTTGATAAGGCTTTCTGTACATGAGTCTTATTTAATTTGATTTTAATGTTACTTTGCATGGCCTTTCGTCTTCTCTCATCGAAGAATGGAATGGAATTTGAATAGACAGATCATTTTATAGACAATTATTTTTTGAAGTGAAAACTTCTTGAGCCACGTGGAGCGATTTTTATTATGGGAAAAATAGGGTAGTTCCACTGCGCTCTAAAACCTATTATTGTTCTTATAATTTTAATGTTAATTCATTGATTCCACTGCGCTCTAAGAATTTTAAGCAATAAAATATTTCAATATTTTAGTTCCACCGCGCTCCAAGAAATTTTAAGTAGAGTAAGCAAAAAAATAAATTTAGCATGAAACATATTAAATATCATAAAAAATATTTTATTTTAGAGCGCTGTGGACTCATTTTGTTACTTATAACTTTTGAAATAATAAAGGTAATACAAACTTGAAGCGCAGTGGAGTTTTTGGTAGTTACAAAAAAAAACTTTTGGGTTCGCGTTACCGAAATGCGCGACATGCTCGTGACGTGTTGCGCCAGGCTGTCAGTTATTCCCAAGTTTTGAGTTTTCACTTCTGCCGGCAGTCCTTATGACTGTATTTTTTTTAACAAACAGTAGGTAATTTAGCTGAGGGCAGAAGTACAGAAGCAAACCTGGAAACAGGTAAGAAAAGAATAATTTGTGACACTTAACAAAACTGAGGCAAATAATGTTATGGTTTGTATTTTGATCTATTTTAATGTTTTTGCCCTTGTCAAACTTGTTGTACCTACCTAGATATTTAGTGAATGATGTGGTCTCCTAGAATTGGAAGAGCACACTTGTAATTGTCCCTGTTTATGTTAACATGCATATAATTGTGTAGCCTCTGTTAGCGATCCAAAGATAAATAAATAATAAATAAATGGTTCAAAACTGGACTTCCATAGCAAATTATTCTTGGATAACTTATGTCGGACCGAAGGACCAGACTTTTTGGTTCTTTAGAACTAGTCTCTACATTGTCGACTCATAAGTAAAGCGTATTAAGGCCCATTTCATATGTGAATATGCGGCGTAAGTCGTGGGAATCTCATAAAGCGATTGACGCGCTTCGTTATGTAGAACGATCTGTAATTGCGATGTACGGACAGCAGAATAGCGGTAGCTTTACATCGCTTTTATTGCTACAATACGTTATGACTACTGATGTTTTTATTATCATGTCTCTTTGTTAAGAAATAACTAAGATGTGGAATCGTTATTTTGTAAACATAAACGAAATGACGACTTGATTTGTGAATGTTTTTTTTGTGATGGCAGAGATGCAAATACAAGTTGATTGGTACTGAAGTTGTGAGAAAAGTAATTGGAATATTAATAGTAAGTACAGTATGAGCACAATTACTTTTCTACGACTACATTTAAAAGCCGTCGTTTGTAAGAAATATAATAGATAAATCATGACACGTTCCCAGTAACTTAAGTCGAACAAATAGAAAAGTTCTAATTTAAACTTATTGCGTCGATGAAGAAAATAATAGCATAATAACTAACGAAGTTTATTGTTGGGACAGCCAGCCAAGACTTCTTGCCACGCCTATATTATTTGAACTTATAACCCTTGCGAAGTTTATGTCCATCGTAAGGTACTGTTACTTATATCCGACTTAATATTACTGCTATACAACAACACGAGAATTAAAAAAAAAAACCTTCAATCCTGTTACTTCTACGCTCCGTTTTCCACAAGCATAACGGTTTTCAATCAACTAAGGCTATAAGGCTATAAACCCAGAAAAGTTAAATATTACGAGGCTAAATAAATGGAGCTATCATCGGACCGTTTTATAGTTCAATTATTCATACAATAAAGCGTAAAATCCATGACATTTATAAATATACGATCGATTTTGTAACCGATTACGAATTCAAACATCGATAAATCGATTCAGCTCAAAATCACGCGGCAATCAAGAAAACATACAGTGATCACGAAATGGACAATTATTGGTCACAAATTAAATTTCATGGCGTGATATTTTATTCGCTGTTATGTTGTCGGTACACGCGATCGGTTTGATACGATATCATCAAGCTATTTGTTACAAAAGGTTAAATTGCTATTGAGATAAATGTTTTTGCTATCGCTCTTCGCTTTTTTATATTAGTCTTTTTTGTATCGACCATCTTTTTCCTTTAATAGTAAAGTTTGTATGACGAAAATCTGTCAAACATAAAAAAAAATGTGATACAAAATTAAACTTAAAAAATATAATAGAAATAAAAGCAATTGCGCTATGAAGGTAATACATTACTTTTCAATTATTTGTTTGGTTTTTATTGTAACCGTGTTTGCGTCACACTCATTTTAAAATTTGAACTGCAATTTTGCCGAGATCCAATGACGTCAGTATTTCTTAATAAGATTCTTACAAAGTTATCTGAAGGAAGTCACTGAAATTATAAACGAAAAATTATACCTAATAAAGCCGAATCACCAGGCTTGGCAGACACATCACTAATTTATGCACATTTACTGAAGCACCCATAATTATTGTGTGTTCAGTTTATATTGTTATCAGCTAAAACTATCTCTCATAAGCTTTGACGGGCAAATCGATAGCCTCATAGAGTGCCTTACTTATAATAAGTGTTAATGTAACTTAGGATAAGTGCATTTTGTTAATTGTTCTAATAATAAATAAAGATATTTGAAAATTAAAGCCTGAAGTAACTTATTATCATTGATCTACTAAAGATTGGATTTACAGACCCTCACTATTTGCCCCAAAAATCCAATCCTCATGACTAAAGCCAGTTCGCCTGGTTGTAAACAAACAGAGTTAGTATAGTTGTTAATACAAACACGTTGGAGTCTTGGAGTGTACCAATTATGTGCGTATGCGTAGTTAGTGGCCACTTAACATGTTACGCTGTTGGGGCTGTTGCCCGGGGATTAGCTCTGGTTAGGAGGATGGTATCTTAATATTGATATCTAAGTTTTCATGTTTGGTTTGTTTTAAGATTTGTATTTTTTTGGGGTCTAGTATTTTATGAAGGTTTCAGCGGCTTTATCTTCTTCAATAGATAACGCATTAGCTATCATAAACTTTATATAAAGACGGTATGACCCGACAGAGAGCACTCTTATTAGTTTTTTGAATCCATGGTAAACCTAAAAAAACAGTATTAATTCTGAAAAAGAAAAGAAGATATATCTTATTTAACGATCTGGCGGACATGCAATCGCTTTTAATAATACGATTAAATTAACTTAGCTGAATAGAAAAAAGTCCCAAAGTTACCCTTTTTCGTAATGTTTAATCAATCTCACAGCTACAAAACAGACGTTTTTTTTTCTTATTTTTTATATAAATGAAAAGCTTACTAGCTTTTCATTTCTCAGCGAATTATGCTAAACAATGGTACTCCATTGTTTAGCATAATTCGCTGAGTTTGTCATGATAAAATAATTAAAATGATTATTATGTTAGAATACCTACCAAATGCGCGAGGCAACCACTCGCGACTTCGCGACCCTACAGCAGTCGGCTCGACCCGATCATAGCGCTTTATGGTTCATGATGGGCTAAACATGGCGAGAGACCACACAAGACAGAGGTTTGGAAGAAGAACGGGGAAGCCTTTGCCCAGCCGTGGCACGCAATGTAGGCTAACAATATAAAAGTTCATGATTGAAAATTAATATTTGTGTTATGTTGTCAAAAGTAAACTGAAATTTAAAGAACCTTGGCAGATCGATATGCTTTATTATGCATCATATTTTTTTGGCGAATAACTTGTCTAAGATTATGACGATTAATGACTACATTGAATTGGTCTTTTGATGCGAATATTTCATATTCTTCTTTTTAATAAGATACACAAAATAGGAATTAAAATGCACACTTGTAACTTGTCCTTCATACGAACTGGCTTCGTTCGTTCTGACATTCATGTCCTATTTAAAAGCATTTTTTCCCTAATGTTTGTTTCTCAAAGTCTCCTAAATCCTAACCTCTAATCATAACGACCAATCACGCGCCCCGCATAGTTCATTAGACCTCATTACCACTAGTGAACACCAATGAATCAATACAACCATTTACATATTTATTTACACACCGATAAACTAAAATCCAAGCGATTTTCGCCGCTGGTTGTATTGGATTAAAGAACCGTGTGATTACGCAAAACGAGAAGTGTAAGTTTGTTTTTCCTAACCCGTTGAAATGTCGAAATATTTTCTTACTTAATTCCTTCAGCCTGATGCATTACTAATGTAACCATGCGTTTTGTTAACACTTTATTTCAATACAAATAGATGCGATATTCCAATGTGTTTTATTTGTCGAACTAGGATAATATTGCTAGTGTAAAACAGTGATGTTTACATTACCAATAGTTGAATCCGTGATTAAGTTTGTCCGTTCGTTAACGAAGGTGTGATATGGGTTGTTTCGAGGTTAAATGATCGTTTCGAAACAAGCCATGTTTAGTTTATGAATTAGTGTTTGATTCTTTGGTTTGTAATGAACATGTTTTAGGTGAAGGTATTATATATGTACAACATGTCCCGAAATAATGCACATCATTAAATACCCCAGTTAGAATATAATGTTATAACTATAATACATACACCGAATTTTTACTATTATGTACAAAATATTGTTTATTTATTAAATTATTTATACTGATTGTGGAAGAAAATTGTGGTCACATTAAAAATCTACGCACTCACAGTCGCACACGTATAAGGGTGTAGCGTAGTAGGTACTTCATCCATTTTTGATTGTTTGACTTTACAGGGGAAGTGTGACTGTAATAAATTACAGTCACACTTCCCCTGTAAAGTATGTAGTTTTAATTATTTTCGGGATAAAAAAATACCTGTATTCAAAATGACTGAAATCGATTCACTAAACTATATTGAACAAACTACTTTCATACTGGGATTAATTCAGTTACACAATGGTGCTGATTCCCTTGTTCACAAACTAAACTAAATTTAAGTTCAGTGCATCTTTTTCTTTCTATTTCATTAAGAAAAGGATAGAAGATACATTTTAGTTTAGTTCTGTCAAATTAATCAGCGCTTGACGTAAATTGACGTAATTTTAGTCGGCAAGTTTTTAATCACGTCTAAATTTGTATGGAGTAGTGACAGATGCTTATTAATTTGACAGGACTAAACTAAAATGTATCTTCTATCCTTTTCTTAATGAAATAGAAAGAAAAAGATGCACTGAACTTAAATTTAGTTTAGTTTGTGAACAAGGGAATCGGCACCATTGTATATAAACATGAAACAAGAGCAAGGAAGTGTATGTAATGATGGTGTATTTCCTCTCGTTTTTTTTTTTACTTTTTTTAATTTTAATTATTGTATATTATATTGTGTCATGTGTGCGTTTTAGTCTGTGCTAAGTAAACGTATTTTTCTTTCTTTATTTCTATTTAAATTAAAAGGAATGAATTATATCTACAAATAGGTCAGTTATAGCAATTAGCTGACCCCCTTCGCTCAAATTGTTAAAGTCTTTTTTACTAACAAATTGTATGATTTTCATATTTTTCTAGTTTTGGGTAGATTTTGTATAGGTATTTAAATAAAATTAAGAATTATAAAATTCTATCGACTCGTATAAAAAAAAATCTCAACCATTTATGCAAAGAGGGGTCAGCTAATTGCTATAACTGACTGTACATAAAGTTGCGAAATTCTATCTAAAGGACCAGAATGACGTAAGTGCTTCCAAGCAGACCTCAACTATATCAAAGATGACGTCACAATTCCGAAAACCATAAGGTTAGAGGGATACACTTATGTGGTATTTGTGACAGGTGAACCAATTACCACTCTCAATTGAGATACAACGTGGGATCCACTTTGTTTCGCAAGTCAAAAGCCAGGGTTCAAAGTGAATCGGTTCGAACGTGGCAATAGCATCGTTGCTCTAAACACAATAATTGTGATACCTTGCACCACATGTCTTAGTTATTTATGTACTGTAAAGTTCAACTTTAATACTAACGTTGTTTTGGGAGAATGTTTCCATTTGACTACGGTATTCCAGATGAACGAGTAGGATTTTAAGAATAAGGAAGCTTTCTCTATTGCTTCTGCTTTAAAATGGCTGCCAATCATTTTATACTGAGCAATCAGACATGCCTCTATGACGCCACACAATACCAAATACGCTGCGCATAATTTAACGGCACATCATCCGTCACATAACACAAACGGATTTCTCTCATTCCACTGTCAGGTTGTAAAAGCATACAATTAACATATTTAATATACGAATTCGTAAATTCCAAGCCTGCCATAAAATATCTAAGACAATAGTTGAGTTTGAATGTCTATAAAATCGTGGAGGGGCTTGTGGCTAAATAATAACAGCAGCATGGGTCGATCGACCGGGTTAAGCTACGCTTGCCGCGATTGGTCCGTGGATGGGTGACCATCTGTACATGACATACCAAGACCCCTCTGTGCCTCGGAAAGCGCGTTAAGCCGTTGGTCCCGACATTCGTGGATCTTTGACAGTTGTTACGGGTCGTCAGAAGCCCGAAAGTATCACAACCAGTCTTACCAAGGAGTATCGTAATTGGCGGCAACTGGAAGGACATATAAACTTAACTTATTTTCTAAAAAATTATACAATTTTTGCTAAATAAAAGTTACTACTCGGTAAATTAATAACTAAGTGATAGACTTATAAAGTCATAACTTAAGTACTCGAGACTTTAAGTTTTAATTGATTGGTGAATTATTATTACATCTCTCAATAGATACGTTTTTATATTTTTATATTTTATAGTAAAGCTTATCTCAGAAAATACCTATATCGTTATTATATTATAGTAGAACTGCTAAGTAATGTTATAAATTAACAAACGGTTCCTCTCTCCTAACTCACTTATTTTGCTATGCCCGACAGGGTCCATAATGATCTAATTATAAGTTTACCAACTAAGAATACCCACATGTGGAATGCAATAAAAGTATTGATTATTGAGTACATGTGGCGGCATCTACAAAGCCACATGCGAACTACGCATCAAAGACTTGACGTCACATAAATCCTGCATCGCGCAATCAAAGTTTACCGACATCAACCGTGGGGCAGTTGCCCACCAGACACAACACCCGTCTAGTCGGAGGATCCTCCCTTTTCTATAGAGTATGAGTGAACTTTACACCCTGTTCCTCATACCTCTATAGACAGATAGGTGGTCGCTCCATGTAAAATACTGGCATTCAGTTGTATCCGGTTAGACTAGAAGCCGACCCCAACAGAGTTGGGAAAAGGTTAGGTAGATGATAAAATCGTGTCGCATTGTGCAATGGAATCGTGCGTGCAACCTGACGCGAGTGATATTATTTAATTTCGCAACAGCACAGTGCGAGGTGAAGACGTCGGTTATTACGCGAAATTACCTTTTAAAGTAATTAGATCACGCGAATCTGTTACGTGATCTACTGAGTTCAATTTGCGGTTTGTTTTTGTTTGTGGCTTTGTTTTACGTCTGTTTTCTGGTCCTGAGGCACTCAGTCGTCATTTTTATCTTTTGGTCCTTTGGGCCTTGTTAGTAGAAAATTTAACTTTGCAGGTTGATATTTTGGTATGATATGATGACATTATGCTGCATTGAATATTCATAATTCAAACTGGCACTGTCTGTTGCAAATTGGAAAATGGTTGGTTTGATTTAGCCCTTTTTATCCTGTGACATTATTGAATGAAAATAGACACTAAATTCAAAGGCAAACTAAATGGAATCTCCAATCAAAGCCTATCACACTCCACTGCTGAACATAGGCCTCTCCCAGGCAGCGCCACAACACCCTGACGGAGGTCAGGGTGTTGTGGCGCTGCGTTCCGTATCCAGTCTGTCCCGGCCGCTTAAACCTGTCCTAGCCAATTGAATCTTACCTAAATGACTAACTCTTTATGAAACATAACTTATTACTACTGCATCAGACCGTGACATTGTATCACAGTAAGTCACAGTTGACTCTTAACAGTCGCTGCACAAGTTCGCGGGTAAAAGTGAAAAAATAACACCGCTCCAGTTCTCACGGGGCGGTCGAGTGTTGTATGCAGGCGTTTGCGGCATAAGCGGTAGCGATTTACCTACTATTTTGTATATTTTAAAAATAAAGAAGAAAATCGTAAAAAAAAATGTTATTTTTGTTTAATGACTCAACTTGCTCTTAGAGCTTCTGAAGTATGAGGCAAATGCCTTATTCATTAAGTTTATCTTACCAGAAATAGCTCTTTAAGAAGCAGCTGTATCAATTTTGATTTGTTTAATTCAATTTTAACTCGTTAATTTCTTTAATTAAGTAACGGGTTTCTATCAAATGACATGTCATTACATATCGTCCATCATTAGATTGCCATTTACCAGTTATGTATAGAATACAAACGACACCGATATAATTCAAAAATGCCGACGAACAAACAAGAACATCATGTATGTTATTTGGTTACTAATGATGTGGTTGATGACGTCATAATAAAAGTAAAGATACTAACGGTTAGGGTAATTATTTGAGACAGCTACTCGACAGTCATAGAACAATATCGACGAATTAGTTGAAGCTAGAAAGATAGTCGGATTATTGAAAGATCCTTCTTACCTTTCGTAGTCTGAGGTTGGACTGTTAATTTAATATTATGTTGTCAATGGATTAAGTAGTTTACTTAGATGGAAGCAAACGTCCCAAAGTAACTCAAAAATAAGAGTTAAATCCTCTTGTTTATATGAGATAGACAGTTATATAGTTAATTCCAATAATCACAACAATTTTCCAAAAAACCTCAACATAGGTCTTTTTCTCGTCTCTTAAGGAATTATACCCCCGTAATAGTTCCGCTACAGCTCATCCCTCAAGCTCCAATAACCGCTCAGCCTTGATCTTGCTACCGTCGCGTCGCGTAATTAACTGCGCCAGTTTACGCGGCGGCAGCGCGTGCGCAGTGACGTCATCCATTGTTTCGATTTAATTAGTTCAATGTTGTGAATGAGAGGCTGGAAAAAAGTGGTGTAATACGCGTAGATAGTACTCGACTACTTGTGGTAAGTTACAAGTTCATGTACAAGGAAAAAAAAATATCGCTTCAGGTTGTTAGTGTTGAGTGTGGTTATAGTGATTTATTTTTATTGCGAGTAGAAGAGGGGGTTTTATGGCGCGATGACAAGGGTGTAGAGATGCGTTTAGGCGTCAGGGAGTGAAGGATTCATCAAATCAATCAATTTTATTTTTATGTAATAGCGATTTTGTGTCAAAGAGTTCTTACAAATTAGAGGATTATGTCCAAGATAAGAATGCTTGGGAAACATGTTGGTCCTGCTCCATTGGACACTGTAGAGCCTAGACAAAATCAAACAGGTTACTAATTCAATTGTATAATGTATTATTTTTATGACATTAATTTTACATTCTGTGATAATTTTAACTCGCACACTTATTATTTGTTAAAAGTTTTGGTAAAATCGTCTACTTTAACAATATTTGTAAATATGTGAGCACCATATAACTCACACATAATTAATTTATCCGTCATTGCTTCATTTTTAATTGTTTTTACCTGTTGTGGTATAGTAATTTTATTCTAGGTACATCGTCTTAACATTTAATGATATAATTAATGTATACAAAGTATTGTAAAACAGTTTAAAAAACTAAGGGTGGAGTTTTTTGCCCATTCTTCTCCAAACGAAACTACCTTTCGGATGGGCAACTAGAATCAATGTTATTTCCGTGTAAATTTTGACGTTCAAAAGTGCCATATAAGTACCTATTTGAAATAGCTGCTTTGACTTTGACTTTGAAAGTCAAATGCTTGATCGATTAACGAAACTGTGCATTCGCGAGGCGGGATTGAAAACAAATATACAATACTCTATTTGAAATAAGAGACATTTAAAGTAAACCTATTTTACAGTCCGTTCAACCGATTTTGACTTCTATTGCGTTGGTGGCATGACAAATGGCAGCTGCAGTAAACAGTTGGTATTGCAACCACTTTTTTATTTTAATACCGTCCTTATGCCTACGGAATAGAAGTCAAAATCAGTTGAACGGACTGTAAAAAAGGTTTTTTTTTAATGTAATGTAAATTTTTAATGTAAATAATCTTATTTCAAATGGAGTATAGTAATATTGCAAAGCGTGACCTAAGTGTGAACAGTGGCTACTACAATTGCAAAATCTATTTCAAATCATTAACCTTTAACCTTTCTAAAGGATTACTTCAACAGTTACCCAATCCCGAAAACACAATAATCCAATAAAAAACGTCACTTGCGTGCATCCACGACCTGAGCTTGACAGCACAATATGACGACCATTATTTGTGAATATCAATCATGTTCAGGATGACACTCTGTGGCAGTAAAATTGAAATTCTATCGAGTACGCATAGTAGTACCGAGTTATGGCTACTTATTACGGTGGAGCCTGTTTAGTAGGCACGATACGACGCCGACACGACTGCGTGCGGTTGCTGTTATTAGTGTAAATCTTTTGTGAAGGGTTCGTAATTGTGGAGTGGCGGAATCGCCATGCAAACTAGGTGTATGACCATTTGGCAGATTGTTTATTGAATATGTTGAGGTGGGTTATGGTTATTAGATAAGTGTTGTTTATGATTAACAATGGAGATGGTATTAGATGCAGAAAGTACTATTAAGACGGTTCCATACCTGCGCACGTGCAGAGCACGCTCACGAACCGTGCACACTACGCGCTTCGAACGGCTATGGACGCGTCACACTCTGCACGCGTTCACGCATGTCGCAAAGAGTTTACGCACAGTTCGCGAGCATAGATTATTGTGAATTGTTTGTGCTTCATATAATGATATAGTATGGACGCGTTCGAATTTGGCGAAACCAGGAATATGTGCACGTCGTGAATATTACAACTTTCACGCAAACCCCTCGCTAGTTGCTCGCAAATGTGTCCGAATATGTCCATTCTATGTTCCTAAGATTTACGCGAACTACACTATTGCACTTGTGCAAGTGTGGACCTGCCTTGAGAGAGGAAACTGCATCAAACTAAGAAAGAGGATTTGGAGTCCAAATAAAAAATGAAAGGAGGTACATAGGCATTCGGAAATTAAATTGAATAGTGTCGTATCTGCTAATGCCATCTTAACACGTCAACGGCCAGAAGTATGGTTTTCAAAATTGAATGCAACTGACGATGCCATAAAATCGCACACATTAAACATCACATTTTAGATAGCAGACGTTACGGCGCCCATAGCATTCACACTCAAGTAGAGTGCGGAGGGAAGGTTGAGCTTTATGCTCAATAGAAACAAAACAGTAACGTTATGTCGGCTGTTACGAGCATGCCACGCTTGACGACTGCTGTGACAGGTAAGCCAGGAATTTGTATGGAGTTGAGAAGAAAGCTTTTGAGGAAATTGAACGCTTGACGATCTTTGAGTTTGAAGTGTTAGAGATTATGGTGAATTGAAAAGTATCGTTCTTTCTTTCGAGTAATTTTTTGGGTTTTTGCTAAACATGGTAATCTATTGCTAATTTTTTTAGCAGTGTGCTGTTTAACAATATTATTGCTATGTGCAACGAGATTCGAAAATTATATTTTGCTTTACTTCCAGTAAGAAGTTTACTTTGTAGTAAGCATTCTTGTTCTTCCATTTACATAGAGGAATGTTTACGAGAACATAATTACTTCATCTTGTCAAATTACAGTCAAGCCGATTACACATGCATAACTGTCTAGTTTAGGTTATAATTTAACAAAATCTACATTTCCTCATTCCTAGAGGTCTAAGAGGTCCAACATTAATTACACAGAATTCATATGAGCCAATTATAAAATTTCTGTTCGTGATATATCGAAACGAAAACAACAATTATAAGCCAGTAATTAATAACCATAAAAAATCGAGACCATCTTTCACCACTCCAATTCTCAAAACACTTTCGACAAATAGAAGGAATAGAAATAATGAGGCTGTCATCGATAACATTGACAAATTAAATATCAACATCTATTACAAACTTAATCATACAATCCTACCGAACAAAACTGAACTTTACCGTGATCACAATAGGAGTTATGTAGATGATAGAGTTTAGTTGGTGAAACACATGAGGAGTGAAGATAGGTAATGTCAGAATTTTTGCCACAGTGTAATTAGAGAGAGCTCTGGCAAGAGGTCATGCGAACGGAATGGTAGAAATCGTTATTTGGGACTGTCTGGTAGGCTGTGGTGCAATATGGCTGCGGTGGCGGATTCTAGTAGGTATTTTGGAGGTCACATGACAAATGATGGGCTGTATATGTGACCAAAGCTAGATGCTGATAGGTAACTAGCAAAAATATAACTAACCCTCTTGTGTGAATGCCATTGAGCTACTACATGTGCAGTAACAACAAAGCTCAATTTCAACTTTAAAATTGAAAAGACGCAGCAACATTTTCCAATCTTTTCGTAAGATATAGATCCTTAAATCGCTCTCGCTTATCGCCACGCTACACTCTTTCAACTTACACCACAACCCGCTAAGTTTCGTTCACAGTTAATTAAAATTAATAATCGTTAACTGACCAGCGTATTGTAAATTAATGATTTATAAATTTCAACTGCGGGCTACTTGAGGGCGAGTGCTGCTAATGATATGCCCGTAAAGATCAGCGGTCATTGAAAGACGCGGGAAGATGCGATAAGAGGCGGCGGTTTTTTATTGTTTTAAAAGATTTATTTTTGATGTCCTGCCTCGTTGGTCTAGTGGTTAAAAACACTACTACGGAGTATGAGTTCCTGGGTTCGATTCCCATTCGTGTTATTGGGTTGTTCTATCTGAATTGCTCAGTAGCAGCCCGAGGTCTGGTTTGTGCTCGCTTGATGGCATTAGGCTCGCCCCCTAATTACATGGTGTACATGTATGTTATTTTTGATACCGATAATAATGTTGAGAGCTAAAAAATGTGTCGTTTAGTATGGGCCCTTTCCCAATAGAAGTTTAGTATTTGATGAGTAGTTTCTATTATAGTCAATAGATCAAAAATTAAATAGTTATAAGAATTGCCTTGACTCTCCCAAATAGTTAATTCTTTAATTTTTATGCCATAAACTTTACAGACCACATTACTATGTAGGGTGTTATAGGTCAATAGTAGGTACTGTGTTTTTCAAATTTTTTAATGTGTCAGCATCAGGCTGAGATAGGAGATTTTGGCCTCGTACAGGACTTTATGGTTTTATATTATTTTTATACTTATAATTTTGTATTTTATACTTTTATCATGGTGTGTTTAGTTAAGTTTGTGATCTTCCTGTGCGAGTCACAATAATACTTTTTCAACACACTTGTAAAGTGACTCTTATAGCAACGCATTTAGGTTCATAAATTCAGCTTATTATAAACTCATGCTTTTTACTTTCATAACCTCACTAGTGTTTTATACTTTATTTTTTTAAATCTCCGCAAAGAGTTTTTATGTCTAAAAACAATGAATATTTTTGTAAATAAATAAAATTATTTTAGGTTACGATATGGTAAATTATATTTTTGTCAGTACATATTAACCTTAATTTGCGTATTCAAAACATTATTTTGTGTTTATTCTATTTTTTATATAGGCTGTTTTGCGGTTTTGCCAGTACCTTTTTTTTGTCTGCGCGCGCTTCTCTAGGGCGGCGGCGCGCGGAAATAACAAAACCAGCGCGCCATTTTCTATAAATGTTAATAACAATATTGAAGTCTGTTTTTTCCTCGCTAGTGTGTTGAAAAACGTTGTATGAGACGCGTGTGCATTGATCAGTACACACTCGGCTCGCTTATCGCGTTCGCCATACCGCCTCTAGGGTAATGACCAACATTGCACACTTGTATCATAATGTACTATTTCTTTCTTTGTTCTAAATTACAAACCAATAAACAAAAGTTAATATCAAATATTCTAATTCTATTGTTACAAGTCAACAAATCGCGCGTTTACAGCAGCCATAGCATCTTTTACGTCCCATGTCCGCTCCTCCTAAAGACACAACAATTAATTTTAATTTAGTGACGAGTGAAATTAATATTTTAATACAGTGGCCGATCGATACTTAGTAGTTAATATGTCTATAATTACTTAAGTTCTGTTGACGGCAACAGTTCGTTCGAAATTGTTTTTTTTTTTTTGTTATATTGTCTTTGCAGTTAGATTTTCTCTTATAGGATTTATATTTGGCTATTACATTATCGTGTTTAGTATCAGAGAACTGTCCCTAGATTTAATATCAAGAGATTTTTTATGATTTTCCTAAGTAATTAATTACTTTTGCTACTTGTTTATGATTGGAAATGATTTCTGCTGTACTGAAATATGTTTTTTACAATGTAATATTCTTTCACGTGTATAGTTGAGAAACTCATGTTTAGCTGCTGACCATTGTTCCTATAAGATAATATATTATATTATATTCAAGTAACATAATCTACACTAATAAACTTGTACACTAATACATTTGTATGATCCATTTCTACAGACGAACCGTGAAAACGGTTTTGTGGGGCATAGTTTTAAGTACAAGATTACTGTAAACTCTTTTATAAAGAAATAAATAATAATTCAAGAAGTAAAATCAGTAATGTCTAACATGACATAAATACGTTAACTTTACATACGGCGATAGGAACATCGGATCAAGAGCAAGTAAAGCATTAAAGAAAATCGATCGTGATTCCTTGACATTCCCTTGAAGGCGGCTACAATCGACACAAATCCGAATATTGCGGATACATCACGAAATCCCAATAAAATATACCTTCCTGTACATAAACAAGGGCGCCATCTGTAGCCAATACGACAATCAATGCGACAGAGTGTAGGGATGTACTGGGTTTATCCGAAAATTATTCGGTATTTGGAAAGTTGTTGTGATATGGAGAAAATGTGTTCCTCTAGGCTATAGGTATGTTTAGAGTATAAAACTATTATACAATTATTTTAGCAATGTTTCTGTTTGTTATGTTTATTATTTTACTCTAGCAACTTGACAACAAGGACCAGATATAAATATTGCTTTCCCGTATAAAAAAAGCCAGAATTGTCCGTTTCCATGTAATTTTATTCTAATCAACTCAATTAGTTTTATAACTTTTTAATACGTTATTTAGGTTATTAGAAAACTTAAAACATCCGCACCATAAAACCGTCAACATCCCTAGAGGTGTACCGAAAACGGCGCGCGATGTAACATCGAGGCCGAGTGGTTCCGAGCGCTCACGATTTTGCCCGAATGAAGTTGTACCTATGTCTGTCTATCTGTTCGGTTGTGTGTCGCAGCAGCTAACGGTACGCGATTTATTGACTATGTCCACACGTCGATATAAAGGTTTGTTCCGTTTTTCAGGAGAATTGTCTCGCCATATACGAACTAAAGTATATTTTTTCAAAGTAATCGGTCAGGTAATCACGTTGTTTGGTAAGGTTTAAGGTTTTTGGTTTCAGGACAAATGTGTTATATTTATAGTCGATGAGTTAGGCCTACGTTTGGACATCAACTATCTGTTGATTTCAAAGTAAAATCAAATACAATAATTGTACAATTTTATTGTTGTTTCAGTATTTTCAGGTTAAGTAGAGAGCCATAAGCCGGCTGGTTAATGTTTCATTAATTATTCAGTAATTTTACTCAATCATCATGATACATTTCTTGCCATAATGTCACATGAAGATCCAAGAATTGCATAAAAACTAAAAACAATGTAAAATTGCTGCAGTACTTCATACGAAACGGAAAGTAAATCACACACGCGATGTACACGTACTCTTTGTTTTGTTAGGGAGCGTATACACTTGATGATATACGGGGAGAATTTACTGGAGACCTGAGCGGTTGAGCGATAGGTACTGCACTGTTAACATGTTTGACATGTGAAATGATAACAAAAAATAGATCAGCCAAATATCGCCAAATAAAGTGTTATAATTATGTGCCAATTGGTCGCTTAAAGAGATTTTACGAGTGACGATTCCTAAAACTAAAACATTATTGTGCATAGAGATAGATATGGTTTATTGTACACCAAAATGTAACAAAGCTCATTTAACATAACCATTAATATTCAGGGTACAACGGCGGTCTTATCACCAATAGCGATATCTATTAGACAACCTTTGGATGGACCTTTTATCTGTTTTATTCCCTTTTAAACCAACTCAAAGAAATTTCTAATAAACTAAGCCATATTTCATTCGTAAGCCACTTCTCCGGTTGCCCTTCGGCGTTCCGGCGGCGCATGTACACGGGTCGCTAGTTCCACGATTATGATGCCTGTATTCATTAGGTGGCATTACGCCTGCGTGGGAACTGGACTGGCCTGGGAAGGACAACGCAGATTCGCCTAGGTTATAGGCGAAGAGCTTGTGTTTGATAATGTTAGAGATGTATGAGTAGTCTGATAGAGATGAAGTTAGATGTGCATATAAATAAGGATGCTTGAAATGACTGAGGCGAATCTTCTGTGGACAGCGCAGCAGATTCGCCAAAGATTTAGGCGAAAAGCTTGTGTGTGGTTACCTATATTTTTGAAGAGTTTGTTTGTTTGGTTGAACGCGCTAATCTCAGTAACTACTGAATTGAAAAATGCTTTTATTGTTGGATAGCCCATTTATAGAGGAAGGCTATAAGAAAGCCGTCCACTGCTGGACATAAGCCTCCCCCAATTTGGGGGGTTTTCGGGGGTTGCCATAATCATCACGCTTGGCAGGCGGGTTGGTGATCGCAGTATGGTGTTAAAAATGCATAGAGAACGCTGCTGCCCATTCTCTAGTAAGTACCTTAGTCCCCTTATACGACACCCACGGGAGGAAATGGGGTGGTGCTATTCTTTACGTCCGACACCACACGGAGGATTACTTGATGATAGTTTATTGATAATAGCACAAAAACAATGTTACTGGCCATTCTTTTAACGTTTGTTCTTAGATTCAACTTTTCTATTTCAAAAGTTAACAGGAAAATCATCGATAGGAGAATTTATGGGGCCTAAAGATGTTGGTCAAAAAACAATTACGTTGCAACGATTGCTATAGCTAATTCCAATCAGTTGATTTGTGACTTACGCGGTCTGATAAGCAACAGTTTTTAATTATTACACCAGGCTTGTAGCTTTAAACGATTTTCAATTAAGACATAGTTATAAAACGTATAATTTTGTCAGTTAAACTAATTAAATATTCACACAACTTGCTCATTTAAGAAAAAAAAATAAACTAATAAAATGGACGAATATTACTCACATAAAAATAAAAGTCAGCTTAATTATTTTATAATATAAATTGTCGGCAATTTCAAAGAATTAAGATATAAGTTCTATTCAACTAGCCCTATTGGTATTAACATAAAAACCTATGGAATTTAACCCCACAACAAACATCCAACCCTATAATTTAACATCTAGAGTTCAATATTCCTAGCCTCCATTTCCAGATCAAACGTTCTACCGAAGTAGGGGTAAAAACATCTATTTTTTTCATAATACTAGGACAGTTTAATTAATGTGCCTTATAAGAGCAAAGCGGTCCACTTGAATGAAAGCAGATCAAGTAATTATACAGTTTTTTGTCACCAATGGCGTCGCTTAGTGGCGGAATGACGGAATCAACAAGTGCCGGCTGTTGTTTACGCCATCTACTTATAAAGAGGATAAGCAGAAGTGCCGGGGGAACAAAAACATCCCTTTGAACGTCGTGGAAGCGCCTACTCGTTGATTGCTGATTGGCAGGCGATGTGTCTTCAGCCAGGTATTTAAGGACTTAAGTATTTCAACAATGTGTGAAAAAAACTGCCGTGTAATTATTATATCCTCGTCTAGTGCAGTACACAAGCCTCGTAGTGAAAGCCGCAATTAATGTTATTGAAATAATTACCACGCATGATCCAAATACTTTATAAAAATGACGGCCGGTTCACCTATCTTTTTCTTGTACACACGGCTACATATCAAGCTATACATTTCCAGTATAAGCTGATCTCTCATTGTTCGGAAATCCTATACAATGCGAGACCAGCGTAAACTGGATATGTACATATAGCATGATATGTAGCCGTGTGTACCTAGCTTTAAATTTATCTCTATTAATGAATAGTTGCTGAAGTTTCAATGCAATTTTGAGTGATTGGCTTCGAATATGGTTCGGTTCCTGTTAGTTATGACTTTTTCTGAGACACAAGTAACTTTGATTACCAAAACTAATAATTTGCTTTATGTCATAACAATACAAACCAATATGAGACCGCACCACTCAACCTCTCCCAAAATACTAATACGTTTTTAAATGCTCTCCAATTTCCTAACCGAAAGTCAACGACGGTCGTTGCGACAACCACAACTTGACTTCTGCCAACCAATGGTTGTTGGGCAACCGATAATTCGACACTTGAACAATTAGGATTTGAAAAGAGTTTAAATCGTTAGCGCGCGACGTTTGGAAACACTTACAGATATTCTGAACTGATTTCTGGGTATTTAACCGAGTTTTTCTGATTGATTATCTTTCTGTCAGTTTGACAGACAACGACAAAAGGTTATACTTAGGGACAACAATGGTTCTGGTTGATTTTTCGTAGAACTGTGTCGGTGAAGAAAAATTGGTTGGACGATTTTCTTTTTCTACGTAAATTGTTGACTTCTTTCATGTATTGCTAATATTGACCTAACCAATTGCCCCTAATCTTAAAACAATAGAACTGCATTTTCTTGCATGTGTTCTGAATTTATCGACAAAGTTTTTACTTGATTTTTCTTTAAAGCGATTGTTGCGGTAATTTTTATTCGACATTATGTAATTGCTCAATTATTTAAGTGGCATTCTTTACAAGAAAAGAATTTGAAATTAAATAGATGTTTTCTGCTACAAAAAAAATAACTAATTACAGTAATACCTAAGAACCTAAGAAGTGAAACTGTTAAATCATATGCAAAGTTGGGCTGTGCAGATAATACTGAGGTCGATTTGTTATAATTATGTTGCATGAAATTATCGATGGCAACGTTGCATTGTGGATTGTCGGCACGCAACCGAGCAACCGGCGGCATACTATATGGTTAACAATAGCAACCTACTTGGGTGTGGTTGGGTTAACCAGTTAACCACGCAACCAATCAACCGACGGCAGATGATATGGGTAGCAGCAACCTACTTGGGTGTGGTTGGTTAACCTTTTAATTTATGTATGATTAATTGTATTATGTAATGTAGATTTCTTATGAAAAAGGCCTTTTAACTATAAATGGTGATGTATTATTTTATATCCAAAGATGATCGCTACATGAGTTTCAATAAAAATGGCAGAATTTTGTGCAGATGAAGTTAATATTAATAAAAAATCATGGTCATCAAATCAGAATTAATTTCTATTTACCATTAGAATTCACATATCCGTACAGGTAGGTAAATAATATTTACAAAAAAAAAATAGAGTATTTTAAGATGAAAATGATGTTGTAAAATGTAAGTAAATCAAAGTAAGTACCTCCATTTTGAGAGAGGCCTTCGTCCAGCACCGCGATTGGCTGTAGACGACGATGGTGGTGGGTTACATAGAAATAAAAATAATTTATCATTAATAGAGCATTGTACTGGTTTTTAAAAAGTACATATTAAGTAAGTTGAGGTTGCAAATAAACTTGTAAATTAAAAATTAAAAGGGGTTTTCATGAACGGAAATTGTTATTGATTTAGCTGTACTTATGCCTCTTCCAAGTTAGGCCATTATTTAGAAGCTGATAGGTAGAAAGGAACGTTTCATAAAAGACCATATCTAGCTATTTCTATGTTGGGGTCCAATTAAGCTGAAGAACTTAAAGACGAATCTAGTGTAGATTTAAAATACTACATGTTTGTGAAAGCTTTAAGAAATTGTTAAAGTTATTGTAATCCTTAAAATGGAAAATAGTGGCCACTAAGCTTCGTTTTAAGGATTACAATAAAACGTAACAATGTAAAGCTACTGTTTGTAATAATATTAATACCGTATAGTCTGCATTTTCATTCTAAAATAAAAGAAATCACCAAATAAACGATGAGTGCGCCACTGCGAGCTCTCTATTAACTAAAGGATCTCATCACACGAGGAAGACTGTTACAACACCTACACTATGTGAAACAACCTACCTCTTCGCGGACCTGTGCGTTACTAACACCAGCTACATATGATTTAATCAAATAACCAATGACCCAATTAAATAAAACGTTAAATCGATTCAACACATAGAGGACCACTCAAACAATTGTCATTGTCCATTGTACGTAACGTAAGCTATTACGTGTCGCAGGACAGAGCTTATGTTCTTATACCAACCGTGGGACCATTTCCCACGACGACTGCATTGTCTCACTCATTAGTCGCTATTTTTTTTAATAACACTTTATTATAAGCATAATGGTCAATTGTTCAATAGAATTTCGATTTTTCTACGAGGTCAGTATGATAGATCGCTGTTGATGCTGATACGCACGGGTAGTGTTTCGTTTGATTTTCACATGATTGTTTCATGTTTGAATCAATCGGTTGGGTTATTTGATTGATTGGAGATTGATAGGGGTTTTTGTGCGTGTTTGTGTGAATCTAGGAATTTGATAGATGTGTAATTGATGAGTGTGTGGCGTATCATGGCTGCGTTAATTGGCTTTATATGTTTAGAGCCTACAAATACCTTTGAGTTGGCCAATTATGACGTCAATTATTTTCGAATGATACTGATGCATTTTATTATTAATCAGATACAGATGATTTATAATCATAGAAAATAAATGCGAGCCACATTTCGTTCGTTCAAAAATAAAAAGTACAAAGCTAGTGTCATAAGACAATTTATTGAGCTGTCTATAACTACTATAAAAAATATCCATCTAACAACGGGTACAGCTATCTACACAATATACCTATTTTAATAAATTGTCAAAACTATCCATCACTGGATAGGCAGAGTAACAAACAATACTCAGTTACAAGAGCTTTCGTAAAAGCTTTCGTAGCTACATCTAGCATTTGCATTGGTCGAGCATCGATAACGTTTACTATAGTTACCAATAGATGGCAGCACTAGTCACTTCAGTTGCTATGTATTTTGCTTTTCGCAATAAATACCTAGTATTGTTAATTATAATTAGGCGCAATATAATTTTAACTAACAGTTAACTCATAGTTAGGTAAATTTTATGTTTTTGAATGGTATTTGGTGTGTCCAATGTTACCATAAGATACTCAGACACGCAAGTTACGAAAGGATGGTATTTAAAAGTACTTCAATTTATTCCCATTTCATTTACCTAATTTTGCCTGTGTTCCACCAAATATACTGAATGTGCACCAAAATATAACCTAACCTAACCTAACCTTTAATATTTGGTGCACGATCAGTATTTTTCGGGGAAGAATAAAATAGTTATTGTTACAATAGAATATTTGCAGCGCACTACAATAAAAAAAGTGTTATATCTTGGTGTTAATTTGGAATTTGTTTGATGTAACATATTTTGTTGGCCGAGTAGTTTAATTATAGTAAAACAATTAAACGGGTTTAAGATCAATATTTTAGAAATGCATACATAGATGTACCTTAAGATTTTTGGTGAACACAAAAATATTATCCGTTACGAAATACCTGAGATATAATGACAAACTGTGGAATTTTAGGAAACAATAGAAAAAATAATGTTTTAGTTCTATCCCGGAGTAATAAATCATGAAACGCATATAATCTATTGCAAAATTACGTTAACACTGAACAATTAGACAACTGGACAGATTTTCATTGAATATTTATGAAAACAACTGTATTCCTCCGATATGAGTAAGCTGACATTTTTTATTTGTTTCAGGTAAGCACAATTGTTGAATTAAGAGTATAGGCCTTTCCGGAACCTACATAATATATCTAACCCGCAATTGTGCAATGCTGAAGAGATGAGCGCAATTATTACTACAATTAACGGACAAGATCCATCTTGTCCGTTAATTGTCAATTTACAAATTGCAGTAATCGCGATGATTTGGAAAAAGATTTTGATCGCATTTTGTTTTCTGTTCTATCCATCATCATGTCATAATCCCTATATGGACACTTAAAATGTTTCGTCTTTTTCGGGTGACCACTGAAAATTAGCGTTTTGCTGTGGGTCCCCAATAGCACAGCATCATGCTGAGAGGAAGCCTTCTTGTCACAGTCATGACGATCAGCTGCCGACTATTTCTGTTTTGTGCTCGTGATGATAATTATGTAGATAATTATATATATTTTTAATTTGTTTTGTTGTTCTGTTTACCTACTTGAGTTAATTATCTTTTTGCATGCACGTGTTTCTGTTGCAAATAAACAAATTTTTCTTTCTTTATTTCTTACCCGTTGCAAGCGACATGCCGATTATAGTGCTTGTAATGTATGATATCCAACAATGTATGATCCCTACGCGGTACTTATACCTACGTATCCTATTTTCTGTTTTAAACTTGATGCAGCTTAGACATCCTAAAATATTATGCAGAATATATTTACGTATACGTTGCAATGCAAATTAGTAGCTTTTTTTTTGGATTTTAAATTAATGCGATACAAGAAATAGATGTTACTCTTAAGAATGATATGTGACTTCAATTGTCATCGGTCATGCAGCATCGGTATCGAATCACGGATGTAGTCTAATTTTATATCTTATAGCTGTTATATTAGCAGACTAGGTGCAAATTAAAAGGTATGTAGATTTATAGTGCATACATAGTTTCATATGGATGACTTTTGGAATGTGATAATTTTAGCACTATTTTCGTTTTCAAATGCCATGTGATAAGTCCTTATGTAGCTAGCTTAAACTAAACTTGAATTAATATGAATTTAACATCTGTACGTTAGAAGTACCTAAGTACTTCCTAGCTAAGAAGATTACTTCAGGAAGGCAGATTTAACGAATTCTTGCTAAAGCTTTTTTATCTGATAAGCTGAATCTCATTCTCCAAGACATTACGAAGAACTTAATTTTAAACAGCGGATTTAAAAATGTTGTCCAAGAATGAATCGTAAAGATAAAACATCCACAGGGAAGTCATTAAAGTTACTGCGCGTATGAAATGTAAATTCAGTCATATCTCATTATTCATCAAACTCATAATCGATCGACAGCCATGAACACGCTAGAGAGATGATAATATACCAAATACAAATACATATAGGTCTTGATTTGAGCCCGGTTGATGGATATAGGCTCGCTCTCTGTTACATGGGACTTAAACGCAACTGGCGAAATGTGGGTTTTCTATAGGTGCATCTCCGCCTAACCCTTTAGGGATTACTGGCGTGATGATATGTAGTTATGGGTATATATTTATACCTTGTAGCTTTAGCCATGTTATGCGTTGTTTGAAGCCCAAAGAAAATCACGGTAATTTTTTGTTTAGTTTTTGGCGCGCGCCGACGCGATCAGTGACAGTCTAAGTTATCAGTAAGTTTTCCCTATTTCTTAAAGAAGCGTGGTTTGAAAATAATTATAATACTAGACACGCTATATTTATAGTTTACTAAACCTATATAGCGCTAATTGGTTGAAACTATTTAAATAAAGGGATAATTGCATTTTTACAATTTAAGTGTTTTCAGTACAAAAGACATAAACGCTTCCAAAACAGTGTAAATCGCTATTATTATCTGCAATTATTCTTACAGTCGATTATTAATAGTAGCTTAAAATAATAGTGTCAGTTTCACACTAAACTTAATGATAAATGATAAGAAATAGATAATTTATAGAATCGCAATGTGACATTTAAATATTTGAGATAACAGAATTCGTGGTGTCTGCATTTCTGCATCCATAATCAGAATAATTATTTATTGACTTATTATTAATAGTAAATAATAAATAAATCATGTTATTTTTAGGAATAATCATAGCGTTATTTGTATGATAACATTTTCAATTCGCGAGAGGCGTGGTTGCCATGAATCTCATTTTGGACACAAACGCCTCTTTTCATTAAATTTAAACTCCATCGATATTTATGTAGTTTGTCTGTTTGTTTAGTTCGGTGTTATATTTGTATTTATTAATGCATTTGAAGTAATAATAATGAATCCTACTAAGTCTCCCAATTTCGGGATTAAATACTTTTTATTATTTATATTTTTTGGGTCAATTTAATATCAATAAGTTATATAACATGCTAAAATTATTAACACTTGAAAAATGATTGACAAAATTCCGCTAGGCGTGAAATAGTCACAAAGTGGCTCACTAAAAGGCTATTTTGCACTTACATGCAATGTTTATATACGATTTTATCAACAAAAGTGAGTTACAACATTTCGGGGAATGCGCTTAAATATTTTATCAATAATCTATTGAAATAATTATATATTAAACACTTTTTGCAGATGTCCTTTTGAAATTCTCAATGCATCTAGAAAATTTGCCTAGACGCCCGTTTATGTCTTTTGTAGGGAGAGTTTCCCGAACAGAATGCCGCCCGCTTGTGACACAGGCATACACGTGAAAACAAATTATTTCAGTTTTATTTATTTTTATTGACAATGAATTATTGATTTTACATGGAGTATAAATTATTATCGATATGTTAAAACATTTGAATTTTCATTTAGTATCTAAACGGATGAGAATAAATTATATAGAGATCTAACATGTAACTAGCCTATTTGGACTAACGCTAAAATATTTAAAGTAAACACCGCTTACCTTAATATCTTTGGTGTGTGCACAATATCAGAAGGCCGCAGTTTTCCGAAAAATCCCACTGTCACTTCACAATAAAAATATTTGCTCTCAATTTTTTAAGTCAATAAAAATTTCACTAAGGCGACCCGCATACGTGATACTTCAATTACGTATACTATCGATTTCAAATGTCACAGTCCAGTCACTTTCGATGAAAACAAACAAACGAAATGTCGCCGCGTTCAATTTACATCTGACGTATAACTGAAAACGCAAACTGAAAACGCGACGATGCAACTACCGCACTGCTACGTTTATTGTCTTTGCTATTGACACATCATTTTAACAGTTTTTTCATAACAGTCTTTATTAAAACCTGCTCTTAAAATATTTTTTGAGCGCAACACTGGCATCTTCTATTGACGGGATTGAAATCGCGCGGCCGATTTCATTTTCGAAATTCAAAAATTTTCGAACACGGATGGCGTGTGGCTGGAGCGGCGCGCGCGCACGAATGCTCACGGAGGTGGACTCAGAGCTTCGAACGCTGTGGGGGCGTGGCTAACTTCTAACGCAACATCTATCTCTCGTGCTATCCTTGTCTGGCGTGTGTGATTGGGTATGCTTGCGTCTCCTTCTCTATTACCGGTGCGTTACCGGTCCATAGGTACGGTTTGGTGGGATCGCGTGAACTTTGCCACTGCGCCCGAGCCTCGTACTGCGATTAATAAAACGATACGCGACGTTATAGATCGCGGCGCGATAATCGTAACTCCACAGTTTAATGCGTCGCGTCGCCTTTTAAATACAACATATGCGTTTTTGTTTTTAATGCGAGTGTGTAATTATTTAATGTCTTGCGGTCACTGTATCTATTGACATCTAACAAATATAATGAGGTTCGCCTATATTATATTTTTGTTCATCTTTACAAATTGTGCTCTTCTAACAGTCAATGTGACTTGAATGGCATCACGATATGTAATAAAATAAAACAAAGCTTGGGTCTTTGTTTTTAAAGTTGTTGTTAAGAAATTAATGGTTTCTTTATTTTTATGGATTTGTTGATCGTTCAAATTATATTACTATTAATTCAGGTTTATTGGAGTTATTGAACAATTAAGGTTAACATATTTTCCTAGAATAATCAGTTATAGTTTTAACAGATACGGTATATAAATAGGTAGTACTTACTTTTTTATTAGGTAAATATTTCATTTCGCAACGTGCAAATCATGTAACAGGGGTTCTTTCAAATAAAATGAAATAAACATTACCTTAAAATAGAACTAAATCTTAACAAAGTCGCTCCATTAACGAACGAGCTTACCGTAATAAAACTTTCTTTTGTGAACAAAAAGCTTTTAAAAAACCTTCAGCAATTGTTGCAAAACTTTTAGAAACAAACGTAGGCTGCAATTTGTAAATTAAAAAGTTAACAAAAAAACTTTTCGTTTCTTATTCCCGTTTTGCTTGCCGACGCGGTTTCGACGTTCGTATTTTGAACGTTTTACAAAACGCGTTTTTTCGAACGCAATTCAACTTTCGCGCTATTTTGTAATTTTTCATGAAAAAAAAAATATATGTGTTGACTAAAAGTTTATGATTTTAAGTTCGGAAAAGTGACAAGTAGATACTTCCTCATAAGTATCTACTTTTCACTTTTCCGAAGTTAACTGTTTTTAGGTGTGTATTTAAAAGCGTTGCCAAAGTAGTACTAAAGTAATATCTTTCTGATTTTAGAAGGTCTTAGGATGTTTCATTCTAGATTTAACCGTTTGTAATTATCAATTTTCGTAGAAAATACTGTACTATTCTTAATCGGAAATTAGTTATACGTTTTTTTTTTGTTAATCGATTTTGCAGTAAAATCATGACGTGTTTTTTTTTTTTTGTCCCCAATGTTAAAGGAAGACTACCTTCTCCCTACAGAGATTAATTTGCACCTACTTAGGTAAGTATGTATGTTGACTTGTCCGGCCCAAACCATTTAAAATACATATATGTATTTGAAAAGGTAACAAAAAATGGTAAACAGTAGATATTATCTGCTGTCATCTTTTCTCAATGCGTTTGTGCGAAATTCCTTAACATTAACTCATCAAATTATACACAGTAATTAATAATTAGAATTAAAGTGTCATAATGTACACTGAAAAACAGAATAGTTGATTTTTTGATTGTTGATTTCCTTTTGGTTGAGTTGACATTAAATTGTGTTAAAAAACTGTCCCATGACGTTTGTTAGACAATTTTTACTTTTATTTTACAAATCATGTCGGTAGGTGCTATATTAACCCAAGATATAGGTTACAAAAAGGTTAAATCAAATTAAAAAGTTTTTCAGTGTAGGTTCTCTATTAAAATTACTTGCTTAACGTCTGGCACAAATAAATTAATCAACACATAACATAACATCACGCCTGTATTCCACGAAGGGGTAAACAGAGGTACTCCTAATAGTACATCCACATTTCGGCAGTTATGTTTAAGTCCTATGTAACTAGAGAGCGAGCCTATATCCATCAATCGGGCTCAATTCAAGGCCTATGTGTTTTTGTATTTGGTATATCATCATCTCTCTAGCGTGTTCACGGCTATCGATCGATTATGAGTTTAATGATTAATGAGATATGACTGAATTTACATTTCAAACGCGCAGTAAGTAACTTTAATGGCTTCCCTGTGGCTGTTTTGTCTTTACGATTCATTCTTTGACAAAATCTTTAAATCCGCTGTTTAAATACTTTAATAATTAAATAAGATAGACTGTGGACTCAGCGATCATTGTGCCGATCACTTACACAATCACTTCTTCTTTTTCTTGCTTGCTTGATTCGCGTATCAGCCAATGGCTTAATTGCCAAGAGCCTCGACCAACACCTAAGGAGGCTCTCGTTGGGCAGCTGGATCAAGGGCTTGATTCAGAGAGCGGTACTACTGGACACGGCTCGCATTGTTAAGAGGTTCCTCTCTCTGGAGTCCTGACCGGTAGCTTGGACCCAGTTCCCGATACCGGTGGGCTACTATTTTTTATATTTTTAAATGTTTTTATATTCTAATATTTAAAAATATAATTTATATGGATTTATTGAAATAAAGGAAATAAGATACTCTTTATTATTTACACATCAAAGTTACAGATATAAATGTAGAAGAAGAATAAGAAATGAATGAGAATGTGTAAGTCCCATGTACCTAATAGGGGCGAGCCTATAGCCATAAAACGGGCGCAAATCCAGACTCCGGGCTGCTATTGAGAAATTCCTAATGGAAAAACCCAATAACACTTTGCCCGGCATGGGAATTGAACCAAAGACCTCACGCCTAGCAATAGCGTTTGCGACCACCAGACCAATGAAAATTAATCAAATAAAGATCAATTAATCATCATTGGAATTGAAATAATGAGCTTGTAATATGTCATCTCATATTTACGCCTCAGCACTCTTAAATTATATAATAGATGAACTGGACTTTGCTCTCTAGGAGGTGGACAGAGTGATTCGCGGTATAAGTAAACAGGTATAGCTAAAAGTGACTCAGACTTTTTCTGGGCTGATGACACTGAGCGCGATGGATAGATTGATAGACTAGGTACTATTTTTTATACCTAGTGCGATCACCATTTCTAAAATAAGGTTACTTACCTCAAAATTAAAAAAAAACGGAACCTTTATAGGATAACTTCTTTGTTTGTCAGTATAGTCCATTTTTCTCAGAAACGCGTGGAGGTATATATAAGTTGAAATAAATTTAATTTAATACAAATACGTAGGTCTACAGTCCCTTGGAGCTCTGAAGAAATCAAGCTTCTACATTAACGTAATAAAAAAAATACGGCCATTTTTGATTACACAATTTTTGACGACACAATTGGATACTCGAAAATAAATCAAAACCCATAGGTAGGTTGTTGTTGTAGTAGGTCAATGAAAAGTACTCCATTGACCTACAATCATGAAATTTGGCAAAAAGCAAGGTCACACAGCATAAGTAAAGGAAAAAGTCCGAAGAAAAAACTTTTTTTTTTGCGATAATAAACTTAAATTAGCAGTTGGAGAATTGACCGTGACGTATATCGATGTATAGGAGAAAATATTTTCAACTACAAAGTTCAGTTTATTCTTGGGATAAATTCATCCCAACTACGGAACCCTTCATTGTGCGTGGTCAAACACTCACTTGGCCGGTTTTTTGTGGTAATCGCGGTTACTGTGGTCAGATCTACTTAGCAATTGTAGAGAATATTGGCATTATTATACGTATTGAATACTAGATGTGGCCCGCGACTTCATCTACGAGAATTTTGTATGTCATCATTTTTGAAGTGGAAACTTCTTTAGCCGCGTTGCGATTTTTGGTAGGGAAAAAACTTATGGGTTGGCGATCGTCACCGAACGCTTTACATGAGCTATATGTATACTGTGTATTAGGGTGTCCCTTAAATTTTAAGTTCAATATATTTTTACGCATACCTTCTTAAAACTTTCGTAATAACCCAATATTGTCTAGGAAAAAATATTAGCCCGTTTTATAAACGATAACCCGTGCCGACTTGCATTTTAAACTTCTCCATATAAGTTGCGCGGGTAATGCGCTGCGAACTGTAACTACGTGTTTAATTTGTCATTTCATTCGTAATTTTTAACTATTAATGAGCTATTGTTAATTGCATAAAGATGTCGATGGAATTACGGAGTGATAAACAAAATAATTTTAAAATTAACCTTGATAACTTATTTGATATTGCACATGCTGATGCTTTTGAAAGAATGAAAATGGAGGAAGACAAAGTACTTTTAAGGAAACAGAGAGAGCCAGGTCGACCGGAATACTTAGGTGGTGTGGACAAAAAATTGGCGACGAAAGAGGAAAGACTAATGCAAAGACGATTAGAAGAGGAGGAAAGGAATGTGAGACAAAGAGAGTTTTTGGCTGTTGCATCTACTTCTAGCTCAAATATCTTGAATGTCCAGAAGATTCGGACGAAGAACAGATTTTGAATACTGAACTCAGCTTGCCAGACGTTCCCTGCCCTAAAAAAAGTTAAAAAAGAGGTAGAAAGGATATTATAACGCCTAAACTTGTCGCAGTTTTAGATCGATGTCAGTTAAGCATAGAGACTCCATTTACTTTCTGCATGCGGTCTCGTAGAAGCGCTTGGTCTGAGCAGCGACGATTTCGCTATTAACAAATCCTCGATTCAGCGAATTTGTACTCAGACGAGAATAACAAGGGCAGAAGCAATAAAACTGACTTTCAAAACAAGGTACCTGACGTAGTCACAGTCCATTGGGATGGAAAACTATTACCCGGATTGGATGTACGAAGTTCAAAAGAAGAACGTTTGCCCCATTATTGCTTCATTTGAAGATAGAGAACAGCTTCTTGCAGTGCCAAAACTAGAGAGTTCTTCTGGATAACATCAAGCTAAAGCCGTCTCATCTGCTCTCTTTGACTGAAACCTTAATAATAAAGTTCAAATAATGTGCTGCGATACAAAAGCTTAAAATACTGGTCATTTTAATGGAGCTTGTGCTGTTTTGGAGCAGACGTTAGAGAGAAAATTTTTGGTTTTCGGTTGTCGTCATCAGGTTTATAAATTCGTCCTAAAAACAATCTAATGCATTCCTAACTCAAAACCTTACTTAACGCGGCAGAAGAAGAGCAAAAACAATGCTTTTTGCGCTGTGCCCAGGAACATAGAAATTTGTATCTGGACTGTTAAAAAACTACACTAAAGAGAAGTTACCCTGGCTGATTGTTATAATTTTATGTTTTAAAATAAAGATTAATGTTTACCTTATTTTATTTTACCTCTTAATCACCAAATTTGTTGCATTTATATTAGTTTTATAGCAGATCGGAATATTAGGACAAAACACGATTTTAAATAAACTTTGAAGCTCAGTCGGCACGGGTTGCGATCATGCTAGAGAGCTGAAATTTCATATTTGAGTATATTTTAGCATTTATAAAAAAAATAGAGGCTATGCGTATCGATAAAAAAATAAATAAAAAAAAATGTCATATAAGGGACACCCTACTGTGTATGTCTGTGTACTTTTTGGGTGAACAAAAATACAAATTCCTATACAGCAGTAATAGAAAGACTATTTCGATGATTGTATGAAAAGCTTTTTGAAGTGAAAACTTCTTTAGCCGCGTTGAGCGATTTTAGCTAGGGGAAAAACTTATGGATTCGCGTCACCGAAATGCGCGACATGCTCGTGACGTGTAGCGCAAGACTGTCAGTTATTCCAAAGTTTTGAGTTTTCACTTCCGTCGGCAGTCCTTATGACTGCCTATTTTTTTATACAGATTTTATTTATTTATTTATGTACACACAAAATACTTGACAGGACAATATAATAACAACATAACATCACGCCTTGTTTCCTCGAAGGGTTGGGCAGAGGTGTACTTACAGTACACCGAAAGAGAAAGAAAGAGGATAGCCCGCAAAATTCAAATTTTCTCACGTTTTTAGCAATATTCAAGTAAGTATCAGGTTGTATGTTGATCTAAATATGATTCGCGGCCGTATCGAATATTTATTTATAGGATTATAATCATAAAAGTCATCGATACAACTCTCTAAGTTCATATAATCCTATTGAAATACTATTTCATGTAATCATGACTTTTATGATTATACGAACGAATAGAGACTAAAGAATTAGAACCATAAATAATACTATAAATACATACCTATTTGTTACGAATGGGAATCATACTTTAATCAACATACACCCAAACAATGAGCTACAATCAATACAATTCATTACCTATTATACATTCATAGCTTATTCTCTAATTCATTATTATTAATAGATTAGTAATATAGGCTTTGTTTTTGGAAATATTTGTACGCCATACTATGGCAACGTATGCTGGAACCAATATTTGTAACATCTACTGTACCATAACCTAACAATTAATAAACATTTTTGATTTGCAAATTGCAAAAATCGTAAGATAATTTGAATTTCGCGGGCTACCTTGCGGCCTGGCCACGACATTGCGCGAATTGCGGCGCGGCAAGCATTTTTTCTGTTTGTTGCGGGGTCGAGACGCGCAACGCACTGTGGCTAGTTGGGATCACACGCAATTAATTAGGAAAACCGCTGCCGCCGCCGCCTAATCGAATCCAGGACCTCACGCACGGCAGTAGCGTTCGCAACCACTAAGTCAACGAGGCAGTCAATTTTTTATTTTTTATTAATAAGTTGCCCACACTAGCAATTTCTCCTGTATTGTGGGTGCGTTTATTTACATTTAATTAAACTCACATACACAAACAGCAATTTGGTTGCTATTTAATATGTAATCCTGTGTTCTTTTGATGAATGATAAATAAAAAAATAAAAAAAAATAAAAATTAGCCAGACCCGGAACAACTACTTAAAAATATTCGCAATATTGTATACTAGCTTCCGCCAGCGGCTTCGCCCGCGTGATATCTTTATAAATTATAGCCTATGTTACTCAGTGATAATATAGCATTCTACTGGTGAAAGAATTTTTAATTTCGGTCCAGTAGTTTTTGAGTTTATTTATAACATACAAAAATACAAATCTTTTCTCTTTATAATATTAGTGTATATGTAGATTTAATTTCGTGTGGGAATCAAACCCGCAACACGCAGCGCAGCAGTCAATCGCTTAACCACTGCGCCAACCGTGCCGTCAATCGAGCTATAAAACGTTACCCTTTAAAACAAAGTAACCTCCTAGCATCATTGTATTGATTTTAAACCTGCACTACAGAAAATAATCGTAATATTTAGCATACATGAATACCTAGCATATTTACCTGTTATCTGTCATAGTTCAGTATATGACTGTTTTACATAATGCACGTGCAAGAAGATATTATTTATATTACTTTAAATATGTACGCCATAGGTGTCTTGTAGGTCGTGGGTTCGAAGCCAGGCAGGCGTTCTACTTCGTGTAAATAGCTTCATCACCACTGCTCTCGAAACGGCGAAGGAAAACATCGTGAGGAAACCAGCATGTCCTGAAACCAAAAGTTCGAAGACATTGTTACACTGTTATTTAAAAATATTGTAAAAGACAATTATGTTTAAAAGTGTAACCGTGGAGTTTCTCGCCGGCTCTTCTCCAAAGGAAACGAGCAATTGGAACCGTGCACCTATCTTCTGATGTTTCATAAGTGCCCATGTAGGTTTATGTGAAATAAAATATTTTGATTTGATTTGATTTGACATCTACCAACCCGCACAGGGTCCGCTTGTTAGATAGCTCACGCCCTCTCGAAGAGAGGAGGCTGTGTCGCAGAAGTGGGAATACTATAGACTAATTATGCTATCTTGACTTAAAATAGTTCTTCGCGAATGTTTGGTTTAACCCGGAATCAAAATATGTCCAGTCAATTTGATTAATATTGTTAAGTGATCAATGAAGCTCTTTAATTAAGATTTGGCACTTGTTCAGAACAATACGGCACTTCTTAAGTATACAAATATTGATCTCAGTGAGCAAAAGGTAAACCAAAGAAGTAATGGACGTAGTATTCGCAAAAAATAGAACATTTTTATTAACAGTATCTTTTAACTGCACTAACAAACTAATAAAACTGTTACCCAATATTCCTGTTCCAAAAAACAAAAGAAACGAGATGATCCATTTACAAATTGCAACCCTAAAAATCATACAACACTGAGCAATAAAAAGGTGTAAGTAAAAAAATTGCGAAACACCGACTAATGTTTCGCAGAAAAGAAATTTTGCGCAAAACGTTAAAACAGAGACAATTTTTTATTAATTGTTTTATTAGAGACTGTTATGGACAGTTAGTTTTACAAACGGTGAATGTTTTTTATTGTCTGGGGTAGTCCAATATCGGAAGGTCCGTTATTTTGGATCCGTGACGTTAGGTCCTTTTTTTGACAGTTTTTTTGAGACTGTTAAATGAGGGAAACGGGTTGGAAGTTGGAGTAATCTTTTTGGATAATTAAGTTTAGCAGCATACCGCTTGTACATAAACGGAATATGATCAAGTAATGAATCAATTAATATATCGCATCGACATATTTTCTATTTTATTTCCTTGTGCGATTCATGTTTAATGTATTAAGGATGCAAACCGGGCATATCGCCAATATTGTGAGTATTGTGACCATTCACATCCGTGAACTCGATGGGGTTTCTGATGTGATACATTGTTCTTACTTCTTACTCATTCGTGCTTTTTACAATAAAAAATTATGTAGAAATTTGAGATGTACTTTTACTCTTTTGAGGTTAGATGTAAGTTTAACTAAGGTCACCGGTCGTTAATAGATATATTAATACAATATAGTAAATAAAACCCGGCCAAGTGTGTGTTGGACCACGTACAATGATGGGTTGCGTAGTTGGCATGAATTTATCCCAAGAAAAAACTTAACATTGTAGTTGAAAAACATGTTCTACTATACGGAACTTATGGGAGAACATGTTTTTCAACTGTAAATGTAAGTTGGTCGACTATTACTCGGTAACTTGTGAAGCCTTCTTAGCTGTGATAGTTTTCCTTTTGACTTCGTTACATATACTACTGCTTTGAATTTTTTCACATCCATATACAACTATTTAGCTGGCAAGGAGGCACTTGACTCTAACAAACATTTGTATTTTAAAGGTTAATATTAAATCAAAAAATGGTTTCGTTAAACCCATAATATTTTTGAACGGCCTATCCCACACCATGGGATAGACGAGAATACTGTAATGTCATGAATGTATTCAATAAAGTTATTTTTTTTTACTCTCGCGGAAGTCAGTACACCTGAGCTGCTAACCGAAAATACAAGACCTGATTTTCTGAGAACATTACCACTTAAAAATAAATACATCCTACCAAAATTCAATAATGTGTACGGGATGAGGGTTGCATTATATTTATTACCTTTTATTCTTAATAAATTACCTGAAGACTTGCAAACGTTATACAAAACGAGTTCGAAGAGTTATAAGTACAAATCTAAACGTTTTCTTACGCAAAATTCCTCCTAATGTGTGTATGTATTGATGTAGCTTTAGATTATTATAATTACTATAAAAGTATTATATGTATCATTGTAGTAATTAACATTTTTGTATAATCTTATTGAACGGCTCGCCAGCACACAGATAAACCCTGAGAGGTTTTCGTTGTGTGGCTAAAACCATGGTAAAATAGGCTAAGTTTTTTAGGAAAAAAAAAAATATATCATCCCCACTTTACGTGTAGGGGACAGGTTGTAAAAAAAAAAAAAAAATCAAAATTTTATTTTACCACTTTGTCGGCGTGATTAATATGTATACTCATACCAAATTACAGCTTTCTAGTACTAAGAGTCTCTGAGCTAATCCGCGGACAGACAGATAGACATGGCGAAATTATAAGGATTTCTTGTTTACTACGGAACCCTAAGAAAGTGTAGAAAAACTTTCATGCGTCTTTCTAACAATTTCATTAGCACTTTTCGAACGTCAAAATTAAATAAGACAGTCCCCCAAAACGCCCGCCCTTCACCACTTCCTAGCGCTTTAGCTGGGAAGAAGAAGTGATGCAAGAAACTCCTCATCAGCACAGCTAGACGTTCAGTTAAAAAAACTTGATTCTATACAATAGCATGCAAGAAAAAAACATTACGCAACATAAAACATTAAATTAATTTATTTGCCATATGACAGCTTGCACACGCCAATATACCAATAAACAATGATTTTATAACAATACTTACTGTGTTTACGGGAAATATTTAAAAATAAAAGCGTGCTGATGCTGCACCCCGTCATTACAGTCATACACTGAGAAGTTATAATGATAGAAACACTTCCATTTTCAAGTTACACCTGTTCCAAAAGCAACTTATCTATCCCAATACAAACAAACGTTAAAAACATACTATCAACAACAAAAAAAAAAAAAAAACAAGAATCTGGAGATAGCCTAGTTTCAATGTTGACCCGTACCAGTAACTCATGCAGCGACTTAAACTAAATCCTTACACGACATTTTTTTTAATAAATCTAATAGGTACATAAATCTTTTGGTCGAGATTAGATCTTTATACATCTCAATTTTACAATAAATTTATTGGTGTCGGTGTACTCGGTATATTTATTGTGGTAGTGTACCTAATATGTCGTTATAACAGATAATGTCCGTATAGGTATTGGGTAACGGTATCCATTTTTTTGGTGTTTTATTTTGGACGGTAAAGTGTAAAATTTTTGGAAGTTTCGTGGGTTTTCACGAACAAATACTTTAGTGTTATATCTCTTCTCAATCGCTCTCTCACTGCTGAGAATATTGAGTTGTTCAAGGATCGAGACATTTGTGCGGTGGGCTGTTCATGGTATCTTTAATAGGCGGCGCCAGCACCATATTTCGAAAGCGTCAATTATTTGCCTGTCCGTAGCTTTGATCATCCAAGTCTCTGCACCATAGAGAAAGATCGAGGAGAAAAGTGTGCAGACCAGGTGTTTCTTTGTCCGATTGGTGATATTTTTGACATGTAAGTTATTGGAGTGTTATCCTCCCCGACCCTTGCTCGTAAGCGAAGCGCCAGCTCGCGCTATAGCTGAGCCTGTAGCTTTAAATTCCCCAGATAATAATCATAACCCTGATTTTATCCAGCCACCTTCGGTCCCTTGCCATCCTCCCTCCGACTCTGCCCTAAGCCGAAGTTCGTACCCCACAGGGGGTGCCCTTAGCGCGCAGTCGTTTAGTTTATAAGTTTTTACGCCCTGGCTGGAGGCTTTAAGTTTCGTTAGGAGCTTAAGGCAACCACAGGAAAGACCGGTTAAAGAGTCTCAACCTCTCAAGGTTAACTGAGAGATGCCGTAGCAAAAAAAAAAATGGAGTATTATGTAAGTTGTTCAAATATTCAAAAAACCTTGAAATTGTTACGCAACTTACCGAGTATGAAACGGCTCTATACTCAATGATAATTGTATGTTTGATGTCATCATCCGCCTAGCCTTTTCATAACTATGTTGGGGTCGGCTTCCGGTCTACCCGAATACAGCTGAATACCAGTATTTTTGTTGAATGTATTTAAGTTGAATTGTATTTTTGATGTATGCTATTTTTATTGTAGGTACCATGGCTTCATCTTTTACAGTAAACATACTTTTCTGAAAATTGTGTCCAACAGGATGAAATGTTTTAGCTTCAAAAGTGAAGCTAGACAGTTTAATTTTTAACTTTTATGTGAGAAATAAATAAATCATGATTATAAAAGCGCCCAGTATAACCATTTTGGTTGCGAAAATAACACGTTATTTTCTACACGTGTGCATTAAGTGTCAATATAATCATATTGGTAGTCTTAATAGGTATTTCGGATACAAATAAGTAGCAGTAAATTACAATATACGATATTTTGTCACCAAATTGAGACAATAAATTGACAAATTATTTAAAAAGATGTATCTTTTATGCAAAATTATTGTTGTTTTATATTAGATTATGTGTTAGTTAATCTAGTTTTGTGTTTCAATATTGCGACATTTAACGAAACTGAATGCAAAATTGATGAAACTAAGCAAAGGTTATTGTACCAATTAAGTAGATAATATTATTGATCTCAAAACAACTGTATACTAGAAACGCCACAATTTTGCATAGAAATGTTTTAATGCACTTATTTTTAGAGCTGCTTTCTGAATCATCAATATCTAATCACAAATAAATAAAATTGAATTATGTGTTTTTAATGTCAAAATAACAGATTTTTACTAAATGCATATGAAAGTATATACGGTAGTTACCAGTAGTTACGGTACCTATAGCAAAATAACAATTTCTAACATTTTTGTCTGTCTGTCTGTTCCGGATAATATCCGAAACGGCTAGATTGATTTTGACGGAGCAACTTAGGTTTACTTCATTTCAGAAAAAGACACCGAAGCCGCAGGCAGCAGCTGGTAAAAAATATAAACTTAATTTTCACGCATTCCAAAACCTTCAAATTCAACATAATTGTACACATAAATGTTTGATAACACAATTTATTTTAGGACTAAACTCAACAAATCGAATCAACCTAAATTTCATACAGTTGCGGATATATAAGAAAGACCCACATAAAATGAAAACCAAATTGTGCATTATTTTCCAAACTGCACCTTACCCTAATGACTAGTCCTACATTTAACTGCACAACCTGTAAAAATAAAACCCCTCTCCGCGGATCCCTAAGCATACATTCCCAGTTAGTATTAACACATTTCCGTAGAGATACGAACGACAGTTACTGGCTGTTAATCCGATACGCGATGCTTTAGGGAGCTCGCCGCGATTTATGAACGACACCGTGATTAATGGGCACAGCAGAGTATGTACGGACGTATGGGATACCGGCCTTGGAGGGATTTTGGGAGGTTATGTATAAAATATTACGATTAAGTTTATTTATAGCTCAGTGGAAGCATGGCACAAAACGGTGGAGGCCCAAACTCAACTGTGGGTAGAACAAAGCTGCCATTATTAATGATGATGATGATGACAGCTCAGTGGTGATGAATTTGAGGTACAATATTGAATACAAGGAAAAAGGGGATGACGAAGATCGAGCAGGAAAAAAAGTGAAGAAAACCTTGCAAGGTAAGCAGAAATAAACAAGCAGTTAGTCTAATCTAATCTAGCTTATTGTACACGGACATAAAACTTCTTAAAATGAAGCAACATTAAAAGAGTAATAATAAAAAATAAAAAAAGTAAGCACCACAAGCAAAAAACAATCCTCAAACGTGGTCATCCAGTCCAACTCCTTACCATTATTCTCACTCCAAATTCCCAGTTGACTTACAAGTTACAAGTAAAACCAAAAAAAGTTGGCAACGCACAGTAATATTTCAAAAACTGCCACATCCTATTCAGAAACCCAGCACGTGTTCTTTACCTGACCCAAATTTTTGATTTAAACATCAAAACAGAAAAAAAGAGATTACCATTAATAATGAAACCGCACCAGTTCCTACTAACGATGTTTTTAATCAGGATCAAAATAAACAATTGGAGACGTGACAACTTCTGTCATCCTTTCTTTGAAGTAATCCTTTGGGGATGGAACTGGTTTTTGTTAAGTTCGTTTTGTAGCTATGAATTTAATCCGTGAGAAGAAACGTGTTTGCGGAATAGCGTTTATATGAGGATTTAAATTGTCTTTATTTAAGGGTTCCGATTCTGCTAATGATGATATCTAAATGCTGTTAGGTTAACTAGTGACTCACATTAGGGCTGACGGTGGAGATTAAAGTTATTTTTAAACTTAATCTGCAGTAACTTCTCCTTCGTTTGTGGTATTTATGTTCTGAAAGTTGTTTAATATCTTAAATTTTAAATATAATTGGAAAAGAAGAATATAATCAGTTATTAGAATTTTTTAGATGTCATTATCTGTACTAATGAAATTATTATAGTTGAGAGATTTGGCTAAGGCGTTTATACAGGTTATTGTGATCGGCTTCTTTAATTAACTGTTCTTCCCTTGTTTTCAAGTGTGATTTTGCTTCATCCATAAGCAATGTTTCTAGCCCAACCATTGAAATATTTCCATGCCATTCCCAACACATACCATGAACAACATTGTCAATTCCAATTCCAAACGCAATCTCGATTCACTCAGCGGAGCCATCCTCGCCAATACATAACACATATATTTCAACATTAAGCCCCACGATAGCACTGACGCGAAATTTACTATTACTACAACAAATTTCCTTATTTAACGGAATCTACGCTTTATCGGTACTTGAACCTGTGACCCGGTGTAACACACGACTACTTATATCCACGGAGTTATAGCTGGGTTATGAGTAAGCGCGCAAATCTTCTGCGAGGCTAAATTATTCATTTAGATAATGGGTACAGTTAGTTTTATTGAATTCTCATGGAGTGGTCGGTTTATGTGGTCTGTAGTGTAGTGGGTTCAGAGTGGATTCAGTTTTCTATACCGTTGCTTCTTTTACTTCGACACAATTTGAAGTAGGTGCAAATACCTCATTGATTTAATTTAGAAATTTCTTTATTTTAATGAAACAGATAAATGTCATCCAGATCTTATGCTAAAAGCATTAAAAATTACGATTGGGTGTTTTGTGCTCACTTTGGTGCCTATATCAAACATTTATGCGTATACATAAATTATGTGATGTATAACAATTCTTAGTTGTTATTATTATGTATTATTACTTACGTTAAATAAATATTGTACTGTACAGCGCGATGATTGGAGGAGCTCGTGGCAAAGTAATAACAGCTCCACGGTCGATCCATCAGTTTAAGCTATGCTTGCCGAGGTTGGACCGTGGATGGGTGACCATATTTACATACCGAGACACCTCCGTGCCTCGGAAAGCACGTTAAGCCGTTGGTCCTTTTTCGTTGGTTGTTACGGGTCGTCAGAAGCCCTAAAGTCTGACAACCAGTCTTACCAAGGGGTATCGGTTACCCAATTAATGAATTATGGAGGTCAGATAGGCAGTCGCTCCATGTAAAATACTGGTTTTCATCTGAATACGGTTAGACTGGAAGCTGACCCTAACATAGAAAAGGATAGACAGATTAATACAGCACGATGATTAGACACAAACGCACTTTATCTCATTGATAAGCTACATACTCATGGGTATATAATAGCTCTACCCTTTTTCACATACAAACTTTTAACTCTATTGAACGATAGATCTACAAATCATACTACATTATAGCACTGGGAGTTATGGACATGATCTCATACATTATAACTTTGTTACACTTCATCATTATTATGCTCATATTCATCGCCTACAGTCCACTACTGGGCATAAGTCTCTTCTTTATTTACTTAATCGATATTTATTAGTTTAGTCTCGTAGCTACTTCCTCTAAATATCAAATCGTACTTAAATTTTTAAATATTCGTATACAGCATGTTTCAGAAAGGTATGGTCATTATTAGACAACTGCATAAAATATACAACCCGTTGGTCATGTTGAAAGGATTGATGATAGGTGACTAACAAAAGGTATTTACAAGACAGATGTGTGTGGAAACACCGTAAGGGGATGCCCTAGAAGGACATAATATAGCGACCTAATTGGTGATGTTCTTCAGAAAGGTCAGGTGCGTAGTATTCGCAACCGACCAGACCGAGTATGAACATAAATGAAGCAAAAGAAGTATGTAAGGAGCGTAGCAAGTGGCGTTTTATAGTTTCTGCCTACCCCATGGGAAGAAGGCGTGAGTTTATGTACGGTCGGTACGGTATGGTCTCGTGGTCGTAAGCGCGACAGGCTGAGCGTGGGGTCCTGGGTTTGATTTCCAGGTTAGGCAAAGTGTTATTGGGTTTTTCTTTATTAGGAATTTCTTAGTAACAGCCCGGAGTTTGGAAATTGGCGGTGTGATACCCCGTGCCTCGGAAAGCACGTTAAAGCGTTGGCCCTGCGCCTGATCTCTCTCCGGTCGTGTTGGATTGCCGTCCTATCGGACTATGAGAGTAATGGGAAGAGAGAGTGCACCTGTGTCTGCGCACACACTTGTGCACTATAATATCTCCCGCGCCGAAGGCTGGTCTCCGCTGAGATTGGTCGCCATGGCCGAAATAAGATCTGGAGGACTGTTAATTATTATGATATACGATTATAATATTCTTTTTTGGTATGTTTATCAATATTACATTTAATGGAATTGGTTTAATGACTTAATTCAACATCGCTTTAATTCTAACAGCGATTAAAATGTAGTAAAATGTTTTATGACTTTTTTACATATTAATAAGCTTAATTAACATCAGCTTATGCGTTTATCGTTATAACATTTCTAACTCAAAGATAGAAGGCATAATTTTCAATGATAATTTTTTATGGTATCGTGTTATGTACAATTAGGTATAGACTCAAATTTATGCATATACAGTACATTATATTTAAGAGGCCGTGCACGAAATCGACCGATTTTGATCAATTTTGTTCATTGTTTGTGAGAAAGGGAAAAACAATTTAAACAAAATTATTCGAGATTTGAAAATTCGTGTTCTTTGTTTTGCATGTGGCTGAAAGGGATTTTTTAAATAAATTAAGTATTCACGGTAAATCACTAATATTTGCAAAAAGTTTTCCGAAAAATTACGCGAGACTGACATTTGGTCATCATTCTAAAAGAAACTACTTTTGATTTTGAATATTAAAAAATATCATCAACATCATTATATGGTCTACTTGCATGTGGCGGAACCACTTTTTTTCAACTTCCATACAAAATATAGCAGAAAAATAATATTTAAAAAACCTTTTTTTTGTTTTAAACCTCGTCAGTAATATATATTTTTCCTATTATTTATCTAATCATATCAAGAAATTTAAAAATCACAAATTAGACTTCAGCTATCCTTGAAATATAATCAAAATTTTATTAAATGATTATATAATATCTTCATTAAGTAAATCAATGGCGAAATAAACTATATTTTGGAGAGCACAAAAATGATGAAACTATTAAAAGCTGCTGTGACTGACACGAATGGTTTAGCACCATGAAAACTGTACTTTTATAGTTACACAGACTTAATGTTTCGATTATTTCAAGTTTTCTCACAATTAGATAAGAAATTGCCAAATGAGAGTTTTTTTCGTGCACGGACCCTTAAGGATATTGTCAATTTATTGTCACTACACCTATACAGCAAAGCAAAGAGGGGCTTGTGGCTAAGTAATAACAGCTGTACGGGTGCTGCTTGCCGCGGATGGTCCGTGGATGGGTGACCATCTTTACATACCAACCCCCTCTGTGCCTCGGAAAGCACGTTAAGCCGTTGGTCCCGGCTGTCATTCGTGGATCTTTGACAGTCGTTACGTGTCGTCAGAAGCCTGAAAGTCTGACAAACATTCTTACCAAGGGGTATCGTATTACCCAGTTACTGGGTTGTGGTAACATAGGAAAAGGCTAGGCAGATGATGACACCTATACAGCAACGATTTCGTCTTAAGTTCGTATCTGATCGATTACGATCAGATACGAACTTTAGTCGAAATCGTTCGACTGAATATGTCTCAGTCCTCTTATCATTCTTCTACTTATTTCATCCAAAGTCATCTTTAAATTCATTCATCTTTTTCCAACCTATTAGGATAGTCACAACAAAGCTGCAAAAGCACGTTATTTCCCTCAAAGCGCCCGATCTAATCCTCCATTACACTCTGACACTTATCCCTAAGATCGTCTAAAATATTTTGATACAATCGCGCACAGATAAATGTTGTCAATTTATCAATCTTCCGCTTCAATGCGATGCCCTCCGATCGCTCTGATAATTCCCGTACGCTACTTTATCTTAAGATTATCACGACGTCTTTATTTCGATATATTTTTTAGCTATTTAATTCGTCCAATCCTAATGTGTTGCAATTAATCAGTGACTACACGATAGAATCTTCATACAACCGGTTCCGATTGATATTCGGTACTATCCGCTGTTCTCACATCCTTTATGAAACGGTTTTGAATGTGATTGTACCACGAGATAGCGTTTGAATCATAACATATGTGGGTAATTGGAAAAATATTTTCTTAGTGAATTACGATATCAATATTTAATTGAACGATTGAGAGATAAGATCCAGTTTAGCGTGGTAAAGTTTAGTTTAATAAGGCAATTTGGTTTAGAAGAATTTGTGACAAAAAATGTATGGTTTTAGGAAGTCGTAGCTCAGTACTAAGAGGTATTAAGTAGACAAATATGCGGGAGGTTTAGTTAGGTCCACCAATCGTATAAGCCAATGACATTTTTTAATGACTCTGTCAGTGGAGTCACCACGCTTAGCGCACCGGTTGGCGCCGATAGGATGTTCTTTTGGTCATGTGAATATCGCTATTTCCTGGCAATTCTGTTCGGTTCCACTTGTGACTATTAATACTATATGCAGAATATAAAATTTATATCTTCTATACATACAAATACATGAAATTGAAGTGTCTGTTCGTAATATCAAAATTACAGCTTTTTAGGGTTGCGTAGTAAATAAGAAACCCTTATAGTTTCGCCATGTCCGTCTGTCTGTCTATCTGTCCGCGGATTAGCTCAGAGAATCTTGGTACTACAAAACTGTAACTTGGTATGGGGTACATATTAATCACGCCGGCAAAGTGATAAAATGAAATCTTGAAAAATATTTTTTTTAGGATTCCTCTCTTACACGTAAAGTGGGGATGATATTTTTTTTCTCGTCTATCCCATGGTGTGGGGTATCGTTGGATAGGCCGTTCAAAAATATTACGGGATTGTTCGAACCATTTTTCGAGTCAGGGATCCGTTTGTGTAATGTGTGTGGCTGTCTGTTTGTTCCAGCTAATCTCTGAAACGGCTGGACAAATTTTTGTCGATTAGGCTACCTTTATTAGAAAAAACAACGCGAAGCCTCGCGCAGCAGCTAGTAGTACAATAAACAAAGTTGGACCAATACTCTTCTCGTATGGACAACATAGTGCAGTTTTCTCTAAAGCATGTCTGTGCCAAAGAGTGGTAAAGTTATGCACTGAGTGACTGCCAATAGGTACGAGCCCATTAATCAGTCTAACACCATTTCCCTTGGACGAATTACGAGGTCCATGTGACGTAGTTTATTCATTAGGCCGGCCGGATCGGTAGGATCGGGCTCTATCAGAATACTTAGCGCTGCAGTATTTATTTTTTAAATATCGCAGCATTATGCTGAGATAGGAGCGTTTTTGGCCTCGCACAGTTCTTTTTTTATTAATTTTTTATTATGTTTATTATATATTTATTCTGGTTTTTAATGTTAAATTTGTTAGTATTAATGCTCCTTTTTTAGGGTTCCGTAGTCAACAAGGAACCCTTATAGTTTCGCCATGTCCGTTCGTCCGTCCGTCCGCAGCTTAGCTCAGAGACTCTTAGTACTAGAAAGCTATAATTTGGCATGGATATACATATAATCACGCCGACAAAGTGGTAAAATAACCTCCTGTACATGTAAAGTGTTTTCGAATACCCTATTGTGTGGAGTATTGTTGGATGGGTGTTTCAAAAATATTGCGGGTTTGTGAAAACAATTTTCGATTAAGCGATCCGTGTCTGAAATATTAGGCTTTAAAGTGCTAATTTTTGTTAGAGTTAAGTGCCCCCCCCCCCCCCCGGACAGCTAAATGGTTGTACTTGGATATGTAAAAAAAAACACAGCAGTAGTATATATAACGAAGTTAAAAGGAAAACTGTCACAGCTAAGTAGGCGTCACAAGTTACCGAGTAATCGTCAACCAACTTATATTTACAGTTGAAAAACATATTCTCCCATACATTCCGTATGGAAGAACATGCTTTTCAATTACGATTTTAAGTTTGTTCTTGGGATAAATTCATACCAACAACGGAACCCTTCATTGTGCGTATTTCCTGTGCGTGTCCCAAATAAAATGTTTTTCTTTCTTTCTCTTTCTAGGTTTTCATTTAACATAACATCAAGCCTGTATTCCCCAAAGAGTTAGGCTAGAGGTGTACCTATAGTATCTATGTAGTGGTATGTAACCCACACATGTGGAGCTCTTATGAGCTCATGTTACCTATGACGTAGCACGTCTCCAAGTTCGAATACAGTCATCAAAGACCAGTCTAGTGACCAGTCAGTGAGCCAGTGTAAGTGACCAGTGGATCATTTGTAAATCACCATAATCTTAGTTATTGTTTATACACCGTGTTTAGATAATAACCGTTATTATAAAATTCATTGTGTAACATTAAATGAACATTTAATTTCATCACACTATAGAACCAATATCTCGTCCCAACAAATGTTCTTTATGTACAGTCGTCAGCACATCAAGCTACACGAAACTGTCAAATTTCTCCAAACGATTTTAAACTTTAAAATGTTGATGATTAAGTTCAAAATCGAACGAGAAAATTTTACAGTTTGTGGTAACTTGATGTGCTGGCCACCGTATACACACATTATGCCAGTTTTTTTTTTAACTTTTCTCCGCACTAGGAATTCCTCCTGTATTGTGGGTGCGTTTAAAAACATTGAAACTCACATACACAAACAGCCAGCAGTTATGCTTAAGTCCAATGTAGGGAGCGAGCCTATTGCCAGCAACAGGGCACAAACCAAAGACTCCGAGCTGCTTGTGAGAAATTCCAGATGGAAAAACCCAATAACACTTTGCCCGACCCGGAAATTGAACCCAGGATTTCAGGATCAGCAGTAGTGCTTGAGACCACTAGACTGACAGGGCAGTTAGTTTTCTTTTACTTCTGAGGTAACTATGACCGTGGCTTTGTCTGCACTGCCTGGGGATTTTTAAGTACTTACTAGCTGACCGGACAGGCGTTGTCCTGTTTCCTAGAACTCGATCGCAGCCCCATTTATCGGGTCCAATTGTGAAACTTAACCATCCAGGGTCGCCTTGGATGAGTCAGCTTAAACACAGAAATTTAGCAAAAAAAAAAAAAAACGATAAAAAATATTGAAATTTGGGTGCGTATGATATAAATTTCAATACTTTTTATCGTATTTTTTTAAAAAAAAATCTGTTTGTTGTTCTAGTATGAGAAGTTTACTTCAAATGTGTGGTATTTATCGATGGATAAATTTTCAATTAGATCAAATTTCTAGGTTAATGAAAAAATCAAAATAACATTTAAAAAAACTATGCTATAGGCTTCTACTCGGTTCACCTAGTATACCCTTTTTTTTTAAGACGGTGTTTAGAGGCTACATCGATGTTTGTTTACAAATTGTTAATAATGATAATTACATTTTCCACAAATTCTTTCTATGTTTACGTAGTGAATAAAAATGGTAAAGTAATAAATGTCCAGCATTTTAATTTACTATATTATTAATATGGATATACATTTTAATATTCTTGCATAATTATATTGTTTAATTAATCTTCCTACTTTTAACTTTTTATTGCTGTAAAGGCCTTATTTATATCGTCCGCTAACAAAAATAACACGCTAATCTAAATAGGCCATACTTAAGTCGTTTAAAATAACATGTAAGCATAAAAATGATTTTTCTTTCAACTACGTAGTAATGTTATCATTAATCACTAAGGACAAAACCGATTACAAAGGACGAATTTTTTACTTAGAACCAAAACAGTGCAGAAATGTTATATGAAGTCTCATGGTTGCACAGTTTTTCATTAATGCACTGTTTTTTATTTTTTATTTAGATATAAATTTACCACAGAGGTTTAATGACTCCCATTAAGTTTAATATAAAATGTATGCATTCGATCAAAAAGATACTGGCTAAAAATAAAAATTGAATAAAACCGACTTGGTGAAAAATAATTACTATTCACAAATAAACCAAACAAATTATAGAATAAACGTTCCAAGTAAAAGTGAAAATGTCACTTTTAATAACTGCACAATTGTAAGTTTAAAATGTTTGAGAAGATGAATTCAACTTTGTTTTCATTAACTTGAGTTTTTATTTTGAGTAGGTGTGTTTGTGTTGGTGGTGTTGAGTTTTATTTTTTTTTAAGAAATGTAGATTACGCACCTTGCTAAAGTGAGTAATTAATGCAATTGTGTAAATTTAGTGCCCTCGCGTACGCTCGGGCACCAGCATAACACTCCTGCCAATATAACTCACTTTGCGCTCGATGCAACAATCTAGTATTCTAAAACTACCTATAGCAGTTGTTTTTGTCAAAACACACATACTCGTATTATGTATGCCCTTTTGCATCACACGCATGTCAGTCAACGTCTCATATAGTTTATGCAAGTTCTTGTTGTTCTTGTTGTTCATCTGAACATCCTTCACTATGCATATCCGGCACATTGGCAGTCTTCTACTTTTTTCAACGGTACATCTATACTGTTTGGGTTGTTCAGATTCGGCGTTGCTCAAATCGTCAAGGGTGCAGGTGGACGGACAATTGTGACGCTCTAGTAGACGGGACATATTCTGTTCAGGAGCACCGCACTCGCATTGAATGTTAGGTGAATCGACTATGTCCCACTTCGCCAGGTTATGTTTACAGCGGCCTACTTGAGTACGCAGTCGATTGAGAGCTTTCCAAATAGGTCACTGCAGTTCGCAACCGGGAGGCAGGAGTTTACGAAGTCTTGAGGTGGTGGATACCTCTCTTCCCACAGTTTACTTCGCTCTTTGGGTCTGGTCTTTGATCGCCTGTGTGGACTTTGGCAGTTTATCCATCTTTTAACTCAAAAAGTATTGAACAATACTTAGTTGGTTGCACCTGTCATTTCTATTTAGCGTGTTCACATAGAGTCATGTACCATTCAAACATAGTCTAGTTTACCATAATCATAATAACAACTATTTCCTTTATGACATCTTTGATATCGCCGCTAATTACTATTTTAATAATTGAATTAATAATTAATAATATCTCGCATCGATTATTGAAGATGGTTGAATGTTATTTTATGGGTTTTAGTTTAATTTTATTATGTATAATTAAGGTTGGGATTCTATTAGTGTTACAGTTTTAATTGCATATAATTTATGAAGCTGATAGACGAGTGCATTTATAATGTTGTTATATTACTTTAAATGGCTAACTAATGCAACGTATGATAACGTTTTAATAGAGTACGCTTTATTCTATTTGTTAAGTGCATGTGAACATGAACTGTACCACAGACTAACTAGTTTTCTACAGTCTAATAAGTTTTTCAATCGCATTATCTAAGTGGGATTTGGTTACGCTGTGACGAGATGGTATAAAGGCGAGGTAAGCAGATACTTACATATATTTCAGGGCCACATGTTAGAAAATGTAGTATCTTGATGACCATTTTCGTTTATCTATTTAAATCTATACAAATAAATAAAATTGCAGTGTCTCTTTGTAGTATCAAAATAACCGCATTTAACTAAATGCATAAATGAAAGTATACTTATAACAAAAACATTTTAAATTTTTTGAATGTCGGTCTGTCTGTTTGTTCCGACTAATCTACGAAACGGCTAGACTGATTTTGACGGGACTTGAAGATAGCTGATGTTATAAGGAGAAAAGTAGACTAGTTTTGTTTTATAAAAAGCCACGCGGGCAGCAGCTAGTTGTATCTTATCTTAATCTTGAATATAATTATGTTTTAATAATATACATAAATAGCTATACAATAGAGCTATTTCCCCACTCCTCTTTACTTCATTTTACTTTATTTGTATTTTAATTTTGTTTGCTACTAATTGATCTAAAAATAATGAAATATGTATATAATTAAAGCAAATCTGAACTTGTAAGCTTTTAAATGTATGATTAAGGGCAGAGCGCTGTTGTCTGAGTTACAGATATTTATTTATCTAGTTCAGACACAGATGTCTTGTCGAATTTCTGTTAGTTTAAGCTCATTTAATATGTTTTATTTATAATGTATTATCGTATATTATTTGAATTTAAATAAATTATTATTATTATTATTATAAGTTAATTATTATTATTATTTGTTTCTTTATAGGGTAATATTTATTTTTTATAGGAGCAAAGGGCTGAAAGATCCCAAAACCCTAAAATGTCAATTTGACTCTAAAACTGTCAGAGCCACTTCGACCATCATACGGATATCCTAGTGCAGTCTCAAGGCTGGCCCATTGTGTGGATGGTCAAGGTGCGCCCCCGTTCACATGGGCCAACAATCGCCGTGCGCAGGCGACGGTTTGGTGTTTAGTGCGTTTTTGTTCAGTTATTGTAGTAAACATAATGCTAACATAATACAGGCTTTTTACTGCCTCATTTGTCTATTGTATGACACGAAGATCTTAGGCTTAGAGATCTAGGATAAAGTTAAAACTTACAAGAAAGATTATCAGGATTGTGTGTAACCTATGCCTTATTTTGTAATGCGAGAAATGAGTACAAATGAACAATTGTCAACTGATTAAGATAATCAGGAACGTAGGTTTGACTTGTGTAATATAGGATCTCGTAGAGGTCACAAAAAAATGTTGTAAAATATCGATAGAACCTATTATGATAAGGAAGGTATAAAAAAGGTAAAACATTATTAATATTAAAAGCTATTTATTCCAACCATTTAAAACGTATGCTACTAAAATAAAATTGTTAAAAGTTGACAAATTTTTTTTTTTATAATATAAAATAATTCTGTTGTTGAGACCGGCTGTCTTAGGGCCGGTTCAAACGGTTGGTTAACGTAACGTACGTACGTCAAATAATAACGTTTACATATCGACGCTTGAAAGGCAATATTTACCAAACGACACAATATAATATTTACTCAACAAATGTATGTAAAAAGATTTTTTGATTAATAAAAAAAAAAAAAAAAAAAAAAAAAAAAACATGTTGGAAACTTTACACTAGAGCATTTTAAACATTAAAAAAATAAATACCTTAAAATGCGCCAGTGTTATACTCTACGAAAGTATACTCTATTAAAAATATAAAATACTCCATTTTTTTTTTTTAAAGACTAAAATGCTCTATACTCAAAGTCTCTAATTCAGATAATTTATTTAAACAAAGTAATGTCAAGAAATGTCACTGTCAAAATGACAGGACAGTGGTTCAAAACATTTTATCATATTCTTTTTTTGTAAAAATAGTCATCGCTAAAATTAAAGTGAATTAATTATAAGAACTATGCAAACAAAATACCGTTGCCAAACAATGTATTGTGTAGTATGTCGGACACACGGCATATGATCGTCATAATCAGCCCTTTTAAGTCCAGTGCTAGACGTAGGCCTCCCAAAATCGATTTTCACTCGAAACAGTTTACTGCCGTTTCATCGTTTCGTTTACAATATGAATCTATGAATGAGAGTTGTAATATTAGTGTTGTTGAAGATGTAAAACATTTGAAAATGTTTGGATCTCCTGCATTGTTACCAGTATCATAAAATATTTTATACCAGAAAATGTCCTTTTTTTAATAACTTTGTATAAAACCGGAAATTTATAAAAATAATTACAGTATGATTATTGTTTAATTATTATTTCTTAAAATCAGTACTTAAAAGAAAATGTAACCTCTTTTTTCGCCATTTTATGTGAATTACCATTACGAAGAAATTTTTTTGATATGTTATCCCCTTTGTTTACATAAATTATCTGAATTTGAGACTTTGGGTATAGTGAAAAGTTACCAACATGTCGTTTGGTCAATATTGCCTTTAACGCGTCGATATGATGTTTAACGTTCGATAAATACAAAGCGTTGTTTCACTGCATAAAAAACCGATCGCCAAAGTTCAAATGTAAAAGAATGAAATGACGTTAACCAGTGTTTATGACACCGGTTACTGTAATCATTATTTTTTTATGAACGCTTAACGTTTATTAAAAACCAAACCAAAAAAGCTTTTTTTTTTGTTTGACGATAGTTAGCGCCATTTATGACGTATATCTACGCGTGCGTTAAATGGACGCGACACAACCCGCCCTTAGTCTGTGTGCCCATTGGCAAAGGCTTCCACCATTTCCTTCTATTTTTCTCTATCTATTGCTATTCGATTCCATAAATTTTTTTTGTTTGTTTGCTCCATTTGTCTGAGTCTCTGAGGGTTTGACCAGCCCACTTCCATTTAAACCTTATTACTTTGTGCCTAATTTAATACCGAAATGGGTCTAATGACACATCGACCATATTAATAATATGTAAGCGAAATATCATCCGCAAACAGTAGACATGGTCCATCTATGGTTTTGGGGAGGTCATTTATTCTGAGTAATGTATTACGATGTACCCACTCACCAGATTTATAAAAAACAACTAATTTTATTACTAGCTAACTGCACGACGAGCGCTCTGGACTATCTTAATTTATTAACTACATGTTATTATTAAAACTTTGTTTCTCATTAAGTTTTATGTAAATCTTTGAGAAATAAATGATATTTCAAACCGTATTTATGTACCTATATATGAGGAATAGGAGTCCGCCTATAACACTTCCTTGGAGAATTGAAGCATGTATTTGTCTGACATTAGATCTTTTGAGTCGTGTTTCTTTTGTTTTTTTATTGTAATGTTTTAATTTCAACTAATTGCTCTCTACTTTTCAAATATAATGCAAACCAGTCATAGGCTTTCACGCGTATTCCTATTCCATATAGCTTATTTAATAGTGTTTTCACTCCTCTTGCTCAAAAATTCGCATACCTAAATTTTTATCTGTTACCAACGAGCCTACAAAAACGAAAGTATTCATAAAGTAGAATAATCATGAATTAAGACTCGACTTATTACTGTTTCATAAAAAAAGAATATCATTTTTTTTGAATATTGAACTAAAAGCGGCGGTCTCTTCGATAGAATGCGTGCATTGCGTTGCGGTCACAGAAGAATATTAAAAAAAAGAAGCATTGGCGCGAAATCTTTAGAATTTTTCTCTAATTACAAATTGAATTATTGACTGTAATTTATTTTACAACAGTGAAAATGTCATCTAGTGAGAATGGAGACTCTAATTTGCAGATGGTAGAGAACGGAAAAGAAATAATTTTCAATCTGTTGCCGTCAAGGTGCATTGTATTATTTTATTTTTCGCAATCGAAAATTAAAGAAAAGAAAAGAGAATTGAGTTTACCACACGGCGCTAAAAACCCATCATAATTCGGTGTCTATTTACGCCTTCGCTAAAACTCGGGAGTAAAGCTACCTCGTATATAATGGGCAATTTTAGCCCCTCGTATAACAATCTACTATATTAATTGGTATCTATCTGCTGAAATTAAGAGGCCAGTGTATACTGGCGTTTACTAGGCCAAGCGGTATCTAGGACATTATACTCTTTACTACTTTTCCTACTAGGATCTAAATTCAAAGAAATCTCACAAAATGATTCCTAATCCGATGCAACTAGTCGTCAGGATTCTAGCCTGGTTATATTTAGATGTTGCGTTATCAATGATCGGACAAACAAACCAATTCGTTTGTATATTTATATGTGATGGACACAGTAATGTACTGCGTTTATGGGAACTGTGATGTAGTAGTGATGGGTTTCACACATGTGGAGTAGCGGGGCCATTTTCTTAGTCCTAGCAAAATGTTATGGCACAGAAAATAATGTATGATATTTTGGGGCCTTCTGTAAAGGTGCTCTTACACGGGAAATTTTTTGAGCAATAATTGCTCGACAACACTAATGGATAAATCTGAATCAATTAAGTGGAGCAATCTGGAGCAACAACAATAAAATGCGGCAATTGTTTCGGGAATATTGCTTCTAATTGCTCCACATATTTCACATTTCTCAATGTCGCCAATATGAGTTGCCGAATATCCAATCAGTTTGGAAAATTGTAGTCAATTTTCTTTCTATCTTGTTTATACTTATAACTTACGTCTCGTTTTTACGAGAGGAACCGACCGGCCGGCGGCGGGTGCGGCCGGGGGGTGCGCAACCGCCGCCCCCGCCGCTATTTTCTTTTTTCTACGTGCAGTGCAGTATAAGTGTGTCAGTGTATTGACTTATATTGCCTAGTTTTTTAAGTTGCTCCATATTGCCTGGTATTGTGTGGCCGTATCTCTGGCAACAGGTTACTACATATTGCCATCGCCCTAAATTGCTGGATGTAGTCGTGACGTCATATTTGACAAGAATTGACCAGGATTGAGCAATTTTAGTTGCCCGTGTAAGCGCACCTTTAGGATGGGTAAAAAACTAGCTAGCTAAGCAACTATTGCAAAAATCATTTCGTTTTTCAGCCGTGATAACACCAGATTTTTTTTTAATCAGCTTTAGTTTTTAGTCAGATTTTTTTTCAATTATTTGTGACACGAGTCTTCAATATTAGGTACATCGATAAAAACCTAGGTACTTATTACCGGAATCCAAATTCACTCAATTTATTTCTAAGTGAAATCCCAGAACTGTCTTCCCATCCCTAATATAATTAGCCCGCGATCCGCAATGATGCGCCGACGCATCGCGATGACACTCGACGTCGCGACTGTCCACATCTGATAATTATCACCGGTCTCGCACTCGTTTCCTCGAATGTACTTTGCAATAAAGGTCTGGATGTACAGGCAAAAACAAAAGTTTTAACAAAAAATAATCAAGGTTCTTTTGGAAAATAGTCATAATACCGTGTTTTTTTAAACATTTATGAGAATTGTCTTAAACTATGTAAGCTCAAAAAAAAAAGAAGGAATGAAGAAATGTCACCAGATGATTTCCTTAAACATATATTCAGCAAACTTCACTAAAACTAAAATTACTATGGTTATTAACCTGACAAAGGAAATCAAGTAGGTACGACAAACTTTGAATTCGTATATACACCACACATATACACACACACACATATTATACATACTGTTTTGAAATTCTCACATTACTTACTACTTACTTCAACAAACTTAAGTTTATGATAGCTGGTTTCCGTAAATCGCATGTTCGTTTTCAACGTCATTGCATAATTATACCCGGTCAAAACTGTATGAAAATAACACTCAAAATTCAAGGTTGCCCTTTTAAAAGATCATGTATCATCATGTTCGTTAGTTTAGTTAATTCTGAGGTTAAAGAGTTAAATCTTGCCCTTGTAGTTAAAAATTATGAGTAATCAATCGTTGGATGATGTAGTAAATAATTATTATTTAGAACTTTAAAGGCAAAATTACATAAAGTATGTTTTGTTTTAAACGTTAATAACGTTGTCATTGACAGTACCTGCCTATCATTTTCGCGTGTGCTCATAATGCCAACAAGTTCAGTCAACATTCTAACCCCGTGTCAGGTTACAACGATGCCTATATGATGACTTTTAAATCGATTATTTATACCGAATAGACTGCAATCGATGCCGGTAACCACATTACGCCCACTCCATCTCCGACGATCGCATCACATCCCTCTGTGATTTCTACATTCTATTTATATTTCGAATTTTATCGAGTTCCAGTGTAGATTCAATAATCAAATGATTAATTAACGGTTATGATGCATCGGTTATATTTCATATCGATTACGTGAAACGAGTTACTGTAGAATTTTATAGTTTTGGAAAGTCTATTAAATATGCTTCTATTAATTCAACGGTGATCTGAGAATAAATTAAAAAATATGTTAAAGTAGTAGCTTATCCTCCCACGTAGGGTCGTAAGAGTCAATTTACAGGTATTGATTACGATGCGTTGGTACTAGTAGGCAATGAGCTTAATAACCTTAAACTAATTATACAAAATAGTGATCTTTAAAGAAGTTATTGCTGTTCGTAGGATAGTAACCACAAGTGGTTTGAATATGAATTTTATGAATATATTTTTAAGTGGCACAGTTAAAAAAGAAAACGAAGTGCTCTACACTGCTCTAGTGATATACAGCTTATATGCGAACAAATTGTAAATATAACCTGAAAAATTTAGAAGTTATTTTAAGGAAAATTTTAAAATAAAAGATCTTCAAATACTTAAACGAAAATTGATTTTACATAGACGCACAAAAGACTTCACAAAACAATGAACTTAGTTGACATAGAATCAGCCAACTTAATTATCAACTTAGTAAACTCTTTTCATTGCAATATAAACCTTAAATCCTTGACATAGGAATTTATTCATTTGCTTGAGCAGCAAAATTATGTTGTTCAAGATTTATCAAAAGCCTTTGACAGCGTCGACCTTGCAGTGCCATAGTTCACACCGTCCCTTCACTGTTGGAAATGTGGAAAAAACACGACAATAGCACGGCCACGCATGGCTCAGGACAAGACAATCGATTACATACGTTCGTATGAACTTTATTGATTATTGTTGGCTATAATATTGAATTGGGGAACGGGCGTGCTTCAAGGTTGCATGTTAGGACCACTGCTGATTTTGTCTTTCATTATTCAATTGATGCTCACGATGTTTCGTTTATATTTTCACTCGTTTTTCTCTCGTTTTTCGTATCCTAACCTTAATACAAATAAACACAGAATATAGTTATACTAGGTATAAACGTCAAAAAATTTATGGTTATAACGAAGTTATTCCTAGGATAACTTTATTCCGTGGTTATTTGTAAGGCCGTAAGAATGATGCAACACAAAATATGTGATCATTCTATAAAAGGCCATGGATACGGTTGTCTTATGACATTGTGCGGTCAACAGTTAAAAGTTCAAGTATTAATAAAATATATTTGTAGGCATTCGCTTTCTATAGGAAATTATGCCTATATAGAAAAAGGACGACAAACACTTCCATTTTATTATATCACATAAAACTAATACCATAAAAGATAATTCAAAAGCGAAAGACTTTCTAAGACAAAAGAAACAAAACCTAGAACAAGGAAGTCCATAATTGGTGTTAAATCAAACATGGGCTAAAATTCTGCGTGAATGGAATCTGCGGATCAGAGATGACCGCGGGTTCCGCCGGCGATGCTATCGCTGAGCACCTAGCCCTTGTCCACCACGGAGACAAAAATCGTGGAGGTGGCAAATAAGTTTTAGATTAAATTATGTTAATCTGATGCAAAGTTAGTAGGTTTAAAATATTTAATTGAGTGTACTTTGAAGTCTTATTCATATAGTTTAGTCGTTTCAATAATAGTAGTTTGTTTTACTTTTAAATCCATTATGCATGTGCTTAACGGAATTAAAATAAACTACTCTTCATAAGGTCAGGAACAGTTCCTAAATCAACTCATTTATAAAAAGTAACAACAGCTGGGTAAGGTGCTAAAATGTCTATTATATTACTCATAAGTTAAATGGAGATGCCCCAGTAATAACCAGTGTTTTTAGACTTAAGTGTGTTAAAAACATTAACTAGCAGCACGAGACGTTATATGTTCGAAGCTAAATAATCGACTACGTTATAGGCACACTTCGAAGCAAAAGGTTTTCAGGCTTAGAAGGGACGTATATAAGGAGCGAGTCGTAGTTATAAGTATGTTGCCAAAAAACTCATTAAATACCTCAGCTACGTCAGCTGCTTTAATAACTAATTTGTTGTCGACTATAATCTTAAGTAAAATAGTAATATATAACTAGAATAAAAGTAATTTAATAATATACCTAGTACCTATACTGTAATTATCAGAAAGTGAAGCCCCAGCCACATTTTCGAGAACAAACCAAAAAACACATACCTCAGACATACTCTGGTACCCGGTATATTCCCCACAATTGCCACGTCCAGAATTCCTCGATCAGCGGCGCGTGCGCAAGGAATTTAACGCCAAATCGCCGTTGCCCGGGCGCAGCGTAATTGCGCCTTATCTGCGCATTGTTCGGCTAAGGAGCACAAGGCTGCGCGTTGACGTGTGAGTGTTTAGATTGTCTGTCTGTATGTGCGATTGTTTTACTTTGTACGCTGGCTTTTAGACAGTTTTTTTCATGTGTGGTGGACACTGCGAAAAATTAAGCCTAGTTAGAGTTGAACTTAAAATTAGTATTGCTATTAACGGACTTAGCTTGTGTGAATAGAAAATAATTTTAAGTATTAGGTAGAAAATATAACAATTTGGACTTCATTTTACTTCTATTCAACTAATGAATGACCATCTAAAGCTGTGGTTTCATATAAGAAATCGTTTCAGCAATGAACTGCGTAAAGATGCAGTACTTAAGCAAAGCGCGGTCCAGCATACTGTGCGGTCGTGAAAGTTTGAAGAGTATGACTATTGCATGTAAAAATAGAAAATCCAAATCATGGAAATAGTAGGTACTATACTACCTAAGAGATTAATCAAATCATCTGAGACTATTTTACAGTTAGACTCTTTAAATGGTTCGGTTATTTACTATATTCCTTTATTTCATTTACTTTATGAGTTTATTAATAGGGGGGCTGATGCCCATTGTCACTCACTACGCAAGCAGGTTGGTGACCTCCCACGAACTCTTCAATAAACAATTATTCCTCGATGTTGTGATTTGCGTGCGATGATAACAAGATTTGCTAAGTAATACTTATGAGCTACTATTATAATAGTAGATACATGTATGTTATGGTGTATGAGTCATTGCATAATGTTGTATAGACCATCAATTAATATCTGCGGACGAATGCGTAAGCCTGACCTAGGTTTGACAGGATATGGATGAAGATGAAGTTTGGTTGGGTTATTCGTCAGTTGGACATTGAAATAACCAACTCCTAGGTAGAATATGGTCATACGTAATAAAAGATGTCCATATCGGATTTATGACCAATTTCCGTGATAATGTTACTATCGTCTGGAAATATTTGTCCGACATGCTTTTCTAGTTTGTTATGAAATATTTGTGGATAGTGGACACTTTCTTTTGAAATAAAACTTTTATAGAGTAACCATGCTGACAGCCGATAAGTTGAATTTCCGTTTTAAGTTTATTCAATAAAATGAAATCTAGCTTTGATTTAGCCACCTAAAACACAAAGTATGAAGTCCTTTAGATGTTTTGACCGAAAAAAAAGATAAATAATATTAGGTAAATCCTTCAACCCATTTTATATTTGACTTAGTTTTTGCATCACGATGCACCGATCGTACTCCAAGGGCAAACAGTCACAGAATTCTTAAAGAACACAACATGAGGTCTTTCAATTAAATATCTGGACGAAGCAAAAAAAGTGTGTGACCTTTTAAATAAATCCTGCAGTCAAAGCAAATAAGACAAGTGTGAATTGTACGCGAATGTAAACGGTTCCCATCTTAAACAATGAATTGTAGAGATTGATCTAGTACTAGGTATGCAGGTATTTAAAACTTGGGGGCCTTGGTTCTATTTTAAAGTAGTAAAAGTGTCACTAAGCATACTTGATTGAAAAACTAGGAATTATACCCGAATTAATTTTTCCCATTTAATTTAAAATATTTTGTCTTCTGGAGATCCCAACGTTACGGAAAAGCGAAGTCTAGTGTTTTATTTTTTTGAGAATTTTCTCCGGAAAATCTGTCGCATTATCTTCATGTTTGGTAGGTTTGCGTTTAACGACTTCTTCACATGATGTTTAGTGACGATGCAGTAGTTATCATTTAAATTTTATCCAATCAGGGATTCTGAGGTATACTCAATGTCGGTGGTCCAAAGCTATTTTAACTAGCAATGCGTCGTTTTCCTTATTTATAATTAATTAATGTATCGTCATGTCCAATTTCATAGGAAGTGTACCATAATAATTTATACGGTTTCTATAATTAGGTTCGCTTATTACTCGAGAGCACCATGACGACCTTATTCTCTTTTCTTTCAATTTGACAGCTTTTCATTATTGTATGGTAGTAAGCTAAAGGTTGAAAATCAAGATTTTCTACATACATTAACCATTTCTCTATCACCAGCTTTAAGATATTTTAATACTATCAATTTTTCATCTATATAGTAATATTTTTATAAAATAAATGAATGCACCTATTACATATTGCAAAGATTTGCTGAATAAGTAAATCAACATTGTCATATTTTCTTAAGGCAGTACTCTAAAAAACTTGTTTTGTTCATGCGCCGATTCACTTTATAGAATTCATCAACTCGCAAGCTCGAAACGTTTGCATCAATTAATTAACACATCATAATTGTATTTTTTCTCTGTTCCGTCGACCGAAGTAAACACAAAGTTTTCCAAATATGTAGGTCTGTGTTCATAATGCATTCTTAGATTGATCTCAAACTATATAGATCTGGTTAAGAGAGACGTAACTTTTTCAGTTTATTTTTTGTTTGCATTGTTGTCCTCCTGTTGGTTTCTCTTTTATTTATAACCTATTTTGTCCTCCTGTTGGACTTTTCTATCCTCTCATTTCATTCTTTGTGTCTTTAGTTTGACCAGTTCTTACTGCAGTCATTTATTCCCACCAGCGTTTCCCAAAATTGCCTTAACGTATAGCTATTCCTTACAAAAACAATAGGGAATAATTTAGGGTGACCTAATAGCATAATAGTAATATGGGTTCCTAACAGGAACTGTTTCTTTAAATTTTACTTTTCTCTACCCTCCAATATTTGCAGTTTCTACAAGCCGAGATATTTTTACATACCACATTGTTGAAATATCAACCGAGCATTAACAGTTGACCATTTATATACTTTCAGTCATAATATATTATGTAACCGCAGCCTTATTTCCTTCATTGTGCAAGTTAATTAATAAAGCTACAATTCAGTTGAATCCTTTTGTATGTGTGTTTAATTTGATCGCTTTTAATTTGTCATTTCTGACATGGATGTTCTTTGTAAATTGTTTTGCTCAAGATTTATTTGATGAATTCTAATTGTTGTAATTTGGGTTCACAAGGAAAATTAAGTGAATCTTCCTTTTTCATTTGACCTTCTACATGATTCGTTTTATTATTTTTGTTTTGTATACTTTTTATTGTAAGAATAAACGCCTATGTGCTCTTGATTCTTTTATAATAAATAATCACCTACTTCTTTACGTTAATGATGATCCGAGGTACCTTTAGTGTCTTTTTGTTTATTTCTTTAACGATAGCAAATTATTACCATCTTCTTGTTTTTTAAATAATCGATTTTCACCACCTCTCATCTCTCTTTTTGACTCACCTTTGAATCTATAGTAATTTTTTTCATGGTCTCTTTGCTAACTCCTAAAGATTTTTCCTGCACTGCAAAAGATCATCAAACTTTCTTAGCTTTCGAAATTACTTAAGATTTTCTATAATTACTTATAAATGTGCAGTCATGGAAATTAATTGTTAAGCAAGTTGACACTCTGCGACAATTTTCCGTGATATAGCCATTTCGAATTGTTGTCAAAGAATTATAGTTTCAATATACTGACAGTTTTAGTTGGTAATCTATTTGCTTACCAAAGAATTTTTCTGGCTTTATAACCACACTAGTGTACTTTTTGTAAGGATATCATTGTATTATATTTCATTGCACTTATGCCGACTATGTTTCAGTTCGTTTGTTGCATCCAAGATAACATCTGACTCGACTAAAGATCCTTTGTTTCGTTGCAAATAATAATAATCATTATGGCAACAATTATCGCGTTGGATTTTAATATCTATAACGATCTTGTTTATACTTAAAGTTTGAACTTGGCTACTATTCATGAAGTTTTTATTTTTTATTTAAGAAGGTTAATTTTAACCTTTGGCCTTTATAATCACAAATTCAAATTGTGCCAGACACATCTGTCCGTATTTCAGTCATGATCGGGTGTATTAAGCATAATATAACTTATATTTGGTTGCTGAGAATCGGTAAAAGGAGCGTTGGCAGACCAATAGCCAGGTGGATGGACGACCGTGGGGAAGATCAGGATGACACTCGCACAGATCAGGGAAGCCTGGCACATAAGAGACGAGTACTACACTCAGCAGTGTTGTTTGTGCTGAATAAACAATTTTTCTTTCTTTCTTTCTTGCTCAGTGGGTGATATAAGACTGCCGATGATGATGATGATGACCTTGTGTTAAGGAGTGACTTCAAAAAGTGTAAAAACTAGTACCCTAAAAATTGATGTAGTCTTAAACAATTAAGTAACTCCTAAGTTAATGAGCAGAGTATCTAGGTTTAGAGCAGTATTTCCCAAACAATGGTCAACTTTGGGAACCACTGGTATAGAGGATTTTTCAGAATTCAGATTTAATATGAATTAATCTCTTTGTAAATACTTAATTTAATCATTTATAATGTTACTGAATTTAATTTTAATATTTTTGTACCTACTTACTTTGACTATAAAATTCGTACGCCTCTGGCAAAACAGAGAGTCAACTGAATTGTTACTCAAGACCAAATTATGTAATTAATTTAATAATTTTAATTAAGTAATTATAATTAATTAATCTCTTGGCTTAATAATAACAATTTAAGAATTAATCTTGGAAAAACCCAAATAATGCACTTTGGCCATAAAAAAAACCTTTTCGAAAATGGAGGTTCAATATCAGAGTAACAAAATTGACGGCGTAGATAGTGCAAAATTTCTAGGCTTGATAATTGATAGGCAGCTCAACTGGAACGATCACATTGAGGCGCTATGTAAGAAAATTAGTAGCTCATCTTATGCTCTGTATAAACTTGCTCCAACAGTTAACACAGATGCACTACTCGCAGCTTATCATGGTCTTGTTGCATCTGTATTAAGGTACGGTATTATATTTTGGGGTAATTCTAAAAACAGAGAAGCCGTTTTTAAAGCGAATAGGCGATCCATCGATCGAGCTATGTTTGGACTACAAGTAACGGACAGTTGTGAACCATACTTAAAAAAATACAAAATTCTGACACTCCCGGCTTTGTATATTTATGAAACTGCCTTATTTGTTAGGCTAAATGCACATCTGTTTCCTATCGGATACTGCTAAACGTAACAGGTGGAATGATATGTTACACGGACGGAGAATCAAAACAGCCTTAATGTGGAAAAGCATATTCTGCATAGCCAAGTGCAAGTGTGTAACAAAATCCCAAAGTGTATCAAAGAGTTATTAAAAAAAAAAAAGACTTAAAGATCTGCTATCTAATAAATGCTATTATAATTTAAATGACTATTTGAATGATACTTTGACATCCTAATTTAATTGTAATCTTTTGGACATCTTACTCTTTGAAACTGTGATATTAATACTTTGACATCCTAAATGAATTGTGTTTGTGTTTACGATATTATTATCTTAACTGACCTCAAATTTTAATTTAAATTATGTTCCAAACATTTGTACGCCACAATTGGCAGAAAGTGATGATACCCTTAACTAATCTTAAGACCATATAATGTCCCATATTCTGACAAATAAATGATTATGATTATTATATACCTGTGTTTAATAAACACCCCACCCGCAGTGACTTCAGTTTATCCGTGATCATGGTGCTTGCAACAGCGCCGAAATATCGGGAACTCAAAACAATTAATAAACATGGTAAATATCCC